>LNAC01000027.1:13794068-14398501 GCA_002007465.1 Ailurus styani | reverse complement strand
ATTCCTGGGACCTGATGATAATCGGTCTCCTACTCCTCCGCCATCTTGCCGCTCCTCTCTATGTGATTTTTTTAAAAATAAAAATTGTTGAGCTATATTGTTTTAAAGTTCATTTGGTTAGTCTGTTTTCTGACCTGCAAATTAACATATCATAATCACTAATATGTCTGCAATTACTTCTACCACTTTAAATCGAGATTAGTATTTATTCATCTTTTTCTTTACCTTTATTTTTCTCTGTCCTTAGTTTCTTTTGGAATAATAACTTACAAAATTTCTCTTAATTTTTCTCTATATATTTTCTTCACATAGGAGTTATAATGTTTCTACTTTTTTAATGGTTATCTTAGTTTTTTACACACATATTTATATAATTTGTCTTAACAAGTCTAAAGATACCCACATGTTTTCATTCTACTACATGGCAAGGAAATTTAAGCTCTTTAAAATTGTATGTAATATCCCTTTTCCATCTTGTTATTAACGTCTAGAGTGTTGTTGTTGTTGTTTGGTTTACTACTAAATACTGGAGTCAGTTTTCATCTGAGGAATAATGCTTTACTCTATTTCAGAGAAATTTCTAGAAAAAGTTCTGATCTCTTCAAATACCACTTTTCAGTCATTTCTTTAGAGATTCTTGATCAAGATTTCTTACGTCTTTCTTTTACTTTTATGTGTATAGCTTTGGCTCTTCATGTTAAATTCTCAGTTAATTCCTTTAAACTATATTCTAATTTACTCATTCTCAGAGACATTGAAAATCAGCAATGTGTTACACACTGCTGGTATTTTCATTCCCAAGTAAGGAAGAGCAAATAAGCCATTCCTATACAAAATCATACTATAGCTGTAATAATGGGTAACCATTGTTTCTTCTGTTATTTTTCTTTTCTTACCAGTGATAGCCCTGTACTGCTTAGATTCTCCCACCTTGTGAAAAAATAAATAACTGATTTACTCAGATGCTGAATTGCTTGTTCAACCTCCTTAACAGTATTCAACTCAGAAGTCTTTCCCACTTTCCTATCCCTCTTTGAAATAATTCAGGGAATGCCCACACATACTTTCAACCCTCTTTACTGAGATTTTTACAGGGTGCATTCTCCTTTGTTGTAGCAAGCTAAATAAATCTAACTTTACCTGTATATGTGTTTCTGATTATTTGACCACAGATATGTTACTGATTTGCTGATAGTCTTTGGCTGGTAGATTTCAAAGTGTCCAGTCTAGATTTCCATGGATATGTTTTTATCTTCAAAATTTCTAATTCTTTTTTTTTTTTGGTCTCTTGTTACATTTTTTTGCTTTTGTTTCATATTTCTTAGAAGTTTTTAATGTGAATTATTTCTCCCTTTATTACTTTATTATTTAAGCACCCTAAAACATGTAGCCTTACTCAATCTAATCCAGAAATTAATTTGTGTCTGTGGGGGAAGAGAATTTGTGTTTTGATTACTGATTTTGTTGGCTTTCTTTTGTTTGCCACTTCCTTACACCCACCCATGTATATGGATTTGGCATTCTTTAATAGTCTCTACCTAGAACCCCAAAGACCTAAAGTCTGAGGTTGATGGATTATCATTTATGTAGTGTTTCTGCCAAGAGGGCATAACCCAAATCAAATTATGAGGAAACATCAGACATCCATAGTTTAAGAGATCTGCAAAATACCCGGTCTATGCTCTTTAGGAATTTTGATGTCATTAAAGCCAATTTAAAAAAGAAAGATTAATTTGAGAGATAAAAACGACATGGAAACTAAATATATTGTTAATCCTGAAGCTTATTTCTTCCTTTTTTTATGCTATTAAGGACAGTATTAAAACAATAATTAAAGTTTGAATAAGTTCTGTAGATCATAAAATAGTATCATATCAATGTTACTTTCCTGATTTTTATCATTGCACTGTGGTTATGGAAATGCAAAAATTTAAAGGTAAAAAAGACATAAATTCCGCAACTTTCTTTCAAGTGGTTAGAAAATAATGATTATATTTACATGCATATATTTACAGATATATCTACACATATATATACTTACATACAGATTATGTATACATATATGAATCAAATGTAGTAAAATGTTAACAATTCAGGTGTCTAAATGAGGTGTATATAAGCTTTTTTCTACTCCTTTTATCATTTTCCTGTAAATTGAAACTATCTCAAAATTACCTGCCTCCCCCCCAAAAAAAACCATTGCACCAAGCCCACCATTGCCTCCCTGCTCCCTCTCCATGCACAACTATGCTTTCCCAGGTGAAGAGAGCCACCCTTTCCTGGCTTCAAATATTCCCTGACTCTCAGTCACTAGTATTCTGTGGGAGCCAGATTTCTGACTGGCTCAATCTGCTTTGGGCCACAAACCCCAGGAGTCTTGAACTTTCCTTCACTTATGAATTTGCTTTTCTCTTTTCATGTTTTAAATGTCACTGCTAAGAGTGTATTGAAGCCTGAAATTATGGAACCATTTTGACCAAAACTTCATTAAGTGGCTTTAACAAAAGCTACAATCACTGTTGGACCATTAGCAACAAATATTTTGTCTATAACTAAGAATATGCAAAATTCTGATCTTTTGAAGTCACTTCTGTTTTTGAAAATCCATATTCAGTAAATTTATTTGTTGAGCAGTATAATCCATCACCTGGGTTATGACAGTATCTATGATTACTGCAGTGGCCATGGAACAACCAACAAAAACAAAAATAAGCTGAAAATAATTCATGTATGCATGATGTTTGATTTTAAAATCTGATGCTAACCCATTTGAAACGCATGCAGCATTTACCCAACAAATATTTTGAGTGCTTACAATGTGTAAAGTAGGTCTTGGGCATGCAATAATAAATCATACTTACCAGAGCTCCCAGGATCTTTCATTTTAATAGAAAAGTAAGTCATCAATAAATAACCAAGATAGACATAAACAAAAATGCTTTTATGAGTTCAAAGAAGTGAGAGATGAATTCCAGCTCTAAAGGACTAAAAAAAGTCCTCTAAGAAGAAAACTTTTGGGCCATCCATTAAAAAATTGGATCTTTGTGACTTAACGGGGAACAGGTAGTAGTTTAGACTTGGGATAGGCAGGTTCATTTAATGGTACAGCACCATTAGGAAGGAAATATTCTTATTTCAAACAGATGAGTTATAGTGATGTTTGACCATTTTACATGCTCCTAATGGATAGGTTTTTCACCCATTCTTTCCTCTCATCATTTATTATCTTCTAACTGGTTTATGATTTTTAAAAATCTACTTAACTTTAGATTTTCCTTTGCTAGCCCCTTGCATAGCCATGGTTATTAGAGGGTTAGTCATCTGCTACAAGCAAATCCCAGTCACAGGAGGAAAAGGCAGCAATTTTTGGTGATCATTTTTAATGTCTAGCAAGCTCTTCCTAATAAAAAAAAAAAGAAAACTCTTTAAAAATGTTTATTGCCTCTCGAAGAGACAATGCACTAGTTTTGTGTTTATTTCAGCATCTCCTCCTCTGTAATTACACTGTATGCTCTGGCAATGTAGCATAATGGACACATGCATTGGAATTCTGCAAATCTGGATACAAATCCTGGGTTTGTTGTATCTTCAGTCTCATGTTTCCCAATTTGCAAAAATGGATCTATTACTGTAAACCTTTCAGGCTTGTGGAGACAATGAAACAAGTTAAAGGAGTCAAGGTATTTTAACTAGTGTGCATAGGGCCTAACCCATAAGTGCCCTTGTTCCTTCTCTCCCTGCCTTTGTTATGCTCTTCCCTCAGCCTTGTATGCCCTCCTTTTCTTCCCCAACCTCTTTCTCTGTTTATGAAAATCCAATTCATCGTTCAAGACCAACTGTATCTTCTACGCATCCTTCCTTAAAAGCCCTGTGGTCGTAATTATTTAAACTTTATTTTGTGCTCTAGCAACATGTGGACTGAACTTCCATTTAACACTTATAGCGAAGTCACATTGCTCAGGACATCAGTTAAAATATCCAACTCAAGTCTTTTGGCAATGATGCTATTGCATCATCTATATTAACAGGCAGTGAAGTCAATCAAACCCCCAAAAGTCAATGTCTGTGGGTGAATCCCCTGGAAAGAATGTGTGACTAGATATGAGTTCTCTATCATGACTGAGATGCGTCCCACTTCTTCAAGCGGTCCAGCAAGTTGCTGGTGATACCGATATCAAGGATGATACTGAGAATTACTTTAGGCCATAAAGAAACACTAGATAATAAATAGTTTAAAAAGATCTTACATATGCAGTACTAGACTTTACGGGCACTTGGAAATCCTGAGGGTAATTTTGACAGTATACAACTTCTATCTTATGTGTTCCCTTTAAAATCAAATGTTATAAGACATGTCTTCTTTGTATTTCCTTCCTTCATATTTCTTTATCTCTTTTTAAAACTACATTGTAACCTCTTGAGGATCAGAATTATACCTGGAATGTAACACATGTTTAATGAATATTTAACAAAATTAAAATTGAAAGAGGATATATTGAAATAAAGTGGTAGCAGAATAAGGCAGAAAGAAATCAGCAGGGAACCTGCCGGATGGTAAGCACTTTGAACAATCACAGCTAATCTTTTATTAAAGGCATTACTTACATTGTGTCCTTTAATCCAGTTCTATTTGATAAAAACAGCTGCGATTCCTACCTTACAGAGGAAGAAACTGAGGGTAAGAGAGAGCTTAGGTAACTTGCTTGAGATCAATCTCTGGCAAGTGGCAGAGACAGGTTTCAAATATAAATCTAAAACTAAATCTCCAGGGCTCACAGTCCTGAATCGTCAGCCATATTATATTCCAAAAGTCCACTCCCATCTTCTTTCCCTTCTAATGGAGAAGACTAGAGTATTCTTCCTGCACAATGACAACAATAATAATTTTCTAACAAATAGTAATTCTTTTCTTTTACTGTTCATTAAAGTAAACCAAATAAAGTAGACAAAGAGCTATTGAAATTTGAAAGACCATATGAGGCACAATTTTTAATCTTCATTTATGTTGGAAAAATCATGCTCTCCATAGCAAGAAATCACATCTAAAGCCATGCTTAGGACCCTGCTTAGGACCCTGTGCTACCAGTCCTTCTAGAGAGATTTAGGGAAGACTCAACCAAGAGCAGATTTTGCTTCCTCATGGATTTAAGGGGATGACTTTTTTTTTTTTACTGCAAAATTATCTTACTTTCAAGATTTTATGATTCACACAGGTTAGTTTGATGGAGTAAAAGCGTGGAGATTTCAAGAAGAAATGTTTTTGACAATGGCTTCTCTGGCTGAATTAGAGTTTTCCCTGTTCCCACACATATGCATAGACACATAGGATGTTCTCTTGTGAAAGAGACTGGTGAAGTGCTTTGCTCAAAGAAAGATAGAGGTGAAAGAGAAGACCAACAGAACCTGGCTCCTCTGAAAATAACTTGTTGAACACAGGGTTTTTTGCCCAGGAAAATGTTGGCTTTGGCTGCTCTCTAGTGGTGGGCAGTGTACACTGTCACCAGTTCTTTCTATAGAGATTCCAAGTTGAAGGACAACATGGAAAGATCCAAGCATTTGCTAGGGCACTTAGAGCTAGGCCGTGAAAGGAGGGTGTGCGAACCCCCCCCACACACACACACAGCACATGCACGCAAACATCTAATAGTCCTGGGGAAGAAGGCGTGAGAGTAGCTTTTTCTGAGGGGGAAATGAGAAAGGAGACAGGAGATGGTCTTCTACTGAAGCTAAAGAAAGATGGGGAGGAGAAATGAATATTGTGTTAAGAACCTTAGACTTCTGACGGCTATGCCCACGTTCCTCTTTGCATAACTATGGGAAGTAACCATAAAAGGACTCAGCTTCCTCACGGATGTCCAATCTGAATGTCCAAATGGTAATTTCCACAATTGGCATTATGCTGACTCCAGAATTTTAACTGGTACTTAAGAGCTGGCTTCTTGCACAGCCCTCCAGAGAAGGTGGAGAGAATGGGAACATAGCTCTTGCCACCTGCTCTACCCCCATTTGAGAAGGAAATACATAGACTTCCCCTATTCTTTGTTCTATTCTCTATCACCCAGCAAAAGTAGGGTGAGGACAGGAGGTAGTGGGCCTCTGGTACCACTCACCCATTTCTCCCATATCCAGTCTTATAGACAACTAAACTGATGTTTTGTTTCATTAGCTCTTAGAGAAAAGATAATTAAGTAAACCGATCTGGGGTTTTGTTTTGTTTGGTTTTGCTTTGGTCCATGGTTAACATAACTTGCCTTTGGTCTTGCCCCTGTACTGATTTTCTATGAACACTTCTGTGGTCACTTTCCCCCTTCAGGTCTCAGTTACTACATCTGTAAAATGGCAGTGGCAGTGGAGGGAGGTTGGTTGACATTCTAGGCTCCTTTTCTCTGGATATTATGAATCTTCAAAGATACCTGTTGACGATAACCCAGAAAGTATCTGGGGTTATGTGGGAAACCATGTGAGTCGCAGCCAGCTGAGTGGTGGTTCAGAGAGAAGAATACTCAGCACAGAAGGATACCAGCAAATGCATAGTGGTGACCTGAAGACATGTCTTTTCAGAAGAGTGGAAATAAGATCATAGCCCTCAGCAGAATAAAGATCCTACATGAAAACCTCCTTGGTTCTTCCATTTTCCAGATCTGCTTTCTTTGTGTTTGTGTCTCTATATGTAAAACAAAGTAGAGAATTAAAGCAATTATTTGGATAATTCAAGCAGAAAGAAAGTCCACAACACCCACATAGGCTGCAATTATCTAGACATTTCAGGCAGAAGTGGAGCTTGAGCCCAATTTATCAGGATAGTGCTTCAGTTCTTCTGAAAAACAGCAATGCTAATTGCATGACACATCCAATGTAGTATCACAGAGGAGAAATGAGAGAACAAAATTCTCGCTTGACACAACTAAAAAGGAGAGTGTGGAATAAAAGTATTCCCCATCAATTAAAACTTGGTAGAAAAAGATAAAGGAAGTGAAATGACTAGTGCTAAAATTGGTTGTGGAGTGCAAAAGAAGGCTTTTATAAATATGCCTGGGGAAATACAGAGATGGGAGAAATTGGGGCTGCAAATCAGAGAGGATGGGTATGAAATTGATGATGATTCTAAGAAGGCCAAGAGAGCAAACTCATTCTTTGAATCTAGTTTTAACAGGAAAAATGAAGCAAACAAATTTGGACTATTAGGATATAATGAAAACCTTGCCAAATAGCTATTGGCAACAATCAGGTAAGGGAATACAGAACTTGGAAAATTTGCACATTTATACATCAGCTAGACAGGCACCTGAGATTATTAAGGGAATTGGCTGATACAAAATATTTACTAAACAGCTCACACTTTCTTTTAAAAAAGAAAAAGAAAAAACCATATAGCTGTAAAGATAGTAAATGTCCTTTAAAAGAAAGGATACCATGGATCTCTTTCTGAAAGTTGTATTATTTCCTGAAAGAGCATTGCTACAAATCTGAAGTTCAAATAGTAAACACAGAATGGACAAAATATCACTTATTGTATTTAAACCATAGCTCCCTTTATAACTAATCCAGTCAAGGGGTAAATACTAATAATTATAATAATAGTAACAATTTATTATTATTATAATGTGATAAGTAGAATAATAACAATAAAAATAAGGAGAATCAAATAAGACAGAACGTGAGTGGCCTATCTGGATGTATTACAATCAATCAGCATTACAATCCAGGAGTCCAGTGCCTTGTCAAACGAGGCTGGAAGAATTTCACAGGGTGATGTAATGAAATGAAATTTTTTTTTTTCTTTATTAGCTGTGTGATCCTGACCAATTAACCTCTTGGTGTCTCAGTGTTGGTACCTTTTGATAGGCCATGAAATTCCCTATTTTCCTGAGGTTCAAATGAGCACACGATATGAGTACAATGGTCCGGCCCTTTGCATATATTACTTCCCTTATCTTTCCATTAAAAGTCACCTGCCTTGGGTGCCTGGGTGGCTCAGTGGGTTAAGCCTCTGCCTTTGGCTCAGGTCATGATCTCGGGGTCCTGGGATCGAGCCCCCCATCAGGCTCTCTGCTCAGCAGGGAGCCTGCTTCCTCCTCTCTCTCTGCCTGCCTCTCTGCCTACTTGTGATCTCTCTCTGTCAAATAAATAAATAAAATCTTTAAAAAAAAAAAAGTCACCTGCCTTGGCTGTTGGTATATGAAATTTGGATATGTTCTGTATAGTACTCCAGTTAATTGTAGAAAGGCACTTTAGAAATAATTTCTAAATAATTATTTAGAAATAATCTTTGTAGATGAAGAAATTGAGGCTAAAAGATACATCATGGCCCACTGAAAGTCATGCAGACAGTTCATTTTAGTTGGGGCCAGGACACAGAATTCAGACTCTCGTTCTCAAACTTCTTTTCTCTTGTCATGATGCAGTGATCCATCACAGTGACATTGCACATCCTAAGGGAGAAAGGACTTTTTAGAGAATAACTTCTTCACTATATGAAGTACTCTGAAATATATAAGAGAGGTCAATGATGGGAAAGGTAATTTGGAGCCCTGGGAATCCCAGGAAATGATTCTTCGTTGTAAGATTATTGGTACACCAACAAAATTCATTTAGAATCACAAAACTTAAGGATGGAGAAGAACCTTAGAGATTATTTAACATGGCCATTACTTCCAGAAGGCCCTTACTGATATTCTGTGCAAAGGGTTCTCCAATTCCTGATTAATTACCCCATCTGTGATGAAAAGCTTATTACCTTGTCAAGACACTTCATTCCATCTTTGGGCAACTCTGCTTACATAAAGCCCTCCTTTTTGACTAGCAAAATCTTCCTGCTTAGCTAAATGCTTTAACTTCTGACCATTGGTTTTTATTTTAACCTCTATAGTTACCTAACCAATCTAAACTTTCCCATATGACCGTCTCTCAAATCCTTGGAGACACTCATCTTATTTTCCCTAATGTTACTTCCTCAATTTAATTATTCTTAATTCTTCAGATGATCTGATTTCAGTTATCCTCATTATACTGGATATCAAGAGCCAAATCAAGAGTCAGACGCTTAGCCCACTGAGCCTCCCAGGTGCCCCTCATTTCTTATTATTTAAATACTTAGTTTATCCAGCATCATCTGTGGAAAGTTCCTTCCCTCATAAATTATCTTGATGCCTTTGTTGAAACTCAATTGTTCATATTCATGAGTGTTCTATTTTTTTAATTCTATTGTTTCATAGATCTATGAATTTCTCTCATTTATTCATTTTTTTGCCAATGCTTAACTGTGTTCATTAGCAATTATGTATTTAAGTCTTAGATACTTTAAGTCCTCCAACTGTGTTCTTTTTAAAGTTATTGTATGTTTTGGTTATTGTATGTTGTTTAAATTCCCACCTAAGGTTTAGAATCAGTTTGACAGTTTCTATAAAAAATGCCTTGGAATTTTTATTGGGGATGAATTAAATCAATAGGTCATTTGGTGGCAAATGCCACCTTAATATTGAGTCTTAAATCTGTGAAGATGACCTATCTCTATTTATTTAGGTCATCTTTAATTTTTCTTGGTGTACACCTTTCAGTGTCGAGGTCTTAAGAGCTCTTTCAAATTTATGTGTAAGTGTCAGGTTTCATGGCACTATAAAAGATAATATTTAATATTTCGTATTAATTTTTATTATATTTAAAACATAATTGATTTTTTAATATTAAACTTGTGTCCTAGAAATTGCTACATTTATTCCAGCAGTTGTTTTGGACATTTCCTGTGATTTTCTATGTGATCATTTCTTTTGTAAATAGGAACAATCCCATTTTTTTCTTATATTTATGCCTCTTTTTTAACCTTATTGTAGTGGCTAGTCCCTCCATTACAATATTGAGCAGAACTGATAAAATGGATGCTCTTGCCTTGTTCCCACTCTCAAGGGGAAAACATTCAGTGTTTTATCTTTCAGTGTGATGTTGATATTGGCTGTAAGTTTTTGTAGTCTCTATAGCTTGAAAAAGTTACCTACTGTTCTTAGGGTACAAAAGTTCATTGAGATGGCTTCAGATTCCACATTGCAACTTTGTGTCCCATGAAAAAAAGTGGCTTGTTCATCTGGTAACTCAAATTATACAAGTGCTTTCCTTGAGGTGATTACCACACTTCAGTATGCAGTAGAAACATCATATGAATACATCTTATTTTGTCACCTAGTGTAGGAAAAATACATGTAAACAAAAGTTGAGATTAAACAAAATTAATTACTTCTAAAGCTTCATCAAGAACATTCATAACTGAAACGTGCTTTTTTTTGAAACCACACATGCATTGAGGTGAAGAATATAATTACTAATTAATACAGCTTCGTGCTACTGCCTTGATTAATGCTAAATCATCAGTAACTTTACCCACAATTGCTTTTGCACTTTTAGTGTGTCAACATACTGAAAAGGGCAAATAGTGTCTTATGATTATTATAAAAATAATTTTGATGTCATGACCCCCTTGAAAGGGTCTCAGGTTCCCCCAGGGTTTCACAGACCATGCTTTGAGAGCTATTGCTCCTATCTAGTTTAGCCCTCCAAAGAAAGTGTGCCATTTTGAAATCTATACTAAATATCCTGAATCTTTGATGAGGTGTCTTTATTTTAGTGGACCAAAACTTGAGCACTATTACACCTTATGGGGGCTCTGGGAATTGTTTTGATCATGGTAGTTCTTTGACTGGGCTCATGGAATTTGACCCTCAACTCAGTATTCAGCAAAGACTCAGGAGACTCCTCTGCATTTTCTGGAGCTGTTCCTCATTTCTAGCCATCTGTCACACAAATTCTGTCTCTGTTCTTAAACTCGATTTGATTTTGCTCTTCCTGCCACAGTCTGAAAAATGCCTTATGAAAGAAATCTGAGGAAATCGTCAAGCTCCTATCATTTGTTTCCCCTCTCTCAGATGGCGTGGCCCTTCACTGCCGGTTGTCAAATGTCTGAAAATAGTGTGGGTATAACATTAATTTGAGTTTTCTAATTGCTCACCATTAAAGGGAAAAATTAATTCTATTTATTACATCATGCCCAGATAGAGACATCAAATTATTATATATTTTAAGCCTAATATTTCCAGTGGGCTTTTCTTCAATAATTTTGTTTTCTTGTTTTATAATGATTATGTTTTCCCTTATCTCCTAAAGTCTCTTAAACTCTTGGTTCATCTTTCCTGTAATACTTTTACTTGAGATGGTAGATACACATAATTGAAGTCCTTGAGGCAGTTGTATTGCTCTATACCCTGGGAATTTATGTTCCCTGGGGGCATCAGTACTCTGACTACCAGTGTGATTTGGAGAAGAACTTAGGGAAAACTTCCATCTATGTTAGAGCCTAATGAGCGGATGGACCAAAAACTCCAGGCAGCAGAGACCCCTTGTTTACTGCTTCCATGTACTGTCACTCCACCATGCAATTCTTCTGGTCTTGGTTTCATCTTCTAAACTTTGAGAAATGAGTGAAAGGAGACAGTTTGCTTATAGTCTAACACCCTTGAAGGTTTTGATTTGAAGGGAATGGTAAGTGGATCCTTGAGAACTGGTTAGCTGTACCTATTTTCATTAACTCCTCCTTCCTTCAGGGCTTTGGAACAATCCTACTGTTGGCCCTTCAGAAACCTGCAATGAGGGTCTGGTTCACTTCTGCAGGTTTCTTCCACTACATTGGCAGTCACTGGGTGTCTTAAGGCACCACAAGTAAACAGCATGTAACATTCACCTCTGTCCCAGTCTTTATTTTCACACATTTCTAGATTTGCTAGCCAAAACAAACAAACAAAACCCTGGGAGTTTTCCACAGGTTTTTGGTATTTCTACTATTGTTGTCAATTGTTGGAATCCATGTCTTCGTTTTATTTCTCACATTTTTCCAGCATTTAAAAAAGAGCAGTTGGAGTGCGCCATCATGGCTATTTCGCTATTTAACTGTAATTAAAAATCTCTACTTCTCTGTTTCCTCATTGAAAAAGGGGATAATATTAACATCTACTTTACAAAGTTTTGAGGAGTTCAAACAAAAAAGTACACAAAACTCAATGTCATCTAGAATAGTGTAAAAACTCAGTAAAAGTTAGGTGTTACTATTCTTATTAGTGTGATCATTTATTATAAAACATTAAACAAAACATTTTGAAGATAATGTTACACAAGAGACCTTTTCTGCATTTACAGCAACCTATGGTCATTCAGCAAGTACATTTATTAGACAGATTACTGAGCCATCTGATTGAACTGTTATCCAGTCATATTTCCTCCATCTTGTCCACAAGCGTTTCATGGGAGGCACCGCACCCTGTTGATGCTGTGCTAAAATTCAGAAACATCACTTCTAAACAAGGCTCTGCTCTAGTTTACCAGGATAGAAATGATCCAAAAATGGAATGAATTAGATCTGGTATAAGTTTTTCACTGTGAATTTATGCTTAAAAATGGAGAAATGATCACTGTGAGCAAAGTGATCATAAACCACCTTTTAAGCGAATAAATTGTCCCAAATTGACAGTAATCTCACCAGACAATCATTTACAGAACCACATTTGCTTCTCTCCTCTCTGCTCAACACTATCCTTTTAATCATGGTTCTTCAAAACCTGGCATGAATGGTTTAGCACACTCATAAATAAGGACTCTCCGTCATCAGGAAATTCACTTATTTTGGTCAGAAGATTTAAACTTATTGAGTGAAGCTGGTAATTTCTTACATTTCCTGTCCTGATTCAAGGTTTTTCACAGTGAGTGTAAGGGAAATTGCCACTGGCTGAGTAGCCATGCTTCTCTGTCACCCTCACCCCATGATTGTACTGGAGCCGGCCTTCCTTATGCCCCTGCAGGTCACCGTTCAGCTCAGCGGCTTAGTCCAGAATCCTTTTCCCCAGGTGAATTCACTTGGTATCCTGTCTGGCCTGCAGTCATTCTTCAGGATCACATTAGTCTACAATCCCCCTTCCCTATACACACACACACACACACACACACGTGCGCGCGCGCGCGCACACACACACACACACACACACACACACACACACGTGTTCTGGCCCTACCTTTCCTCCCCAAAAGCCCCGGTCTATTTATATATATTATTCCACCCTGTCCCTGAGCTCTGTCTACCAGAGGGAAATTGGGTGGGCTCATCCTTATCAAGCCACAAAAAAACCTTTGTAATACTTTTCCTTTAAGACAGGGGGTACCTCTTGGCCTTGCATTTACATAACCTACTGTGGCCCTTTTGAGTGTTTCCTTTCGCCATGTTTATCACATCAATATGCTCTTCAGTCAGTTGTTGTGTCCAGTGGCCATATAAGCAGCTACACACTCTTCAGAGCAACCTCGCTTGAGGCATTCCATTAGGGACCTTACCACTTGGTTATGTGACATCCCTACAATTCTTTGATATTGACCTGACCACCAGCAGGCCTGCTCCTCAGCCACCTTGATCTCTTTGGATTTCTCTCTTTGTTCAGAATTAAATTCAGAGGAGTAGTTCTGCTTTTGTGCTCTTCCTTCCCTCCATACTTCCCTCCCTCCCCGACTTTCTGTCTCCCAACCTCTCTCTCTGAGATGAAACATATTCATAGATAACACTAGAATCTACTTGCTTCTCTCTCTCTTTTTTAAAAGATATTATTTATTTATTTGACAGAGAGAGACAGATCACAAGTAGGCAGAGAGGCAGGCAGAGAGAGAGGAGGAAGCAGGCTCCCTGCTGAGCAGGGAGCCCGATGTGGGGGTCTGTNAGATGAAACATATTCATAGATAACACTAGAATCTACTTGCTTCTCTCTCTCTTTTTTAAAAGATATTATTTATTTATTTGACAGAGAGAGACAGATCACAAGTAGGCAGAGAGGCAGGCAGAGAGAGAGGAGGAAGCAGGCTCCCTGCTGAGCAGGGAGCCCGATGTGGGGCTCGATCCCAGGATCCTGAGATCATGACCTGAGCCGAAGGCAGAGGCTTTAACCCACTGAGCCACCCAGGCGCCCCACCACCCCTCTTTCTATCCTTAAACATATCCCAAAGAACAATGTGATTATTTATGCATTTTCCACGGGATAAAATTATTTCCACATTGTTATTTTTATTGTTCTCATTTATTTGGGGGAGCACAGGGACAATAGTCACACAGAAGGATTAATTCAAGTTGCTCCAGGAATAGTGACTCTTTGATGTGACCCTTAATCTCTACAAAAATAAATAAATAAATTTATGTATTTAATATTATATATATTTATTTATTTTATATTATATATTTATTTATATTATGTATATATCTCCCATTGTTCCTTCTGTGAAGGAATAACAGTTCAGAAATAATGAAAAGCACTTCTGAAATGTATAATCTATATAGACAGGTAAGCCCACAGATAATGCTTTGAGGAAATTTATGTAAAATGAAGTCCCTCATTTATTTTGTTCACCAACTTCTCTCTCTCTGTCTCTCTCACACACACATGCACAGACACACCACACACACACAGACATACACACTGTATTTCTTCTGAAGATCCTAATCTGAGAGATACATGCTTTTCATGCTATAAAATGGAGGAATGAATGCTAACTCTCCTTTAGCCATTGTATTGCAGAAATCAAACTTCTGGTAAATCCATCCACCAGAAATAGAATTCTTTATTAAAGTGAATTGTGGAGAAATTTAATTAGTGAAATAAATATATACATACATATACATATATGTGTATATAAATATGTGTGTATGTATATATACATACATATATATATATATAGTCTTAATTTTGAGTCTTTGGGAGACAACAATGCAAATTCATGTGTTTTATTTAAAAAATTTTAAATTTGTTTTGAGTCAATTTGACACACAATGTTACATTAGTTTCAGGTGTACAATTTAGTGATTTGACAAGTTTGCATATTATTCACCACAAGTGTAACTATCATCTGTCCCAGTACATGGCTATTACAATACTACTGACTGTATTCCTTATGCTTTAACTTTCATTCCCATGATTTATTCATTCCATACATGGAGATGTATATCTGCCTCTGCTCTTCACCCCTTTTGCCCCAACCCCTACGCCCCTCCCCTCTAGCAACCATCAGTTCTCTGTATTTATAGTTTTGATTCTGCTTTTTGTTTGCCTTTTTAGATTCCATTTATTAATGGAATCCTGTGGTCTTTGTCTTTCTCAGTTTGACTTATTTCACTTAGCAAAATACCCTCTAGGTCCATCCATGTTGTCTCAAAGGCAAGATCTCATCCTTTTTCCATGGCTGCATAATATTCCATACCTAGATAGACATGCATACCTACAAATATATATACACACATACCACATTTTCCTTATCCATATGTCTATTGATGGACCCTTAGGTTGCTTCCATGTCCTGGTTATTATAAACAATGCCGCCGTAAACATAGGGGTGCATATACATTTTTTGAATTAGTGTTTTCAAATTCTTTGGGTAAATACCCAGTAGTGGAATTACTGGATCTTATGGTAACTCTTTTTAATTTTTGGAGGAACCTCCATACTGTCTTCCCCAGTGGGTGCACCAGTTTGCATTCCTACCAGCAGTGCAAGAGAGTTCCTTTTCTTACCACATCCTCACCAACCCTTGTTCTTTCTTGTCTCCTTGATTTTAGGCATTCTTACAGGTGTTAGGTGATATCTTATTGAGGTTTTGATTTGAATTTCCCTGATTATTAGTGATGTTGAGCATATTTTCATGTGTCCGTTGGCCATCTGTATGTTTTCTTTGGAAAATTTTCTATTCAGGTCCTCTGCCCACTTCTTAATCTGATGGTTTGGGCGGGTTTTTGGTGTTAAGTTATGTAAGTTCTTTATATAGTTTGGATATTAACCCTTTATTGGATATATCATTTGCAAATATCTACTCCCATTTAGTAGGTTTTCTTTTTGTTTTGTTGATGGCTTCCTTTGCTGTGCAAAAGCTTAATTCATGGTTTTTTCCCTCAAGAATTTGTTGGGAGAAAAGCATATGTCTATGTATGTAATTCTAAAACAAGACCCAGCATGGTTAGTTCTTGAGTGGAGAAACAAGGGTTATGGGGTGAAAGACTGTGATGGTCTGTGTATGTGTCAACCTGGCTGGTTTATTGTCCCCAGTTATTCACCAAACACTAACTTAGGTATTAGGGTAAAGGTAATTTTATATATGTAATTAAAGTTCACATCCAGTTGACTTAATTAGAGGTGATTATTCTAGATCATCTGGGTAAACCTGATTCAGCCAGTGGAAAGACTGTAAGAGCAGAGCTGCCATTTCCAGGAGGAAGATATTCTGCCTGTGGACTGCAGCTTCAGTTCAAACTGGAGGGCTTCCAGCTTCCCCTCTTGGTGGTCTATCCCACAAATTTCCGACTTGCCTAGAAATCATCCAGAATTGAACGAGCCAATTCCTTGCACTAAATCTCATATTCCATATACCTATATATCGTACTGTTTGAACCCTGACAGACACAGGGCTTAATTCTGGATTCTTTGTGGTGAAGATTTTGAGCTGTATCTTTGAGAATGATTGGGATTTAACAGGTAAATCAGGGCTACTGGGAAGTGAAAAGATAGGGAAGTTCTTATACTCTGAGCTATTATCTCTTCTCTCCTTCAACTATTCAGCATGCCCCTACTTCCTTTTATACATACTATCATTTCAATTCACTGCTTATCATAATGCCGATATTTACCATTTGAGCACCTATATATGCTACAATATGTGCATTTTTTCTAAATCCCACAGCAATTTTTTTTAATTTTATGAATGAGAAATTTGGGTCACAGATAGTTTAAGTACAGCCGTAAGGTTTTGTTTTGTTTTTTTTTTTTTTTATTCATTTGACACAGAGAGAGAGATTACAAGTAGGCAGAGAGGCAGTCAGAGAGAGAGGAGAGAGGAGAGAGGAGGAAGCAGGCTCCCTGCCGAGCAGAGAGCCCGATGTGGGCCTCGATCCCAGGACCCTGGGATCATGACCTGAGCCGAAGGCAGCGGCTTTAACCCACTGAGCCACCCAGGCGCCCCAGCCGTAAGGTTTACTTCATGTCTTTGTAGTCTTATTAGTTCTATTTCCACTGGAGATAGCCTCTTGGTATCAGTAAGAGATGATGACAATGAGCCTGAGGGGAAAGGCAGAAAATCTCTGAAATAGCTATAGAACACTATGTTGAAAATGAATGCTCATAATACTGTCTCTGTGTAGTAAAGGAAAAGTGTGCTCAGATCCGTATTTTTATTTAAGAAACAGAAATATTTGATCACATTTGGTATTTGTCAGGGTCATCCAGAGACACAGAACAATAAGATACATGCACATATATGCGTATACGTATGTATAGATATAAAAATAGAAATAGAGATTTACTATGAGGAATTGGAGGAATTCGCTCACGTGATTATGGAAACTGAGTCGTCCCACAACTGCTGCCCGAAAGTTGGAAACCCAGGAAAGCTGGGGGTCTGGTTCAGTCTCCAAGCCCAAGAACCAGGAGAGCTGATGACATCTGAGTGGAAGGGCAGGAGAAGACTGATGTTCAGCTTAAACAGTCAAGCAGGGAGGATATTTGTCCTTTTGCAGTTGTATTCTATTCAGGCCTTCAATGGGTTGGGTGATGCCCAACCACACTGAGGACAGCTGCTTTTACTCAGTCTACTGTTTCAAATGCTCACCCAGAACCCAGATTCTTTCCCATAAACAGTCTGAGAGCAGGGTCTTTCAAGGAAGGTGAGGAAGGAATTTTAATGAGGGTGTGGGATTCCAAGGGGAAAAGGAAGTTGGACCAATAAAATAAAAGAGCTAAACACAATGATTGCCCATTTTATGATTTTCCCTGGAGCATCGCAGTTACATGGAATGAAGAGCAGGCTCAAGCAAAGAGCATGGAGCTTGGGTCCTTCAGAGTCCTAAGACTTCCTAATCCTGCTGCTCTTTCAGCTGGCTGAACTAAAATTATGTAAATATTAGTTATCTTCTGGGTCTGGCTCTGCTGATACCCGCAGTGTATGTTACTCTTTTCTTCATTGGCGTCCGTGGTTGTCATTGGCCAGAAGCCCTAGCGCAGAGACAGTGAGTCCAGCCTCCAGCGTACCAGCGCAGCCTGCCAGGGTCTGCCAGCTGCGGGAGTTTCCTGGTGGCCTCAGGCACCATCTCAGCAAGGGGGACAGTCTCTGTGAATCCTCAAGTGTAGCATCTTTCTGCCCAGCAGGCAGTTTCCATATCTTGGCTCACAGTGCAGCTCTCCGGCAATGAGCTCCCAGCCAGCCTGCCACAAGGAAGACACAGACTTTTCTACTTGTCATTTCACCCTGTCCATCTGATCCAATGCCTTAGACCACACACAGAACCCAGTTTCAACTCATAAAGAACCATTCAGGAGCTCTGGAGCAGGAAAGGAGGGGGATGGAGTGTGCCTTCTCTCTTCCGTCTTCCATGATGCACTCAGGATACTCCCCTTCCTTTGCAAGCTCAAGACACAGGGAGACCAAGTTCTGGAGCCTACAGACAAGGCTTGTGTTCATTCTATATTTTATAATTCCCATATGACCAAATACTTCGTGAGGCCCATGGAATTTGATGTAAAGAGAATCATATGGAGTGTACCTGTTTCTCTTTCTGCCAAAGGGAACAGAATGAAATACCCCTCCCTTTGCAGAGACACAGGCAAGACACAGGCAGGACCAAACGGTGCTCAGGTATATCTGGAGCCTTCTGGAAACTAATCAGATGAGTAATTTATAGCTGGTATTTTACAAAGGCATGACTGAAATTAAAATATTCTTTTCAATAGAGTGGATAAAAGATCTGCTACTTGAAATCTGATCTTTAGACTAGTTCATAAGATATCGAGGATGGTGATGTAAAAAATGACATCCTAGAGGAAGTCGTTGTGGGACAGGAACAGAGTGGCCTAAACTTAAGAGGATCAGCAGGACTTTGATGGTGCAAGATGAGAAATTTGGACTGGATTAGAAAGGATATTCTCAGGGATACCTAGTAAAGGGCATTCAAGGGCTCCTTAACAAAGAGAAATGGAAATTTTCCAGGAGAACTCCACTTACATTTTTCTTAAATATAATTATGCATAAAATAATAGATAGTTACAGAGATTTAACTTTCTTTTCTCATAGTATAGATTGGTATTTTGAATTTATACTTTTCCTGTCTTTAGAAAGAATCAGGTTAAAGAACCCCATCAAATTATTATTATAGGTAGGACATGACAGGAAGATCTCATCTGTTATTGCCCTCAAGATTAATTAATTCATTCATTCAGTCATTTATTCAGCAAATATTTAACAACACCATGCCTACCACTCTTCTAAGTATTTGATAAATATCAGTAAATAAAACATATTAAAAAAAATCTCTGCCCTCATGGAAAAGCTAGGTTGGTTATATTCTATAGAGAAAGCTACTGTGACAAAGCCTGTTTCTGCCAGGATGGAAAACTAAAGAGAAAAGAGGATTGAGAGAGAGAGAGAGAGAGAGAGAGAGAGAGAGAGAGAGAGAGAGAGAGATTATTTATGAATGATAGGGGAGGGTTCCTTAGTCTTATTCTAAAGCTCTACTTACCTCTGGCAACCCAGTTCCTAACCCTCCTCCATTGATGCAATCATATATTAGATATTAAGTGGGGTAAAGGTAGGTACTTCTGTGTTATCTGCTCTCAAATCCCATAATTACAGTGGATTTAATCAGGAAAATGTGAGGCTCATTGAGCACAATTGTGTATTATATCCAGCATGAGTTAATTCTTCTGCGAAAAGGAGAGGGAGTGAGAGAGGGTTGGGGCGAAAAGGAGAGGGAGTGAGAGAGGGTTGGGCAGGGGAAGAGAAAGTCAGGGATTGGTGGGGAAGAAGCAAGTTTGATAAACAAGAAGGAGATCAAGAGTCTAAAAGAAAAAAGCTGCAAAGTAATTTATTAGCATCATGATGCTTTCCATATTTCAGGCCAGACTATGGTAATGATGGTTTGTTTTATTTTTTTTCCTCCCCTCCCCTTTCAAGCCCTCAATTAGGCCTTGAGAAAGGAGTCAGCGCACCTTTAAAACTTTCTGCTTAATCACCTATAGCAAATGCTCATTTAATGATTGTCTTTTTGTACCAAACAAGAAGTAACAATGCTTTTAGCAAAAGAAATGGAATGGGAAAGAAATTGCCTAATCAGCCCTGCTCATGCAGTGCTTTGTGAGAAAGATTATTGAATTTTCAGTCTCTGCAGAATTTTAATGAAGCTCCATCTTGCTGGAAAATCCAGCCCTTTGTCAATAGAGTTCAATAACTCGACCACCCATGTAATAAGATGTACCAGTTGAAATCTTTCACTCTGCCAAAGCCAGAGGCATACTAGAAATACCCTGGAAATATGGAAGCACTTTCTGTGTCTGCCACCATTGATAAAGCTCTGGAGGTCATGGCTAAACACACTACGATATTGTTTGTTCAACTATATAGTGGGCACATGATTTATATCAAAGCCTTAGACAAAGAATATTTGTAGACACAATGTGAATTTTAGTTATGATGTATCAGGTACTCTGCTAAGAGCTATACATATACTTCCTCTCCTCGTAACAATTCTGGGGGGGAGGTTACTCTCATTATCTCTGCTTTGCAGATGAGAAAACAGAGTTTTAGTGTAGTAGATAGAATGACCCCAAAAGTATCAGTGTCCTGATCCTTGAAACCTCTGAATATGTTACCTCATATAGCAAAGGGGAATTTGCAAATGTATTTAAAGATCTTCAGATGGAGAGAGTATCTGGCTTTTTCCAGGTGGGCTTGATGTAATCACAAGGATCTTTATAAGAGGGAAGCAGTAGAGTCAAGAGACACAGAGTAGAAGAGGTGATTATGGAAGCAGAGGTTAGAGAAATGCAGGAAAAGGTCATGATCCAGCTCATCTCTAGAAGGAAGAGGTAAGGGAACAAGCTCTCAATTCCTTTCCTAGTCCATTTCTTTGGCTAAAGTCATTGTTACTTCTTGTTTGGTACAAAATGTCAATCATTGTATGAGCATTGGTTATAAGTGATTAAGCAAAAACATGTTCCATTTGAGAACAAGAGCCTTTAAACTGTGAGGATGAAAAGCATAAAGTCCCACAGTGGGTCATTGGAAGTAACTTTGAGTGGGACATACCTGCTACCACCCCTTGGTTTCTGGATCCATTTATGTTTACCTACTGCATACATAGTACCATATCAAGATCTTTGATATTAGGCTCATATTTCTTCCTGGAGAATGACTCTGCATCCTTTCTGAGCATTGCCTCTGAGCTGGTGTTTTGGATGTGCATTTAGTGAGCTGCTCTATCAGTCTGGCAGTTTCCAAGTGGTGAACACTCCCTGGTGTTGCCTTTCCTAGAGCAGCTATGGTAACTCAGCAATGTGAAGGTATAAACTGGGTGTCAGTGATTTTTACTGCTAAACCCGGCAACCCTACATTTTATGCATTTTAAATAAATCTCACTTTTAAGCCTCCTATTATCATCATGGGCTTTCATCATCTGTACACCTGGCAGCGCTCTAAGTAAAACCCTTTTGCATAGCTCTGTGTTCATTCCGTCCTCTGCAATGTCCTTTTCCTGTGTTTTCCCCCCCCACCCCCAGGTGGATTGTACCCATCCTTGAAACCTCAGCTTGGCATACCCCTTCCCTTTCTACAATATCAGTCATTCCCATCTTTCTTACCTTCCATTTCCTTCAGCCAAAATACTTCTGCTACTCTCTACCTAACCTCTTTTTTATCTGTATATCAAGATTTAGAGCAAGTTATAGTTGTTCCATAAAAGTCACTTCTGAGCCTACCATGGACTCTCTTATCTCACCTTCACAGAGGACCTGTGGCAATTCTATCTGCACCATATACTTCAGTACTTGGCTTTGGATTGCCTTTTATATTCTACCTCTTAATTTTGTTCTGCTGAGCTCCTGTAACCTCCCTTTGATGGAGAAACTTCACCATTCCTATTCCTTGGAATGCCTAACATAGGGCTAAGGTCTACAGCTCAAGTTTTCTTGGTTATTGAGATTCACATTTGTTTAAAATTATCCAGAAATTGTATTCATTTTTACAAACATTTGTTTTCACAGTTAGGTTTTGTTACAGTTAATTTTATATGGTGTTGCCTTTTGATTTCTTAAATGAATATAAATAGCATTTTTCAAGAGAAAAAACCACATGGAAAAATTAGGACTCTACACTGGGCTAATTTATTAGACTGGCAGCTGTGGGGTTTTGCATTTATGAAAAACAGGAACAAGATCTTGGGAATTTGGTTCCATTACCACCAGTCTATTGTTCTCTCCAAATCAGAATGTAGCACATGGTAGTGACCTCTAGAAGTTCAGTAACAAATATATTACCTGAGAGATATGAAACCCACACTGGAAACTAGAAGAACACCTCAGATTCAGATGTCAGGGATGAATCTGGATTCAAATCACCGCAAATAATATAGTTTTCCTATTCATTTCTGCTGAAAATATCTTGTAAATATAATTGTTTCACATGCATCTTTTAAATTCACTAGTTAGCTATAAATCACTAGTGTTCTTCAGCACACTTTTAGTGTGATCACACAACACTTCAGGAAAGTTAGTTTGTGATAATGTTATAATGAATTAAAGACTAGAGAAAGAGAGGAGGATCTCAAGAGAAGAGGTTGTTATAATACTCCAGTGTGACGTGAATATGACCTGAAACACAATAGTAGCACCAGAGAAATTACCATAAGACATTTTTAAGACTGGTGATTTGTGGACATAGACGGTGGAAGACTTCCAGTTTTCAAGCTTAGGAAGGAGGAAGAATAATAGTGGCATTCTTGAAAATTGGAGAAAGAGGAGGAAAAAGAGGGGTTTCTGGTTGAAATATAAAATCACTGCTTTACATTTACCCAGAAGTTGTGGGTACCTGGGGTCATACATACCTGAATTATTTGTCAATAGTAATTCTTCTATATTCAAGATGGTCAGACTGGCATATTTTTATTCCTTCAGTGGACATATGTTGGATGCTAACTCTGTACTTTGGTATCTTTGAGAGGACCTGATACATCTGGTTAAATGATAATTGGATTAGAATTTAATGTAACAAATCTAATATAGTATTGTTCAAAATAAGCACTAATTCAGTTTGGGTCAATTCATGACATAAATTTCAGTAACAGAAATTTCTTGAGATTAAGTATTATATTCAGAAAAATCTTGTATTAAAAATCAAGTAAGACCTTAGGGAGTAAGCTACTATCAGTAGTAATGATAGAGTAATGATACTATCATATCATTTATATGTTAAGGTGAATTTGCTAATCAAATGGAGTAGACTAGTAAGAGTCTAGGAAATACATCAACATCTTCAGCTTCAGCACAGTTTAGCATTGACCAGACTAGATGAAGATGCTTTTTCAACTGTGATAAATAAGTTGAAAAAGAAAAGATAAAGTTTGTGAAGTTTGGTCTTCAATATGGGGAAAAAAAACACTTAAAATAGTATGAGCACAGATCAATAATGTGCTGAGAGTAGATAGTTATGTGAAGATTTGCTAAGGCTCTTCAGTGGAAGGATATATTTCTTCATATCCAGTTCTCCTGAAACCAACCTATCAGGTTTTCTTATTCAGCTTCCATTTTGAAAGATCTTAGTTTTCACTAGGGTACTTGGGTGGCTCAATTGTTAAGCATCTGCCTTCGGCTCAGGTCATGATCCCAGGGTCTTGGTATCGAGCCCCACATCAGGCTCCCTGCTCAGAGGGAAGCCTGCTTCTCCCCCTCCTGCTTCCCCTGCTTGTGTTCCCTCTCCCACTGTCTCTCTCTCTGTCAAATAAATAAATAAAATCTTAAAAAAAAAAAGAAGGAAAAATCACAGTTTTCCCAAAAGAAAGGGACAAAGAATCACTGCTTTGGGAAACAGTGTTTGTCCAACTGTCTGGGTCTGCTCAAGAATGAAAGGATTCCCAGGACATGAGACTTCCATTTTTAAAATCAGGATGGGAGGACTGGTCACTGGAGAGCCTCAACGTGAAAAACATGCCAAGTTCTAGGAGCCATATATGAGAATTTGGCTGCTGAAGAACATGGGCGTCTTATTCTGTAATAGTTCTTATGGTTCCTGGTGGTCTGGCTGCCAGCCAGACACTGACATTGGGTCTAGGTTTCCAGATAACCATGGTGACCTTGGCAGGCCATACATGGACAAGAGCATTTGTTCCTTTTATGTCCTGTTATTAGAAACATGGTTTGTCAAATGATCTGTGATGTGTTTCCCTAAGTAGTTTAATTATACACAAAATCTAGGTGATTTGCTACTGGTTCTACATGATCTTAACTCCTTAGAAAGAATAAACTTGCAGGCAATGAGAAGTACAGATGAAAGGGCTATTACCGTTCCAGTAGGAAGTGATAAAAATTCCGTTCTGGCTGGCAGGGAGAAAAGACCATGTATGTGGCAGCTCACTAGGATACTTTGTTTATCCCAACAACAGGAAAGATGGAAGTGCAACAATACTTCACAAACAGCAGGAAGTCAAGCCTCCAGGGCTCTTTTCTAGTCTCTCATGTCTACTTCTTACTGCATGCTACTTCATCCTCTCCCCTACATTCTACATTTCACCACGTGAAGGAAATATGGATACCAAGAGCTGCTCTATTTCAAACCTTGGGATTATTGCCCCAGAAAGAAAGATTCTCATACATCCAGTCTCAAATTAAAAAAAAAGTCCCAAAGAAATGCTCTAATTAGCAGAATTTAGAACAGTTGCATAGTCTTGCACAAGCCACCAATGATGATGATCTATAGAATCCTATCAGTACTGTAGAGGAAGGGGCGCCTGGGTGGCTCAATGGGTTAAAGCCTCTGCTTTCGGCTCAGGTCATGATCTCAGGGTCCTGGGATCGAGCCCCGCATCAGGCTCTCTGCTCAGCAGGGAGCTTGCTTGCTCCTCTCCCTCTGCCTGGCTCCCTGCCTACCTGTGATCTCTCTCTCTCTCTCTCTCTCTGTCAAATAAGTAAATAAAATCTTTTAAAAAAATACTGTAGAGGCTGCATGGTTGGAGTTTCTGGAAAGTGTGGCACAATGAGAGAAGGGTGGTAAGTGGGAAAAAATAATGTCTACTACAGATCTCAAAGGTGTGAGCTTGGCAAAAGGATGCCTCCACCTATGTTACGAAACTATTTCACAAAATATTATCTGTGGACCATAGGCATCAGCATTACGGGGGAACGTGGCAGGCATACACATTCTTGGGTTCACTTTATAAGTAGTGATCAGAAATTCTGGGGCGTGGAGCCTAGCAATCTGTTTTAACATACGCTTTGGTGATTCTGATGCACTCCAGATTTTGTAAGACACTATCTTGGGAGAAAAAGAGAGCTACTTCTGAGTAATTGAAAACATTTGTAAGAGGCTTTGTCATATTTGACATAGATGATAAAGGAAACCTCACTCATTCAACAAAACATCTCCCCCATCAAGTCCCTCGTCAGAAGAGAGTATACTTGAAAATTCTTTTCTGGGATTGCTAACTTGTTATTCCATTTCCTTTCACCAAGTAACACAGCAATGCCGAAATTAACAGAGATGCCTGAGGAATAAGTTGTCCTATATAATGAATTTTCTGGATGACTAAGAGTTAAACACCAAACAAAAGGAGTAAAAAAGAACCCCAAATGAAATACCTATTAGATGTTCTACAAAATTCAGACAAAGTGTTTGATTGTATTTTCTCACTTACTTTAATGTGTCAGCGAAGAAAAGTGAACCTTAGTGAACCTTTTTTGGATAAACAGGTGTTATCGGTCTTCTCATATCATTCTAAGAATTACTGATTATTTTACAATCGTGAAAAAACATTTGTTAGAAAGATTGTATTTTAGTAAATTCTGTTCTTTTTCCCTCTTTTCTTCCTTTTTGCTCAAAGCTAAGCATCAAAACAATGTAAGTTATTTGAATGTCCTGATTAAGATGGTCTGTGCTTGATCCAACTATCTGGAAGCAAAGTTGTTCAAGTCCCCTAGCACTTGAAACCATAGCAGTTGAATGATTATCATTTTATATGCTTAACTAGCCTTTTGGGCCATTTAAAAATTGAGATAGAAATTTAATGCCAGGGGCACCTGGGTAGCTCAGTGGGTTAAGAGTCTGCCTTTGGCTCAGGTCATGATCCCGGGATTGAACACTGCATCAAGCTCTCTACTCAGTGGGGAGCCTGCATCTCCATCCACCTGCTGCTTCCCCTGTTTGTGCTTTCTCTCTGACAAATAAATAAATCAATAAAATCTAAATAAAAACAATAAATTTAATGCCAATTTTATTTACAAAAGAGCTTGAGAAATTTGCTTAGTTTCTGTCCCAGTATTTCATAAATTTTACTTTCATTCTATACTACTGTGATGTTTGATATTTCCCCAACATTTATATTATGGAATTGGGGTCAGACTACCTGACTTAAGTTCTGATTCTACACTCTTTAACTGTGAAATTAGGCAAGTTATTTATCTTTAAATCCTGGTAAGTTCCCCAGTAAGTGCTAGTGATTATTAACTATTCCCTTTGAGTGATATTGCCTCGCTTTCTCTTGATCTCTCATCAATAAACCCAGTCAAAGACTTGGCCAATTTCATTTGCTCCTTTTGAAAAAGAAAATAAATACCTAGGAAGGAGAAAAGGTGTTAAGAGTTCTTTCCATCATAGTTTTCCAAATTATCTAATTAATAAATGGTACTCAGTAAAATATACAAAAGTTTTATAATTCTAAGAATTAATAAACCTATCCTGATCTGAAAACAACAACAAAAAATTAAACTATGATGCTACTAAGAACGACCTGTAACAGGCACCATGATGCTTTATACACTGGGTTTTAGATCATTAAACAATAATATGAGAAGTGTTTCATCTCAGGAGTATAAATTGTTGTTGTTAAAGAAACTAAACTAGAGGGTCTTTAGAAAACATGCGAATGCCTTTTTTTAATGAAAGAGATGATGAAGAATGAGTTCCTAATGGTGATTTGTGAGCATGTCTATGCTATGTTGCAGTTGGGCTCTTTCTAATATTGAGAGTCTATAATCCCATCAATAAATTCTCTTGGCATCAGAATTCCTGGTTCTTGGAAAACAAAGAAGGAATCTCTACATCTTATCTGTCCAAGTTCTCATTCAAAGAATTTTGTATAGATCCATTTTAGTTGCTCAAACTGTGAGAAAGTAGAAGTGAGTCAAAAATAGCAGCTGTTTTATTGCTGTACAATGATGCCGCATAATAGTTCAGCTAAGCAGGACACAAAACCTGATTCCAGTTCTCACTGCACTGGGAATTTCAGGTAGACCGAATGTAATTACTTTCTTTGGAGTTGGGCCAAGGTGTCTGGGTTATGAGCATCTCGTTTTGGGCAATTTGTGCTGTGGGACCATTAATGACTAAACGTGCTCAGTGCCCAAATTCTTGATATTTCATAGCAGCAAGCAAGAAAAAAAAATCTTGAGGAGACTAGCTTATTCATCATTCTGTTTCCAAATAGAGCAGGACGTAGTTCAGAGTGCTTTTTGTAGGTGTTGCTATGATCTGTGAACCTTTTGAGATATTTAGATGATGATATTAGCAGATGTAGTATTAATATTCACTATTTGTTCAAAGGGACTTAAAGGAACTTACAGATTCAAACAGTGCAAAATAAAACATTTGAAGATAAGAGAGGATAGAAAAGAAAAGATACTTTCAGTCATCAGGGTTAAGAAGATTACACCATTTGGGGAAGGAATTTGGCTTTTGTTTTGTGACTGCTAAGCCAAAGATAAATATACACCAATACGTGTGACTCTCTCTTATTTTCCTATTGCTGAACCGAGCATATAATAGGTGCTTACAATGGTGGGGTGAGGAATGAATGAACAGATACATTAATTCCTGATTACAGAAATCAGACAGAAACCCACTGGGCAGTTCCTTGTATTCCCACAGTTAACAATTCGAACAGTAACCACAGGCATGATTCTATGGAAGAGATTATTCCACTAAGCCAGCATTCCTTGGTTTTTGTAATGTTCTTTCTACAAGTCCAAAATTCAGATATATCTAGGAATACCTTAAAAATCTGGAAAAGGAGTCAACATAAATATTTAATTCAACGGTTTTATGAGCGCTGCCATTGTTCTAAAGATGAGTAAAACCCAGCTCTTGCTGTGAAGAAGAAACAATCCAGAAAGGAAATTTACAAATATGATTGACTCTTAAGAAAGAAAGACCAAAAAATAAACAAATAAAACCTGATCTTAAAGGTATAATATGAAAAATATCGTAAAGAGTATAAAATGCTTTGGGATGGAGGGTAGAATGGAGGAACTCAGTCAGTGTTTGGACAGATTAGGAATAGTAAACCTCAAGGGACAGGCTGAGTTTCCATTACGGGAGGTAAGAGACTGGATATCATTCCTGATAGAGATCAAAAGCAAAATGATCCAGATGATTCAGGTAGTAAAGAAATGTAGAATTTGTTTGAATCACTTGATGACTATATGTAGGATAAAGGCAATGTCGTATGAGTGATTGGACTATATTTTGGATGATCTCAAATGTCAGAATAAGGCTATGGAGAATCATGGATGGTTGTGGGGACATTCTATAGACCTTCTGGAAGTGACAATGACTGAGGGGTAGAGAACTTGGAACTAAATTGATTTGCATTTTTTACTTGATAAGAAATAGGGGCCCAGATTTGGGTACTTTGAGTGGAAGTATTAGGAAAGCTTTCTGGTCAATTTTTGACATTAATTGAAATCATGAAGCCTATTTTTAGATTTGACATTCATTGTTGTTGTTAACAAAGTAGTGCATCTACCCTGAGAAGTCTCATTGGAGACATGTGACCATTGCTTCTCCTATATCATTTAGATAGTAGAAGATGAAATAATTGGTAACATTTTTTTCAAAACCTTATGATTATTGAAATAATTTTGTTTATAAGCTAAAGGGATCACACATAGTATGCTTTGTTTTCATCCAACTTTCATTTTGACCTGCTTGCTTTTATGTTTTAGTTTCTGAGCTCTGTTTTACTCTTGTGATTTCTAGTATGAATTTTTTCTTTTTGAATCCACAGGCATCATGATTAATCTAAGAACCACCAATTTCATGGCCAGAAATCCATGAGATGACTAGGTAGGGGCTTTAGTTTAAGAGTCCATGCTGGTAGCTTTTTTTTTTTCTTTCGTCTTTTTTTGTTCGTTTGTTTGTTTAACCAACTCAACACTTTTCATCAAAATAAAAGTAAGGAGTACTCAAATATTAAATTCATGTTTCTTAAACTCCTACACTCAGCGGTATGCTGGGTATTATAAAAGTGGAGCTTCATAAAAAAAAAACAGTAAAATGGAAAAGGAAAAAAAAAGAGGACCAGAGGAGCCAAATAAACACCTCCTAAAAGAAAAAATTATATCTGAGTCCAAGAACACCACACGTGCTCTCCCTCTGTGTGAATAAAGAGAGGATAACAAAATGAAATAGCCATGTTCTATAGCAGCAGAAACTTTTCAAAATATGTTTTCATATTTTAGTGGTGGGAGGGAGGTTAATTTTGGTGGGGATGGTTGGGATGGTTATTTAATCAGAAGAAAGTTATGTCGTAGGTTAGTTAGAAAGTCACTTCATGCAAGAAAAGAATAAAGGCCATAAGTGATTCTCACCATCTTGCAGGTACTTACTGTGCCAAGGGCTTGATGAATATCACTTCATTTTATCTATGTGGTTACTTTAGAAAGTGTTAGCAAAATTATTTAAATAAAGTTGAAATATTCAGTTTAGTTTTCAAAATTTAATCACAGCTCATTCAATGTTTTTATAAAAGTAAAATTATTCGTGCTTTCCATGGCTCGATACATTTCAGTGCCTATGTAAAGAGATGATGTACCTCTTAATACAAGTGAATCAGACAGTGCTATATCAGATGCTAGTGAGATGTTACTTCATTGAAGGAAATTATAAACACCATGACTGAAGTCTTACCATCTTTCACTGTGCTAAGGGCTTGATGGCATTATTTCATATTAACTATATCATCATCTTGGGAAGTGTTATCATTCTGATTTTACAGATGAAGAAATTAAAACTGCAAGAGGTTTAATGCTGGAGATCATTCACTCAACTCCATTCATAGAAAGTGTAGGATCTGGGCAAGGGTATAAAGCATTTTGTGCCATGCGGCGACATATCTAATAGTTATAATTTAAACTATCACGGTGGTAAATAAATATATCCCATTCCTCTACCTTGACACATACACTTTCATAAAACAAAATTGAAAAAATAGGTGGAAGCTATCTTTTTTGTATTGCTAAAAGTTGACAAAATATTTAAAGATGACTCAACTTAATTATTATTGTATATATTTGGGTGTTCTATTTCTGAGCTAAAAATGTTTGAGTGAATAACAACATGAGAAAATGAATATTATATATATGTAAACATATATATATATATTCCTTAAAAGGTAGTTGTATCTTCCTTTCATCACTTTTATAAACAAGATTTTTCACATAATTTGGATTTAGTTATAGTAATCTGAAGGATTAAAAAATAAAGCATAATTGTATTAAAAGTATGCAACATATAAATATATTTTATCAAAACTCAAATAGCGAGTATCAAATATATTTTATCAAAACTAAAGTAAATATAAAGGATCAAAACATTGTTTCAAATTTATCTTGAATTTATCTTCTTCTAAAATATTTTAAATTATTAAAGAGCCAAATACCAAGTATATTTGAAGGACATTAAAAAATTTAAATAATGCTGGATATCTTAATTTATGAAACTTAATAATTTTTTTTTTAATCATTCTCAGGCACCTGGCTGGTTCAGTCGGTTAAGTGTCTGACTCTTGGTTTCAGTTCGAGTCATGATCTCAGGGTCCTGGGGTGGAGCCCTGTGTTGGGCTCGGTGCTCACCGTGGAGTCTGCTTGAGATTCTCCCTCGGCCCCTCCCTCCTCACTCTCTCTCTCTGTAAAATAAATCTTTATAAAAATAAATAAAACCATTCTCCCTTCTAGTGTTCCAGCCACCTAAACACCAATGTAAAGAGCTGGCATCATACTTCTCCCATGTTACATCTTAACATATACACACACACACATATGTATACATGGAATGTATAGGAACTGTCTAATGTTTAATAGGACAGAATGTTCCTCAGACACTATATACAACAGTTGCAGAAACGGCTCTAATTAGTGGACGCCTTTGGAGCCATTTGTTTTAGTACAACTTGGAAATGACACTTCATTATGTAAGAATTTATTGCATTTATGCTATCTGAAGGAAGTTTTGACAAGTTAATTAATTTGTCTTTTATCTAAACGCCTCTGCGGCAGCTCCAATCCTCCCCGCACTCCAAAGCAGTGTTCTTCTTTGTCGTCCCCAGTGGCTCAACCGGCAAACCTTCCTGGTGTTTGAGAGGAAATGACTTTCCTTTTGAAGACGTAGGGCAAGAGGTGTGGAAAAGTATTTCTCTGGATCCTGAAGTGTGTTGATCATGAAAAGAGATTTGAGCGTTATGTGCCCATGATGAGCACAGGATCCCAAGGGACAGAGGCCACCTGGGGTTCTTTAATAAATATAGTTTGTGGGTTTTGATATGCAAAAAAATCCACAGAGTCCAGGACAGGGGCCCTCTTGTCTGGCTCTACAAGTGGTCACCACGCAGCTACGTGGTGGGGCAACTGATTTTCTCATCAAGATAGTCTCTGATTCAAGAGCTGACACTCTCATCATTCCCCTGTTTTCTTAATGACCTCACGTGTTAGGCACCTTAGCAGTTAGGGACCTGACAGAGGGAGATGGAGGGAAAGAGAACATTAAGCTTCTGTTGCAAGTAATAACAAAATGGGGAATCAAGGCACCCAGTAACCTTTTCTCAAAAATAAAGGGGTAGGGGCACCTGGGTAGCTCGGTCCATTAAGCGTCTGACTCAATTTGGGCTCAGGTCATCTCAGGGGCCTGAGATGGAGCCCCACGCTGGAGGCTCTGGACTCTGGAGTCTGCTCGAGATTCTCTCCTCTCCCTTTGCCCCCCCAATCCCCCCACCCCGTGTGCACATACACTGTCTCTCTCTCCCTCTAATAAATACATACATCTTTTTAAAAAATGAAAAAATTAAGGACTAGCATGTACAGATAAATCGTATTTCTACAAATATGTTCTCAACTTCTTTTCACTTTGAGTTTATTTAAAAAAAATAAAGTAGGAAGTCTTTTCATTTATTATTTTTAAGATCGTAATTTAGCCAAAGAAGTTACTTCAAAAAATTGATTCTCCTTTCCTTAAGTAAAAGGTGTTTCTGGAGGCAACTTGAGAAAATAGTGTGGAACTGGTTTCTGACGGGGAGGGGACCCTCATCATCACTCTCCTCAAACAAAAGAAAGACTTCCCCTTGGCTGCAGGATTCCCACGTGTGTGACTCACAGTTTTACAAATGCAGACAAAGTTACAAAAAGCCCTTCTGTCATCGAAAGAGGCTAAGAGTGAGTTTCAAGTGCAAATGAAGGAGGTGAATGAAAAGTAAGTGTTGGTAGCTCCTCTAAGCAGAGTTTTCGTAGCCTTAAGAATTTTTCTCTTCTGTAGCTGCCAAATTTCTAGAAAAAAAAATTGAGAGTGAGGATGTCAGTATTAATTAGAGATAAAATTCCCTTTTTCCCCCTTATCCTACCAATACATGCATATAGCACATTTCTAATGGGGGTACATTTTCCAGGTGACATAAATATCATGAAACAATTAGATTATTTTTATGGGATGGATGAAGGGTGACCCCTGACTCTATGATGATCCCCCAGATTTTTTCTTATTCAGAGTATTGCAAGAGTGCCTTTATTTTCACCAGATTCTGTACTGCACATGATAAGAATTCAGCAAAGGAATGTGGCAAATATCCTCCAAACAAACAGAAATATTCACCTACAGCTCTTTCCATGCTGCTGGCAACTTCCCATTTTAATTGAGGTAATGTTTTAAAAGAGTAATAATATTCCATGATAAGTCTCCCAGTCTTAACTGTGACACTCCAGATTCTGTGCAGTTTGCATGAATTCTACTGTGGACAGTTTGCCTTCCCCTTTGTGCACCCCTGTATTTTTATGGAATAAAGAGACTTTCCTTTACCTTCACCTTCCTCAATGGTGAGGGAGTCCATGGAATGTTGGAGAAGAAAGGAAATTTGCATGTCCTTTTCTCTAACTGTCCTAGAACAAGAGATAGAGACCAGAGAGGCTAAGTGCCTTTCTAGAATACCTGCTGAGCTAGGATCACTTACAGAATAAAACTGTCACATCTAAGACTACGAAGAAGTGAACTGAAAACTCCAACCAGCCTTTGTAGAGCTTCTCCCTTACTCTAGGTTACTCTTTTTCTCCCTACACCATGTGCCTTAGGCCTTCAGATTATTCTTCTAATTACATGTACTCCACAAGAGGCTGTTCCCCCAACTTTTCTAGGCATCCCCCTTGCTTTGAGATTATTTCCCTGTGTTCTTTCCTATATGCTTATCCAAACTTACCTGTGCAATATTCCGCACCTCCCCAAATCACCACTATCTCGGAGGTATGACTCAGGGAAACATATTTACAAGAAATGCATGAACGCTAATAACTGGCTGAGAGTCCCCCCACAAAAATAGTTGCTGTGAATTATTAGCATTTTAATAAAAGACCACTGAAGATCCTTAGCACAATAAGATCAGATTGCAATTGGTGAGAATCTGAAGTCTTGGGATGAAGACACAAAACTATAGCCCTACTAACATGTATTTTTACATATATGCCTAACTGTTCACTGAATTATATATACTGTCCTCTCCCCCATCAACACACACTTTTCCCTCCACGTTTTCCATCACAGCTCTCTATTAGCCTTAATAGAAGTCTAAGATTTCATGATTCGAAGGGAACTTAGAGGACGTTTACAACCTGCAGTGGTGGCTCTAAGAGCACGTTAAGGCAGAGACAGGATGGTAAGAACATTCTATTCTCCATATAGCAGCCAGAGAATAATCCTAAAATATGAATCCTGTCACATCCTCTCCTGCTTAAAGTCTACTTGTGACCCCATTGCACTTCCACTACACCCAAAGTCCTTGCAGTAGCCAGGAAGGCCCTTCATGATGTGAGCCCTGTGTTGTACCCCGCGGCCTCACCTCGTGTCTCTCTCTGCTGTTTCCAGTGTTTTCCAGTCCTATCGGTCCCATTGATTCTTCAAAATCACTCAACTCTTCACCTCTCTGAGTCTTCACACATGACTTTCTCTCTGTCTGGTTCGTCCACATGATGCCTCTTCATCCTTTGGGTTTCAAAGTCCCTTTGGACCTTCCCTGACCCATCCACCTAATGAGAAACTCCCACCTCTGAAGTTTGCTCCCATCCCTGTGCCCTGCTCATTTGATCACATGGCAGGCAGTGCTATTTGTAATCATATATCTTTTTTTAAAGATTTTACTTATTTATTTGATAAAGAGAGGGGAGGGGTGGGGAACAGGGGGAGAGGCAGAGAATCTCAAGAAGACTCCACACTGGGGCGCCTGGGTGGCTCAGTGAGTTAAAGCCTCTGCCTTCGGCTCAGGTCATGATTTCAGGGTCCTGGGATCGAGGCCCACATGGGGCTCTCAGCTCGGCAGAGAGCCTGCTTCCTCCTCTCTCTTTGCCTGCCTCTCTGCCTACTCTCTCTCTCTGTCAAATAAATAAATAAAATCTTAAAAAAAAAAAAAAAAGAAGACTCCACACTGAGCATAGAACCTGACACAGGGGCTTGACTTCACAACCCTGAGATCATGACCTGAGCCAAAACCAGGAGTCTGACACTTTACTGACTGAGCCACCCAGGCGCCCCCACAATTACGTACCTTATCAGGTTTCCCCATCAGTGTGTAAACTCCCCAAAGGCCAGTACGCACTTAGTGCCAGCCTCATTGTCCAGCCTACATTAAGTGGTCATAATTGTTGTGTGAATGAATGAACTTGAGTGTTCTGACTGCATCCCACTAGTCTTGCCATAAAACCTAATAGCCTGTCTTTCCTTATCCCCCTAAACTCTGTCTCCTCCTTGCAGTCCCTTCCCTATTATTTTCCACTGATTTAGTGCTTTAGTAGATACTGATTTACTAGATAAACAGTTTTCTGATTTACAGTTGAAAAATACTTATGCTTAATTTAATTTAAACGCAAACACTTGTATTCTCAAGAAGGCCACCTTTTAAGAGGACGATAATGAAGTTCTAGGCTCTGTAACCATCTATTCAGGAGTGATTTTTCATCTTTCTGTCATACACTTGCTCACGCCACTTACATCTGGGGCTGGGTGCTGTAAAGTACAAATTTGCACAACCAGTTTTCCTCGCATGACCCCACACAGGTGGATGTAATCTAGCCCCAGTGGGCATGACATAGTTTCACAGGAAAACTCGAGCTTTAGAAATCTCTGAGGGGCAGATATGAGAGTGTGACCCAGAGAGCTCCATGGACCCCTGCAGGGCTGGGTAGAGTTGCAGGAACTGGCTTCTTTCTACTACTTCTTTCCATGCAAGCTGAGAGACGCTGAGTTCAGAGAAACGGAAGCTGGGGCTGACTGGAATGCAGCTGGCTTGAGGGGAGACTAGATCTCCTAGGTTTCCCTGTGGTGGGATCTACGAGAGCGAGAGGGTCAGGCCCAGATGGTCGTGAGCAGTTTGAGGAAGAGCCTGTATGGGATCTGTGTGGAACCGTTACCCCCTTGAAAAACCAGGAACTTTCTCTTCGACTCAAAGAATTTAAATCTTGTTGCTACCATTGCTCTAAAGTCACACTGAGAGTACAGAGCCCTCGGTTGGGTGAGGATTGTGCTAAAAAGGAAGAGACAAGAGACCCAGTTTTGAAAGGATATGTCCTCCAGCCAACCTGGCTCATTTTCATAAATACCTTCCTGAGGACAGTCTGGGGGTTAAAGAACCCACTGACTGAGGTTTATAATTTCAGATTACTGCAACCCATGCTATGGGATAACAAAGTCCAGTCATTCTAAGGTGACTTTTTCGTTGTCTTTATTAAATCTAGAATTTAAGGAGCACCCTCAAAAGGTCTAAGGATATACAAATATTCCTTTGGGGAATGGGGGTGCTATACGCCCTCCCTGGCACTTTTTTTTTAAGATTTTATTTATTTATTTGACAGAGAAAGGCACAGTGAGAGAGGGAACACAAGCAGGGGGAGTGGGAGAGGGAGAAGGAGCTTCCTGCCAAGCAGAGAGGCCAACATGGGGCTCGATCCCAGGACCCTGGGATCATGACCTGAGGCGAAGGCAGGCATTTAACGACTGAGCCACCCAGGTTCCCCCCTCCCTGGCACTTTAAAAAAATATTTGCAGGTTGAATAATAATTTAACAGTAACTATAAAAGTACAAATGAATTTTTAAGGATTAACTTAGAGTAGAGACCACCTTAGCCTGATGTTAAAGCCAGAAACCATAAAGGAAAAAACGACAGCTCACACAAGAATTTTCACAGAATAAAAGACTGGGATTGTCCAAATTAAAAATACAGATTACAAACTATGAAAATTATTTGCAATGTGTAAAGAGTTTAATATTCTTAGTAATAATAATAAATGTCATATTATTGACATATATAGTGATTATTCGGTGCCAGACATGGTAAGAAACTTATGTTAACTCCCTTACACCACAATCTCATTAAGTATGTCCTACTCTAGCCTCATTTTCCAGATGACAAAACTGAGGCACAGAGAAGTTAAAATAATTATCCAGAGCCTGCAGCTTCTAAGTGACAGAAATGGATCTATAGAACTTTCATATGTGAAAAGGTAAAACAAACACCCTACTAGAGAAATGGAGGGGAGCCCCTATAAAAAAGACAACAGAAATGAGCAAAAGACTATGGTCCTTTTATCCTTGTCACAGAAGAGAGTGGGTTTTTTGTTCAGGAAGCACCTTGATAGATTTTATCATCTGAGAAAAAACCCCACAGAACTGTCTGGGTTGAGCCTAAATGAAAAGCCAGGTATGAGATCGAGATTGCCTTGCATTTCTACTAACAGAACTTTAGAGTTTGTGGAGAGATTGTAGGACCTAGAACTCTGAGAAGGGCAGAGATGGAGAAAAGATGTGAAATAGGCTTGGGCAAGAACAGGGCAGAGGCAGGACATCCCAGGGTCTCCCCTGCGGAGGAACGGGGAAGAGCCTCGGAAACAGTGAAGTCTGATACCTTGTTTTATTTTTATTTTTATTTTTTTTTTATTTTTTTAAAGATTTTTATTTATTTCACAGAGGGAGAGAGATCACAAGGAGGCAGAGAGGCAGGCAGAGAGGCAGGCAGAGAGAGAGGGGGAAGCAGGCTCCCCGCTGAGCAGGGAGCCCGATGTGGGCCTCGATCCCAGGACCCTGAGATCATGACCTGAGCCGAAAGCAGAGGCTTTAACCCACTGAGCCACCCAGGCGCCCTGATACCTTGTTTTAATCATTGGCTAGTCTATGATGTAAGCCCCTCTGATGTCCAGATCTCCTCAAACATTTGCAGCTCAAAACAGACTTAGGTTAACACTGTGTTTGGAACCGTGAAGGCGGAGTGTCCAGGGTGGGGGACCGCAGTGCTGAGCCGGACAGCCACCGCAGGGGAGGAAACAATGAGCGTACCCAACCCCACTGTGTGCTGAATTCTCAGAAACCATGGTTCAGAGGATGGGGGGAGAGAGGTTAGCCAGCCGGAAGAGTTTCAGAAGTGTGGAGGTTAGCAACCTCCAGGTGGCTCACGTCGGCGGTATGTGGGCAAAGCCCGTGTAGACCTAATTCTTAGAAAAATACAGCAATCTGTACAGAAAATGTTCAACATCACTGATTATCAAGGAAATACAAAATTAGAAATGAGAATATTTTTTGTGAATTGGATTGGAGATTTTTTTAAATATTGATAATAAACTTGGACACACAGAGCAGCACTTACTGAGTGGCAGTTCAAAAATGGGCTGAGAGTGAACTGATGCTCCACCCTTAAAGGTAGCTGTAGCTGGTTGGTCTGGTTGAGAATACCTGGCTCTGTTTAACCTCATGCCATGTAAATACTATCACTTCCTCTATGCGTCATGATTTAACAAAGGATGGGAAATACCAGGTCAGTGTCTAGAATAGTACAACTATACTAGATTGGCTTGGCAATACGAATCAACAGTTTACTTATTTATTTTTTTAAGAGGTTTTATTTATTTATTTGTCAGAGAGAGAGAGAGTGCACAAGCAGGGGGAGCGGCAGGCAGAGGGAGAAGCAGGCTCCCTGCTGAACAAGGAGCCCGATGCGGGACTTGATCCGGGGACCCTGGGATCATGACCCGAGCTGAAGGCAGCCACTTAACTTGAGCCACCCAGGCATCCCACAGATCAACAGTTTAAAGGCACATACAATTAGACTTGGCAATTCTATTTCTGGAAACCCAAAGAAATTTAGTGAAAAATGCACAAAATTATGTGTTCAAGATATTTATAAGAGCATTGATTGTAAAAAACACTAAAGAAGTAAAAACTGTATTAACCCATTTTCTGTTGATAGACATTGTATTGGGACTGTGCAATGTAATAGTATATGTGTTTTAAAAACCAGGAAGGCAATCTCTATGTACTGATGTGGTGTTACATACCTAGTGAAAAACAGTGTGTAGGAAAAAAAAAACAGTATAGTATTTATAAAATGATCTGTCAAAAATTAAAATATAAGTATTGAGCATTAATCAAAGAAAGCTAAGGGAGATAAAGATTTTCATTTTAGAAAGGAAAATGATCTCAAATTATCACTAATTTCAAAAAATCAATAAGTATTCAGATATTTCAACAGAGTAAAATGTTACACGGTCAATGTCATATATTCTAGGCAGACAATGGATGCAGACCTTCATGCTGGTGCCTCGTTAGCTTCTTCTGTCCAGGTTTGTCTAGGGACCAGTCACAAACTAAAGGTAGGAGTAGCAATGTCATCCTCTACAGAGATCACATACTGCTGCCAGGGACATGAATGCAGTATTGCTTTGGAAATAGGAATGCTAGGGAAAAATGTGCCTTACTATTTCCAACTTAATTAGAGAAATCTTCAGAATTAGCTTTCAGAATTGCTAAGCCAGCATCTTCTAAGACTTCTATTCATCTCCCAGTAGTTTTCTCCTTTCATAGGATTAAAGAACTAATTTAGTAAGATTGTTGAACAGATTTTTATCAGGCTTAGCTTGTGGGTATGCCAACATTTGAGTGTATATATTACACATATACAACTAACAGGTTTGCCTCTTCTCTTCTTCTGCCAAAACTGAAAACACTGACAACAAAGACATAAAATGTGATGAAAACAAAGACATAAGTTATTTGGAGTCTGAAAAGGCAGCCAGTCTTTGTGAAAGAGCTAAACATGCCTCATCACATTCTAAGCCACTGATGAAGCACTTCTTATGCAAATATGTTGAGCATCTTCTATGGATAAAGCATTCTGAGAGCTTCAAGGAATACACAAGTAAACACACAAAGGTGGGGAGGGAGGCTTATAGATCATAGGGGAGGACAGATATAACACACAAGTCAGAAAGTTACATATTCCATTTAGTCTTGCAAAAGGACTAGGGATCTTTGTTTTCTCTAAGTATTATTACCTCCTACATAAAACCCATCCTAACAAGTTTCAAAGATTGGGTGTGTCTGCTGGAGGAGGAAATAGGGACACAAACAATTTGAGTTACAGCAGACTCTGACTTCCTACCATTTCTTTGAGGTTGATTAGTCTCATTTGGGTAAATCTTCAGGCATGTTCAAATTTGGATTTCTTGCCAGGGCTGACCCTCCACTCCACGTTTTACTTCCAAATGTAGTCTCTGGGTTCAAAGGGGAGCTGACCTCCAGGCTTTGGGGTTGGCCTGATTTTCATGTTGTCTTCTTCTTCCCTCAAAGACTCAGTCTCTCTCAGTGCTAATTTGGGTGGTAATGCAGCCTATTCCACTGACTTCAGAAGGACCCCAGTTTCTGCCACTGTCCTCGAATCAGGGCCATCACTAGCCTACACAGGGCATTTTTAGGATCAGAGAGAAGTTCCTCCCAGAGCTAGACAAAAGGCATGCTGGAGGGCATGTGTCTGCAGGCTGAACATGGCCTAGATGGTAGCTGCACCCCCTTCAACTCCTTGGTGTAGAGTCAACCCATATAATCATTCATGGAGGTCCTGCTATGAGCATTGTCTCTTATAAAGCTCCCCTCTTCTGCTCTCTCTGTAGCTCAGAGCCAGGTGTTTGCTGACCCACTAAATCTTCATGGACTTCTCCACTTTGGAAGGGCACAAGGTGCTCTGGATCCCTTTCTTAGTAGAGGCCGTGGGGAGCCAGTACTGTGATCTCCAATCTTGGGCTCATCCATCCTGATACTTGTGAGCTCAGTCCTGGGACAGAGGCTGCTCCAGTTGGATACTAGCAACCATGATTGCACAGACCATCCTGTTGCCAGAAAGTTTAAGGCCTGATCAAGTACACCCCAATTTTATTATATGCCTGTAGGACCAGCCCTTTTGCAACACTTCTATCTGCTGTCTACTAAAAGTGCTTTTAAATTAAAGCACTTAATTCCCACCTAAATAAAGAACAAGTAAAATTTTGAAAATAATTCATGCTCAGTAGATGTTGATTTAGGCATGTATCTTGCACTAGCCTGGTTCTGAGTAGACAAACAGAATAGGGTAGCTTATCACATCTCCACATCTTCTTGATTTATGTTCTATTATAGAATTCATTATATTCTTTAGGAATAATAAAGAGTTGACTGTACCATGATTTTTGTTAAGTGATTAAACCATCAGAAGTTATCCAGTGTCTTATTAATGCCTCACCTTATTAAGATACACAAGATATGAGGGTTTTTTTTTAATTTTTTAGTATAATTTGTACATGGTTTTTAGACAGTCCTGCCAGTGTAACCATCTTGAGACTGGTATCTCAGAGCATCTGTAGGCTTCGAGTGTGCCTCTTCACAAAGTGAGATTGGGTTTTAAGGAAATCTGCATGTCCCCTAAAAGTATATGCAAAATCTAGTGTGCTTCCTGGGAAAGAGTCCACGCCATTTGTCATGTTCCTGAAATTTCCTGTGACTAAAATAGATTCACACAAACAAACACAGAAGCAAAAAAGCTGTCACCTAGAAAACAATGAGAATTAGCCCGAAAGGTGATTTTTTTCATACAACTGTGTGGGAAATATGTTAAGTCATGTCTAATTGAATGTATGTAGATATATATGTTGCTTATCTTTTCTTGAATTCTTTAAATCTGAAGCTAGGCTAGCTATCTTTGCTCTTCAGAGGTTAAGTCTCTAGAGCTTACGAGAAGAAAAGCCAGAAAGAATGAATGAACTTCCTTTCACTCCTTTAGATCTGTTGTACAAATTTAATGTCTGTTAGAAACCCCCAGGACCTACAGTGGAGCAATATTAAGTACAGAAATATATACTGAAGGACACTGTCTCATTTCCTATGGCAGTCACATATATACAACCTTTTTTTTTATCTGTCTTTAAGAGGGAAACACATACTACCATTTAAGGTGGCTTTAATTTGCATAGAGAAAAGAGAGTTTTAAGATGTTTCCATAAGAAGCTGAAAATAGAGTTGAGGCTCCTTTCTTCATTATAGCTAGAGTCAAAATGGCAATATGAATAAATTCTCCTTTTCAAAAGTATCCTGTCCTGGGGGCTGGAAAAAATTTTGCAGGAATATTTTCCAAAAACAATGTAATTCAGATTTTTGATTAAGGAAGCTCCAGACCCTCTGGAACATCCAAACAATGCACCAGGATTGCTTCAAAATGGCCCCTTATCTATTTAATCAGGGAGATTTTTTTCTTATTTAAACTAGCTTGTTTTCTGGCTCCTGTTGTCAGCCTCCCCTTTGCATCCTGGCAGCTGCCAAGGATGCCACAGAGCCACCTTGGCACCATTGTGACATTTTCCTTCCTTGCTCCACTCTTACCACCAACTTTTCCATTTATACTAACTCTCCCCTGACCCATTGCCATAGACTCTTGATTGGCCTTCTTCCCTCTATTCCATCTTTTTGCAATAATTTCTTTAGACTGTAGTCTGATTAATTCATAACTCCCCAAAGGAATCACGTTCCTACATTTCCCCCAAATACTGAATGGCTCCTTCGTTACAAAATATCATTCATTCTTGCCTTGGCATTCAATGCTTCACCACACGTTCCCAGCTCTGACTCAGAGTTCAACCAGTCCTTTCAACTTTGTGTCTTTTGGGTAGGTCTGTGATACCCTACAGACTGTATATCTTTCTACATCTAAACTCTATGTAAGTTGAAAACATGTTTTTGATATGTCTTTTTTCTATCCCAGCAAAAAGCAATCTCTTCTTTCTTAAATCCAGAAAGAAACCTTCAATAAAGGAGTACTGCCTCTTTGTACTAGACATTTTTCAGCCTTGAGTTTGGACTTTCTTACATCCATAGTGAGATAACAATCATTAAAACCAAACTGTGTGGATGGAAAGTAGGGTTTTTCTAAATACCAACAATACTTCAGGCATATCAAGAACCAAACCTAAGGAACAAGTGACAAAAAAAAAAAAAAAGAACAGTTAAGTTGAACTTCATCAAAATTAAATACTTGTGCTTCAAAGGATACCATTGAGAAAGTAAAAAAAAAAAAACCCTCACAGAATGGAAGAAAATATTTGCAAATCATGTATCTAACAAGGGATTTATATCTAGAATATACAAAGAACACTTACAACTTAGCAATAAAAAGACAACCCAATTTAAATAATGATCAAAGTCTTTGAATAGACTTTCTCTGAAGAAGATACACAAATGTCCAATAAACACAAGCAAAGATGTTCAACAGAATTAACCAGCAAGGAATTGTGAACCAAAAGTATAATGAGATACCACTTCATACACACTAGAATAACTATAACCAAAATACATATAAGAATTGTTGATGAGAATGTGGAAAACTGGAAATCTATATGCTAGTAGTCAACATGAAAGCAGTGCAGCCTCCTTGGAAAATGGCCTGGAAATTCTTCAAAAGGTTAAACAGACCTACCATCTAACCCAATAATTCCACCAGCAGGTATATATATATTCAAGAGAATTCAAAACCTATGTCTACAATAAAATCTATACATAAATGGTCACAGTAGCATGACTCATAATAGCCAAAAGGTGGGAAGAACCCATGTCTCCATTAACTAAAGAATGTAAAACCAAATGTGTTGTGTTGCTATAGTGGAATATTACTCAGCAATGAAAAGGAATGAATTACTGATACATGCTACAACATAGATGAACCTCGAAAATATTATGCCAAGTGAAAGAAAAGCCAGTCACAAAATGAGCCACATATGGTATAATCTCATTTACATGGAATATCCAGAGTGGGAAAATTCACAAAAAGAGAAAATAGATTAAGGGTTACCAGAGGCTGAGGGAAGCAGAGAAGTGGTGAATAATTGTTAATGGGTATGAGGTTTCTTTTGGGGGGTGATGAAAGTGTTCTCAAATTAGATAGTGGTAATAGTTGGACAACCCCATGAATTTAATTACTGAATTATATATTTTACAAGACTTTTATGGCATACAAATTTTATGTCAATCAAACTTTTATTTAAAAAACGCTATTGGAAACAGTGTACTTTTTGGTTTAAAAATCAGTCCTGGAGGACTTGGACCATGGAGTTTTACTAAAGTAGTAAGATACAGTAATTAAAGGAAATGATATCAGAGTAATATTTCTATAAACTGGAAAGAAAATAAAATACAATTTTAAAAGATATGCAGGAAGCAGAACAAGAAAGAAAAACTGAAGGTAAGGGGGAGATGAAGCCTGGGCCTCTCAGTAACCCCAAAGCTCTACATTCAGGCAAAATAGTAGAAATTCTGATAGAAAACCCAGAGATCTCGAGAAAAATCTGAGACAGGGCACCTGGGTGGCTCAGTGGGTTAAAGACTCTGCCTTTGGCTCAGGTCATGATCTCAGGGTCCTGTGATCGAGCCCCGTATCGGGCTCTCTGCTCGGCGGGGAGCCTGCTTCCTCCTCTCTCTGCCTGACTCTCTGCCTACTTGTGATCTGTCTCATCTCTCTCACTCTGTCAAATAATAAGTAAATAAAATCTTAAAAAAAAAAAGAAAGAAAGAAAAATCTGAGACCCTTTGGGCTGACATTCTGCTTTGTTACCATCTCATACAAGGCCATTCCTCTACTTCAAATATCTTGACCTTTTATTCCTTCAATAAATGACCTTAGAGACGAATCTGCTTAGGGTTTTCTTCCAGCTTTCTGGACTCCTGTTATTAATGTCACTCTGACTTTAGAAATTCCTCTATCTTCCAAGCTGTCTCTGAGTCCCTGAGCTCTTGTACAGCTTTGGCCCTGCCACCACCAGGACCCTGATGAAGACATAAAGCACAGAGAACAGAGAAAGAATATGAAAAGAAACGTTGAAGTACCCAAAAGGGCCTCTCGCCTGGGATGTCAGCAGTTTATAAGCTACCATGTTTGCATATTAAGCCATTCAGTTCTATCCTTTGATCCTCAGCAGGGGACTAACAGAGAGTCTTTGAAAGGACACCAGACAAAGACCATCAAGAAAGAAGATTTATGGTCGTAGGGGGACAGTCAGCAGATTCAGATGCTGTCTGTCTCTCTCTGCTCTCTAAGTACAGAGACAAAATAAACAGCCTCTCGAGTCTTGAGATGAGGAAACAAATGGAGTCACTGCTTCCAAGGTCAGAAGGATTTCAATATTCACCATGAGTCCAGTGCAACCAAAATCATCAGAAAACCTGAAAGCAATGAATGATTGAAGTTTCGACCCAGCAGCAAAATTATCATAAAGGTAGAATGAGCTTGTGATAACTTCTCCTGTTACCTCAAAGCCTTTGATATGATTTGTATGTATATGTGTGTGTGTATACATATATATACATACGTATGTGTATGTATATATAAACTGATAGAATATGTAGAATCCAGTTGACAAAGAGAAAGGTTCTTGACACTCCATAACCCAAATGCACCAAAGGCGAGGGCAGCTGTGATGGTGGCAATGATTCTGGGTGCTCCTCATTGACTCAGGCAACAAAGGAAACACACTGAAACCCTGAGGCAATTGACACCCTAAATAACCAGATAACTACCTTCAGAGCACCTGAGTCCATTAGGTGAACTACTGAATAATTGAAAGCACTGAGTATGGGTGCAGGATCTAGAGGCTAAGCAGGACCAGGCCTGCTGTGAACAGGGATCTCCAGGAGGCAGGATTTTCGGTCTTATTTACTGATACTCTGCATAGCAGCCTTGTGAGTTCCATTACTAAGTTACTTGTAGTTCTTTGAAGGGGTCCATCTCTTTTAGGCCACCAGTTTGTAGGTGCTGTTCCTTTTACCTAGAATGCCATCCCAACCCCAGCTTCTGGTAAAGTATTATTCATTAAATAAATGAATATCTGGAAAACATTTGTAACCATGCTTGGTATATGAAAAGTACTCAAGGAATCTGCTGTTTTCTATTATTATTACTTATTAGCAATAATTATGACTTACTATTATTAGTAATAATAATACAGTAATTATTATTATGACTTTCAAGAATCACCTCAGAAAATCATTCCTTTACCTAACTCCTCCAGAGTGAATTAGGACCTTCCAAAACACTTCCCATTTTCTTTTGGAAGAGAGGAATGGGCCCATATTAATCTGCCTCTTTATTTTAATGGTGAAGAAAGGGATTTTCAAGTTATTAATCTCTATATATTGAGCATCTAACTCACATGGTCGCTTATTACAGGCATTAAATATTTTTACAGACTGAGTAAACAAATAAACATGATTATATAAAAATGATCATTTTCTTCAGATCATTATAAGGTCTGTGCCTGTCAGCAGATCATTTAACATTAATTATTGTACCCCAGTGGCTGAAAATTGGCATCCGCATGAGCTGTATTACCTTTGACATGAGGCAAAATATTTTAAGTCTTCAAATTATGTGTCTCAGTGAACTGCCCTGAATAAGACAGAGGCCATCATTTTGCCAAACCTTCATTGCATGTCACATTTCTGTGACCATAGCTTTTGAGAGCACTGATTGAAAACTTCATCCAAAGAGCCCTTTTTTGTTTCTTTGTTTTGTTTTATTTTGTTTGTTTTTTGTTAATCAAGACAGAGTTGGAGGATATGGTCCTAAAACCATTTTTTCTCCATCAGTGGCTACAAGAATATGATAGTTAATGTTATGTGTTAAGTTGGCTAAGGCACAGGACCCAGATATTTGGTCCAACTTTATTTTAGATATTTCTGTGGAGGTATTTTTAGGTGAAATTAGCATTTAAGTCAATAGACTTTTAATAAAGGAGGTTCCCCTCAATAATAAGGTGGGTCTCATCTAATCAGTTGAAGGTCTTAAAAGAAAAAGGGCTGACCTCCCCTGAGCAAGAGGAATTTACCAGAAGACTACAACATCAACTCTTTCCTAGGTCTCCAGCATACCTTGCAGATCTTAGACCTGTGAGCTTCCAAAACTGCATGAGCAATTCTTAAAAATCTATATCACTTATCTATATCTATCATCTATCTATCTATCCATCTATCTATCTATCCATCTATCTACATATCTGTCTATACACACACACACACACACACACACACACACACACACACACACACACACACACCATATTGGTCTGTTTCTCTGGAGAACCCTGATTAATACAGTGAAGATGGAATCAGAGGCCACAGTTGACTAACCAATCTGATATCATAGGCTAATGCTTCAATTCCTACCTTCTTCCTCCTAGCAAATGAATAGAGTTTCCCCTGGCCACATTACTGAAGTAAATGAAGTTTGTCCTCAATCCCATCCTTCTTTTATGTCTTCTTCTAACCATCATCTTCATCCTCCCACACTCACCAAGGGCCATGTGTCCTTATGTGTCCATCATGGGACCATGCAGAAATTTAAAATGTCACGGGACTGCCTCTCTCCTATGGAGCAGGTAGTGGCTTAGAAGGAAACTAGTAAGCTCATTTCCTAAGCATTGATGTGTGTTTAAGAACCCATTCTGGAATTATTTACTTTCTGTTGTTTTCCTTAGCACTGTGATAAAAAACTTATCTGAAGGCATCACTCTGATGGGATTTCAGCCTTTGTGTAGAGTTAAAGGGGCATTTTGGGAACAGAACCGGCTCAAGCTATGCCAACAATGTGTCTAAACACACAATCAGTTGTGTCGAGCCTGAGAATATGCAGCTACATCATAAGGAACTTATTTAAAATGAAACAGTGTGAACTGATGTGAATTGTACTAATTGTTGGATCCCCCTTAGGTAGCTTTACCTTTCTTCTGGAGCTGCTGTTGAGACAGGCAGTCCCTGTGCAGTAATGTCTTTGGGAAACTACAGCACTCCCTCCTCTTTTCTGTGTGTGGTCCTTCACTGCTATCTCTTCCGAGCCATTCAGCTAAATAGATGTTTTGAATGATGGTGTGAGAGGTAAGAAATCTCTGTGGCTTGGTTGTCAAGAGTCCTCTGCAGCACAGAAGAATTTTCAAGACAGTTTAACATTAGCAAATCTCTGTAGTATTTGCCAACTTTGAGAAGATCATAAGTGTAAGTTTGTGACATATTACTCTTTAAATTTGAATAAACATAAGGGAACATATGCAATAAAAAGAGTGTAAGTAATCCTGTAGTTTCCATTTTTTAAATTGACATAGGGCACGTTTTCATGGTGGGATTTGACATTATTCTTCCTCAGTGGTTATACGGACAACAAACACTAGGCTTTGTCACCTATTCAACTGTGCTGTTTCAACTGCTGCTGTGAAGATCTCCCAGCAATACCAAGTTCTTGTTTCAAAACTAATTAAACCCAGGCTGCCTTTAGTCATGCTTCTGCATTCTGATCTCCTATATTTCTAAATGACTCTTGGCTAGAAACATCTATGGTCAAATAATCTGAAATCTTTCATCAATAATCACTCAGAAGCACTAGGTAGATAGATCTTTGTGTATGATACTATAATTAGCACTATCTAAAGTAGATTTGAGAAACAAAATTTCTGCCAAATAGGAATTATAATCTAAAATGTGCATGTCATTCAGGTGTGTGTATACCTGGATATATAGTAGATACTGTTTTTTTCCCTCACTAGCATCAATTCTACCTTCTTCCATAAATATCTCTATTTTCTGTTTGGGGGTCTAGTCTTTCTTCAGTCTTAATTTTCATGGCCTGGGCCTAGCTTCACCAGCAGCTTTTTTTTTTTTAAAGATTTTATTTATTTATTTGACACAGAGAGAGAGATCAGATCACAAGTAGGCAGAGAGGCAGGCAGAGAGAGAGAGGAGGAAGCAGGCTCCCCGCTGAGCAGGGAGCCCGATGCAGGCCTCGATCCCAGGACCCTGAGATCATGATCTGAGCCAAAGGCAGAGGCTTTAACCCACTGAGCCACCCAGGCGCTCTCACCAGCAGCTTTAATGGTGAAGCACATGACTTCAGAACTAAGATCAGCATATCAAGATGACAGAATGTGGTCACCAAAGTTGACATCATCTTACAACCCAAGAAAAGGCCTGTCTAGGACTAAAATCAACAAAGAAAGCTGAGCTTGGAGATGATGTTCACTCCTGACAACTTTACTTGAGTCCTTAGTAACTTTCATCTTAAAGATTGAATGTGACAGAAGTGAGGCGATTTGACTTTCAAGTCCAGATATCATAGAAAGGATATCTTGCACTAAGCTTGCTCTGTTTTGGATCATTAGGTCTGGGGAAAACCAGTACCATTTCTGAGGACATTCACATGGTCCTGTGGAGAGGCCCCATTTAGGATGGAGCTGGGCACTCATTGGCCACATCTTGGCAGCCATTTAGGTGAATTACCTTGGGAGCAAAACCTGTAGCTCAATCTTTCAGATGATTACAACTCCAGCACACATCTTGACTACAATTTATGAGAGAACCTTGTAGCAGAAGCACTCAGTTAGTCAAAACTCATGATCCAGTGGCTATTGAGGGTACCATATGTGTCTTGTTCTTTCTTTTATTAATGTATTGTATTACATTGATTGATTTGTGGATGTTGAACCAACTTCGCAACCCAGGAATAAATCCCAATTGGTCATGGTGAATAAACCTTTTAATATACTGTTGGATCCTATTGGCTAGTATTTTGGTGAGGATTTTTGCATCCGTGTTCATCGGGGATATTGGTCTGTAATTCTCCTTTTTGATGGGGTCTTTGTCTGGTTTGGGATCAAGGTAATGCTGGCCTCATAAAGTGAATTTGGAAGTTTTCCTTCCATTTCTATTTTTTGGAACAGTTTCAGGAGAATGGGTATTAATTCTTCTTAAAATGATGGTAGAAGTCCCCTGGAAAGCCGTCTGGCCCTGGGTTCTTGTTTGTTGGGAGATTTTTGATGACTGCTTCAATTTCCTTACTGGTTATGGGTCTGTTTAGGTTTTGTACTTCTTCCTGGTTCAGTTTTGGTAGTTTATACGTCCCTAGGAGTGCATCCATTTCCTTCAGGTTGTCAAATTTGCTGTTGTATAGTTGCTCATAATATGTTCTTATAATTGTTTGTGTCTCTTTGGTATTGGTTGTGATCGCTCCTCTTTCATTTATGATTTCATTAATTTGGGTCCTTTCTCTTTTCTTTATAAGTCTGGCCAAGGGTTTATCAATCTTATTAATTCTTTCAAAGAACCAGCTCCTACTTTCGTTGATCTGTTCTACTGTTCTTTTGGTTTCTTTTCATTGATTTCTGCTCTGATCTTTATTATTTCTCTTCTCCTGCCAGATTTAGGCTTTGTTTGCTCTTCTTTCTCCAGCTCCTTTAGGTGTAGGTTTAGGTTGTGTATTTGAGCCTTTCTTGTTTCTTGAGAAAGGCTTGTATTGCTATATAGTTTCCTCTCAGGACTGCCTTTGCCATATCCCAAAGATTCTGAACAGTTGTGTTTTAATTTTCATTTGTTTCCATGAGTTTTTTAAATTCTTCTTTAATTTCCTTGTTTGACCTATTCATTCTTTAGTAGGATGCTCTTTAGTCTCTATTTATTTGAGTTCTTTCCAACTTCCCTCTTGTGGTTCAGTTCTAGTTTCAAAGCACTGTGGTCTGAAAATATGCAGGGAATGATCCCTATCTTTTGGTACCAGGTGAGACCTGATTTGTGACCCAGGATATTATCTATTCTGGAGAATGTTCCATGTGCACTAGAGAAGAATGTTGCTTTAAGATGGAATGTTTGACTATATCTGTGATGTCTATCTGGTCCAGTGTGTCATTTAAAGCCTTTATTTCTTGTTGATCTTTTGCTTAGATGATCAGTGAGGGGGGGCGTTAAAGTCCCCTACTATTATTCTATTCTTGTCCATGTGTTTCTTTGATTTTGTTATTAATTGGTTTATATAATTGGCTGCTCCCATGTTAGGAGTATAGATATTTAAACTTGTTAGATCTTCTTGTTGGACAGACCCTTTAAGTATGATATAGTGTCCTTCCTCATCTCTTATTATAGTCTTTGGCTTAAAATCTAATTTATCTGATATAAGAATTGTCACCCCAGCTTTCTTTTAATGTCCATTAGCATGGTAAATGGTTTTCCACTCCCTCACTTTAAATCTGGAGGTGTCTTTGGATCTAAAATGAGTTTCTTGAAGATAGCATATTGATGGGTCTTGTTTTTTTATCCATTCTGATACCCTGTGTCTTTTGATTGGGGCCTTTAGCCCATTTACATTCAGGGTAACTATTGAAAGATATGAATTTAGTGCCACTGTAATGCTTGTAAGGTGACTGTTACTATATATTGTCCCTGCTCCTTTCTGGTCTGTTACTTTTAGGCTCTCTCTTCACTTAGAGGACCCCTTTCAATATTTCCTATAGGGCTGCTTTGGTGTTTGCAAATTCTTTTAGTTTTTGTTTGTCCTGGAAGATTTTTATCTCTCCTTCTATTTTCAGTGACAGCCTAACTGGATATAGTATTCTTGGCTGCACATTTTTCTTGTTGAGTGCTCTGAATATATCATGCCAGTCCTTTCTGGTCTGTCGGGTCTCTGTGGATAGGTCTGCTGCCAATCTAATATTTCTACCATTGTAGGTTACAGACCTCTTGTCCTGAGGTACTTTTGGGATTTTCTCTTTTTCACTGAGACTTGTAAGTTTTACTCTTAGATCATGGGGTGTGGACCTATTTTTATTGATTTTGAGAGGGATTCTCTGTGCCCCCTGGATTTTGATGTTTCTTTCCTTTGCCAATTTAGGGAAATTCTCTACTATAAATTTGCTCCAGTATACCTTCTGCCCCCCTCTCTCTTCTTCTGGGATCCTAATTATTCTAATATTGTTTTGTCTTATGGTATCACTTATCTCTCGAATTCTCCCCTCTGGTCGAGTAGTTGTTTATCTCTCTTTTCCTCAGCTTCTTTTTTCTCCATCATTTGGTCTTCTATATCACTAATTCTCTCTTCTGCCTCCTTTATCCTAGCAGTAAGAGCCTCCATTTTTTATTGCACCTCATTAATAGCTTTTTGATTTCAACTTGGTGAGATTTTAGTTCTTTTTTTTTTTTCTCCAGAAAGGGATTTTATTTCTCCAGAAAGGGATTCTCTAGTATTTTCTATGGTGTTTTCGATACCAGCTAGCACCTTGATAATCATCATTCTGAACTCTAGTTCTGACCTCTTACTAATGTCCTTATTGATTAGGTCCCTAGCCTTCAGTACTGCCTCTTGTTCCTTTTTTTGAGGTGAGTTTTTCTGCCTTCTGCCAGAGAAGAATAGATTAATGAGAGAACAAAATACTAAAATGGTAGCAACAACTCCAGAAAAATATACACTAACCAAATCAGAAAAGACCCGAAACTCGGGGTGGGGGGAGTGGCAGGGGAAATAAAGGAGGAAAAATATATATATATATAATATATAAAAATTATATATATATATATATATACACATATGTATGTATGTGTAGATATATATTTAAAATGGTGAATAGAAGAGAGCCACACACTTGATTTTGGGTGTATTTTGGTCTGTTAGAGGAAATTGCCTCCCAAAATTTTAAAGAAAGAAAAATATATATACAAAAATAAGGGTAAACACAATGGAGGAATGGAATATGACTGTAAAAATGAAATTATTAAAGATTATTAAAGATTAAAAAATATTTAAAAAAAGAATTGATAAGATAAGAAGTTGGTCGAGGTGGCGCCTGGGTGGCTCTGTCATTAAGCAGCTGCCTTCAGTTCAGGTCATGATCCCAGGGGCCTGGGATTGCAACCCACATCGGGCTCCCTGATCCACAGGAAGCCTGCTTCTCCCTCTCCCAGCCTTCCTGCTTGTGGTCCCTCTCTCACTGTGTCTCTCTCTGTGTCAAAATAATAAACAAATTCTTAAAAAAAAAAAGTTGTTGACAAAAAAACAAAAAAGGAGAGAATGTCATCAGGCTGGAGATTAGAACAAAGCCATGTGCTAGATTAAGGTTATATCTTGATCTTTTGGAAGCAACTCTATCCAAAATTTTTAAAGAAAGAAAAACTTATATGTATGCAAAAAAATAAGGTTAAATACAATGAAGCAATAGAATATGACCATAACAATTAAAATTTAAAAATATTTTTTAAAAGGTATTGATAAGATAAAATAGTTAAAAAAGGTTAAAATGGTAAAGAGGAAAAAATTTAAAAATAGAGTAAGAAAAAATGAAATTAAAAAAATTAAATTTGAAAGACTAAAGAATCATGGGGGAAAAAGCCATGAATTCTATGTGTTGTATTCCCCTAGCTCTGGAACTCTGTAGTTTTCCTTTATCAGTGAACTTGGTCTTGGATGGACGTTCTTGCTGATCTTCTGGGGGAGGGGCCTGTTGCAGTGATTCTCAAATGTTTTTGCCTGAGGAAGAATTGCACCACTCCTGCCCGGGGCCAGGCTAAGTCATCTGTCCAGGTTTATTCTCAGGAGATTTTGTTCCCTGAACCCTTTCCATATAGCTTTGGAGGAAGAGAATGAAGATTGCAGCCTCCTAATTTCTGGGCCCAGAGGAGCCGAGAGCTTGGAGCCCCACTCCTCAGTGCACCCTCAGAGAAAAGCAGTCAATCCCTCCTGTCTCCCTGCTCTCTGGCCTCAATCTGAGCTCACCCAGCCTGTGACCAAGTGTTTCTATCTCTGGCACAGGACCCCGTTTGGAGTCTCTAAACCCAGCAGTTTCCTATAGCACACTCCCATGCCACTCCTCCTGGAGGAGGAAGGTGAGTCTCCCCCGATCTGTCACTTGTGGGTTCCCTGCTTGAAGAGCACTGGCCCGATTGTGCCTTGGATCATGGTTTAAGGTAACCCCAACCTGACAGCCCCCTCCTTGGCTCCATCTCTGCCGCCGGCTTCCCCACTCTGATACCTGGGAGCTCTGCTGCACTCAGACACCCCCAGTCTTTCTGTGTCCCAAGTCCACACTGTCCTGAGACCACACTGTCCACACACGGTCCTGAGACCACACTGTCCAAAATAAGAAAAATCAAATTTTATATATAAACATAAAGTCTGAGGACATTTTATTTTACCAAATAGATGCCTAGCTTTTAAAAAAGTTTTCTTATATAATTTCTTTAGATAACAATTTCCTCTAGCAAATCTTGGAGATGATTCAACTTATAAGAACTTTCCAGAAATATCTACATATGTCTGGCTGGGCCATGAACACATAATGCAGGAGGTCAGCCTCATTCTTCACTAATGAAATTAACTTGCAAGAACAGAAGCTGGACCTCAAATGAAGTCAAACAGGGTGGGGCAAACTTTTAGATATCCACTGAGTAAAATGAAATCTTTTTAGCAACACTTGGCACTCTTACTTCCTTTAGGTGATTTATTTTATCCTTGAGTTGGTATAGTTTCTATCTTGTGGAGAGCAATTTTTTTCTTTATATTTGTGTGTCATTGCAATCAAAAAACTTCACAGAAAGCAAGTGTTAAAGAAAACAGACTGATTGTATTGCTTGGTTGATTGAGTTGTCTTTCTATAGAGTCATAAATGCAGACATCTCAAGGGCTTGAAAAATGTCAACTTAAAGACTATGAAATTGCAGAGAATTTTGAATCTCTGCTTGGGCTGCATAAATCCTCTAATCATTATGCTAAGACATAAAGTTATCTGCTCTCCTGGACTATTAGCTGATTGTGTTTTTAATATTTCAATGAGATATTTGGTCTGGAGATGCAAGTATGAATAATAGAAAGGTTCTGATAAAGCATATTCTAGCCCAGAGAAAGAGTTTCTTTCCTTAGTGAGGTGAAAAGTAACAGTATAGCATGTTATTTCTGTTGTTTAAGGAATAGGTGACTATGATGCAAGTTTTTGGCCCACAGCCTAGTGGAACATAGAACTAAGGTAACTACCAAAGTCCTGAGGATGATGACCGATGAAGAATGTAATCTTAGGTATGGTATTTGCCAGTGAGTTCCACTTAGAGCCGATGGGTCCTGGGATGTTATTAAAATAATAACGGATATTTAAATTAGAGAACACAACTGAAATGATTTAAGAAATAGGGGAATATATTGGTCATTTCTTGAAAAGCCCAAGAGTGGAGCCTCACGGACGCCTGGGTGAATTTTGGAGCTCAAGCCATGGCAAAGAAACTGGTCTCTCCATCTCTATGAGGATTAATTTTATGTATTGATTTGATGGGATCACAGGGTGCCCAGATATTTGGGGAAATATTATTTCAGGTGTTTCTGTGAGGGTGTTTTTGAATGAGATTAACATTTGAATGAGTAGTTTGAGTGAAGCAGATTGCTCTCTTGAATGTGGGTGGAACTTATGCAATCAGTTGAAGCCCTGAGTGACACATAAAGGCTATTTGAGCTGTGATATCAGTCTTTTCCTGCCTTCTGACAGGAACTTGAAAATAGAATCTTCTTGGGTCTAAAGCCTGCCAGCGTCTGGACTGGAACTTAGGCCATCAGTTCTCCCATTTTGCAGGTGTTCGGATTCATACTGGAAGTGTACCACGAACTCTCTTGGGTCTCCAGCTTGCTGACTGCAGATCTTGGAACTTCTCAGCCTTCATAGTTGCATGACCCAATTTCTTGGTTCTCTTTTTCTGGAAAACTCCCTCTTCCTCTTCCTACCCCTCTCTCGTCCTCTCTCTCTTTCATATTCTCTACCCATCAGTATCCATTCATGGCAAGAGAACTGCTAGTAGTGAAGCCAGGCCTCCTACACCTCTAATACCAAATAAAATTGAGAGTGTCTCATCTTTTGAAATCCCAGCAAAATCCCCATTATATTTTGTTCACTCTGATTCCTACATATGTACCAACCAGAAACCAATCAGCTTGGGCAGAGGAATATGTTCTGATTGACTAGACCTGAGCCCCATGACCATCTTTTGAGCCAAATGTAGCATCAGACCCATCCAGAAACTGAAATGGTGGTTTTATGAGTTATGTTGTTCCTCTCAAAAACATACATTGAAATTCTAACCCCCAGTACCTCAAAATGTGGTCTTATCTGGAAATACTGTGATTATAGATACAATTGATTAAGATGAGATCATACCAAAATAGGATGAGTCTTTAATCAAATATGGCTGGTGTTTTTGTTTTTGTTTTTGTTTTTAAGATTTATTTATTTGACAGAGAGAGACACAGCGAGAGAGGGAACACCAGCAGGGGGAGCAGGAGAGGGAGAAGCAGGCTTTCCCACAGAGCAGGGAGCCCAATGCGGGGCTCAATCCCAGGGTCCTAGGATCATGACCCGAGTGGAAGGCAGATGTCCAACAACTGAGCCACCCAGGTGCCCCTGGCTGGTGTTTTTATACCAAGACAATGTGATGGAGGAAGCAGAGATTGGAATTTTGCGGCTGTGGCTGTGAAACACTGGAATTGCAGTAAACCACCAGAAGATAAGAAGAAGTAAAGAAAGGATTCTTCTCTTTAGGTTTCAAAAGGAACATGGCCCTGCTGACACTTTGATTTTGGGCTTCTAATCTCTGTGAGGCTAGCTGTGAGATAGCACATTTCTGTTGTTTTAAGCCATAGTGTTTGTGGTACTTTCTATGTACCTTCTATGTACCTTCCTATATACCTTCCTATGGCCACCCTAGAAGTGAATAAAGGTGGAGAGATTGTTTATCAAAGGACTAGAAAGGTGGGCACCTGGATGGCTCAGTGGGTTAAAGTCTCTGCTTTCGGCTCAGGTCATGATCTCAGCGTCCTGGGATCGAGGCCCGCATTGGGCTCTCTGCTCAGCAGGGAGCCTGCTTCCTCCTCTCCCTGTCTCTCTGCCTGCCTCTCTGCCTACTTGTAATCTCTCTCTGTGTGTCAAATAAATAAATAAAATCTTTAAAAAAAAACAACAAAGGACTAGAAAGGTATGGGTATTACAAGAAGAATGGAAGTTGGGGGAGGGGAGACATAAAACAAATGTCTTGGCGTAGGCTTTGCAAATCATTTTTCTAAACAAATATTGTGTACTTAGCTATGAAGACATTACTAGGGTAACCAAAGCACAGAGATTTTGTGTTTAGATGAAATTATTTCAACCCAGTTGTTGTTCTTACCAGAGCAAAAATTCTGCTGGTCAATTACTCCTTTTTTTCCCCTACTTAAATGAGAAAGAAAATGGTTGCTCTGAAAAAGAATGTATTTCTGAATGTAGAAATCATGGATTGTATAGAAAATAATAAAGGACTCTCTTGTATAAAAATATTTACACTTTCGGCATCCCATGTAGACAGAATAAGACTGTCACTGATATCTCAGAATCTGAGTGCTAGTACCTGTGACACACGATTTTCCTTGCTGAGTGTCCCTCCCTGACACAGAGTGAATGGAGTCAAGTACACATAACATCGTTAGTGAAAAGACATACATTTATGCAAACAATAGAGCAAGTGACATGAAAATAGCACTGATGTAATTGAATGGATGTGACATCCATTTGTCAAATACTCAATAAGGTAAGCAGTTAGGATATTTAACAATTTACTTGGGTGATGGTATGCATTTTCTAATTTATTGGATGCTTGCTTCTTTCATAAAGGTAAATTATATATCATTAATCTTTCTAGGAGGCTGTTGTCCTTGAGTTAATTTAGTGATGATTTTTTCAAATAATATACCTGCTAGAGAAATAGTATGTAATCAGTACAGGAAAATATGTTCCCATTTTTTTTCTTTTACAATTAGTAGGATATGCTATTGGTTTGGGATAAAAAGAAGGCTTAAAAACAAGACATTCAACTTAAACTTGAATATCAGACAGTTCTGACTAAATTTCTTTTACATGGGAGGTTCTTTTATTTTCTTAGTTGTTTCATCTCTTTGTACCCTGACTCCAGCCAAGTTCTGCTGGTACTCTGGGAATCACCCTTCTTCCCTATACTTTATTTCAGAACCACCCCCTCTCATCCCTAGGGAACTATGTTCCTATATGTTCCTATATTTTATTATACACATCAATTTTTGCAGCCCATTTGTTGTAATACCTCTTATCCCTTCTAGCCCTGGGCTTAATGTCTATATAAGCAAAAGGACCATTAAAGTGTTTCCTGAGCATTCTTTCTTTAAGAGAAATGCAGCCCTCTTTTTATCGATAGGCTCTAACTACAAGCATCTTTTAAATGTTCTGTTTTTCATTGCCTCTGGTAAGGCCACGTGAGCCCCTACCTAATGGGATCTCCCACAGATAGCAACTATAAACTCTGGACAAAACACAACAAAGTACCTGAAGGCACTAGAGAATTAACATGAACGGATTCTGAAGGGGAGCTGACACTTGGGAGAAGTAAAAGGCTCTGAATGTATTTCAGTCCTGTACTTCTTCTCCATCTCCTCCTCCTCCTCCTCCTCCTCCTTCTCTCTTCCTGCTTCTTTTTCTTGCTTTTTTGGCAGTTTTTCGTGTAGAGAAGGTGAAAGTCTAACAGAAAACCCAGTCTTTCTGAATTAAAAACCAGAGGACGGAATTGGAGAGAGACAATGTCTAAAAAGCAAAGGTGTGTGTTGGGTGGGGGGTGTCCCGGAAAGAAGAGCACCAGAGAGGAAGAGCTGCCTGTTCCGTGTATAAACTTTGCCTGAAGATCTTCTAAACACCTAAACAATGAATGTATGAGCCAGACTCCAACAAAATCAAGAATAAAAGAACTGAACTAAATTTGAACTGGCATCCAAAGGAAAGTCTTTGTAATCTAACAAAGTTTCTTGCCTGTAAAAGCAAAACAAACAAAACTATCAACTCATTTTAGAGGAACATAAATCCAGAACATCTACAATGTAACTTACAGAACGTGTGGGATGCAATCCAAAACTACTTAGTATAAGAAGATACCAGAAAGTGAGACTGTATAACCCCAAGATGATTGACATAGATATTAGAAGTAGCTGACAAGTATTTTAAAACATTCCTTAAAGCTGTGCTCAGTAAAATAAAGGGCAGTATGCTCATAGTGAATGAAAAAAAAAAAGACCAAAAATAAAACTTCAAGGAAAGAATTAAAGGAATACTCTAGAATTGAAAAAACACAATATTAGAAATTTAACAATCACTGAATGACCTTAATTGCAAAATGGAAACTCAGTGTTGATAAAGGCATTGTTTCTCCCAAAATGTACCTATATATTGACTGCAATTCCAATCAGAATCTCAAGAGGATTTTTTTTGGCAGAAATTGATCATCTGATTATAAAATTTGTACAGAAAGGTAAAAAATCTAGAAAACTAAAAAGGACATTTTGAAACAAGAACAAAGGTATATAGGGCTTACTATAAAGCTAGAGTAATCAAGACACTGTGGCTTTGGTATAAGAATAGTTGTATAAATCACTGGAACAGAATAGAAAATCCATAAAGAAACACATGTATATGGTCAGTTAAATTTTAAACAAGATACCAGCATAATTCAATGGAGAAAGGAGAGGAAAGGGTAATCTTTTCAAAAATTGATGCTGAGAAACTAGATATCCGTATGTAAAGAATGAATCTCTACCCTCACTTTGTACCATACACACAAATTAATTCAAAAGAGACTACAGATATAAACAGAGGAGCACAAATTAATCAAGAAAAATAACAACATTTGTTCACAGAGAGATTTATATAAAAATGCTCATGGGAATTTTATTCATAGTGGCCCAAAGCTGGAAAGAGTTGAAGTGTCCATCAGTAGAAGAAGGAATACAAAACTGTGGTATACTCATCCATGGTCATAAAATGGAATACTACTCAGCAAAATGGAACACTAATATATGCAACACCATAGATGAATCTCAGAACCATCATGCCGAGTAAAAAAAGCCTTACATAAAAAAAGAACATCTCATAGCATTTCATGTGTATGAAGTTCTAAAATAGAAAAATCTAATCTAGGGTAGAAAAATCATGACTAGGCTGTCTCTGGATTGATGGAAATGTTGAAAACCTTGGTAGGGTTTGAATTAAATAAACGTATGCAATTGTCAAATCTCAGCAAATATACCCATAAGATTTGTTCATGTCTTCATATATAAATTTTATATCAAAAGAAAAGTATTCCAAGATTGAGCTCTGGTTAATGATAAGCTTGTTCAAGTATTTATTTTTTTAATTTATTTAAAAGATTTTTTTTTATTTATTTGACAGAGATAGAGATCACAAGTAGGAAGATAGGCAGGCAGAGAGAGAGGGGGAAACAGGCCCTCCGCTGTTGCAGGGCTTGATCCCAGGACCCTGAGATTATGATCTGAGCTGAAAGCAGAGGCTTAACCCACTGAGCCACCCAGGCACCCCTTGTTCAAGTATTTAGATGGAGTGCACTGGTGTCTGCCATTTCCTTGGAAATGTAGAAAAAAAATCCAGCCTAGAAGGGGAAAATGTATGGATTCATAATTACGGAGAGAATTACAGTGATAAACATGCACAAGAAAATGGTAATAGTAAAATCTAGGTTGTGGGTATACGGGTATTCATTACTACAATATTGTGATTTATATGTATTTGGCCATTCATATGACTAAGTTATATTTTTCCTATATATTTGGTCTGGTCTACAACTCCTAGCTTATAGCTCCCAAAACCCTTGGAATTTCCTGAATGAAAAGAGCAATGGGAGCACCTATTATAATATTTGGTCTCTTGTGCTCAGTTCCTGAAAACACTTCAGAACCATAAAGGTGAAAGGTGTGTCTTGTTATTTATAATGAGCCCTCTTTCTCCACAACTGAGGTTGTGATAATGAGTTAACTTTTGGAGAGCACCTAAGGATGGATGACAGGGCATCCACCCTCAAATACAAGGTAGGAAATTCCGATCCCACTCCCTAGTTTCCTGAGGGGAGAGGGCTTTCAGTCACGGATGGCCAATGATTTAATCAGTCATGCTTATGTAATGAAGCCTCCATAGAAACCAAAAGGAGGGGGTTTGGAGAGCTTTCAGGTTGAGGAACCAGAACCCTTTCATGTGCCATAGTGCCAAGCCCCAAACTCCATGAGGAGAAGCAACTTTGTTCAGGGCCCTACCCAATATAGCTCTTCATCTTGTCCTTTAACATCCTTTGTAATAAATCGATAATCTAGGGAGTAAATGGGCTTCCTGAGTTCTGTGAGCCACTCTAGCAAATTAATACAACTTGAGAAGGGAGTTGTGAGAACCTCTGATAGAAAGTTGGCCCCAGATGCACAGGCAAGGACCTCGGCTTGTGTTTGGCATCTGAAGCAGAGGCCAGTCTTGTAGGGCTGAGCCATTCACTTTGTGGGATGTGGTGCTTCCTCTGGGTGGAGAGTGTCAAAATTGGACTGAATCATAAGACAGCCAGCTGGTGTTGGAGCATTGCTTGTGTGAACGTGTGAGGAATTTCTCCTCCACTTCCCACATTGGACCTGGTTCTAGAACTTTCCAAGTGCTAACTTTGTTCAACTTATGCTGTACATATGAAAACTTTTGTGAAAAACAATGCCCATTTCTCCATCTAATCCCTAGGTGAGACAGTCCCTGTTTTGGCTTACACTTTATTTTTCATTATGGTGGTAGTGGTACTGAATGGGATGTCAAAGCAAAAAGAAATCTATTTTACAGGTGAGAAAACTTGACTAGAGAGGCAAAGAAAGCTGTCTACAATCATGAGGATGGCTACTTGTGAGCCAGAGCTTGATTCAGTTCTCCTGACCTGCAGAGGTTTACCGCACCAGCCTTGGATGAGTGGGTACACTAATAGTAACAAAAATAAAGCTGGATTCTGAGATCCTCCAAAGGAACAATTAGATTCTGTTATTTGTGATATAAGGCACATTGTCCACAACACATATCCCCCCCCCCATTCCTGGCACTGAAATGCTTTCAGTCCTGTGGACAGACATAATTATGGGAAGATATTGCTTTCTATAAATTGGGTTAACGATAATAGCCTCTACCAGTGCTTCTCAAATAATCTATGTTTTTTTAATTAATCACCAGTCAATATTTGTAAAAATACAGTAACAATTAATTACCAGAAAATAGGTTTTAATAAGGAAACATGAACACTTATAAAATAAAAAAAGGAAACATGAAACATAAGCCCCCATTTTTTATTATTAGCTTCAACAGACATTGTCAAATTGCTACAGAAGTTTCTAAACGCTTACTCTCAATTTCTGTTCCTATTTCTTCACAAATAAATAACAGCTTTTGGACTAGCATTTAATAAGTGAGTCCAATAACAGGTTGCTGTTGAATTGGCTGGCCTAAATTTTATGATGGAGAGACCTAATCTTGAATTTAATTTTGTCTTCAAATTAGCTGCAACTATTGACTACAGTATCTACTATTGCAGGCAGGGAACTATCACCACAATAGTTAAACTCTCCAATCTCCAATCTCATCTCCTGGGCTGAATGGTGGTCCTTCCTAAAAGATGTCCACCTGAAGTCTGTGAATATGACCTTATTTGGAAAAAGGATCTTTGCAGATGTAAATAAGCAAAAGGTCTCTAAATGAGATCACCCAGGATTATCCAGGTGAACACTTCATCCAAAAACAAATGCCTCGTAAGAAGAGGAGAAGACACACAGACCCAGAGAAGAAGATGGGAAAATGGGGGCAGAGATTTGTGCGATGAGCCCACAAGTTAGGGAATGGCAACCACTGGATGACAGCAGAGAGGTATGGAGCAGATTCTCTCTCAGAACCTCCAGAAGGAACCAACCCTATCAGCATCTTGATTTTGGACTCTAGTCTTCAGAACTGTACGATAATAAATTTATATTGCTTTAAGCTGCTCAGTTTGTGATAATTTGTTACAGTAGCCCTGGGATACAAATATACCATCCTATTAAGGAATTGGTTGATCTGGACAAGATCCTGGAAACCACCTTCACTGAAACCTGGATGGAACAGATCTCCTAGAAAGCTCAAGGCAGGGCGCCTGGGTGGCTCAGTGGGTTAAAGCCGCTGCCTTCGGCTCAGGTCATGATCCCAGGGTCCTGGGATCGAGGCCCACATCGGGCTCTCTGCTCAGCAGGGAGCCTGCTTTCTCCTCTCTCCTTTCTCTCTGCCTGCCTCTCTGCCTACTTGTAATCTCTCTCTCTCTGTGTGTCAAATGAATAAATAAAATCTTAAAAAAAAAAAAAAAAAAAAAAGAAAGCTCAAGGCAGAGGAAGCAAGTCTCACTCCTTGCTTTCCACTTCTAAGAGAAGAAACCATAATGAAATAAAATGCTAAGTCAATAAAAAGTAGTCAATCCCGAACACCTTATGTAAAATTCTACCCCCTGATACTATCAGTCTCCCTTACCTTAACATGTTTTTCCCATGACATTTATTTTTGACCCAATAAATAATTTTATTTATTAATATATTATTTATATTATCTATATAGTACAACTAGAGATAAGATTCATGAGGACAGAGATTTTTGTGTATTCTCTTCACTGCTGTACTCCTACCATACATACAAATCACTGCTTGCATATGGTACGTATGCAATAAATGCTTGTTGAATAAATGACCAAATGCATTTTAACTAAGTATCACTTATAATAAGGTCAGTGAAGTAAGAGGTCCATCATTAGGGAAACTTTAAATGGTCTGATTATAATAAGGGAAGAACTTTTTTTTCTTTCGCATTCCCTGTTAAGGAGAAAAAATATTCAAAACAGAGAGAAACAAATATCATTAGGAGAAAAGTGAAACCTGGAGTGGGCGAGTATTTGGTAAGAGAATTCCTCATGGTCTAAATTAATTTTAATTTCCAGGCCCAGGAGAAGTACCTTTTACTCAGTTGATTTACATGTCAACACATAGAGTTTGCAGATACAATTATAGAATCACCAGCTTACCTTTACTTGGAGGAATGATGAAAATGCCAGGTAGGAGGTTAATAAATAAAAGAATGTTTTAATTGCCAAAAGAGGACAAAGTATCTTCAAGAAATTTTAGACCAACATTGTTAATGCTATTGTCTTTAGGAGCTGGGCCGCTGATGCACATCAATGAAGCAGGCAGGGTTCCTTTCCTTTCCTTCCCACAGTAGCAAACTTTTAATTAGGCAACATTTGTATAGTACTTGTGTGCCAGCCCTGTTCTAAGAACTCTACATGGATTAACTAATCTCATCCTCCTAAGAACGATTTTAGAAATGTGCTAGTATCCACACAATAGGGAACCACCATTTTTTCTCTTATAGAAGAAAAAGCTAAGAAGTTAAGTAATTGGTTAGGGTAAGATAGCTAAAAAGTGACAAAATTTTTAGGACTCAAACCTTAGTGTTCTGACTTCAAGTATGTCCTCTCTCCGCTATCCCAATGCTTCTTAAATGGAGCATGCATCACCATCATCAAGACAGCTTATGCACCAAGGATTTCTGGTCCTCACTTTTGGAGTTTCTGGTTCAATGGATCTGGAGTGGAACCTAAGAAATTGCATTTATAACAAGTTCCCAGGTGATGCTGATGCTGCTGGTCCTTGGAACACACTTTGAGAACCCCTGTAATATGCTGTACAAGCTAGTGGCAGACTAGAAAATGCCTGATGAAATCATCCATTTAAAATCATCCATATTCACAGTTAGGAAGCAGGAGGAGCAAAGAGGGAAATGGGGAGATGGCCTGTTTTGGGGCTGTGTATATCCTGCTTATTGTAGCACACCAGAATGAACCAGGTCAATAATCAGGAAGGATCTGTTGCGGTACATTTGTGTCCTCTTTGTACCCAATAGCATTTTTGCATCAAGCTGAATATGGTCCCTAATGACATGTCACCGAGATCCATAATGCATTTTTTTTAAGTTAAGTATGAGTAGATACAAACAAATGACAGTAAAATGCTTGCAGTATCATGAGCTGAATCGTGTCCTTCCAAAATTCATTTCCACTCAGAACCTCAGAACCCTAACCTGACTTTATTTGGAAACAGAGTCATTGCAAATGTCTTTAGTTAAGATGAGATCATATTGGGTTAGTGTAAACCCTAAATAGAGTTACAGCCCTGATAGGGTAATAGCCCTAAATCAATGACTGGTGTTGTCTTTATAACAAGAGGAAAAGGCGGAAGGATACACACAGGGAAGACAGCCACGTGAAGGCAAAGGCAGAGATTGGAATTGTGCTGCACTAAGTCAAGGAATGCAGGACGCCACTAGAAGCTCAGAAGGGGTAAGGAAGGATTTTTCCCTAGTGTCAGCTCGGGGAAGGGGGAAATACCTCGTTTTGGGACTGAACATATCCTGCTTGCTATAGCACCCCAGAATGAACAAGGGCAATAATCAGGAAGGATCTGTTGGAGCATATTTCCGTGCTCTTTGTATCCAACAGCAATTGGTTTCAGATTTCTAGCCTCTAGAACTGTGAGATGATAGATTTCTGTTATTGTAAGCTACCCAATGTGTGGTACTTTGTTACAGCAGCGCTAGGAAGCTGATACATGCAGGGTATTAAAAAAAATAACAATGCAGTAAATGCCTGAGTACCCACTACCCTGTTAAAGAAATCGAACATTACTATAATATTTGAAGGTAACTCCCTCTGATGTCACCCCTGTCCCCTGACTCAAGAGAGATAACCACCACCTGCATTTTGTGTCTATTGTTTCTTACCTTAAAGAAAGAGAATGTTTTCTCTCTGAACTGTATATCATTTAGGTTTATATGGTATAGATAGGGTTCTAGCATAGATAGAGTTTCACTTGCTTCATATCCTTATCATTTGTTAGACACTTCAACTTTTGCCAGTTGGTTCAAGTGGAAAACACTGTGGTTTGAATCTTCACTCTCATCATTACCAGGGAAGTTTTCTTCTCTTCATATGTTTATTGGCCACTCACGTTTCCCCTTCTATAAAGTGCCTTTTCAGTTTGTTTTATTTATTTATTTTTTGGCTCATTTGTTTTTCAATTTGTAGGAATTCTTTATACAGCCTAGATTCTAATCCCTTGTCAATCGTATGCTTCAAAATTTCTCTTGCTAATTGTCTTCTTATTTCCACTTTTTAAATGAGCTTAAGTTCTTAATTTTACTATAGTTAAATTTATTAATTGCATTCTTCATGATTCACAATTTTCGTTTCTGTTTAAGAGATTCTTTTCTACCCTAAAGCCATGAAGAAGTTATTCTCAGGTTTATCTACCATATATTTTAGCTTTGACATTCACCTTTCGATCTTTAAATGAACTGAGAATTTATATTTTGCTCATAAGATGAAGTACACATCTAATTTCATTTTTTCTACATGTATAGTCAATTGTCTTGATTTGTATTGAAACTCCTGCTACTTCTAGCCAATTTTCATTATTGTTCCAATAATAGTTCCATCATAAATCAAGTTTCTACATACGTGTGGATTTGATTCTGGGTTTTGAACTATTTCATTCATGGTTCTACCTCTGTAATAGTACTACACTGACTTAGTTTTGTAAAAATTATTGATCTCTAGAAAGATGAGTCCCCCATATTGTTCTTCTAAAATGCCTTGCCCATCCCTGATATTCTTTTATTTTTCCTTGTAAAAACTTTAATCAGTTTGCCAATTATAAAGGCACACACACACACTTCCTCTTGGGCACAAATCTTTTTAAAATGTTTTATAAACAACTCAGTCATGTAATACTGGTTAAAACCCAACAAGAATGGCTAAATCTTAGATAAACAGAAAAAAAACCAAAAATCTAGAAAAATGTCTATAGGTTTCATAGAAATCTAGCAGCGTCTATCTAATTAGGAGTTCAAGGTCGGTGGGAATTTGAGATTCCTTAGAAAGTTCGCAGGTGTAGGGAAACTCACTGACTGAGTGGTTAGCATCCTAAAGTATATTGAAGAAATCGTCCTTAAAAAGAAAGGTAAACAAGCTTTAGTGCTACACCTTTATACAACTCTTCCTAATTCTGTAAATACAAAAATGATATACAGATGTATACCATATGTCCTCAACTTGAATAACTAGAGAAAATTAGATGGATTAAAAATTCAAATGTTTTTAAGAAGAAGAAAAGGAAATAAGCAATACACAAAAGTTCTAAAAGAAATCCCACAAACTTTGTTTTGTTTTTTAAATAATCTCAGAGTATGGAAAGCCTTTCTCTATAATATAAGGCACAAAAGCCCCAAACGAAAAGTGATAAATTCACTGGGTGGCTCAGTGGGTTAAAGCCGCTGCCTTCGGCTCAGGTCATGATCCCAGGGTCCTGGGATCGAGGCCCACATCGGGCACTCTGCTCAGCGGGGAGCCTGCTTCCTCCTCTCTCCTCTCTCTCTGCCTGCCTCTCTGCCTACTTGTAATCTCTCTCTCTGTGTCAAATGAATAAATTAAAAAAAATCTTAAAAAAAAAGGTGATAAATTCAGCTACACGAAAAATTGAATTTCCACCAGATGAAATCCACCATAAGCAAAATCAAAAATCAGATAATAAACAGGGATTGAAATCCATGTTACAAAGCTTTAATTCCTTAATGTATGTAATAGATAAAAATCTCCTATAAACCAATAAGAAAAAGACCAATAACCCGAAATAAAAACAGAAAAGGATATGAACAGGCATATCACAAAAGAGGAAAATGAGCTATTCTAAAACATAAAAAGATGCTTAGTCTACCTAATAATGAAAGAAATGTAAACTTAAGCTATATTGAGCCTACACTTTTTACCAGCATATTATCAAAGATCAAAAACTGTGATCATGTCCTGATGATGGGGATATAAGGAAATAGACACTGTCCTTCATTGGTGTGAGTGATCTTAACAAGGGCATTTCCCAGGCCAGGAAGCCTCACTTGTTACAGAATTAAGAAGGTATTCTCTGCCAGATCACCCTAGAAATACAAAGAGTGTAATGAGGACAGGGTCATTTTCCTGGAACACTCTCTGGTGCATCCAGCTGCACCTAGCCCAGCATGTCTCTCCTCAGGATGTCAGTAGGACCATGAACCCTTTCATCCTGCTGGCCCTACCACCTGTGAGTTTTCCCAATAAGTCTAATTTTCTTCCATAGCATGTGACATGAGTATGCATGTATCTATTATCTTTGTATGGACACTTCCAAATTATAAACACACATAACCTTTTCCTCTGTAATTTTACTTTGGGGATTTTGTCTACAGATACTCTCATACACACATGAAGCATCTTTATGCAAAATTACTCATCACAACGTTATTTGAGATACCAAAATACTGAAAATAATCTAACTGCCCATAAATAAGAAACTAGCTAAATAAATTATGGTGCATGTGTATAAAGGAAAATTATGCAGCTGTAAACATAATGAAAAAGCTCTTTAGGGATATGGAAGAATTTCTAAAACAAGTTTTTCGGTTAAAAATCAAAGTACAAAACCCAGTATGTAATCAATTGCAACTTGTGTTAGAAAAGGATACATGTGTGCACACACACATTCATGGTTTCAATTCTGTGCTCTGCAATGATACATATTAAACTGATAACATCAGTTCCCTTTGGAAAGATCCAATGGTTGCCCAGAATAAGAATAAGACGGAAACATTTTACTGTATACCCTTTTGGGGCTTTAAAATTTTGAGCCATGTAAATGTATTATGTCTCTAAAATTAAACATTAACTAAAAATAATTATTTAGGAACTCAAACAAGTCAATTCCAGAAGTTAGGGAGCATCAGTTGAAAGAGTTAGGATGGAATGTGGGGATAGCAGGGGATAGAGAGGGCTGATACTGTAGACAACCCTTAAGGCTTCCTTAGTTATAAAGTCCTGTAGCACAATGATGCCCCGATACAGCTAGAAAAAACAACAGCTGTTTAATTTGCATACCACTCCCTTTTCTATACCACTTCAATTTTCATTTTTTCTTTTTTCTTCTCTTTTCTTTTGTTCCCTTTTTTCTTTCTTGGTTGTGGTTGAGTAGCCCTACCTATCCAAGCATGTTTTTGATGGGCTCTTGTAAGATTTTGGAGGAAAGAGGACACATCTAAGATTGAGTACCTAATGCTCTTTAAGATGGGTTACTTTCAATTTTCAAGACTGTTTAGCTTAAATTAGGTTGACTCTCCCACTTCCCCAATAAGGAAGAAATCTGACAACCATCTGTATAAATATGTTGAAATATTTGAAAATATCAAAATGCCATGTGCCCCATGCAACTAGAATTTCAGTGAAATGATTTTCTAAAAAGTGGCGGAAAATCACTATGATGATCCAGAAGTCTTCCAAAATCCTAGACCACTCCTAGCAAGGGTACAGAGGATTTTTTGCTCTGCAAGGAACTAGGAAGATGCCAGACAAAGTAATCACTTTCCACTTGCTCAAGTTCTGCCTGCAGTTTTCAATTGGTTATACTTTCCATCCCCTGTCCTACAGTGTTCCTGAGCTGCTGGAAGGACTGCAAATTTTTACTTCAGAGCAGGGCTAGAAATCTTCATCTAAAAGTTAAGTTTAATGCGTAGTGGGGAAATTAGGAATATTCTGTACAGACAAACATCAACCCATAGGCTCTTGAGAACAAGGAAAAAGCAGTTAATGGCAACTATTTGGTAAATAATAACAATATCTACTATTTATAGTAGATATACTATAGAATACATATATATACTATAGTGTGTGTATATGACATACAAACTACGGTAGGCAAAGTACTCAAGTGATTTACCACATAGATTCATTTAGTCCTCACATCAGTCTTATACTGTAGGTAGTTATTGTCCCCATGCTCCAGGAGAGAAGGCTTGCAATGACTAGGTCAGTTGCCCCAATTCACATAGCTGGCACTTGAATCTAGGTCCCACTCCACAAGTGGCACCTTTAGTCATTATGTTATACTGTACTATAAAGAACAGCATCTAGGTGTAAACATTACAACAAACAACTGAGACTCCTTAGAGTGTGAAAGTGGTACTAATCAAGACTCAAAGCTTTATTTGAGGCTAAAGTTTTTATTTTACCTGACTACAATAAGTTGTCTCTTGACTCATCCAACTTGAGAGCAGCAGCTCGAGAAGGGGTGAGGAAGGGGAAGAGTGGGAGGAAGAAGATGTATTAGGGGCAGGAGGCAGGAAAGGTTTAACATTGCTAGTAATGTCACACAGTCATGATCTCACTTTGTTGATTTCCGAACTTGGCAGACATCCAAGGCTGACTCATTATCTCTTGGGGAACTTTCATGTGTTTCTCAAAGATTTCCCCACTGGGAACCTCCAGATATATTTCTGAGGTTAAGGCAATGCTTTTTTTTTTTTTTTCCTAGGTGTCTGCTTATAATTTCTCCTTGGACCATGGACATCTGGTGGTCTATTCTGCTGGGAGTCCTATCTTCCCTCTAGGAAGACTTCTTGGGTGAGTATCCATGCTGGGCTCCAATTAGAGCCCTGCAATTAATCACTGGGAAACACGTGGTTACGTGCTGCTGTTTATCAGTGCAACCTCCACCATTTCCCACATTAGGACTGTTCTTAGATATGGTATCAGTCTATGTATTTCACAGACTTTTAGGGACAAAGGTAAAACTCTGGGTAGTTTCCTTCATATCCACTTACTTGGCTTGAGGTAAGGGGTCAGAACACCTCTCTCTTCTGTCATGGTGGTGAAGTATGTGTGTTTGAGTCAGAATTGGTAGTGAATTCCATAGCATTCCAATAACTCTCTCCAAAAGTAATTCCCTCTAAAAATAGTACTCTTTCTTGGCCTCTCCAACCTTCTAAATATCCTTGAGGCAGTCATTATGCTAAAGGGTTGCCAAAACAAATTTCCAGAACACTTTTGCAAGTCATTGAATATATGGCCTGGCTTCTCAATTTAGATTGTGGGAGTATTTGGCACCTATTGTTTTGTTCTCATTCTTTGGGGTCTTAGCTGAAACTGACATAGGAAAACCCCATTTAAACATCCTGTTATAAATACTTTCATGTTCTGGTTAAAAGTTTCTTATAGGGAATAAAAAATTTAAAAATGAAGAGTCGTCCTGTTTTTTTCCAAACAAATAGCTGTTTCTGCTTTACAATGACATTTTCTTCCGACAGAGCAAGAAGTTGAAATGGGACAGCTCAGCTACTAAATGCTTAAGACTTTTCAGTTTTTAACCTGAAATTATTCTTCCATATTTGAAAATAAGTTTATTCTCTAACATTTTCATTCCAAATCTTAGAGCTTCTGAACCCTCAATTAAGCCTAGCTAACTTAATTATCTCAGCTAAGTGTTTCTTTCTCATTCAGCTTATAGTTCATTTATCCCTTCCTAGGATATGAGTCATTATGATAGAGCTATATAACCAATAGACTTGTTTATCTGGAAGTCATTTTAATGTCTTTGAAAGATTGAATTATCATAGCTTATCAGACTTCCTATAAAAAGATAGAAAGAACTGAATTCAATCCCAATAAAGAATTCTCTTCTTGGTCTTAATCCTCTTTGACTGTCCTACATCAATTGCATATTAAAGGTCCTGACCACATCTCATTCCATTGAGTTGCCACTGACTCTTCCAAGATTAGGGTGACTTTGTAGAAATATTCTCTTCACTTGGCTTCAGTGGCTGGTTCTTATCCTCCTTCTCAGGCATTCCTTCTATCTACTTCTTTGAATCCCCATCTGAATAAGTGTCCTTGGCCATTTTCTTCCTTTTTTTATTTTATTTTTCCCTTAGCAATTGCATCTATATGCTGGTGTAATGGCCATCCACGTATAGTTAATTCCCCTAGTTCATTTTTACTTTCTTCTCTGTTCCTTTGCACCTACTTGTGTATTTACTTTTACTATGACTCTGGTCATATCAAAGTGTAATCATCTGTCTGGAAGACTGTCTCTGCACCTTGACTATTAGATCACTGAAGTTAGGGATATGGTTTCTTATTCACCTACCCGGTACCTGACATACAATAGGTGCTCAAAAAGGTTTGCATAAATGAGTACGAGTTCTCTGTCTTTATCCTGCTTGCTGTATAACATCTGTATGTTTGGTCAGTCCTTCAAACCAAACATGAATAAAACAGATGGAACCACATTTAACCACCAGTCCTTCCTTCTGAATTCCCAGCATTAGTCCCATCCGGCTCACCTTTGATTCTTCTGTTGGCCTTATCGACCTCACGTAAACAGTCATCAAGTCCTATCTGTTCTACCTGGGCAATATTTTGCATCTGATCCTGCTTTCATTTCTAACTTCTGAATCTTCGTTAGTATTAGTCTGGACATTTATATTAATTTTCTAAATAACTGCTGCAGAGAAAACATAGTTTTGAAATCAGGCAGATCTATGTTCATATCTTGAGTCAGCTTTTAGATGAAATGCAATATAGTTGACCTTTTTGAACTTCTGTTTCCCCACATATGATTGCATTATAATCATTGATTAACTCCTCCACTAGATATAAACTCCTCTAGGGCAAGAATTGTGTCTTCCTTGACTTTTTAGTCTCATAAATCCAACATGGCTCCTGACATACAGCTGCTAATCATTGATGCTATTTGCTGAATGATTGAAGATGATAATATCTACATCACAATGCTAAAATAAGAAATAAATTAAATGTGATAAATGTGACTAGATGCCAGGAAGCCCAAACAGATATGTGGAGTGGCCCATGTTGAGGATAACCAAACCCCCCAGCTAATATCACCAGATGAGCTATCAATTAGCAGCCAGCACCAGCTTCCGGCCATGTAAGTGATGTCATTTGGGAATTTCCATTCACCCTGGCACTCCAACCAACACCATAGGGAAGAGAAAAACCACATAGTCAATTTGCAGAGTCTTCATATATAATAAACTGTTACTGCTTTAAGCAACTAAGTTTTGAAGAAGTATAGAGATAGGGTACAACTGTAATATAAAACCTAAAACACGTAGTATTGATTTTGAGATTGGACTGTGAGGAGGAATGAACAGGAGTAAGGAGATCCAGTAGAGGCTAAAAAGGCAGTGAGGAAATTAATACTGGAGACCGAAAGAAAGGCGACTAGTCTTAAGTAGTGATGGAAGATTTGGCAGCACTGTCACCTACTGTAACATGGATGATAGAAAATATAACTAATGAACCTGTGGATTTGCCAAAGTGATTTCCAGGAATAGTGTTGAAAGTGTCAGTAGTCTTCTTTTAATCGCCAATAATGGAATGATGAATCAAAAAGAAGATCCAAAGAAACAATTTGGATTTCAAGCAAAATTTAGAGGGAATTTTCTAATCCAAAAGTTTCAAGGTTGTAAAATTAAACTGTTTCTCATTCCAAGCCTCTCCAGATGGCAAAAAGTTGGCAAAGTAAGAAATGAGTCTGGGAAAAAAATCAAACCCAGGGTGATGCTACTATAATGTGGTCTCAGGTCAAAGCCAAGTTGAGGATGTGTCTGTAAGATTATTAAGACCTCATAAAAATTAAAGCCCACGTCTCTTACACTCTCAGTTAGATTAAGAAGAAAAGCTTCTAAAAATTTTAAGAGTTTAAGGAACTTGCAAAAATTTTAGGGACAGTGTTCCACAACCAACCCTCACCCAGAGGTTGGAAGGGCCCTATCTTTAAGAGTAAATATAGCTTTGGTTTACAAATGCTAACCCCAAAAAGTGTGTGTGGCTGCCATCCAAGGATGCTCACTCTGGAAAGAGTCATAGGAAACCTACAAAGTTTCTAAGAGAAATATCAGAAAGAAGCACTGCTTATTTAGACTAAAAGGGACTGAGATAGTTCAAAATTAATCAAGCCTTCTGGACCCCTAACATTCTATGGTCAAGAGCAGAATGAAAAAAACTTCTCAACTACAAGCATGGGCTATGTCTGTGGAAAAGAAAGGATGATTCAGTGGGCAACGCCTAGAATTCAAAAGGTAGAGTGAAACACCAAGGGGAATCACTCAAAGGGAGCAGAACTCGGTCCTAATCAATGCACAGCACCCAAGGCTGGAGCAGGAAGGATAAGCCTCATGTGCCTGGCTGCGTATCAGAATTTCCATTAACAAGTGACTGCTAAGTACTACATATTCCCTCTTTCTGAATTAAAATGTGTATTATGGTTATCTTTCTCCATCTTTTCACTGTTGGGAATAGGATTGGGGTAGATAGTTCAGAGATTTCTGAAACCAAGAAAAAACTCTTTGGCCTTGAGTCTGAGCCTGGTGTTAAAATGGGATAATTTGGGGGGTAATAAGGTGAGAATATTTTTCACGTGAGAGGAATATGAATTGTATGCAGAGAGGATAACTGTAGATTGTCAACAGTGTCTCCTATCTCACATATCTTTGCAACATAATCTTGCTGCTCCCTTATCAAGCTATGGGGTATATTTCCCCTCTCCTTGAATTTAGCATGACCCTGTGATCTTTTTTGAAAAAAAGAATAGAACAGATATTATGTTGTGTAACTTCTGAGGCTGGTCCTTAAAGCATGTTGTAGTTTCCACCTTTGCGGCTTGGAACACTCCTTAGATCCTCACTCCTACTCTGTGAGAAAATGGAAACAGCCGCAGGGAGAGGCTTGAGGCTCCTTACTAGCTGGTGGCACCACATGGGCTCACTGTCAGCAATCAGTACCAACTCCCAAAACCAAAACTGAAATCATTTTGGACCTTCTACCCTTCCTATCTCCCCAGCTGACACCACGTAAATCAGAAGTACCCAGAGAATCTTGTGCAATAATAAATTGATATTGCCACTAACTCTTGCAGTGCTTTGTTACACAGTGATAAGGTTATAGAAACAGTAGACATTTTTGGAGACAGATTGTAAATATCCCAGGTCACTATGCGAGGGCCAGGGGAATGATCAGAGCAGTCAGGTCAGAGTTTTCTGTGACCTTCTGGAGTTGACCTTGTGGAGTGGATTATGAATCACCAATGATATTTATATGTCTGCGGCTCAGTGAATCTTTCGAGGTTTGGAATTCCTGGTATCTGATAGAGTATCTGGTTTAGTAAAAACCTGGTAAATGAAAGCAAACCTCAATGTATGTATTCAGGAATACTTAGGTCTTGCATTTCTTATTTCTAAATGTTCAGAAACAGGGAATATATACTCAATTTATTTCTCAATCTAATCTCAATTTATTTTGTTGGGCTTTTCCCGCTATTTCATATATATATATCCCCAGTCGGTCAAAACAAACTATTCATTTCCCCAAAATATCCTTTTCTCTTCAAACTCCATGTTTTGCTTTAATCATTTACTCAATCATTGATGTAGAAGTTCATTATAAATTAAAAGGGACTATAACCTTTTATAACTCTGCATTGGATTTTATGGATATACTTCTCTACAAAATTATAAAATCCTAAGGAGCTGAGGATGTCAATTTTTGTTTTGTTCCAGCCTCCTCTCATAGTTGGTAATCAAAAGCATTATATTTCTCTCTATATATATGTCTGTCTATCATTGATTGTATCTAAGTTCCAGATAAACCTATATCCTATCCCTATAAATCCAAACTCTTTGATGGAATGAATGAGGCCCTCCATGATTGGTCTTCTGGCCTCTCTCCAGCCTCATTTCTGGCCTCCCAATTGTTCTTACTAGGGATTTGCAATGATGAAAACTATAAAAAACAAACAACGAATAAATAAATAATCCCCCCCCCAAAAAAACACAGACAACAGGTTCAAAGTGTTTGAGGCAGCCATAAATAACAAATATCCATTGTATAGATCCTGTGACAAAAATTGCTATTGATTTCTCAAGATTAATTCTCCCCTTTTCTTTAATAATAGAACCTCTGAATGTTAGCTGGGTATATGACCATCCAAAATAGAAACTACATTTCCCAGCCTTCTTTGAGGCTAGATATGAGCAAGTAACAAATCTCCCTCCACTGAGATATAAATAGAAGTGTCATGTGCAGCTTTTAGGAAATATTCCTAAAAGTTGCTGAGAACTTTCACAGATTTTTCTCCATCCTCCTGCTGATTTGTGGACCTCACCGCACTTAGGAGGTCATCTCGAACCACAACCTAATGTGGAAGATGGTAGAACAATTAAATATAAGGAGTCTGGGTCTCAGGCGCCTGGGTGGCTCAGTGGGTTAAAGCCTCTGCTTTCGGCTCAGGTCATGATCTCAGCGTCCTGGGATCGAGGCCCGCATCGGGCTCTCTGCTTGGCAGGGAGCCTGCTTCCTCCTCTCCCTGTCTCTGCCTGCCTCTCTGCCTACTTGTGATCTCTCTCTCTCTCTGTCAAATAAATAAATAAAATCTTTAAAAAAAAAAAAAGGAGTCTGGGTCTCTAATAATCACAGAGTTACCAGACAAGCTCTGAAATGTTTATCTCTAGAGTTCATTTATATCTGAGAGCAATACATTTGAAGCTGCTGTTACTTGAGCATCTTTATCTCTTGTAGCTGAAACTAGTCTTTTCTAACACATGCCTAAATGGAGAGGACTGTTGAATGAGTAATCCCCCAAGTACAAGGGAACAAGACTCTTATTTCAGAAATTTAAGTCTCTGGTTTTCTATCTCTGGATCAACTCAACTCGCACATAGAGAGAAAATTATCACTTTCATAAATAAAAAGATTTGAGTTCACTTTCAGTTTTTTTGTTTGCTTTCCATTTAATCTAGTTGAAACTGCCTTTGTATGACTTTTTGACAATAGCATCACTTCCCTAATACCCATTTCAAGTGAAAAATCACTGAAATGTGACATGCAATTTCAGAGAAAAAGAGAGAAAAAGGAGCGGCATTTTCTTCTATGAAAGGACAACAGAGTGCTGATTCCAAGCACGGTCCCTACTCATTCTAGATTCCTCCACCCACTTTATTTCCCAGGTTCCTACACAGGGATGATGAATGGAAGAGACTGGCATTTTAACTGCTACCAAGTAGTCAACATTTCCAGGATCACCTCATCTGGCACATGTATATAGCTTCTTCCTGGCACTAAGGCAGCCATGGTAGGGCCCCTTGATCCCTGTCACCTGTGCTGACGGGCATATATGTGACACATCAGGCATCAGGTATGAGGAACTCTTGCTATGCAAACACCCAAATACTCATGCTCAACTTGGAAAATGGGAATGGGGATGCCTGTCTATATAATAATTTCTGATTTGGCAAAGAAGGTGGGATATTAAGGGAACATTGTCAATAGCAAAAGCAATGGTTATACTTTACATTTTAAGAAAAATAGTATCTATTCAGCCAGTTGAAAGATCAAAAGAAAAATTAAATCATCATTTGCCTTGATTATTAAAATAATTCATTAAATTGGTGTTGTTTTAGGAGTCAAGTTCTCTGTAAACCTTTTTATTCCTATGAAGATTGTTTTCCTTTCTGCTTACCCTGCTCTTCATGTCTTAAATGTCCTCCCTATTCTTCTCCAATATAGCATATTCTCTACTTCTCTTGAGATTTTGTCATAAAGACTTGCTTTCTGCAACAAAAAAGTTAAAAATCAACTAACCACCCCCAAGGTGGGGTACCTGATGGCTACCCTTGATAGGTATAGAGAGATTAAAGAGAAAATCAGGATGGTGATTATGATGAGCAGTGTGGGCTTCTTTTGAAGCATGGAATTCTAGCATCAGGTAATTGCTACTCAGAATGATACCACATAAGCTCCCACACTTTCTAATTTCCTTGTAAATGTAAGTCACTGACTTCTTTGTAGATATGAGTGAGTGATCCATCAGAAATTATTCCAAGCAGCCTTGGATATTTTGAGAGAAAAGCCAAGCCACATCACTTCACGTCTACTCTGTGGTGAACAGAATCACTGGGTACCCAGTCATTATTGAGACAGGACCCTTGCCTTGGAAGACTCCTATTCTGGTGGGGAAGGAAGACATAGTGTTATTCCAGAAACTTGGTTTGTAAGAAAGGAAACAACTTGAGAGTGGAAAAATTAAAGGAAAGATGCATTTTAAAATTTCATATATGCCAAAGAACTCAACGAGGAAACTTCTCGATATTTATCCCAGAGAAATGAAAACTTGTGTTCATACATTCACATTCATGTTCATCGCAGCATTATTTATAATAGCCCCAAGATGTTAACAACTGGATGGCCTTCAGTGTGTGAATAAACAAATTGATAGACTCATATAATGTGATACTACACAGCAACAAAAAGGAATAAAAGGCCATGAAGGCATGCAAGAACTTGGATAGATCTCAGGGATATTATGCTGAGTTAAAAAAAGTAATCTCAAAAGATTTCATACCTTATAAGTCTATTTATGTAACAGCATTAAATATTACAACTATAGAGATGGAGAACAGGTCAGTGATTAATAGGTTAGGGTTGGGGGGAAGGTCTGACTATCAAGGAATAGCATGAGAGAGTTTCTTTGTGGTGATGGAACAGTTTTATGTCCCGATTGTGGTGGTGGTTACATGATTCAGTGCATCTGTACATGAGATAAAATGTCAGTACTGTAAGCAAACACAAAATGAGTGCAGGTAAAAATGAATCAGGTTTATAGTTAATAATATTATACCAATGTCAGTTTTCTGATTTTGATAATGTATGGTAGGTATGTAAGATGCTACCTTTGGGAAGGTACAGCCTGGTGAAGGTATAAGGAATTCTATACTATTTTTGCAACTTCTTGTGAGTCTTAAATTATTTCAAAGCAAAAAATTTTTTAAATTCCATTTATGATTTATGAGTCATGGGACAGACATTCAGCCAACTGTCTTGGAGTACTGGGACCAGGGAATAAGAAAACATCTTCAGGAATACTCTTTCTCTTTTTTTTTTTTTTTAAAGATTTTATTTATTTATTTGACAGAGAGAGAGAGATTACAAGTAGGCAGAGAGGCAGGCAGAGAGAGAGGAGGAAGCAGGCTCCCTGCCCAGCATAGAGCCCGATGCAGGCCTCGATCCCAGGACCCTGAGATCATGACCTGAGCCGAAGGCAGAGGCTTTAACCCACTGAGCCACCCAGGTGCCCTTTTTTTTTTTTTAAGATTTTATTTATTTAGGAATACTCTTTCTCTTATTGTTGCTTCTCTTGGTCATGGCTACTTCATTCTCTCTATTTAAAATTGTTTTTAAAAAACTTTTTTTTCTTCTTTTTCTTTTCTTTTACTTCTCCAATCCATGTAACACAAAGTGAGAAAGTTGCAGTTTCTAATTTTTTAAATCCTTTCCATTCATGAGACCAGACCAAGATAAAACTGGAATTTCCTGATCTACCTCTCTGAGTAATATGCTTGATTTCACCGTGCCTGCTCACTTCCCATGACTTCCTCTAGCAATTTTACTTTGGACTATCTAAGCTCTCTAAGAGAGGGTTCAAACCCTTCATTTCCCTAACATGGTTCATTTTGGCTTCTGTTTGTTCTACGTAAGTGGATACATATTGTGCTTGAGTTTCTTACATGAGATTTTATCACCAAAAGTAAAAATAAATTTTATCTTTGTATTTGCAAGTGACCTGGTTAAAGTACTCTTTCTTGATCTTCAGACATTTTTGCCTTCCAGATAACCAAAAGGCAAAATGGTGGTTCAAATAACCTCAAAAGCCTGTCTCCCACCCCACACCCCACCCCAGTACATTTATGAAGTCTCCCTTATGTGCAGGGCTCTGTCCTAGGGAAAGAAGCAAGTACTAATATGGATAACGTACAACCCATGAGTAAGATGGAGACATAGAAACAGACTGTTACCATACAGGGTAGGTAGTGAGGTGCTGTGAGAAAGGGACAACAGATTATGGACTTCAGGAGAGGATTTGGGGGCGGGGGAGGATTCTTGTGACCAGGGAAAAGAATACATTTGAAATTGAGCTTGAAGAGTCAGTGGAAACTGAATACATTTTACAGAAAAGGGAAGGAACTCCCTATAAAAATCCTGTATGGTAAATAGTGGAAGCTCAAAAACCTTGTTCAATGAGTAGGTGCCCTGTACAATAATGACAGCAGAAAGCACCCAATTTCTGGATGAAGGGGTTGAAAGGCCACAAGAGGAGTTACGTGAGGGGTCTGGAGGGTAGATAGGAGTACATTGAGAAGTATTGGGGTGTGTGTGTGTGTGTGTGTGTGTGTGCGTGTGTGTGTTTTAATTATTTTGTTACAATGGTTTCTCTATACCATGAATAACAAAGAAGAAAAACAGATTTCACTTACTTTGTTAGGCTGATCCTTAATGGAAATTTCTATTGCCAAATGCGTTCGAGTCTAAAACATCATCGATTTTCAGTCTCAAAGCCATGGCCTGTCTCACTTCTTATCACACTGGGTCTTAACCCACAGGGGATTTTCTATTGCTTAAGCCAATGGCAGAGGGAGAAAGCTCAGGTCATCTGAAGAATTGATACCATGGAGAGAGCATTTGTCCTTTGTTGGTTTATTAGATACATCACTGTTTTGTTTTATTTGTTTTTTTATTTATTATATTTATTTGCTCCAGGTCTTATACTACGTATCTTTAACTTACCTCGGTCCACTTTAATAATATAATGCTACTTCACATAGAACACAGGGACCTCACAACACTCTATTTCCATTCCCTTCTCCCCATTACTTGTACAAGTGTTGTGAAGCATTTTAGTCCTACATTTATAAACCCAACCTTTTGTTGTTTTCATTTTGGCTTTAAAAAAATCAATAACTTTTAAATAAAGTTGAACATGGGATTGAAAAGTCTTCCATATTTTCCACATATTTGTCATTCCGGTACCTTTTATTCCTGTTTTTAGATCCAAGTTCCCATCTGGAATCATTTTCCTTCAGCTCAAAAAACTTCCTTATCATTTTTTAACATCCAGGACTGCTGGCAACAAATTTCCCTCAGCTTTTATTTGTCTGAATATGTCTTTATTATGCCTTCATGTTTAAAGATATTTTCACTAGATTGAGAATGCTAATTTGGTAAACATTTTTCCACCACTTTTAAGGTGGTTTTTTATTTTCTTTTGGTTTGTCCTATTTCTTCTGAGCTGTCTGTAGTAATTGTTTTCTTCATTCCTCTGTATGTGCCATGTCTTTCTTTCTCTGGAAGACTTAAAATTTCATTATTGTGGTTTTCAGGAATGTATTTATGATGTGTGTTGGTCTGGTTGTGTGCGTATGTGTGTGTGCATGTGTGTGTGTTTGTGTTTATGCGTGTATATCTGGCTTAGGATCTGGCAAACTCCATGGATCTGTAGATTTAGTTTTCACTGCCTTTAGAAAATTTTATGGTGTTATTTCTTTACCCTTCATATATACATCTTCCCTATCCTTCTGGAGCTCAATATATACATATGCTAAACCACTTGGGATTATCACCAATGCTGTATTCGTTGTTTAATCTTTCCTCTGTGTTTCAGGTTGGATTGTTTCAATTACAATGTCTTCAAGTTCATTGATCTTTACTTGTGCATTAACCTAATTGGTCATTATTCCATCCACTGAATTTTTTACTTCAGGTATTTTATATACACTTGGAACCTTCTGATATCTTCTCTCTCCCTTCACATTATAGTCATATTCTTTGTTTAATTTTAAAACATAGTGAACGTATTCATAAAAGTAGTTTTAAAGGCTTTGATAATTTTTTTTTATTTCTGTCATATCTTTGGTCTATTTCTGTTGACTTGTTTTTCACCTGATTCTTGGTCAAATTGTCCTTCATTTTTCATGGTTAGTAATCTTTTTGTTTGTATGTTAGACACTAAAACATTTATATTATTTAGGCTCTTACTTTTGTAGGCTCTTACTAGTAGGCTCTTCTTACAAAGAGTGTTAAAAGTGTTTTGGCAGGCTTTAAAGTTACTTAAAATTATTTCTACCATTTAAAGTATTATTATTAATGGTCTACTGTGGTTTTTACTATAGGTCAAGTTTTACCCTACTACTGAATGCCCCACTCTGGCTGATTGCAATTCATTTGAACTCTGGCTATTATTCTCCCTGAGAACTCTGTGTCTGGTTTATCAATTTTCACTTTATGCATGTGTAGCTAAGTATTCAACAGCAGCTACCAAGGTGCCAGGAGCAGATTTCTGAAGCTTTGTGGCTATGTAGTTCTCTTCTCTCTGGTACCCACCCACAATTCTAGCCACCCAGTGCTCTGACCTCTATCTCTACAATGCAGTAAAGACACCAAGATCTCTCTGTTTGGGTTCCTTGCTCTCCATCAAACTCTAGGAGGTGATTCTAAGCAGAAAACCTGATTTGTTTTCCTTCTCTCAGGAATCAGTTCTGTGCTGCCTGTGGTCCAGTGTCTGAAAACAGTTGTTTTATATATTTTGCTTAATTTTCCAGTTGTTTACATCAGAGAGCGGATCTTGTCACACTTACTCCTGCCTGACTGGAAAGCCAAAATTTCCATATATTCTTCTGGAAAGTCTGCCTTTTGCACCTGCAATGAACTAGACAGTGCTCCTCTCTCCATATGGTGTAAAACATGTGATTGTTACAATTCCTCACATTTCTGAAAGACACACGGATCTTTATCTTATTTAAGTTATCCTAGGAATTAAAATGTCCATTAGCCACATAAAAGAGATGGTGGTGTTAGGTAGAAGCTAGACCTGAGCAGTGGGAAGAATGCCCTGAGGCAGAGTCCCAAGTCCTCGAAGGGGAATGATAGAGACCTTAGCCGAAGGCCAGGATGGCAATTAAAAAGCTACACATTAAAACCCAGGAGTACAACATCCTGACGTTGTGGCTTCTAAGACCTTGGGGCTGACAGACCAAAGAGTAATAGGAGCAGACAGGACTCTCCTCTTCCTCTTCCCCCTCTGCCCCAGGGTAACCCCTACACTCATTGAAATGCATTTGCATTGTGGGTACAGCCCACTATCTCCCCAGCTCCATGGAGGAAAGGCTGCCGGGATAGTTCCGGTACACACCTTGTAGGGTCAAAAACTCCTCCTCCCAGCCTGTGGGTAGAGCTTCCAGAATGATTGGGAACAGTCTCCATTAGACACCCCACCATTTGTCACAGCTCCTCCCAGCCCAGAGGGACCAATAACAATCTCAGAACGATGTAGAGACCAGGTCCCCCTGGAGGAGCTTGCCCAGCTCTCCCGCCGTGAGTGTGTAGTTCCACTTTGGTGAACTGCCTTGTGCTTGCCAATCTCCTTCTGGCTACCTTTATTCAAGCCCAGATCTCCACTTAAATCTTCTCGTGGGAAATTCAAGGACGGAGACCCCGATTCACACAACACAGATTCTCTCTCTCACCTGGAACGGTGGTACTGGAAACAAAATTTCACAAAAGCTTTACCTCCAGTTTCCATTGAAACCTGCCTTTATGGGGTTCTAATGCAGAGCACATTTATCTGGTATAGCTATTGGCTGCTCCATATGTTTTCCCCATTTTCAGTAGCTTGCCAGATCAGTTTGTGTCCTGTAGTGACAGAAGCCATCAGTGTAATACTACCTACTGTGATACTACATAATTTATGTTTGATTTCAAAATTCACTGACTACCAGGTTTCCCCTGCTGTTCAAAAGTAGAGTGTTCCTATGAAACATTGGCAAGAGTATCGCCCACTTTCTGCATTAGGACGGTAATAGCAGTTTTCATAAGAGCAAAATGATCTTCGGATTTCTTCTGGTTAGTGAAAATAGGTACTGATGTAGGTCTTCTGCGAGAACAACGTGGTATGACGCCAAGTTTTGGAAAGCAGGAGATGCCTGTAGATGCTACAAAAAAAAAAAAAAGACACTTTATAAATGCACAAACATGAATGTCTCTTCCAAAGACAATTCCAGGTTTAGAGAGTTTTAGTCTGACAAACAGTGAAGAGGAAGAGAATGCAGAAAGAGGGAGGAGAGAAAGTAGCAAGGAATTCAGCAAAATATATATTTCCTGTATGTTTCCAGGCCCTGTCTCACAAAATGATGCCCAGGGGGCATTCGCAAATTTATAGAGTCTTCCATGTTGGTATATACCCAAAGGAATCAATCTTTCAGTCTCTTTGTATCTAACAATAAAAAGCTTTCCCTGGTTTTCTTCCTCTCTTCACTCTTTACAAGGCAATTTCAAAATAATATCTATTCTGTAAATATATGAGCATAGGGATCAAATGTAAGTTGACAGATTTCTATGTAAAGATCATGGGTTAATAGCAGCCTGTGGCAGAGTGTGGAACGGCAAATAGGAAAAAGGGTAGGAAGGGGCTTGAAAGAAAAGTGGAGCCACTCAGCCTTGGGGATCAAGATCAACTCCATTAGTTACTAAATTACTTAATGGTTTTATTGATGAATTGCTAGAAGATTTACAGGTGTTTGAAACGAATCTTTTTAGCTTGCAAAATAGATATTAAACGTGGGGGCCTGGAGGGAGATCTAATGTTTGACCTATAAAAGGTAGGAGAACTCTGAAAGCAGAAACACCAGAAAGACAAAAGAGCAGGCAGCAGCAAATTATAAAATGAATCTGTAAAGCATCAGCCAGTTAAAAAAACACAAAATGTTCTATTCTATAACAGCCCTGAAGATAGATCTGCCTCCAGTGGTTACTGGGCCCTTTTGATTTTAAGGGTTTTTATTGTTGGTTTTTTGTAATGATATTTGGTGGATGGGTCAGCAAGAACTAAAATATGTGTGTTGTGTCGTGTGTGTTTCAGTTCTCCAAATTTAACTCTAGAACATGAAGGCATTAATTTTTTTTTTTACAAAACAGAAGTTTATTTAATTAGGCCAAAAATTGCACAACTATTTATGCTGCCCTTGGCCTCCTCATACTTGTCCAGATGAGAGCTCTTTGTCTTCCTTCGTCCTTTCCTGTTGAATTTGATTGAGCAAGGCCATGAGGCTTCTTGCCTGCTGAAGTTCACACAGGCCCTCCTCACCTTGAACTTCCAATATTCATACAGTTGAATACAAAATCTGTTTTAAATCAATTGGTTTTTATGATCCTTAAATAGAACATGCATCATCACACTCATTGGAGGAATTGACTTACAAGTTCCCCCAGGGCCAGCTCTCCTTTTTTTGTTGCTTCCCTTGCTGGGCACAGAGGGGCGTAATTTATCTGGTGGTTTGGGTTCCAAATGTCTCATAATAACTGTGGAGAGAAGAATCTCTGGTTTTAATAAATATTTCTACCAGTTATTTATTTAACATCAACATCTCCTGTGACAGTACTTATTTGTTCAATGTAGGTTTATAGTAGGCAATAAGAACTCTGAAAATACTTAACTATAAATTCAAATACCTTTAGGGACCAAGCATGTCCTAAGGCACGCATTTGGGCCTATGACCAAAGGGCTGTGAGGTTTGTGGAAAACCCAGAAAGCCTAACTCTCGTACCAACCCTAGGAAGTAAAAGTAGCTTCGTTTTGTTGTTGTTGTTGTTTAAAGATTTTATTTATTTATTTGTCAGAGAGAGCACACAAGCAGGGGAGCAGCAGGCAGAGGGAGAAGCAGGCTCCCTGCTGAGCAAGGAGCCTGATGCTGGACTTGATCCCAGGACCCTGGGATCATGACCTGAGCCAAAGACAGAAGCTTAACCGACTGAGCCACCCAGGCATCCCTAAAAAAATAGCTTCTGAATTCCATTTTACAGATGGGAAACTGAGACAGAGAGAGATTAAGTGATTTATCCAAGGTCATAAAAGGGAGTTAGGATTAGAGCTAAATTAAATCCAGGATGTTTGGCACCAAAACGTATGCTCCAGGTGGTCAGAAATGCTACATATAGTAGGATGTTTACAAGGACTGCATGTTGCAGAAAAAGGTAATAACCAAAATTGGTTCAACAATCTGGACCCCGTTCGAGTTGGGGGGGAAAGACTTTAATGCCAAAGCTCTATCCTTTTCTCTCTCAGGAAACTTTCACATCCTTCTTGATAGAGGAGGAGTCCATCCCCGAACAAAGCCAGGTCAGGGCCAGCAGGAGCAAGTGCCCAATAGGATCTCAAGGCAGGAGTCAGTCCTGTAGGGTGAAGGGCCCTGGAAGAAAGCAACGGGCATGGGTAATATAGTGGGGATGCTCAAAAACAGGCCAGAGGTATGCATGGAGAGGAGGGTCATTTATCAAGGATCTCCAGAACCTATCAGAGAGCGAGGAAGCATTTCAGGAGGCAATGCCCATATGAAAGTATTGGGATTGAAATATAATTGATTAAATTAAAGGAAATCATCCATTTAGAGATGGTTCTGAAGACAGGGAAAAACACTAACATTTTGACTTCCTGAAATCTAACAGTTTTCTTAAATACCTATTAAGAATGAACCATATCAGGGGCAGCTGGGTGGCTCAGTCGTTGGGCGTCTGCCTTCCACTCAGGTCATGATCCCAGGGTTCTGGGATCGAGCCCCGAGTCGGGCTCCCTGCTCTGCAGAAAGCCTGCTTCTCCCTCTCCCACTCCCTCTGCTTGTGTTCCCTCCCTCGCTGTGTTTCTCTTGCTCAAATAAATAAATAAAATCTTAAAAAAAAAAAAAAGAAAGAAAGAACCATATCAATCAATCTCTTCATTAAGAATACTGGAGTACATGACCTGGGTAATTCATTCACTGCCATCATTACTGAAAATCAGTCAGTAAGAAAGGCCATGAGCTTTTCCCACCATCCCATTCCTTCTCAGTTTTCATGCTCCCTTCCTGTCATTCCATGTCCTCTTGCTGCCCCCACCCCCACCCCGCACACCATAGGCCTTACCATCTCTCTAAAACTTTAAAGAGCAGAGGCAGAACAAAGACCTGGCTTGACTCCTCTCTGGCTATACAGAATATAATGAAAAAAATATGGTGACACAAGGGCTCTAGGCATGAGTGTTGGGTCAGTACCTGCTTTAATGACCTTTACCATCCCAATCCCCAAGGTGGATGGGAAACGTAATTAGGACATTTCAATCCCTGTAAGTACCTCCGATGAACAGGTAGTATATTGTAGTAATTCTGAAAAATGTTTTCCACTTCTGCAGATTTCCCAGGGGATGCTCTGTAGGCTAGACACAGAATATCTTTCTGCCTTTTGCTCTTTTATCCACACTCTCTGATGGAGCTGATTGCAGGTTCAGTCAGCTTGTTATACCTGTCGGCCAACTGGAAGAAGGGGAAGAAAGAAAAACCACTTCTAGTTATTTGCCAGGCTCAATGCTAAATCATGTGGTTCCTGAGTTGTAACTGAAGGGTGTGTATGTGTGTATGTTACTGTTAACTTGGATCTATGTAACTGCGCCTTGGGACTGGCAACAAATGAATGGGAAATGGCTTTCACAGCTGAGTAACTTTTTAATTTTTCTTAACAAAACATGCAGTGGTATTAGTAGGGCTCTGTTGGTAGTCATGGCTGGCTGCATAATGTGGTACCTTGGCTGGTAATTCCCCTCAGTGGTTTCCAAGTGTTTGTGTATCCTAAGAACACATAAGCAGCAGGATAAAAGGCTGGTCTCCCATTGGTGCAGTACAATGCTGTGATGTCTGGGTGCTTTGATGAAATGATGAGGCATTCCAGAACTGTCAAAGCATCTGGGCTGGCTGCTTTAGGCCTCTGAAATGATTCTCTCTTCTAACAGGCGATGGGCCAGGATTGAAAAAAAAAAAAAAAGCCAAGTACTTGGAAATGAACATACCTGTTAGGTGGAAAAGGGATTTTCCAGGCTTATTTCCCTGTAATTGTCCGGCAGCTGTCCATGGCTGGAATTGATCATGTCCCCATATCTTCCCTTGAGCCCCATGTCAAAACAACATGTTCCTTTCCTTGGAGAACTGCCTATTACAGGTTTGTACTGCAGACTGTCCCTCTTCCCTTCTTTGCATTGGTATAACTCAAGGTTGTTTTTCTAATTCTAAGCTGAATAAAAAAGTTATTTCATTAATAAACAAAGTTTTAACCCTTCTACGCTATAAGATCGCATCTCCTATTTCTATGGCAACATCTTTAGATAGGTGATAATTTTTCTTTTATCTTGACTGTGGATAGTGTTATTTAGTCTCTGGAAGGGTTTTATTATTAGTTCCCTAAACTCTCCCTATCCTAGCTCCAACCACGTCTATTTGATCAACTATGTAGCTATTGATATTGATATTCATATTCATATTCATATTGTAGTCAATCCTCAATAGCCATGCCCTCTGCCTAACCATGGGCATCATCAGTTACCTTTTCATATTTAAATAAATAAAATTTATTTATTCAAAAAGTATTTATTCCCAGCTATAGGAAGCATGGCACAGTCCCTCTTTTCAAAGTCTAATAAAAAAGATAAATGGGAAGAAATTATGGCTACAAGAAAGCACATCTGAGGCAGAGGGCAATCTAAGAAAAGTAAGAGTTTAAAGACAATCTATTATATGGGGCGCCTGGGTGGCTCAGTTGGTTAAGTGTCTGCCTTAGGCTCAGTTCATGATCCCAGGGTCCTGAGATCAAGCCCCGCCTTGGGCTCTCTGCTCATCCGGGAGCCTGTTTCTCCCTCTCCCTCTGCCTGCCACTCTGCCTGCTTGTGTGCTCTCTCTCTCTCTCTCTCTCTCTCTCTCTCTCTCTCTCTCTCTGTCAAATAAATAAATAAATAAATTTTTTAAAAATTGAAAAATAGAGATAATCTACTATCTATATCTAAGTCCGTGTTCTGGAAGTGCTGAAGTGATTACATAGGATATGTAAATCCAAATTATGTTATTTATTGAGAGCATTGATTGTTGGACAGCGCTAGGTACATTAATTCACTAAACATCCTTATTTAAGTATACCTCTGTGCTAGTAATTGTACTTAAAGACACTGCAGATACCCAGGTGATGCCATCTCTTCTCTACTTCAGGGAGGTTACAGTCTAGTGGTCCAGAGAATGACCCAAACATTATATTAGGGTGGGAAAAGGGCTATGACATAGGAGTCACAGGGAGGCCTGGGTATCCATAGAGGGGCACTCAGATTAATTGGGGAGAGCACAAGGTTCCCAAGCAAGGCTTTCTTCCTTTAGGATTGGGCTTTATCCAAGTTGAAAAGAGGAAAGACATTCCAAACAGAAGAAAGAGTATGTGTGAAGAGTCAAACACAGAAAGTTAGCATGACCCTTTCTACATAGCAATAAGCATAAACTAATAATATTACTCAGTAGGTTCTTTTGGAACAAGTTTGCTCTTTCAAAGTACCTGTAGTGCATGATGAAATTTAATCTGCATTTTGATTGGAAAAAAGAAAAGATGCGTATTGTTTCATCCGTCAAGAGGAAGCAAGCAAAACACCACTGTCCTAATGAGCTGTGTCTACCCTGGAGCTCTGCTGCCATATTGCTTCTGGGTTGGAGTGGCTGGAGGTATTGTGTCTTTCCTCTGAGATGAGAGCTTCACCCTGTGTTTGTCAGGGCGGGCCTTGGCGGGTGAGGGACCCGGTGGAGACAGCCACACTCCCCTTCATGCCTCACAATTGATAATTTAGATGTTATTTGGAGCGTTGCCACTCAGGAACATATTTTTAAAAACAATTTTAACAAACTACTAACTCAGTGGAATCTCAGCTAGAAGCTAAAATGCATGCACATGGCCCGAGGATAGTTACTCGAGAGACTTCCTTGGAATCAGCCCGGTGAACCTACAAGATGTGAGAGCCTCTCAAGAGAGATTTAAAACTGAAACTGATTCTATCAAAACTGTCTTGCCTACACGGATAAATATCTCCCCATCCAGAAAAGTAGAAATATCTGAGAATGAAGACAAATGCGAAAATATTCTTGACATCAAAGAAGACCTGAGGTGTACAAACTTAATGTAGGACATAACTAGCAATTAATAGCTTTGTCAGTCTCTAGGCCCCTTCTTTGTGCTGGTCTATGAACACTGTTAGCAGAGCATGTAAATATTCCGAACGCTTGCTACCTGATGGAACTAAATTTAATTTTACTTTTTTATTTCTAATCAACAGGGAAATGTGAAGGACCAGTAAGCAGGTATAATGGCCTTAGGCCACTCAGTTTTTAAGCTTTGGAATTAGAAATGTATTTTAAGCATCCTCCCACCATTTCTTATTCCAACTATTAGGATGTTACTCCCTGCTGTACTTGGATTAATTGAGTCACTACTGGAAATTCTCTTTGATTTTCCTTTACTAATTGAAAAAGAGTTCCAATTCCCAAGTTTCCCTGCAGGCTCTGTGAAGACATTATTTTGGAAACCAACATGGAAGAGAGAAAATTGCTTTGTGTTTTTTGTGCTTTTTTCTAGAAAACTGAGAGAAATGTTGACCAACCAAACCATGAAGAGACTTTTAGGGTTTGATATTCTATCAAGCCATATTAGTATAATGTATTATTGATCTGTGCACTATTATATAATTATTCCAATGTCAATCTAAAGGAAACATGCAAAGATGTGATCTTTCTTCCTCTAAAGATGAACTGTAGTTATAGCACATTTTGTCATCCTGACCTTTGGTATTTTATTAAAAGGTAAATATTAAATTATATATATATGTATTTATAAAAGGCCTGAGTTCACAAAGTTTTTGCTAGATCACAGTGACCTGCATTTTGAAACATTTGCTCCACTAGAAAAGGTTTTCTCTTTCAAATTCTTCTAAGTATAATGATTATTAATAATCTTGTCCTTTCTTTTAGAGATAATTATGAATATTTTTGGTTAGAAAGATTAATAAACTAAAAGTGTTCCTTTTAAAAAATATAAAAACATCCTTATATGCTCCACTTTTATTCTTTGATACTTAAATCTTTTTATTAATAACTTAGGTTGGTGTTAGAGTCTCTTCTGCTAATTTATATCAAAACTCAAAAATAACTTATTCTTTGGGTATATTTTTTAAACCTCAAATGCTCAGAATTAAGAATATTTAAGGATCTTTAAAAACAATAATTATATTTCATGCTGACTAGATACAATGATTTAATGATTGCTTCATGGATACCTGGACGAACTACCTGAAAACCCCAGCTGAATCATGAGAACCCAAGGATACTTAATGTGACAAAACTGCAAAGCTTGTGACACTGATCCTGGTGTGTCACAGACAAAAGACATTTTCAATTAGTCATTCCAATTCATTTTCTGCTCTTCTTCTTTGTCTTTGTCTTCTTCCCCCAACTCTTAAAATTTTAAAATAGGGTAAAAGATTCTTTGATACAAAAGATTGAATTAAATGACTTGCTATAAATCATTTATTTGCAAGTAATAGAAAACTGAATTTCTACTGGCTCAAACAAAGATTCAACCAGAAGATTTTCAAGGACAATTATCTCTGAATTCATGTTCCAGGTAGCAGTGGTACTAATCAGTCTTCTAATTGCTATGATGATAAAAGACTGAAACAGGGAGAAGATTATAAAATATTTTGATGATGGAAGAAGCATTCTAAAACATTTATAAACTTTTTTAAATGATACATCTGACTCAGATAGGAGTCCATGGAGCAACCATCATGGCACCAACATATCTCCATGAATTTGTGAACCGGGATTCTAAGCATCCATGGATATAGAGAAGGGAGCCCTGGATTTGTAACAAAGGCAAGCTATATATCTTTCATTATCATCTGATTTCCCATTTCCTGGACTGCTGAAATCTCTGGCTACAAGGCCAATGGTGTGATGAGGTGTAGGGTTCTGAACTGTTCCAGGTAAGAGTGAAATCTACATGGCTAGAAGATGGGTGTTACCATTTGGGGGGCCATGCGCAGGGCATAGCTGGGGAAATGTGATGGCAGAAAAGCACTGTTACTCATCAGAGCAAGGATCTCCAGTGTTCAAGAAAATGATGATTCAAATAACATGCTAGGAAAAAGAATTCCAGTTCAGATGACATGACAGAGTTCAGGATATAGGCCAAAAATATGCCAGGGAGTGAGGACTTACCCGCTTGAGAGGTGGCCACATGGTGTGAACAGATTAATTATTTAAAGAAAGTACAAGGTTCTGATCATTTAGCTTCTCTTCATGGAGAACTTGACTGGGGTTACAGAGTCATTTTAGTATGACATGATAAATATCAAATGCACTTAATGGGTTGATTCGTGACTTAGATGCACAAAATTGCAGTTAATAAGAAAGAAATGCTATTAAAAGTGGCCAAATTCAAGGATTCTCAATTCTTTGAAGGCAGAAGCTTAATGAAATTTCATAAGACATGCACCAATGTCATGTATGTGACTTTATACCCAAAGAATAAAAATTGGAAGAGATTGTTGATGTCACCAAGTACAAAGTCAATACTAATGGGTTTTATTAGGCTGCTGCTTTTTCTAGACTTAACCATTCAGAATATAATTTAATTCAAATTATACTCACCACTTATCATCATGGCTAGTCTTTATTTAATTAAAGAGGTCTATTTCATTTGTAAAATGCCAACCTGTGGTGCCCCAAATACCAAGGAGGCTCTGATTTCCAAGATATTAGCTAAGTTTAACATGTGATATTGGTTTAAGAGATAGGCTTTTTAGAACACATACAAACTTACAGAATTCACTCTTCATTAAGAAATCCACATGCCATGCCTCAGCTGAACCATCTGAACCTTAGGAACACCAAGGAAAGTTGAATAACCAATATATTCGATTCAGGTTCATGAAATTTTAATAGGGTTTCCAACCTTCAGCCCGTAAGTACTCTGTTGAGGGTGTTGAAACTCTCAGGTTTAACTTAAGAAAAGATAAACTCAAAAAGTAGCAACTAAATAACCTTCCTTGCCTGGTGCTTCAGATATAAGTAAAAATAACAAGGGACCTATTCAAATTCTTCCACCCTCTCTGCTTGAGTCCTTATTGGCTATAATGACTCTCTATTATTTAGATAAGTAAAATCTAAAGGGCTTATGAAAGGAATAAGTTAAAGCTGATATGGCATTTTATTTTATGTCATTTTACTTCGTATGGTATTTTAAAAATGTTATTATTCTAGCTGAGTAATGACCCTCAGCATTTTTTTTCTCTTTCTGATGGAAAATTTACTTTATTTTCCTGTTTAACTAATTAATATTGAATGTGATGGGGCTGGACTAAAGCATCATCCTTAAATTTTCAACTTGGGATCAGGTTTTAATGAGATATTCTTGATACTTCAGTAATTAAGCTCCATCAAATTGGTCTGACCTACCTGCCCAATATGTAATTTTGCTTTACAGTAATTACAGGAATTCATTCAACCATTCAATAAATATTTAGAGAATACCTACCGTGTATGTTTGAAACACTGTCAGAGACTTGGGGTACCATAATAATTAAGACGGACGTGTTCCCTGCTGTATTAGCTGGCTAAGGCTGCTGTTAAAAAAAAAAAAAAGGTATCAGAACTGGGTGGCTTAAACAACAGAAATTGATAATCTTATAGTTTTGGAGACTAGAAGTCTAAAATGAAGGTATTAACACATTAAATCCTTCTAAGTGCTGTGAGGGAAAGATCCGTTCTGGACTTCTTTTCTTGGCTTGTAGATGGACATCTCCCCATGTTTCTTCCGTCACCTTCCCTGTACATGTGTCTGTGTTTGTGTCCAAATTCCTCTTTTTAGAAGGACACCAGTCATATTGGATTAAAGACCCACCCTACTCCAGTATGGCCTCATCTTAACTAATTACATATGCAGTGACTCTATTTCAAAATAAGGTCACATTCTGAGGTACTGGGAATTAGAACTTCAACATATAAATTTTAGAGGAATACAATTCAATCCAAACACCTAACCTGTGGACCTTCACTCTAATGGAGGCAGGTGACATTTAAATAACAAATTACAATAAAGTGTAATAAATGTTACACCAGAGCATGGATCAGGTAGTGGATAAGCACATAACCACGTAAAGAAGCCTAGATTTTATCCAAAAGCAATGGAAATCCATTTTTAAAAGGTTTTTAAATAGAGTTTTAACATAATAAAATTTGCCTTTTGGAAAGATCACTCTGGCTTCACTATGGAAAATGTATTATAGGGGAGACCAGACAAAAGTTGGAGTTATAGGTCTAGTTTAGCGTAAAAGCAATGAGAATGGATGAAGTGGATGAGTTCAAGAAATATTTAGAGCAGACTCAGTAAAACTTAGTATTTCATTGGAAAGTTAGAATTGAAAGAAAGAAGGGGTTAAAGGTGACTTCCATGTTTCTGGCTTGAAAATAGCAAATGTCATTTCCTGTAAAGGGAAATACAGAGAAAGAGGAGGAGAAGCTCATGTGTTCATTGATGTCCATGTTGTACTTAAATACTCTAGAAAATCCAAATGGGCCTGTTAGTGAGCACAGTACATCAGTTTTTTGGATCTTGATCTCAGGCAAGATAGATGAACTTGAGATACAGATGATGGTAATTTCAGACTGTGGGTCAGAGTTTTGGCAACAAATCGATGGCATATTGAAAAGAAGTCACAAGGAAAGACCTTAATGAATAAACTATTTACAGAGCTGTTGACTGGGTTCAGGAACACAGCAAGAGTGAGGAAGTCCTCTGAAATGAGCAACAATTGAAAGCAGCTACCACATCAGCTTGAGAGGAAAGGGAAAGGAGAAGCTACTGGAATCTCCAAGACCTATACTTATAGAAGAAATCTGCCTAACGGGAATGGTCTCTGGTAAGGAAATGCAGCCACTGCTAACCCAGAGCCTGGCAGGGAAGGAGCCAGAAAGATATTAGTATCTTACCTCTCACCTCCTGGTATCTAATTTCCTTCTGGTATCTTCCTTGACAAAAGCAAACCACCAACCAAAGAACCGATGACACAGTTCATAAGGGATCAGCTTCCTGTTGTACAGAACAGGGTATAGAAGAGTGAACAATAGATGTGAAGAGAAAAGAGTATATCAGTACAAGCAGCATACAGATGATTAGGACCTGGAGTGTTGATAAGGCTTAGATCATCCAGGAAGAGATGCAGACAGAAAGAAGGCCTAAGATTAAGGTTTGCTAAACATCAAAATTTGAGTGTCTAGAAAAAGTAAAAACATAATAATAATAATTAAAAAAATATTTAAAGAGAGTGATTAGACAAGCAGAGAGTTTGGACATTTCATGCAGGAAAAACTCTTCCAAGAAGGAGAGAGTAGCCAACAATATCAAATGCTGTGGTGATGTAAAATAAAGATAGAAGGTATATGTGAAGTTTTGCTTCTATGGTGGTCATTTGGGAACTCAGTGGGTAGCTTCTTTGAAATGGCAGGGCTGGTAGCCATATTGTGTCCACATGAAGAACAAGGAGCATGTGAGGAAATGAAGAGAACAAATATAACTAATTTATTCCTGCAGGGGAGTAGGAAATATGAAAGCATATTTTTCCCATCTTTTTTTTTTTTTTTTAAGGATTGGAGACACAAGCATGTGTTGCAAATCCCATCAATTTAGTTGATGTGGTCTTGGTCTTTTTCTGTGGAGACTCGCCAAGCCAGCTTTAGGAAGATGATTTTGCCATTGTTCCTTAGGTAGTTGTGGTCCCTCCAGGGCTAGACTGCTTTGAACAAAACGAAGAGTCAGAAGGCTTGACGGATAGCCACCATTTAAAAGGCTGACATCTGGTTCTCTTTACTGCTCTGGGAATGGACTCTGTGTGTGGCTTTCCAGGGAGGGTCCGTTGGACTACTAGGTCTGTTTGTTTCAATCAGTTGAGAATATCACAGTATTCACTGTTGCCAGTTTGATAATAGGAAGACGTTCCAGCACTCCCTTTGCTTCCTTTCACCAAGGCATTTGATTATCCCACCTATCTGGGGATTTAAACATGAATCTCTAAAGTGCTAGACTTCCTCAGAAGACCAGATGTTGGAAGAGAAAACCACTGGGCTGTTCTACTTTATCACATTTTTGTGTTACTGTGACATATGGTGTGAAGCAAATATTAGTGCATGGAAATATAAAACATCAGGATGCATCTGAGTTCTCTTTCCCTAGTTACGTTTGATCTGTGAATGCCGGAAACACTCCATTTCATAGCCATATTTATCATTCAAAGTAAATCATGCATTTGGGGGGCATAAAATGAGATGCTTTAGAATGCATGCGATTACCAACTATTGCATATTTCTCCAAAGAAAGATTTGAATTATACAGTCAGTAAAAAGGGTTGCTGCTTTAGAGTGTGGCAAAGAGAAGCTGACATGAAGGATACATTATAATAGATTAATATTAAGCAAATGTTATTTTCCCTTTCCTCTTCAGTCCCAGAAATCAACTCCTTTAACAGTTGCCTTGTGGAGTATTTTGTTTGCCTGCTTTGCTTATTTCGTTTTGTTTCTTTTGTACAATCTTGACATTTAAAATCTGTAAATCAGACTTTTATAGATCAACTGATAGTTTTCAATAGATTTCCGTCATATTTTCAGAGTGTGTTGTTTGCATAAAAATGCACTTGACTCTAAGGCATGTTAAAAATTACATTTAAAATAATTTGCCAATGGGAGAGAGTATTAATATAAAAAATCAAGAATCAGTATTAGAGAAGCTGTGAGCAAATGCTAAATCTAGTGTTAGAGGTATGGGACATTTCAGGAGCAAATTTAAGGTTAGCTTAGTTTCAGGAGGTTAAATGGACAATGTCAAGAGTCCTGAGGGTCCACATTAAGAATCAGCAGAAGCCTTGAGGTTACAGCAGTGAAGATGTCTTAAGGAGGAAATCCCAAACTGTCCATTCTTGTTTTGCTATCTTAGTTCTCCTTTCCTTATCCTCTGACTTGCACTACAAAAACATACAGTGGAGGTAGGATGAAGGATTTTGAAATTTATACAGAAATTGGCCTGAAAATGAAAGTCAAATGAATACTATCCTAAGCTTCTTATTGCTTGTCAATATAAGGGGTAGACTAGGGAGTACTTAGAGTGTAATTTTTAGAAACTACTTTAAAAATTGTTGCCTTAAGAACCTTAAGTAGCTCTCTTTCCCTGAGAAGACCTTTCTAATTTTATACATTTGTATATTCTGTCCTGCCACCCCCTCACCTTTCGCCCCCACCTCTATCCCCCAATAATTTCAACCTAAGATACGTCATTATGATTTATTTTTAATAGTCCTGCTTATGTAAGTTCCACCTGGAAATCACCTTTTTGCTTTCTAAGATATTAACTCCTCTTTTACTCAAACTCCTTGGTGCTAATGTTTTTTGCTTGTTTTCTGGGTTTTTTAATACAGTGACCTCACATTTGCAATGAAGTATTGGGTAAGATAAGAGACTTGGCTTTCTTAGAGACAAAAAAACAACCACCATAACAACAAAACCAACCCTTTCTTTTTCTTTTTCTTTTTCTTTTTCTTTTTCTTTTTCTTTTCTCTTTCTCTCTCTCTCTCTCTCTCTCTCTCTCTCTCTCTCTCTCTCTCTCTCTCTCTCTCTGTAAGATCCAAATTACTCCTGCTCACAAATTAGGGAAGTCCTTATGCAGTCATTCCTCTTGCTTTTCTCTCTTCCTCCCCAACCCCTTCTGTCCTCATGATAGTTACTATACATATTTACATCTCATTTCAAGATTTATGTCTTCTGCAATGAATCTGCCTCTCCTGCTCCTGGAAGACTTATGCTCTTCTTCCTGTGTGTTCTCATAGTATGTTTCTATTAAAACATTAAAGCACATTACACGTTGTATTGTAATTTTATTTCTACCCTCCCAAACCACATGTCCTTTAACTCAAAGATCTATCTTATTCTTGTCCATATCCCTAAAATTTGGTATAATACATAGCATCTAACAACAAACAATGCTAACAGCAGATACAGAAACAGAAAAAAAAATTAAAGCAATGATTACAATACCAAATAAAAGATAATATTTATTGAGGGTTTATTATGATTCAAAGTTTGTCTTGGTCAATTTACATGTTAAATATATTAGGAGTAGGTATGGTTGCAAGAAACAGAAAATCTCAAAATGATAGCAAATTAAAAATGGAGGTAGTCTACTTTTTGCTCACCTTCAGAGGTTCAGAGGCAGTAGGTCTGGACATAATATGTCACTCGGTGGTAGCAAAAACCTAGGCTCTTTGCATCTTGTGATCCTCCGCTGTCAACCTCTATTCTGAAGGTCATCTCATGCTTCAAGATGGATGTTAGAGCTTCTGGAGATCCATCAAATCTAAACTGCTATCAGCAAAGACAGAGAACGGGGGCAAACTCCTCTTCTCCACTCACTTCTTTTAAGATCTCTTCTCAGAAGTTTCAGGTGCAACTTTGCTTATGCCATATTGGCTAGAACGTGATCAATCTTGACAGAAAGGCATGGTGGAAAATGGAGTCTTTTTTTGTGGCAATAATGTAAAACATTTATTTTCTATATCAGACAAGAACACAGCTAAGTAATCCAACTTTACTGCAGCATATATAGAAATCATCCCTCCACCACCGTGTAAGGTTTAAAGGCATCTGCATAAGGGTACATGCTGTGTAAAAGTAGTGGTTAGATTGCTGCTGCCCTGCTAAGTACTTCTAGTACCCATCCAGGTCCTACTGCAATACTGGTAGTCCCAATGGTTTTATCGAAATAAATCATGTTTTAAAAAATAAAGCACTTAAAAAGACAAGTTAAAATGCCTCAGAAACCATAAATTCAACTCAAACTTTATGTATTTAAATGCTGTATTTGCTTCCCACTAATAAACCTTTATTTCACTCAGACTAAGCAATAAATCTTCCATACTGAAGTATCTTCCTTGCCCAATTAATCCAAAGGAAATAAAACTGAAATGATTAGTAAAAATAAATAAATTAATTAATTAAATAAAAATGATAGGAATTAACATACCCTTTTAAATTGTTTTTAAATATTCTGAAGGTTAAAAGTGTTTAAAGTTTGTAATTCCTAGTAGGAAAACATTATATGAATGAATACCCAAATAGCAAACCACTATAAAATGTTTCAGTTGCACGTGGGGCAGAAGGGTAGGGATTCTCTTCACAGCACCCTAGCTTTCTCCACAAGAAGATCAGAGGTACACTTGTTTGTATTTTTGTGATCCATTGTGATCCTAATCATCCATTAGGTGATCAAAATTGCTCTTCCTTCAGCAAGGGCCTTATTTTTCAGAAGGGCATTTGGCTGACAATTAACTAATGAAATTCATAACATTTAGGTTGCTCTGATATTTTGACACATTTGCTGGCTTCTGGGCCACATGCTAGAAGGCCACTATAACGTCTGGATCCTGCATGGCTGTGAGAACCTCTGGATCACTAAGAATTTCATTGAGCCCAGGCATCCCTGCCATTCCAGGCATGCCTCCTCCCATTCCAGGCATTCCTCCAAGAAAGTCACCTGGGAAGGAGCCATCCTAAGCTCCTGATTGTCCTCTGGCTTCTTCCTACCTCTGGGCTGTCTCATATCCTTCCCAAGCCTTTGTATCCTTTATTTGATCTCCTGCTTTTCACGTTTTTGCCCATCCTTTCTCACATGTTCAGCAATTTTCAGGGTCCTTGGTTGAACTTCTTTCAACACATATGAGCATCTTCTTCATAATCCAGCTTTCAAGCAAGATCATGTGCTGCATCTTTCCAATGGCCCAGAAGTCTGTGTGTTTTCCCTCACTACCCATAAGGCTGAGCTGAATTAGAATTTATTTCAATAGCTGTGTCACAGTCTCAGATGGCAGCATTTGACTCTAATTTGATGAAGACACTGACTCTTTTGGCATACAGAATGGCCAGGTAAGGATTCAGCTTGAGGGCACCTGTGAACAAGTCAAAGACTTTCCATAGTTCACCATCCCTTAGGGCATCAATGGCAGCCACTATTTTTTATTATTTGCCTGATCCATCATTTCCTTGGTTAGCTCTACATTTTCATCTCCCATTTCTTTTTTTTTAAGACTTTATTTATTAGAGAGAGAGAGAGTGCAAGAGAGAGAGAAAAAGAGAGAGAGCCCAAGATGGGGGGAGGGTCGGAGGGAGAAGCAGACTCCTCGGTGAGTTGGGAGCACGATGTGGCACTCCAGGATCATGACCTGAGCTGAAGGCAGTCACTTCACCAACTGAGCCACCCAGGCACCCATCTCCCATTCTCTGAGGGGCATCAGTACCTGGTTCAATCACACTTTCATTGTCAATTTCTAGACCACTTTCCTCACTTGATGGTCCCTCTGTTTTTATGTTTTCCTCCACCTCCTACTATCTGTTTTTTCTTCCTTGATATTGTCTTTTGATTTAGTTTTATGAGAAGCAGGTGATATTTTCCTCACTGTGCTCTCCACCCACTCCCATGGGAAGCACATTTCTTGGTGTGCAGCGTGCTCAGATCCTGCTTACACAGTTTCACCAAGGCCCGAAGCTTATTCAGTCTGTGGGGATCCATGGTCCAGAGGCAAAGAGAGGTGGCAGGAATGACAGAGGCTGCAGCCTGATACCACGTGTGGGTATTAGCTCAGTGTGACTGTGTGAATGGGGTGGAAATGGAGTCTTTATTCTGGGAAGCCATGTGACTAAATAAAAGTTGGGGGTTCTCTTAGGAAAGAAGGAAGAAAGAATTGACATTAGAAGATAATTAGCAGTCTTTGGCATAGGTATATTATCAAATTTAACCTTCTAAACAACCTTATGAATACTAACCTTAGGGTACTCTATAAATACTATTCATGTATTTGATAAATATGATTGTGCATTAATGTACATTAGTTCTAGGGTCTCAGGATTTGGCAAGACACAAGGCAGGCAAGCCCCTGTCTTCTTGGAGGTTTTATTCTAGTTAGGAAGGCAGACATTAAACAAACACATGTATGATATGCTATATGGTGATAAGGGTAATGAAGAAATATTAATCAGAGTAAGGGAATAGTGTATAATGCAGTTAATTTAAATAGAGTGATCCTGAGAGGACTTTGAAGAGATGATTCTAAGCGATGGTCTGAATGGAGCCATAAGAGCATAGGGGAGAGGAGGTTTCCAGGCAAAAGAAACAAAACACCTTCAGTTAGACACTGGAGAATTCATAAAAATGCTGGTGAATATGGAAATAAAATCAAAGAAAGAGAGGCAGGGTGAGACTACATAGAGTTGTAAACAACAATAGGAAGCTTGAGTTTTATTTTGAGTTTGTTGGGGTCACTGGAGTTTTGGGGCTGGTGAGTGAAATGATTAAATTTGTGTCTTAAATAAACCATTTTGGTTTCTGCATAAATAATGGACTCAGAGGGTAGGGGGCCAGTGGGGTAGAAGGCAGAGTGATAGCAAAGGAAGCAAAAAGTGAGTATTTCCAGAGTATAGATGAGAAATGATGATAGCTTTGATGAGGGTGGCAATAATATTGAATATGATAAGTGATAAGAGGCAGGATATACTCTGAAAGTGGAGCTGATGGATCTAATGTAGTAAGAGTGAAAGACACTAAGGATAACTTGTAGGTTTTTATAATGCTTAATTTTATGTGTCAGCTTGGCTAGACCATGGTACCCAGTGTTTGGAACTGGTTCTCTAATCTTATTAGATTTAAAGTCACTAATGGCTACTTCTATTGGTGAAGAGAACATGGATTGTTTGCGATGTGATGTGACAATAGAGATTCATAAAGTATCACCATCGGACACTCCTAATCAAATACTTATGAGGCAAGTTTCAGAGTGACCATGTATTTAATATTTTAGAACATTTTTATCAAAATAATGAGTATGAGATTGGTTAGTTGCCCTTAACTGCACTGGACCAAGTGAGGAAAAAGAAGGATGAGTTTAGGAATCAAATTCCCTGCTAATTTGCTGCATAAATGACCTGAAAGTTTCTATTCTCTCCTGAAAGAAACCCTTATCACCTGCAGCCAAAGAGCTGAGAGTGCTGAAAACCAAACTCAGAGTCTCATCCTGCAAGTGGCTGAATTACAATGCAAATTGAATTTTCAACCTCACAGGGTGTCCGCTATTAAAGTGAGGGTATAAATTGGGAAGGAATGAGATCCTGAAAATTGAAATAGGGACATATGGGAAGATCCTGATAAAGCTGGGACATTGAACCCTTTAACTCCCATGAGTCTTCTTTGCCAGTAGAAAAAGCCACTCCATCCTCATCTGAGGAGATTAACCTTGCTCTGCCTAAAGAAACTCTAATGGCCTCCCATGAGGTAGTTGCCTTCCAAGACACTGATAATTCTCTTCAGGACCATCCCCCACCACTGTCTTTGCTTCTAGATCTCTCACTGGACTCAAGTTCCTAAAGGCCCCTAAAGGTGACATACAAAATGTGACCCATAAAGAGATGTAGTACACTCCACAAGAACTACATGATCTTTCCAATTTATATAAACAGAAATCCAGGAAATATGGGTGGGAGTCAATATTTAAAAGTGTGGCATAGTGGTGGAAGGACCATAAAATTGGGTCAGACAAAGTTTATTGATATGGGCCCACTAAACAGAGATCTGGATTTAATGTTGCAGTTTAGGAGATTAGAAAGAGCTCTAACTGGTTGGTTGGTTGGTTGGTTACTCGAAACATGACCCAACAGGTGGCCTACACTAAATAACTGAAATGCCAGCACTGCCTTGATAAACTACAGAGGAAGAGATTCAAAAGCTTAGGGAGATTGGATTGTTAGAATGGACTTATCACTGAAGATCTCATCTACCCTAGGAGGGTACAGAGGACATACTTTTCAATATGACTATGAGCAATAAGTTTGTAAGGGGAGGCCCAACACTCTTGAAGAGCTCTGTGATTGTTTTCCTCTGCAGGTCAGAAGTTACAGTGGGAACAACTGTCACTGACTGGGAAAACCTAAATGTAATGGAAGTAATTGAATCCCAAGGTGTCAAAGCCAAGTGGTTCTATTTGATCACCAAAGGCAAAGTGGGCATGGTTACTCTAATGGACAGCAGAATCAAAGCAGCAATTAGAATATTATGACTTGCAGAGAGCTATTGGCTAGATGATCACCATATTTCTAGAAGTAAAATACATGATAAGTCTAAATTCTTACTTTATTTGTATAAGCAGAGAGTTCTAGGTCAAAGGAACAAAAGTCAAATTTGAATCATAAAAGCAGAGAGTCACAGACCCATAATTAATTCCTATACTTGAGCTAGTTTGTAGGCTCAGGACCCCTTGAACTGAGTGAAGGGGACGCCAGTTTCCCTTGAAGAAGGACCCCACTACACTGCCAAAAATGTATCCTGCTATTCTTTCTCCCAGTCTATTTCAAAGTGATATATGGCCTTTGACCAAGATGACTGTGCATTGAGAAAAAGAAAATAGTGACTTTTTTTTTATAAGTTGCCAATGGCACTTTATTTTTTCTTTTCAACCTTCTGTTCTGTAGCTTCTTTGGCTCTTTTTACCCAGATACCAAAGAGGCAGGCATTGGCACTGGCCACACTAAGACTGGTGAAGACCTTGAAGTTCTTCTCGTCCACTGTAATGAGTCTGGCTTTCTCCTTCTTAGAGATATTCCCTATGGGCATGACCAGTCCTGTTAGCTGGGTAGCCTATTTGAGTTCTTTAGCAGAGTTGTCTCCCTTCTTGGGGACCGAGGATGGTACTACTTCAGCTGCTGCATGTTGGACTGCAGAGATTCCATGGACTTGTTCCACTTTTTTGGATGAATTGCGATCCCAATGACCCATGTCACCTTCATGTGGATGCCGGCCACCCTTAACTCTCCCAAGCTGAAGCCCCAGCCAGCTTGCACTTTGGCGTGCTACCTTCTGTGGGACATGTTACAATGGGTTACGTGGGTCTGCATGCTATGCATGGGGCAATGCAGCCTGCCTTGGCTTTCCAGGCCTTATGTCTGCGGATCTCCCAGAGCCAGCTGGTTGAACCATGTAGCCGTGTGCCCCTGCCAGTCCTTGTGGAAGTGGGGATTCAGGATCATGCCATTCCAGCTAGGTACCATGGCTGCCACCTATGGGCCTCCTCTGAGGAAGAACTGAAAATAATGACTTTTTGATGGTAATCGGATACAAGCTCTGCAATGACACCAAAGATGATATATATACATATATGTATATATGTGTGTGTATATGTATATATGTGATAATGTATATAATAATATATTTGGCTTTTTCCCTTTTCTCTATCATATAAAATGTATTCACTTTATATCACCATATTTAATTATAAGATATCAAGAAGAAAATTGAATATCACCTAAGGACTTTGCATCCTTTTCTAGGGAAAATATGAGTGTGTTTTGGTTCTACAGAGGATATCTGTATCATGTTAGAATTATGACCTTATTATGGCCTTTATTTGGAGATTAAATATGGTTTAAGAAGATGCATATGGATGCCAGGTTGACAAGGGGTGGACCGTGATGGTTAATTTTATGTCAGCTTGGCTAGATATTGCAGGGAAGATACTTTTTAAATTAACATTTAAATTTTAATTGAATTTAGATTAACATTAACATGATTAATGTGATGAACATTTAAATGAGTAGACTCTGAATAAAGCAGATTACCCTTCATAGTGTGAGTAGGTATGCTCCAATCAGTTGAAGGCCTTAAAAGCAAAGACTATGATCCCCCAAGGTAGAAGGAATTCTGCCTCCTGACAGAAGGTTGCAGCATCAACCCCTCCCTGAGTCTCTACCCTATTGGTCTTTCCTGCAGATTTTAGACTTGCCAGCCTTCACAGTTGCATGAACTAATAATTCTTTAAAATATGTCTCTCTTTCTATATGTTTACATATCTTATTGGTTAAGCTTTGTGGAGAACCCTGACATACAGTTTTGATCTGAGCAGGTAGGTGAATTGTTTTAACATTGACGAAAATGAAAGAGATAGACAGAGAAGTGAGTTGTGGTGGGAAGGGCAGAGAGGAAATGGAGAGGAGCATGAGTTTTATATTAGACATGCTAATTTTGAGAACCTTATTAGACAACCAAGTGGAGATGTTGAGTAAGCAATTGGTAAATGAGCTTAATGCTCAAGGGATATGTCAGAACTAGAAATCTAAAATTGGGAGCCATCAGCATATAGAAGATGTTGAAAACATTGGGACTAATGAGCTCAACTATAAAGAGAATGTTGATAGAGAACAGAAGAGAGCTGACGACTGAATCCTGAGGAAGTCCAATGTTAGAGGTCAGGAAGAAGGAGAATCAAGCAAAAGAAACTGATAAAGAATAGTCAAAGGGAAGTACAAGAAAACCCAGGAGAGTATAGTGATCTAGAAGATAAATAAAGAAGGTGTCTTAAGAACAGGGGGATTCATCAACTATGTCAGATGCTGCCGAGAATTGGGAATTGTTCATTGGTTTTGGCATAGTGGAGGTCCATGGTGACCTTGAGAAGTGGCGTATCAGTAAATGGTAGGGGCAAAGTCTGACTGGGATGGGTTGCTTCTACTGCCCCAGATGGCATTTCACATGTTTTTCTGATCCTAAAAACTCTTCATATTCTACCTCCAGATGATAGCTTCAACTCTTATTTCACTGGGAAGAAGATTCAAAGCAATCAGAAGAAAACTACAATATTTCTCCATTACGAAATCTAGTTATCTGTTGCATTTTCATGCATATACTCGGTTTCCCTGCCTCTGTTTAAGTCCTTGCTTTAATTTAATATTAGCCTCCCAGAATGCACTCAATCTCATCCCCTCTCACCTGTTCTATGACTTTCCAATTGCAATTTTACTTTCTCCTCTGCATCCTTTTTCTCGCTTTACCATACTGCTAACATCACTGTACAAAAATGCAGATATATCTCCCATTTAGAAAAAAATCCTCCTTGGACTTTGTTGTAGCAGAGGTATGTGGCTTTCAAGTACAATTTAATATGTTATAGCCTTCTTACCCTACACTGTGCTAGAACTTGTCCAGTAATGCATAATAACCTAAGGAAGTATCCCTGCAATCAATGTTCAATAATTTGAAAATATTAACAGTGAAAAGCTGAAATGGATTCCTTTGGATTTTCATACCAACTAGTAGTCAATACAAATCCACCCCTCTGCTTCCCCACCAATCTTTTTCTGCTCTTAAATCCCATAGAATCCTATGGCATTACCCCATTTCTGTGCTAACCTTTATAGAAAAATTCCTTGTAGAAAGTTGTTTATTCTTTCTAACTTTACTTCTCCAGTAGCTATTTTCTCTTCAACCCAGTCAGGCTTTGCCCCTGCCATTTACTGATATGATACTCTACTTCTCAAGGTCACCATGGACCTCCACTATACCAAACCCAATAAACAATTCCCAATTCTCGGCAGCATCTGACACAGTTGATGAATCCCCCTGTTCTTAAGACACCTTCTTTATTTATCTTCTAGTTCACTATACTCTCCTGGGTTTTCTTGTACTTCCCTTTGACTGTTCTTTATCAGTTTCTTTTGCTTGATTCTCCTTCTTCCTGACCTCTAAACATTGAACTTCCTCAGGACTCAGTCGTCAGCTCTCTTCTGTTCTCTATCAACATTCTCTTTATAGTTGAGCTCATTAATCCCAATGTTTTAAACATCTTCTATATGCTGATGCCTCCTAGAGAAATACAGAATGATTGTGGGGCTGTGCTGAGTCCTACTTGACGTTTGCCATCACAAATTCAGAGTGTCCCTATTAGAACATTGAATGTTTTTCTTCAGCTGTACTGAGAGTCTATGGAGCAGGTGCAAAGGGGTCAAGGGCTAGGTTTAAGCAGAGTTAGAGTTTATCATGTAAAAATTACATGGATAGTGGTAGGCAAAATTTTTAAAATGTCCCTCCAAGATCCATCCTCTGGTTATTCCATCAGACACTAATCTAAGTCCTATTGTAAAGGGACTTTGAAGATATAAGGTTATTAATCAGCTGAGTTTAAGATAAGGAGGTTATCCAGGTGGGCCCAATGTAATCACATGAACCATTAAAAGCAAAGAGGCAGAAGAAGAGATCAGAGGAATTCAAAGTATGAGAAGGATTCAACAGAACTTGTTGGCTCTGAACTGTAGCGGTCCATATGACAGTACCAGAAAATGTCCTCTAGAGGCTAGGGGTAGCTCCTCGCCAACACCCAGCAAAGAAATGGGACCTCAGTCCTACAACGGCATAGAACTGGGTTTGGCTAACAATCTAAATGAGCTTAGAAGTGGATGATTCCTCAAAGCCTCCAGGTAAGAGCCCACCAGACTCTGACCTATAGAATTATGAGATAAAATGAGTGTCGTTTCAAACCACTACATTTGTAGTGATTTGTTATGGCACCAATAAAAACACATCCATAGGTAGCAAAGTTCAAGTTGTTGGAAACATAGGCAAAGGCGTGGTCCTTAGTAATGGGCTGTAGAATGCTATCTAGAAAGGTACAGAAGGAAAAAGTAGGAAGATTGGAATTTTGAGAAAAGTGGATTAAAAGTCTTGATGAACTGAAAATAATTGGAAGTTGTGCTAAAGGAAATAAGCTAAAAAGATATAGGATCCGAAATATGGCTGTAAGAGTGGATGGCAGAGATGGGATAAAAAACAAGATTGTTGGAAGAGGGAAGGAAAATTTATTGTTAGAAGCCAGGATAGTGGATGGATTGTCCACTGTGTGTAAGTAAAATCCATATGGCAGTCTTTTTGGAGAAGGTAGGCCATTAATTTTTTTTTTTAAAGTAGTCTCCATGCCCAATGTGGATGGAGCCCAACATGGGGCTTGAACTCAACAACCCTGAGATCAAGACATGATCTGAGATCAAGAGTAAGGCACTTAACAAACTGAGCCACCCAGGTGCCCCAGTAGGCCATTAATTCTAATTTTACCTTCTTGGGATTGATTTTTTTTTAAGACAGTAGAGCTGAGCTGGTAGTATTACAGGGGTAGAAATTAGTGATCTTATTAGGTGCATGAGAAGTTCTCTGGACCTTCCTTAAATACTGATGTTTTACATTTAATAAAACTGAGGCAGAGAGATTGGGTAAATCTCCCTAGTTTCATCAGCAAGCAAGTGGGAAAAGCTAGGAGACAAACTCAAGCAACTGGACTCCAGAGCAGAGTTCTAACTATTGTGCTAGAGGCATTCAGGAATGCTTGTTGACTAAACAAATGGGTGCAGAGAAATGTGTTATTTGGGAAAATAAAATGCCTTTCTGGGGGTCAGGGTGATGTCAGTTTGCTGAAGACCCAGCACTAGTGAGACCTGGCTCATGGACCAGGTCTGGGCATATGGACTCCCAAGACTACATCATAATGCCATGGTTTTCTATCTTGTGCTGTCTCTGAGGACATTGTCCTAGAAACCCAGTCACATGCTATGAGGAAGCCCAGTCTGCACAGAGAGAAAAGGAGACCCACAGGCCTTCAGACACATCTATCATTGGATAGATAGTTCCAACTTGCCATCAATGGGAATGAGCAATCTTGAGTATGGATCCCTAACCCTAAATTGTGCTTCCCAAATGATGCCACATGGGGCAAACACAAGCCTTTCCTTTTGTCTTGCTTAAATTGCATCTTCATGAGCAAAATAAAGAACTGTTGCTATTTTAAGTCACAAAATTTAGGAGTTTGTAATGTAGCAATAAATAACTCGAACATTCATACACCACACTACCTGATGTCCTTGAGCCTTTGCTTCTCTAGCAGTAAAAAGGGATCAGATTATTGGGCCAGAGAGTTGTCATACAGATTCACAAAATACGCATATTGTAGCACAGGTAGTCAACCAAAGTTGCCTTTCTCCTCATCCCCTCTGTAGCCTCCCAGGTTAGCTAAAGCAACCAGAAGTGTTTTCTATGTACATAAGTTGGCAAAAATGTGGGGGGAAGAAGAAAGCCTACTCTATCCATTGATTCTCACCACCAAACTCACACTTTTACTTCATTTGGGTCTCTGCTCAAATGCCGTTTTCCTGAAGAGCCTCATCCGGGTTCCCCTCTAAAAAAACCCCAGCATATACAGACTCTCCATCTTGTCCCTTTCTACACATTCACATTCGTTATTCTTCTTCATAGGGCAGATCCCCTGAATATTATATGTTTGTGTGTCTCTTATACTGTGTCATTCCATGGAGATGGAAACTCCATGAAAGCAGGGATTTTCACTTATGCCCGACTCTCTCCACAGCACCTGGAACAGTGCCTGACCTACAGGAGGAGTTCCATAAATATTTGTTGAGTGTCTCAATGAATGAATTCTTTCTGGTATAGTCGCTCCTCTTGTTTTAATTTACTTCTTTCACATGGCATGCAGTAGAACATGTTGAATGGAACATTGACTTTAAGATGAGAAAGTCAGACAGACTCTAAGAAAGGAAAAGGCAGTCAAATATGCCAATTACTTTAGAAGGGTAATGGCATATTTTGAAATTTGGAGGCTGCTTCATTAAAATTCATTTTGCGCTACATAAAATAAGGAATCGGGAGCCTGACAGAAATGAAACTCAAATAGGCATTCATTGCCTTTATCTTTTTACAAGACAGATCAATTAGTAATTTTATGGTTGAAAAAACTCATTTTTAAATGTTATGTGAGACTTAGTGTAATATCAAATCTGGCCTAATGTCACCTTTATTAAGGAATTGAAAACACTTTTACATCTGTTCATTCCACTAAAAAAAAAATACCGAGAAGCACATTTTTGCCATCTAAAGTTTATAACGGAGGAGAAAAATGGGCACAGAAATGATCTTTTTGCATAATTAACATCCCAAAAAGTAAAGGCAAATGATCGGCACCGGACTGGAACATTTTGAGCTTCACTTACATTTGTAAACCAAGCTACGGAAACCCTCCCAAACAGGTGTGTTAGAGAGTCCAGATGGCCTCAACAAGAGGCCAGGAAGCCAACACCTTCTGCTGTGTTTCTGGCCACTCTCACAGGCTCAGTGGGCTTGGCTGCATCGGTGCCTTGTGCTGGAGGGCAGCCAAGGGGACACACAGGTGGTGCCGGATGAGAAACAGGGTTTCCAACAAGAGACTGCTGTGCTGTTGGAGAATTGCCTCCTTTTCCACTACCAGGTTATAAAACTAAGATCCAAGTCATTTAGGGCTGGTAGAGATCCTAGACACTTTTAGATAAGAGAGCATAGGTGTTATTTAACCTCAATATCCTAACTCAGGTAATTACATTATGCCACCTGAAATTTTCCCTGCGGGTTCAATCAAATCTGGTATTTGCCTTTGCTTTTCAGTCCTGTGTACAGTTGCTGTGCTATTAAGCAGATGCTGAGCACCACTCTACACAACACAAAGAGTGTGTATTCTTTATGAGTTGGATGTTGGGATGAGGATGTGTGATGCTGGCAAGCCTTCATGTGGATCTAGTTGTAGCAGGATGTTTCGCTAATTATAAACAAGAAAACCTTTGGCCCTTTTGATTGCAAACAGAGCCTCGGGAAAGTGATGCTGATTGATTCATTTGGTCCCTTCCAGTGAGAGTGAGGCTGCAAGGGAGTTTTGCAAATCTCAAACCTAACAATGGACTCTTTATCTGGTGGAAGGGAACCCAAGGAATTACTGTCGTACAAACAGACCTACTGAGAGCCATAGGCAAATTACTGTGATGGAGGCCACGTCTTTCTTCTCTTCCTTTAGCTTTTCTGCCAGCTTTCCTCCATCTAGCATTCATGTTCTAGAAGAGTCTTACCCATGGATGTGGAACGAATTTTGAGGAATGCTGAAAGGCCCCAATTTTCCAAATACCCACCTTCTCATTCTCGTACAGGATTCTGTTGGGTTAAGATTTAGCATTTTCAGAAAGGATCATTAAAATCAGTGTGTTAATTTAGAAAACTAATCATAACTACATGTGTTATTCCAGCAGTTTTTAAAGAGGACCCTGGACAAATACAGCAAAGAAGATTCTCACAGAGGACAAACCCCCAGGGTGTGTCCAGGGCTGTGTCTGATTTCAGGAGTACTAGAGATCCAACCTTCTATCCCAGCAGGGAGCTTCAGTGTGCAAGAGAGGGAAGGAGACATTGTTGTAGGAATGCTATTCAGTGCATTTTAATTTACATAAAGAGAAATAATGTACTGATGCTAGTTCCTTGGCGAAGAAAGTGAATAACCAAAGTGTCTGTGTGTAAGTCCTTTTAGTCATCTCTTTTTGTAAATCTATAGTTGCAGAGAGAAATTTAACTTGCTCAACCAGTACACTCTCCTGTATAGAAGTCTGAGCTAGTTTTAAAATAAAACCTTTCAAGCACTCCGCCCCCCCCATTAGACCACTTTTTATCAACATTAAAATCTGTTGGAGTAGGTTGTGTCACTTAGAATTGGGATGACTCCATACAACAAAAACCTCAAATGTGACTTAGATTTTTCTCTCATGACTGGAACTCCAGAGGCGGGCAGTCTAAAACTGGGGCAGTTGTTTTAGGAAGTCATCAAAAGCTTGGCTCCTTCTACCTCCTGGTCTGCCATTCTTAGCCTGTGTCTTTTAACTTCATGATCATAAGATGGCTTCTGTACTTCAGACATTGCATCTGTATTCTAGCAAGTGGAAAAGAGAAGAATAAACAGCAAAAGATCCATACAGGCTTAGTTTGTCCCTTTTGACAGGAAAACAACATTGTTCTCAAAATCCCCACTTGGAGACCTCCCCTCTCCAGCCAAACCTGGGCCACAGAATCTCCTAGTTTTGGAGAGGTATAAGGTGGTAAGTTCTTTAATTGGACTAAACTGTTCATCACTGCTATCCTGAATGAAAGCAGAGCTGATAAGGAAGAAAGGGTTATAAATTTTAAAAAAATCATTATGAATGAGAAATTCAAGTTATGGATAAAAAAGAGGAAAATAGATATTGTAGGTTAACAAGCAGGGGATGCCCCATATGTCACTAATAAACTTCATAAACTCCATTGGATATCTTTATTTTCCTTCTTACCATTGACCTTGAGGATGTGAGGATGCAAATTGTCTTGAGTATGAGCCAGCATCCACAGTCCCCAGGAAAATTCCCATCAGCAGTAACTTTAATACAGGTAGGATTTATAGCCTCAGACATACTCCTGTCCTTCTTCTGTATCAACTATTGGCACACAGAGATGAAACTTAACTTCTATCCACTGTTAGAGAGCAAATTCTCTTCTTCTATCTCTTACATTCAGTCTTGAGGGTCTGTGAATTTAACAAAAGATAGATCAAGAGGAGAAGAGGCACAGGATTTTTGTTAATAGTTACATGCATAGGAGTTCATAGAAAGTAACAGTCAAGGGACACCTCAGTGACTCAGTCATTTAAGCATCTGACTCTTGAATTTAGCTCAGGTCATGATCTCGGGGCTGTGAGATGAAGCCCTGAAGTGGGCTTCCCACTCAGCAGAGAGTCTGCTGGCAATTCTCTCTCTTTCCCTCTGCTCCTCCCCACCACTCTCTCTCTCTCTCTCTCTCTCTCACACACACACACACACACACACACACACACACACACACACACACTCCCTCTCTTTAAATAAATAAATAAAATCTTAAAAAAAAAGAAAGAAAGAAAAGTGACAGTCAAAAAAGTGGTTAGACTTGGGGGCTTATATACCATTTTAACAAAGGAAGGACAGTTAGGGCTTCAAAGGACAATAAATTATAGGGAAGGGACTAGAAATATACCAGGCAGCTGATGGGAGAGAAGAGTTATTTTAGTAAAGTTTGTTTGCACAAACTCACCTTGGTGTTGGTTCTCTATCCCAGGTGACAGTCACTCTTCTCTTCCTGGTAAAATGGGGTCAACTTCAAAAAGGGAAATTTATGTTCACCTTTAAGCAGATAATGGGGAGGACTGAGAACTCTTCCTGCATCTGTTGGTTCTCAATTGCCTTCAACTCAAAGTAATCCTTATGTCAAAATGGCATAGGATTGGGGTGGTATATCCTGATCCGCCTTCAACAGCTATCTGCAGGATCCCCCCTGTATTACCATTTGTCAAGGAAAGAAAAGTTGACAATTTTATAGGGAAATTTTATTTGTGCCTATAAAGGTCTGGAGTTGAAAGTCTTTAAGTAGAGAAGTCTGTGTATAGGTGTTAAATTAATTATAAAACACCTCACAGTTGATGGTGGTCCAACAATGTATTGACACTGAAAGCTCCAACAGCTATACTAGACAGTGAAGTTAGTCCACTGTTCTTTACCATGGGATTAACATTTAATCCATCTGACAGAATGAGACCCAGGACACATAATGTTGATGGCTGAGTACAGAGGCACGGAGAAGAGAAAACGAAATGCTGACATTAAGGATGCTGCAAGGATAAGCAGTCACCAGATGGGAAGACAGAGCCAGCTGGAAAGTAGAAGGTAACTTTGAAATCCAACTTAACCTTCTCCCTGAAACCAGGAGGCCAAATTTGCTTCTGCAGGCTACGGCCAGATGCCCTAATCGTTACCCAATTTGCTTTAAACTGAATCCTTTTAGGTAAGCATTTTTATGTTTAACTGAGAAGCATTAGATTTATGAATTGTGTTTCAGTGGGCTCTTCAGTTGTAAAACATAGTCTTTTTTTTTCTTTTTTCTTTGGCCTTGAGTTCAAGAGTCGGTAGGTGAAATTATTTACCCAAGATTGGGTCATTGTTATGAAAGGCAAACTATGGTTGTTAAATTGAATGGAGGGGAGAAATCGTGCACTTGAGAAAATTCAAATTCATTTTCACTTCCCGCTGGTCACTAATGGCCTTGAGGAAGAACTCTTCCAAAAAACACTATGATTAACATGATGTAAATACAGAGCCTTAAATTAGGCTCTCAGTGGACCCCTTGGAAGTGTCCTCAGGCCTGACCCATACCCAGATCTAGGTGGGAAAATGTTTTTTCTCTACTATTAGGTGTGTGTTTAAAAACCAGTTCTTCCTCCATTGCTGCTGAGGACTAGAAGAGTTTCTGAACAGTCTGTTAAAAGGCAATTTAACTGCCTAAGACAAAACACAAGATAACTGTTTCTAGTAAAACTGCAGGAAAAATTCAAGAAAGCAGAGTGGATTTTCTAATATGGAATCTGGCCAAAATAAAGGCTAACTCATTTCCATCAGGTCTTTAATGGCCTCAATTTTAGGGCCACTGCTGTTTCCATTCAAATGTCTCTACCACGGTTTTGAACTGTCCCTCCTCAATGTTACTGAATCCTAAGGTACTAAATTGGCCATTCTAGTTTCCATGTTTCATTGTATGTGTGGGTTGTTTTTTTTCTTAAGATGTATTTATTTATTTTAGAGTGAGAGAGAGAGAGCACAAGTGGGGGAAGGGAGCAAAGGGAAAGAATCTCAAGCAGACTCCCTGCTGAGCACAGAGCCCAGCACAAGGCTGGATCCCAGGACCCATGAGATCATGACCTGAGTCAAAACCAAGAGTCGGACGCTTAACCCACTGAGCTATCCAGACACCCCTCATTGTGTGTGTGGTTTTTTTTTTAAGTCTATTATTATTATTATTATTTTCTTTAGTAATCTCTATACCCAATGTGCGATTCTAACTCATGACCCCAACATCAAGAGTCACATATTCTTCTGATTGAGCCAGCCGGGTACCTCCCCTCGATGTTTCATTATTTTATTATTTATTAACCTCAAAGCTTCCCTTTTAGATGTTCATCAGCCCAGCTGACAGACAACAGTCCTATCTCCATTTTGCTGTTTCTGTTTGCCATAATTTCTCTCCCTAGCCTAAAGTACATTTTAATTGAATGAAACCATCATTTTGTATTCAAGTTAGATAAAAAGCTCATAGCCTTCCCTTAGTGTGGTTCACCTTATTAAATGGCCTGTACAAGATATGCTGACCTTGAGTTTGAAACTATAAGTTCAGAGATTTGCAAATTTCTGGGGATCCTGAGAATAGGGTCACGGAGCAGAACGGATCAAGAACTTCTCAATTTTAATAGTAGTAATAGTAAGATCTTACCTCAGCTGGGCCACATTTAACCTGGAAATGGAATGAAATGGAAAGCCAGATTGTTTTATAATTGACAGCTTTGTCTCTCAGCAGATGGCTGTAATCTCCTGCATATGCCAAACACAGACTCTAGGATTTTTGAGTTTGTAGTGAAAACAGAAAGGACAAATATTTATCGTAATTACAACATTTGTGCATTGGATATAGTTTCACAGCCTTTTAATCCTCCTTGATTAGAAAATACAGAGTGATTTTTTTTTTCTTGCCAGTTGAAGAAGTTTGTTTACCATCACTTTGAGAAACATTTCAAGTTTTAATAAATATAAAGCTAGGTCATATGGAAACAGAAAACATCTCTCTTTTTAGTTTACTTCCTAGTGAATCTATACATCCCATTCAGGGAGTTTGAATCAGCACTGTAGTCCTCAGTCAGCAACTACAGCACTCAAATTCAAGAAGCATTGTTGTCAACTCTGGATTTATCTGAGAAAATGATCCAGTTTTCAATTATTTTTTCTTTCCACTCATTACTGTTGGTTAGGTCTTGTCAAGAAGGTCAGTTGGGGATCTCTGGAGTGATTTACATAATTAGGTTCTCTGTGTAGTTTATGGAAATTACTTTTGGGGCAACTTGACCCACACCTGATTAATCCCATCAGATTATGCTACCTCCATTGTTAATAAATCACTAGTCAGCAACATCCTGAAAAGTACTGAGCTATTTCCAGATAACTGCAAATTTTAATTCAAATGTAAAGTCCTTGCACCCAAGTCAAAGTTTCCCTTCAGTTTTGATCTGCGAAAATATCAGAAACTGTACCAGCAAATGTGAGTTCAAGACACACCTTCACTTCAAGTTTTGTTGCCTTGGGCAAGGCAATTAACATCCCATAGATTATTTCTTGACTTGGTAAATGCTAAGTATTTAAGATTGTTACTTTTAGGGGCAACTGGGTGGCTCAACTCTTGGTTTCCGCTCAGGTCATGATCTCAGGGTTGTGAGACTGAGCCCCAAGTAGGGATCCGGGTTCAGTGTGGAGTCTGCATGGAATTCTCTCTCTCCCTCTCCCTTCCCACTCGCTTTCTAAAGTAAATAAATAAAATTTAAAGAAAAATTACTTTGACAAATATGTCCAAGTATTATATACATGGCCACCCAGATTTTTACTTCTAGTGTTTGATTATCACATTGGTGATGTTTTGCATTGTACTATTGCCAGATCACGCCATGGACTATTAGTGTTCTCTTTACTACTTAAAATAGAGTCATTAATGTCTTTAAATCTAATCAGATTAAAAAGCCAATTCTAGAAGCCCTAGAACCAACTCAGAAAATTCATCCTTAAGATTCTTTTCTTCCAGAACCACTCTCAGTACCAACATTAGTATAGCCAGGGTTCTCCAGAGAAAGAGAACCAATAGAGAGAAAGAGACAGAAAGATAAAGAGAGACAGAGACAGAGACAGCGAGAGAGGAGGTAGAGAGAGAGGAGGGAGAGGGAAAGACAGGGATGGAGAAAGATTTATTATAAAGTATGGGTTCACACTTTTAGGGAGGCTAGCAAGTCAAAAATCTGCAGGATGGGCTGGCAAGCTGGAGACCCAGGAGAGCTAATGTTCCAGTTGAGTCCCAAGGTGGTCTGCTTTAGAACCTGGAAAAACTGATGTTGCAGATGAAGTCTGAAGGCAGTCTGCTGGAGAATTCTCCCTGGCTCAGGGGAGAGCAGTCTTTTTATTCTATTCAGAGCTTCAACTCACTGGATGAAGTTCATCTGCTTTACTCAAAGTCTACTAACTTAAATGTTAATCTCACCCCCAACACCTCCGCAGAAACACCCAGAACAACTTTGACCAAATATCTGGGCAACCCATGGCCCAGGCAAGTTGACACATAAAATTAATCACCATACTCAGCAAAAGTCACCCCAAAAAAAGATTTTCCCTGCTTTCCACTTCTGCATTCATACTACCACTAGAGTGAACTTAAGTGCAGAGCAGATCACATCATTTTCTGCTTAAAACTATTTAATTATTCTACCTTTCCCAAAGGACAAAGGCCAAACTCCTTAAAACCAACTGTAAGCCTCCTCCATTTCTCACCTGACTTCAATCTCTTTCCATGTGTACTTCCTACCCCTCAGAACTATTCCCATCCCACTATATGAGATCCTTCTCTTCTAGCCTACAGAACTGTTTACATTTCCAACAACACACGAAATTTTCATGCCTCCATCTTTATCCATGTTCTTCCCTCTGCCTCCAGCCTTCCCCAATTCACCCATCCCCAACTATATTTGCATATAAAACATTTATTCAAAATCCAAGAACCATCTTAAGCATCTCCTCCTCAGAGATGCCTTTACTGACCTCCATTCAAAGTTATTCCCTTCTTGATCTTCCCACTGAGCTATACCACTATAACATCACTCTGAAATACCCTCATTTTCTCTTTGTGTCTGACTATAAGCTCTGTTAAGTCCAAGAAGTATCTTTTTTGTTCCTCAGTAACCCGTGTGGTGTCTGATTCCCATTAAGAACTCAAAAATTATTTGTGGAATGTATGAAAGAGGAGGGATTAGATGAATAAATCAGGGCTTACTTTGGTAATCAGTGGGGGAATCACTAAAGGTTTTTAATTAAAAATCTCTTCTTGAAAGAAGTAAGAAAGAGTTGTATTTTAAGATCATCTATCATTGATGAAGAGATGGGCTGAGGGCAAGGTGGAAGAAAGAAAAAGAAAGCAGGGAGGCTATGTAGGTGATAGTAGTAGTCCAGGGATAAGGTAAGGAGTTAAACCAGACAAATGGCATAGAAATAGGAGATGCTCCGGTTTATGAGTATTTCCCCTTCTTTAGAACATCTGGAAGAACTGCATTTTCTTTGGCCCTTTCAAAATTAGGTATGGCTACATGATTTTCTTTGGTCACTGATATATGATTGGAAGTGAACTGTGCCACATCTAAACAGAAGCTCAAAGAGCCAGTATGAGATCTGCCAGATTCTGATTTTAGTCTCAATGATCATGACCATGTGTCAGGTTATAACCTCTGTCAGTCCTGTTCTCTGAAAGATAATATTGAACAGAATCCCTCTGCCAACCTGTATTAGATATGTACTGTGAATCACTTGTTGTGTCAAATAAATGAGATTTTGGAACTGTTTGTTACTACAGCAAAACCTAGCTTATCCTGATTTATCAGGATTTGGAAACTGATGGAAGAGGGAGTGAGCACACAAAACACTAACATTTAGCATGAGGGAGTATAAAACTTGTAGCTTGAATGACTGAGTCTGCCACATGTTGTCACGATATGCACTTCACAACCACAGGGCTCCTGTTCACATCATAGTCTATCGGAATTGTGGCCCCTAGAGTTATGTCATGCATAACCTGCACAGATGTACACAGCAGCCCTGGGAATGATTCATTCATAAAAAATATATATTATTTATTGTCCACTGATTCCTAAATGACAGTCTGAGCGCTGCAAATACAAACGCAAAATAGAGTTTATCACTCTGTGTGATGTGGTCAGAGGCCAGCACAATGTGCCAGGTGCTCTAATAGATTGTGGACAGACAGAGGAAGAGGCGACCAGGTCTGTGAGTTGTAGCTGAGCTGCAGTTTGAAGGCTGACTTGGAATTGTTCATGCAGAAAAGGGAAGTGGGTCAGCTAAGTGCAAGAAACAGACAAGTAAATGTCCATGACACATTGGAGAAACTGCAACAGGTCTTTGTAACTATGGTTTAAGTATACATTTTGGAGATGAGTAGAAATGGTAGGGAAAAGATTAGAAAGTTAAATTGGGGTCATTTTGAAAGATTTTGTGTTTTGTTGATGATTTAGTCTTCATTTCTGGAACAAGAGACCCCGTATCTTTCTAATCAGTTGAGTGTTGTATTTAAGTTTCATGTTTTAAAAACACACCAGTAGGACATTTCTATCATATCATTGATAGAAACAAGACTATTAGATCTAAAAGAAGAAGCTAATATATTCTGCTTTGTTTCTTTTGATTAGCATTCTGATTTGAAAGATCATTATTATTTGAAAAAAAATTAATAATCTTGAGAGTTAAATTTTATTAATACTGATCACAAAGGATGGATCCAACACTATCGTTGGTGCTACTTTGAAATTTTACTGATTTGAATGTAGCTTGAAATACATGGGCCAATCATTTAGAATCTGGAAATCTTTTTGTCATGCAAAGGTTGCATCTCCTAAGGGGATTTGCTATGTAATCATGCAAGGCCATAAACAATATCACCCAGAGCTAGAGAACTTTTCCAGAACTTATAAAGAACAGAGTTCACCCAATTATAATCTGAATTTACAAATCCTCTAGAGCAAAGTCCAATTGGATGAGATTTGTATCTGATCTTTTTTGTTTTTTTGGCTTTTAAGGTCTTCTGCATACTGATATTTACCATGATAGATTGCCACTTGTATCATGGGCAATGATTTCTGGTTAATGTTTATCAGTTCAGGCATTACTATAAAACGCTAGTGTCTAGATCTGCTGCATCATCAGAATTTGAAATAAGACCTTTAGGCATTCTTCCTACCATGAAATTACTGCTTTCAGCCCTGGTGTAGCCCCTTAGTCAACCTATTTATAGGTTTTTCAGATATAGCATTCAATGTTAACAGTTTAAGCTGTCCCCTGCTTTTTCACTGAATAAATTAAAAATTGGGCAATAGGGAATATACTAGTGATTTTGCAAATGACCCATCATGATAACATAAATGGTCCCTGGAACTCTTCATCTGACTATGAAAAAGCACTGAACTTTAAGGCTTTTATACATTAGTGAGGAATTCATGAAAAAGCAGCCTTCGGAATGAAAAGAAAATCAGGGAGTTATAAATGGCCTGGTGAGACATAGATGTCAAAGTAGCTGCCAGATGTTGGCATATACAAAGTCAAAGGAGAACCTGATTTGAATTTTGATTCATTTGAGGAGAAGGCAAGATAATTATTGCCTACCCAAGGATTATTGTCCCAGGAACCCTGCAGAGCATTCCCCTGAACTGAGAAATATTTGTGCTAGAGAATCTAGTGCCTGGCACAGAGTAATCACTCCATTAATACTAGCTATTAATATCGTTCCACTGAACTGAGAAATAAATTGAAAATTTCAAGTTGAACTGAAAATCAAGTACTCCTTTGGCTTTTATACTAATTAACACATAGCCTATGATTCAGGCTATATACATTTTTAATCCTTCTGCCGAATTCACAATGTGATGAGGTGGTTTCCTTGCCCCTTGATAATGCTGCAGATGGTAAGACAGTTCTGCTGATGTCTGATAATACGTGCCCCCTACCACGTTCAATAGAGATATTTTGAAAAATGTGATTTAGCTAAAGGAATCTGTGGAACTGAAATAACAAACCTTCTCGTAATGAGATTGACTATTTTGCAGCCTTTAGGTATAACTATAGTTACAGCTTTAGGAAAATGCAACATATTCTAGACATTTCACTAGGTCTCCTATTTACAACCATTATCTCATTTGATTTTCTCATTTCTCACTTGATTTGAGATAGATATTCTTACTTCTCTTCACATATGAGGAAACCAAGATTTAGGACCTGGCCCTCATCACACAGTCAGTAATTGAGAGGCTGTGATTTGAATCCAGAGTGACTGAATCCAAAGTCTGTGTTTTTAATCACTACCATTCACGGCTTTCCCACTAGTGCAAGTTCAGTGTGAGTTTTATTCCTCTCTTTGCATGGTTTTAGGCATCAAGAGGCTTCACAAATGTGATTCCTTAGACTGTCTGAATGATTGAGTGAGCCTCAATGCAAGGATTGTTAGGTTTCTCTGAAACACCCTTTCTTTGATAAATCTCTCAAAGGGAATAGTCCAGGGATAATAAATCGAGGCATCTTGGGGACTCATGGGAATTTACCTCTGTGATTGATGGAATGAGCGGGCTGTCACCTGCATACATAGTAAATAAAGCCATGGAAATGCATGAGATTGCCACCTGAAAATTGACATTGGTTTGTTCATTTTCTTACGGGAAGAATACAATTGAAATGAAGGGAGCTGAGGGGAACCATAAGAATGATTGATAGAAAGATACAGAGTTTAGATTAGGAAACTGGAAAAGAAAATAGAAGGTTTTATTATTATTATTATATGACTGTCTTCAGAGTATGCCAGCACCCTTTCCTCCATGCAATCACAACGTATACAGCACTCTACTAGGCACCATGGAAGATAGAGAGACAGAGAGACAGAGGAAGAGGGAAGGAGGAAGATGTGCTCTCTGCCCTTAAGGAAACAATGTTTTAATTAACATATTAAAAACTAATTTATACTGGGTTGAAGGGCATGTACATGAACAGTACAAGCACACATGTTCATCACCTAAGGCACTTTACTGCTCATTTCATATAATTTGTCTCTAAGCAAATGGACTTTCTAAAAAAGAAAATTCAAGTTCCCTTGACCAGCAAAGGCTAAGCAGGATGTGAAATGCAATGTGTCAAAGGTAGGCAGGCAAAGCATTTTTTAAGCAGACAAAGGAAAGAAAACGAAGGCAAAAGCCTGTCTTTTATCATATGGCAAAGGAAAGCAGATAATTAATGTTCCAAGTGCCCAAGAACCTTGGTGCCTTCATTCACCTCAAATTTTAGTAAGTCTTAAAGAACTGATTACAAAAAAGACTCACCCAGGGTTATTTAAATATGGATTTTTCAGCCTTATATTTTATACTTCAAAAATGTAATCACTTTTAATTTGCATGTGAAATAAAGTGCAGACATCTTTGTGGGTCTGAGATAATCATCAAGGTACCTTCCAAGGGTACTTGGCCAACTCTTTAGAAACCGTTAGGTATCAACTTCCAAACCACAGTCACATGGAAATGATAATGGAATAGAGTAAGCATTCTGTTTGGAGGAAATAACAGGTGAAAGAATCAAAAAGAGAAAGAAAAATATTCTCTTTTAAATGCGTGTAGACAGGAGGATCACAACTGCTAACAGGCTGTGAATTTGGGCTTCCATGGAAAATTGTGAACATTTCCCTTTGAGACATTTCAAACTAGGGTGACTCATGTTTCTAGTAAAGTCTTTCTAATTAAGTCTTATATATCTGTCTGTAGGATGTGGGGATTAGCTGTGCCTCTGACTCCCATGCCCTTTCCAGCATTTAATTCCAGTTGGAAAACTTTAGTGTGAAACCACAGTTCCACCCTTTAAGGTCATAGCTGTTAAGAACTTGCTCATGAGTGTGGGCTATTGGTTCCTCTGAAGGAACAGTTCACAGAGAGTGATGTGGCTCTAGGACAACAGTGCACATGGTAGGCATTAAACAAATGTGTGTTGAGTGTTTTTGAATCAATACACCTTGACCACCACTGGAGAATCTCTCTCTCCTGCTGACCCTCCCTAGTATAAAATCGGTCTCCCTTTCATTGTCCTCATGACAAAGGATAGGTTCAGAATCCAGGTTTAGAATTCTGTCAGTGGTCAAGCCCTTTGCCATTTAGACAGTCATCACTCATCTGCTCACTTGGGTTTTGGAGACAAATAACGACTGCCACTCGGGTTTAATGATAGTTTCACTTTGAAGTGTTCAGAAGGAAAAGACACCTCAGCACAAAACAGTGTTCTCCCTGGATTACTATGATCATCTGAGACTAGAAGATGAAAAGGAAGACTCTTTGGTAGTATGAGCTATTTAGTACCCATCAATACACAGCTCATTCTTTTTGGACAAAGGATATCACAGAGACCTGGCCAAATTAGAAGGTGAGGGAGCTGTTACGGTCAAACAGAGGTGGTATTTTACTGCATATACCTCTGCCCAGAAGGAGCTTCAAAAAGTCCTCATACCCTGGGCCCGATGAAGGCTTTAAATCTCACTAAAGAGCGTTGCGCATCTGGACTGCTATCTTCCAGACTATGCATTAATCCTGAAGACTGGATACGCATATTTGTTTTACCATAGCTGAGATTTAAAAATGCCCCATAGTGTCTCTCTTTTTACGTTTCTGATTAGTATCAGTTAAATGTCTTGGTTTAAAGGGGTCAGTGAAAAATCTACAGAACTTCATTTGAAAAGGAAGGGTTCAAAGAGACATGATAACTTAAAATCAACCTCAATCCAGTTAATACTGAGGCTTTTTTCAATAAGAGAATGATTTAAACTGAAATGAGCAGAACTCTTGATTAACCAGAAATTCAGTATAATTTCTTGAAAGCTTAAAATGAATACGAAAATCATATTTTTAGGCAATTTAGAATTTAAATACACATATAAAAGCCCACACATAAAATTCATTCCTTGGTAACTTAAAAGCCTCAGCCTATCAGTGAGAATGACTGATTTATGAAAATTCAAGGGAAAAAAAAAGCCAGAAGTTAAAGTTCACCTGATCAATATAACTGGTGGCCATTTTTACAATTTAGACTCCTGAAGGGAAAAAAAGACTTTAAAGCTTGGTTATCTGTTTTTGTTTGCTTGTTTTGATTTTTGCTTTTATTTTTCCCATTTGCTTTTTGCTTCATGGTTCCTTCAAACCAAACATTTTTATCTTTTATTACAGTAAGATTCAAAAAACACCCAATGACTTAAACAATCATAAGATAGCTCTGAAGTGGCAGAGAATGAGTCTAAGTCTGTCTGACACCAATGATTTTGCTATTTCCACTACGCGTGGTGACAATGATTTTTTCATTTGTAAAATAAGGGTAAAGTCTACTTCATCATAGGTTTAAGAAGATAACATACACTTAACATGTAGAGTAGTGTCTGAGGTCTGATAGGTATTCATACAAAAAAGTGTGATGATAGTAATACTGATGGTGGTTATTGCTATTACAGGAAAATGGACTGGAAGGACTTGTCCCCTGAGTGGTCTGAGAATAATATCCTAAGTCCTTTAAAATAAAAATCACTGTGACTGTGGAGTACAAACTAATTATCTCCAAAATCTGCATGCACTTATTTCTTGCAAGAACAGATATTTTCTCCAATAGATTTGGTCACACACCATAGCTCACAGTTAAGTGTTGACTGGGTGAAGGATATTGGTCCATAAAGAGGAAGAAAAAAATTACAGCCACTTCAAAAATTCTATCACAATGACTAGAAAGCACTAGATTAATTGCCTAATAAATACCTCTTGAAAATTCTTTTCATGGGCTAGAATATGAAGCTCAACCCAGAATCAGAGGAACCTAGTTTAAACCAAAATAAAGACAAAAATACATTTTATACAAGCATCCTTATATTTTAGCTTATAATGAATGAAGATGTTCTAGCAATGTTTACTATGTTCAAGGTCTCTTATATACATAATTGTGTCACAATGGCAGGAAAAAGGTTGGAAACTGCCAAAAAAGAAGTCTGCTTGAGATAAGAAGCTTATGATAGCCCACTAAAGAGGCAGAAAAAGCAAGTGTAACATACTGTATGGGTGCACTCTGTCCCACCCTCTCAGCTCTACAATTATTTGAAGGAAAAATCCTGAAATGTACTAGAGAGAAAGTTACCAATAGCCTCAGGGTGAAAGGCTTTCCCTGTTTGCATGAAATTTCTCTGCGGATACACTTCTCTGGTCTTTGTTTCATTTTATAAAATACACATGTATACATATATGCACACCCAGACTCATAAACAAAGTAGCTGTAGCAATAAAAATGTCTGGCCTTCAAGAGAGAACGGGTAGAGTGTATCAATGTCCCATTTTATTTTATTTTATTTTAAGATTTTATTTACTTATTTCACAGAGGGAGAGAGATCACAAGGAGGCAGAGAGGCAGGCAGAAAGAGAGAGGCAGGCAGAAAGAGAGAGGCGGAAGCAGGCTCCTCGCTGAGCAGGGAGTCCGATGCGGGCCTCGATCCCAGGACCCTGAGATCATGACCTGAGCCGAAAGCAGAGGCTTTAACCCACTGAGCCACCCAGGCGCCCGTATCAATGTCCCATTTTAAATCACTTTTGGCAATTCGAATTTATGAGTTTGTGACTTAAAAGTAATACTAGACTATTTAACATACTTGCAAATTATTATTTGATTCTAACACCTTTGTAACATAGTCATCTTCAAATCCCCAGCAGCATCCCATTACCTACGCCTCACCTAGGAAAATAAAGGACCAACATAAGTTGGTCCATCCGAGGAACCTGAAAGTGGAATGTCTCTTAGCTGCTTTAGATCAAATCCAAAAAATGGAATAGAATCTAGTTTCCCATGTCTTCCCTCCACCGCATTCACACAGCCATATTGGGTAATTAAAGGAGAAACAGATATAGAAAAGTCCTCTGAGAACATTAAATTAATTCTCTGTGAAATTTCATTATTTTATCCATAAATGGTATGGTGTAGGTTATAAAGTAGTCACATAGCAATTGTGTGAGAACGGGCTGGAGTGTAAATTTTTTTAAAACACTAATTTTCATTACCAAAACAGAATTGGAGATACCATAAATGAATGTGGGCTTTAATCTTTGATTGAATATAAGACTCACACTCAACTGTGTGACTATTTTGCATATCATCAGAAAGAGATAAAATTTCCCATTAGCTGTTACATTAAGCTTTTAGCTCAGGAAAAGAGTCATGCTCAGGAAAACTAAAAACAAAGCCAGGTCAAGGCCAATTTGATTTCTCTTTGCTGAGTTGATCTAATAGGGAGGCTTGGGTAAAAACCTTTACTGGTTGGTTTTATTTTTGGGGTGGTTTGTTTGTTTTTTGTTTTGTTTTGGTTTGCTTTGGTTTTGGTTGGTTTCTTTGTTCTTTTATGAGCTAAAGGAGAAGGAATCATTAACAGATGAACCTAAGGCATTCTGAAATATACTTGCTAAATAATAAACTTATCCATTTCTTCCAAATGAATAAATTATTCTCATCCAGCTCTACCAAACCTAACAGTCAGATAATGCAGGTGCCAAGGAAGAGAAATGAAGCTCAGCAGAGTGTATAGTAGGCAATGGGAGGGTCAAGGCCGACATTAGATAAGAACCTTAGAGACAATGCCCCAAAACATCGGAAGGGCAACGTCCAATTAAACATTAGGAGAATCTATTGCAATTTTAAACATTTTCAGCTACACAGCAGAGAAAATGCTGAAGGACAGGAAAAGGTAACCACCTGAAACTTCTGAGATCTATCAATATTGATTTGAATCTCTAGTAAAAGAATTAATTCTACACTAGAACTAACATTGGCGATGGAAGGGTGTGAATGAGCCCTTTTCAAATCTGAGGTTTTAAACGTATAGTCTCCCATATTTATTTATTTCAATAACTCAAGGCAAGTTTTCTATTTTTCTAAGGGTAAGGGTGGTTTTTCCATGATTCCCCCAAAATGGCAAAAACAGCCATTTCTTACAGATTCTCTATGTGTCAGGAACTTGAATAGAGCCCATTAGAGAAGGCTTGTCACTGATCCACACTGATGAACCCTCATCTGGAAGATACGATGAAGGAAGGCGAGGGACTAGAATCATCAAGGTTGCTCACTTGCATGCCTAGTGATTGATAATGTCTCTCTGCTGGGACTTCGTCTAGGACTGTCAACAAGATCACCTACAGGTGGCATCTCCATGGAGCCTGGGATTCCTCAAAATTTAGTGGTTGGGATCCAAAAGTGAGTGTCCCAGAGAAAGAGCCAGATGGAAGCTACATCACCTTTTGTGTCCTAGCCTCAAAAGTCACACAGTTTTTCTTCCTTTGCATTCTAGTTATTGGGCAGTCACAAAGGCTGACCTACATTCAAAGGGTGAAAATTAGACTATACCTTCTGGTAGGACAAATGTCAATGTTCTACAGTTGTAGAACTGGAAACGCAAAAACATGGGCAGTTTTTGAAACATGGTCTGCCACAGTGATTATTTCTTTCCTTTTTCCTTCTCTTTTCTTTCCTTTGTGTGCATGTGTCTTATCTATGCTTTCTTATAGTTTCTAGAAAAAAATAAACAAGTCATGCATACAGAGCACATTTCTAGTAAATTCTAGTGATATTTTGGTCAGCTGCTATGAATCAGCTCATTTGCTCATTTGAATCAGCTCAAATGTTCATTAAACATTTTAACTAAAATATTTTCATTTATTTATCAATAGATATTGTAGGCTCCTTTTAACGTTCTGTGAATGTATGAGTGATGCTTTCTTTTTGCGTCATGTTTCTCCATGTTTTTGAATACCCTCTTCTGTCCTGGTGCTGTTACTCTGACCAAATGAGAATACTTATGGATGATGGGCCTGTCGCTCAACTCCCTGAACTGAAATATCCAGAATGATAAGAACCTTGAGATAATGTAAATGGGGACTAACAAAAACATGGAGAAGAAAGAGTGATCTCTTGCTTTGAAAACCACATCCCATGAATAGTTCTTATTGACTTTATAAATGTATATTGAAAATTCTATTCTATAGAAGTAATTTCAAAATTACATGGTGTATTTATTGCAATATTGTTTATAACAGTAAAAACTGAAAAGAAACTAAAATGGTCATCGACAGGGGAATGTCTATGTGGTATATTCATACCGAGAACACTATGCAACCTTAAAATAACATATACCTACTTTCATGGAAATGTGTTGAATTGAGTCATTAAAAAATTTCCAAAATATTATGAATAGCAGAATCCCATTTTTTAAAAAAAAGATATAAAATTTCATTCTAGATGGCAAACTTAGTGCCACTTTAGCTACTCCATATCATCAAAGAATCTCGAGAAATGATCACGTATTTTCTTTTTAAAATTCACATCTGGTATGTAAATCAAGAAGGAGAATTCTTTTTTTTTTTTTTAAAGATTTTATTTATTTATTTGACACAGAGAGAGAAATTACAAGTAGGCAGAGAGGCAGGCAGAGAGACAGGGAGAGGAGGAAGCAGGCTCCCTGCTGAGCAGAGAGCCCGATGTGGGCCTCGATCCCAGGACGCTGGGATCATGACCCGAGCCGAAAGCAGAGGCTTTAACCCACTGAGCCACCCAGGCGCCCAAGAAGGAGAATTCTTAATGGATCATAACATATAAAAAATCCTTGAAAGGTTGAAAATGAAAAGAATGAAAGTTCATGAGACATAGAACATATTTTTCTTCTCAAAAAGTTGGGAGCAATACCAAAGGAGCTTCATACCCAAGTGTAATGGATCCTAAGTTCAAGAGTGGTCCTAAAAGTAACCAACTGGTAATCAGAAGAGGAAATCAAGCAGGACAGATTCTGAAAAATTCACCTTCTCAGGCCAGAGAGCAACCACAGGGGTTTCAGACTCAGGTGGGATGGGGATGGGTGTGGCTACATATTGCACCAGTGGAATATTCCAAGCCTCTCTACTCTGAATGAAACTTGCTCAGTCACAGGCCACAGCAGTTCATCTCACCTCTCCCCATAAGTGGACAAGCTGTTTCAGCTGTTAGAGATGAGAGCACACTAATAGTCACCAATCTCATCATGCTTTTTTTTTGGAACTGAAATGGTGTGGAGTCAGCTCAGAAGTCTCTGAGACCCAAAAATCAAGAGGTTCTTCGTGTACCTGGTGGCTTGGTGGTCCTCACCTTACCATAAAAAAAAAAAAAAAAAAAAAAGTATTGAGCTACACCTACACCATAAGCACTATTGATATCATTTGGATTACCATTTGAAAAAGAGAAAGAAGGAAGGTCAAGAGGCTCACAAATGTTCAAAGGCAAAAAGATGATTGATCTGAATGCTAAGCTCTACCACAAACAGTGCCATGCTGAGAAAATACAAATGAAAAAGACTATCAAGATACATGAAAAGAGAAACACCAAACAAAAGAATGATAAAAAGACTCCACAAGGAGTAGTACTTGCATACCTATTGGACAAAGAGGAACAGTCCTGAGCTAAGGTACTTTCCAAAATGATTAAACAGGGGTGCCTGGGTGGCTCAGTTGGTTAAGCCTCTGCCTTCGGCTCAGGTTATGATCCCAGGGTCCTGGAATCGAGTACCACCTCGGGCTCCTTGCTCAGGAGGGAGTCAGCTTCTCCCCCCACACCCCCTACCCCACTTGTGCACACAGACACTCTCTGTCTCTCTCAGAATAAATAAATAAAATCTTTTAAAGTGATTAAACAGAAACAAAAAATGAAACCAAGAAATTTCTGACCAAAGTTCCTGGCTGGGAAGAAATAGAAGTATTAAAAGTTATTCGAACAGGAAAGAGAAAGAAGAAAATAGGGAAGAGGATGGTTACTAAAGTCTGCTGTGCTGGAGTTGGCTTTACTCAAGAATCACCTAAATATGAAAGATTCATGAAGCCAATGGGCTTATGTTTCAAGATCACATGCATTCAGGGTGGTATAGCCATAGACATCTGTGGCTGGGCTTATGTTTCAAAAAGGCCATGTAACTCATCCTGAACCGATTGGCACCTTTCGTCCACCAATAATTAGTACCAAGAAGAGTCTCCTATCCCCACTATACCCAACTTTGAATGTCATTACCAAAGGAACTGTCACTGAAGTGAACATCAGCAAGTTGGGGCTAGTGGCACAGTGATACAAGGAAGCAAAGTATTTGAGGAAGATATGCCCACAGGCTACCCGCAATCCTGAAAATGATGGATGCATAAACGTGGTCCTGTGGTTTGACATCAATTTCATACAAGTAAATCCTTATAATTATTGAAGACTACACACCGATCTAGAAAAACAGAATTACTGTGATGTTTTTGAATGCTACCCAACAGTCTTACATGTTTGCAATTGATACTATTTATTCTATTGTAAAAAATATTAAAATGGCCTAGTTTTAGAAAAAAAAAGTCATCAATCATTCGAGGGAAGCCAATACTTTGTTGTTCCTCAATAAAAGATCAACTTAATCATGAGGACAGAGGCTTAGAAGAATAAGCAAAACAGGAAATTTAAAGTAAATATAATTTCTATCCTAAAAAATATAAGAAGATATTTAACCCATAATAAAATTAACCTAATGTATAATGGAAATTAAAACTGTCATCATTGTTGGCAAGAATATGGGAACTATGGAACCCCTGTACACTATTGATAAGATAAGAATATAAAATGGTACAGCTGTTATGGAAAACGGTATGGAGTTCTTAAAAAAAAATTAAAATAGGGGAGCCTGGGTGGCTCAGTTAAATATTTGCCTTTGTCTCAGGTTATGATCCCAGGGTCCTGGGATCGAGTCCCATGTCAGGCTCCCTGTTCAGTGGGGAGTCTGCTTCTCCCTCTGCCCTTCCCCCCACTCATTCTCGCCCTCTCTGTCTCTCTGTCTCTGTCTCTCTGTCTCTCTCTCAAATAAATAAATAAAATCTTTTTAAAAAGTAAAAATATGGCACCTGGGTGGCTCAGTGGGTTAAAACCTCTGCCTTCAGCTCAGGTCATGATCTCAGGGTCCTGGGATCAAGCCCCACATCGGGCTACCTGCTCGGCGGGGAGCCTGCTTCCTCCTTTCTCTCTGCCTGCCTCTCTGCCTACTTGTGATCTTTCTCTATCTGTCAAATAAATAAATAATAAAAAACATCTTTAAAAAAAATTTTAAAATAGGGGCACCTAGGTGGCTCAGTTGTTAGGCATCTGCCTTCACCTCAGGTCATGATCCCAGAATCCTGGGATCAAGCCCCACATCAGGCTCCCTGCTTGGCAGGAAGCCTGCTTCTCTCTCTCCCACTCCCCCTGCTTGTGTTCCCTCTCTTGCTGTGTCTCTCTCTGTCAAATAAATAACTAAAATCTTAAAGAAAATTAAAAATAAAATTACCAGGTGATCCAGCAATCCCAATTCTGGATATTTATCTAAAAGAATTGAAATCAGGATCTCAAAGAAATATTAGCACTCCCATGTTCATTGCAGCACTAGTCACAAATAGCCAAGGTATGGAGACAAATTAAATGCTCATCGACGGATGAATGTGTAAGGAAAAGGTGGTATAGAGATAAAATGGAAAATTATTTACCTTTAAAGAAGCATATGTGGTAACATGGATGGACTTTGAAGACATTGTGCTAAGTAGAATAAACCAGCCACAGAAGGACAAACACTTCATGATTCCACTGATATAAGCTATCTAAAGTGATCAAACTCAGAGAAGCAGAATGCAGCATGGTGGTTTCAGGGGCTGGAGGTAAGGGGAAATGGGGAGTTGCTATGGATGAGTCTAAAGTTTCAATTATAGAAGATGAACAACTTCGATAGATCAGTATACTGTGCAACGTTATGCCTGTAGTTAACAACACTTAAAAATGTAAGAGCATAGGGCGCCTGGGCGGACCAATGGGTTAAAGCCTCTGCCTTCGGCTCAGGTCATGATCTCAGGGTCCTGGGATCGAGCCCGCATCGGGCTCCCTGCTCAGTGGGAGCCTGCTTCCTCCCCTCTCTGCCTGCCTCTCTGCCTACTTGTGATCTCTTTCTCTCTGTGTCAAATAAATGAATAAAATCTTTAAAAAAAAAAAAGAAATAACACTCAGCAGTTGGGTTGAACAAAAGAAAGGCCACTTTCAAGAGAAACTAGTAAGCTAGAACATAGGAATTTTCTGATTTAAATAGTTGGAGAGGCAACATTGTGTGGTGGTTAAGAGCACAGACTCTGGAAACAGACTGGCTAGGTTTGAATATTAGGTCTGTACTTACTGGCTGTGTGACATTGGAAAAACCATTTAAATTTTTTGTGCTTGTTATTAAGCTTTTTTCTTTAAACTCCAAACATATCCTACAATACTTTTCTTTGTGAAATTGGGGCTAGGAATTTATGAATTTATTTCTCCTTTGTCACTTTATTAACTGTAAAGTTATGCTCACAGAGAGAACAAAAAGCCCAACGAAGATGCTGGAGGCAAGGGGAGGAACTTCCTGTTTGCTTGTAAGTAATGTCACCATGGTTCTAACAGTGGGAGGTCATCCTGGCCATAGCAGTTGGTTTCAGTCTCTGCCTTCCTTTGGCATCCCAAAGCAGGCTTCTTCACCCTGCCCCACCAGTATCCATACAGTGGGCACTCCCTCATCTCCAAGAGACCCCTCCTCTGCCCAGGTGACCTACAGTAACACCTCCTGCTCAGAGTTCTGTACTCCAATTCTATGGAGTTTCTAGGTTCTGAAAATCTTTCATGAATTTCCCCCACACTTAGAGGTGGCAGCCACTTTTACTTCCACATACCTCTAGGTTACCTCGTTGTCCTCATTTTGCTTTTTCAGTGTTCCAACACTTGCTTAACCAATCCCCTACATAAGTTCTCTCTGCTGAAATATCTAGGGTGTTTTTGTTTTCCCAAATCAATCCCAACTAATATAGTTTATCACGTTCTACCAGAACTAGGTGGTTATGAAGATTGAATTGAGTTAACACATGTACTCAATACATGAATTGAGTCATACATGAGTTAATACTGAGGACAGTACCTGTATATAAAGAGCTATGTAAATATTCACTATCACTTTCAAATGCTATCTCAAAAAGCTGAGGAAAACATAAGAAAAAATGAGAGTCAGTGAAGATAGAACTAAGCATTTCAGCAGCTATTCTAGAAGATGAAAATCAAAATTACTCAGAGGAGACAATCATAGATATATAGATGGATATATGATAAAAAGAGAGAAAGATGTTGGATAGAGAGATAGATGAGGAGAGAAGAATTTGCATGAATTTAATCTAGATATGTCATTGGCAGAAGAAAACACACATAAAACAGCACAAAGAAACACATTGGGGAGGGTATGTGCTGTGGTGAGGGAAAAAAAAAAAGAAACACAGTACCTTATACCTACAGATAACATTTGCAACTCTTACACCATCAAGCTGGTATTACAGCTGACCCTTGAACAACATGTGGGTTAAAGGTGCTGATCTCACAGGGAACTGAAAATCCATATATAACTTTTGACTCTCCCAAACTCTCTAAAACTGCAGTTGACCAAAAGCCTTACAGTTAATTAACAGTTTGTAGGCTATATGTATTATATACTATATTCTTACAATAAAGTAAGCTAGGGAAAAGAAAATATAATTAAGAACATAATAAGGAAGAGAAAAATACATTTACAGTACTGTATCAAAAAAAAAATCCACATATAAATGGACCCTTGCAGTTCAAACCCATGTTGTTCAAGGGTTAGCTGTCATCTGTTACCAAGTGTAGATAAGGAGAGAATAAGAAAATAAAACTATTGAAAATTTTCATTTGTGAACAGAAGCATGATATCTAAAATAAAGTACTACTAATAAAGCATAGCAGTGTTTTAGAAAATAATACAATGTAATTAGCATTTATTTCAGCAATGCTACAGTAGGTTAATATTAGAATTTATTATGATAATTCAGCTCACAAATAAGAAGGAAAACTGTATGATGATCTCAATAGATAATGAAAAAGCATTTGATGATATTCAACACGCATTCTTAGATTTTTTTTTTTTTATTTGGCAGAGAGAGAGATCACAAGTAGGCTGAGAGGCAGGCAGAGAGAGAGGAGGAAGCAGGCTCCCCGATGAGCAGAGAGCCCGATGCGGGCCTCGATCCCAGGACCCTGAGATCATGACCTGAGCCGAAGGCAGAGGCTTTAACCCACTGAGCCACCCAGGTGCCCTCAACACCCATTCTTTATTAAAAAAAATACTCTGAGAAAATGAGAACTAAAAAATAACCCTAATTTGTTATGTAATTTCTACCAGTAGCCTACAGCAAATATTGTGATCAATGGTGAGTCACTAGAAGCATTCCCATCAAAGTCAGGAACTAGGTAGAGATGACTGCTAATGTCTTTAATACTCAACATTGGAGTTCCAAATTAATAAAATAAGAGAAGGAATATGAAGTACACATACTGAAAGGGAGAGGTAAAATCATGATTTACAAGTGATAAGATTACCTATAGAGTTTGTCAGTTGATTGTCTTAGTTTTCCTAGTAGAATAAATAAGAAAGTTCAATATTGTGGCCTGGTAAAAAATAAATGCTAAGAAAAATCTAGAGCTCTCCTATGTACCAGGGGGATATAATAGATTTAAAGATCCTTCTGATGGAAACACAATATACAAAGCAATGAGGAAGGAATCTAGAAGTAAATGTATAATAATGTACAGAAAATTATAAAATTTTGCTGAAGGTAAAAGAGAAATATAAATGTTTGTTCATGGGAAGATGCAATGCAATAAAGTTGTTAATTCTTTCAAACTTATTAAATTCAGTGTAATTCCCCAGAATTTCCCACAATATGTTTCATCCTTCATGACCAGAGGAGTCTAAAATTCAAGCAAAAGAGGGGCACCTGGCTGGCTTAGTCAGTAGAGTATGTGTCTCTTGATGTCTAGGTTGTGAGTTCAAGCCCCAGCTTGGGTATAAAGATTACTTTAAAAAAATCTTTAAATAAAAAAAATAAAATTCAAGTGGAAGAATAAATGTGAAAAAGGTAAAGGCAGTTTTATAAAAGAACAAATTGAGAACAACTTGATCTAAGAGATTTCAAATTCTTAAGATCTAGGTAGTAAAGCAGTATGGCAGATGTGTGCGCGTGTAGAAATAGATGTATGCTCACTGGGATGAGGAGAATTCCAAGCCATACTGTTGACTAGCTAAAGTAAAAAAAATGAAGAAAATAAAATTTTCTCTTTTCTAATTCACAAAGCAGGAATAGATCCAGATGAGCACATACCCACTGATGTCTTGGATGGTGGCTACTGATTATAGGGATTCTCTCACCTTATGATTTGTCTTGTGATTTTTATGGAACATAATCATATATGACTCAAGTAAGGATGAATAAAAATATTTTTAACCCTGTACTATTTATATACAGAAATACAAACCTATTTATATCTAAATAGTTATATCTTTCTATCTTTATGAACAAACTTATAATGTGCAACAAACCATTTCAAAACTTGGTTGCCTAAAACATCCTTAATTGTCATGATTCAGTGGATGCGTTTGGAGTTGTTCTGGCTTAGCTGAACATGGACTGTCTAGAATGACCTCACTCACCGCGGCTGGAATGGCTGGACGGTCAGTGTGTCTGATGCTCGCTGCACGTGGTCTCTCATCCTTCAGGCCAACCTAGGCTTGTTCACACGATGGTGGAAAGGTTGGCAGCAGCAGGAGAGGGCACACCTTAATGCACAAGCATTCTTCAAGCTCCTAGTTGTATCCGATTTGCTATCATCTCATGGGCTAAAGCAAGTCATGTGGCCAAACCCAGGCAGTGCGGGACGGGACCACCCATTGAAGAAAAAACCATAAAAGAATACACACCAATAATGTGGATGTATCCGGGAGTAGGAAATAACCGGAGGGTGAAGAAGGAGGGTGTTTACTTCCTTACACACCAACGTGCTGTTTTGTTGTTTACGATGAACATGTGTTATTTTTGCAAAGTATATTATTTTGAAAAGTTAACAGAAGAAAACATTCTTCTTCAGGTATGGACTCTGAGTTTCCCCACTTTGGCTCCATTCCCCATACCTACATACGTTTCCCCTCCACAGCCACTAAATCTTCATGCCCTCACCTGTGTTAACATGCATTCTCCTACAGTGAGACACTGCAAAATGCTTACCTCCTAGAAACTTCACCTTTGCAGTCACCCTAGCATCTGCCTGCACATAATGCACAGAGTATGGAAACATGCATAACAAAGTAAACAAGGACAAAAAGGCTTTTAGAACTCCCAATTGGCGCCAGCTGCTTCTGTCCCCCAAGGGAGTGGTATAATTTTCCTCTAGAGCCAACAGCTTTTTGTAAAGCAAAATGCCTCCATTGGCTGATTTAGGGTGCAAACATTGAGCCTCCCAGGACACAGTTTAGAAGGATACAATGTAAGAGAGAGAGTCACTGTCTTCTGAGGTGGGGGGAAATAAAGATGATTCAGGAAGGAATGAGAAGAAAACAAAGGGAAAAAAAGCAAAATAATGGCTTTGGGTAATGTGGGTGGCTAAAATTCTTTTAAGGACAGAGTGGGTTAATTATTAAGTGGTTGTCTTTCTCCTTTGTGGCCCTTCTATATGCTGCTTTGCTCTGCTGATGCTTGGATGCTGCAATGTACATTTTCCTTTGTCAGCTGCCGTTGTTAGGTTTTGCCACAATGAGTCTGGGGACTTGCTCTTCCTCTTTGCTGGCTATTCCTGTCACTGGAGCCGTTTGCTGTTTCTCTCACCATCCTCCTGACAAAGAACTTCATTCAAGTAGCTTCAGTCTCTAAATTCTGGCCCTTCCAGGACCAGCCTCATTGTACTCGCATCCATGTACCAGCACCGGAAGGGCAGCAGCCTTTTCTCAGAGGGCGCAGCCCCAGCCATAAGCCACACCCTCTCCAAGACCCTGATTGGCTGGCATCAGCCAGATGGTTACCCCTTCCTGCAGGGTCCCTCCCACCTGTGTGAGGTCTGAGCTTCTAGGTTCTAATAGCTCCCCTTTTTGTCTCCAACACGAGGGGTGGTGATGGCTTGCAGTGATTATTAACTTTGTATTACCTCGGTGTGACCTCCTTTCTTTTTAATCCATCGTGGAAATAAACAAAAAGCGCATGAGAACAAACTGAGGCTATTGATCCACAGCTTACTATGGCAAGGGAGTTAGCCACCATCACTTGCAGTTGGCAGAGGCTCACAGGCAGGCTGCAAAGTCAAGACTCTTTATAGTGAAAAAGGAAAGGTTTCAGGTGTGCTCTGACTGGGGGTTGTTGGAAGGGGGAATCTTGAGGCAGGCCAGCTAGAGGCAGCGTATCATGTGATTGATTTGGAGAGCATATTTGGCTTGGGCTATGCTCCCCAAAGTTGGCGGGTGGCAGGAGTGGGGACGGAAGGTGGATAAAAAAATGGGGAAGCCAGTGGTCATTAGTCAAGTCCTGACCATTCTGGACTGACTTCTACAGAGGTGAAGGGTCAGAGTTCTGTCACACATGAACAGGCCAGCGTTCATTCGTACGTCCAGTTGCTCACCGCCCGTGCCTGTTCGGTTAATTCCCTAGGTGACGTCCTCTCTCTTTAAATGTCTAGAGGGACTTCTGCTTTCCTTGACAAGACCTTGACTGATACAAGAAGTGTCTAATATTGCATTTTCAAAAGTTCCCACCGCGTGAATGTGTGGATCTCTTTTGTCGAATCTTCAGTGAATCTTACACACATGCCAATGGATTGTATACAAGGTGTTTGGGGGGAAAATCGAGGAGATGAACACATCTGTAAGAGTCCAGGATAGAAAGAGCAGCAGCAGAAGGCAGTGACCCCAGAACTTCAACAAAGACAGGAAGGTGAACCTTGAAATGATCAAGAGCACGGAGCCCCAAGTGCCTTTCTACATCTATATGCTGTATTAGGAACTGATAATGGTGCCTTATAAGCATTTTGGTTTGGTTAACCCGTTCCCAAATTGATAAACCAATTTTACCTAAGTGTATTGGTAATATTGCTGTGATTCATTCATATTTGTGGGCAATTCTCTTCAATTTTTCATAGCTGTACTGAGTTCCTGTCTGGACTAGGCATTGTGAGATATTTGTAAACTGGAAATTACCCCACCTCTGTCTTCAAAGGGTTTAAAGCCTTTCTGGAAAGAAATCAACAAGGGAGAAGTAAGTGGAAATGATAAAAATAATATATGTAAGATCCAGAATAAGAAATCCAACTAAATAGCATTGTATTATTTTGAAAAAGGGAAGAAAATATGTATGATTTTAGTTCGCTGGGAAGCTGTTGCACAATAGATCAGACTTTGATCTTTATTTTTCAAGAAAGAAAAAGCCAAGATGAAAAAAAAAAATTTCCATCCTTTGGGTTCCTGGGTGACTCAGTTGGTTAAGTGATTGCCTTTGGCTCAGGTTATGATCCTGGAGTCCCTGGATCCAGCCCTGTATTGGGCTGCCTGCTCAGTGGGAAGTTTGCTTCTCTCTCTGACCCTCTCCCCTCTCACGCTCCCTCTCTCTCTCTTTCTCTCAAATAAATAAACTCTTTTAAAAACACTCTATCTTTAAAAAAATTCCAAAAAATTGTCATCACACAAATTGCTAATTCTACCTCATTAAAAGCTCATATTTTGCTTTACCTTTCACAAATGAGCAGCTTAAATAGTCATAAGCTTGATATACAATTTATTAAGCATTTTTACTTACGTTGTCATAACTATTTTTCATGTTTTTACATGTTTTATATTTGTAATCATCATGTAGCATTCCATCATCTGCTTGTGCCATAAATTACGCAGCCTTCCATTTGGGGTGTTTGTTTGTTTTCAAATTTTGCTATCTTAGATTTACCCACGAAGATATTAATCGTGTCACTAAATTTTTGCTTCCGGCAGATTGTTCTTTTGGATATACTTTTAGAGAGGACCAGAGGTGCTGGCTAAGAGCACATTTATGGCTCTTCCTTTTGAAATATGGCTTTACAAAAAGATTGTAAAGTATTGTTAGTAAACTAGTTTATCTTAGCCACATCAGCTCATGTCATCTTTTTTTTAATCCTCATTTCCAGGGTGCTATAATTTGCATTTTTAACTACTAATGAGGAAAAGAATCTTTCCATCTGTTTTCTTCTTGTATTTGTTGATGAGGATTATAAAATGTGCAGAGGAAAGGAAAATACCTTGAAAAAAGACAGAAATGAACACAGCTGGGGGTTAAGAGGGAAGATAGCTGGATGGTAGGAGGATAAACAGAAATATTATTTATAATATGCTTATGTACACATGTCACATGTCTCCATATTTCTCCCTGATGAAGTATTTGCTATAAGCCTAGCACTACATTAAGTGATGCTTTTTTTTTAAAAAAAATTTATTTATTTTCAAGAGAGAGAGAGAGAGAGCATGAGCAGGGGGAGTGGCAGAGGGAGAAGCAGACTCCCTGCTGAGCAGGGAGACTGACATGGGACTTGATATCGGGCTCGATCCCAGGACCCTGAGATCAGGACCTGAGCTGAAGGCAGACTCTTAACCAACCGAGCCACCCAGGTGCCCCTTAAATGATGCTTTAAATAAATTTCATATTATACTCATAACGATGCAATGTTTGTTTTCCCCCATTTTTCTGGCAAGAAACTGAAAAATCTCATCGGGGTTAAGCCACATGCATAGCCACCACCTTTAGAAGCAGCGTCGGATTTTTCCAGTGTCTGTCTTACTCGAGCACATTTCTAAATACCAGGTGATACCCTAAATATTTTACTGAAGTGAAGAACCAGTACTGAGAAATCAAGGCACACATGAAAGACTATCATAAATTGGTAATAGTGGGGCGCCTGGGTGGCTCAGTGGGTTAAAGCCTCTGCTTTCGGCTCAGGTCATGATCTCAGCGTCCTGGGATCGAGGCCCGCATCAGGCTCTCTGCTCGGCGGGGAGCCTGCTTCCTCCTCTCCCTGTCTCTCTGCCTGCCTCTCTGCCTACTTGTAATCTCTCTCTCTCTCCGTGTCAAATAAATAAAATCTTTAAAAAAATAAATAAATAAATAAATAAATTGGTAATAGTGGAATCTTCCTGGGCCCTGGTAGGATCTACCAAAATGAGATCCATATTGGCTGTAAGGACTATATTCATTTTCTGCTGCCAAATGGACTTGGTTTTAGTTTAATTCTCTTTATAGAATTGATGTTTGTTCTTGGCTAACCATCTATGATATTATTACACTGCACACAATGAATTATTCACCCGAATGTGCCTTACAATTAGCCTCAGCAGAGTATTTGCTCCTTTCGTCCAAACATTTTACTTTATCTATAAAGATTAAATTAATCATCTCTGCCAGCAATGAATAACTGAGAGAATTAGTTTTTAATATCTGGAGTAGAGAAGGGGAAATTGCAAGCAGAGCAATACATTTTGCTTGACCAGTGTTCCATGTTTCCTTTTATAATTTGTATTCTGTATCATATGCAGCATCTTTGGCTGGGGAGAGGAAGAGATAGGATACATTATTTGATCAATGACGGCCAACCTTTAGGGGGGAAGACAGCTGAACAAAGATGATTAATTAAAATGCACTTTAACTTTAGTCATCTTATTTCAAAGTCCCATCATTTCATTTTTACAACGCCGTGATAGGACACATACTGTTAGTTCCCTATTTTACAGAGGAGAAAGTAGGTTCAGTGGACTGAAGTGATCAAGCCAGAGAATGTGCCGAGGCCATGCAGCATCAGTATTCCAACCTTGACCCTGGTTCTGGTGCTTCCTGGTGGTATTCTGCACTGGGTCCACTCCTCTTTTCTGTTCCAATCCACCCCCAACTTGTGATTCCACAGAGCGATGAAATTCTCCAGAAGGAAAGCATCAGAAGGAAAGCAAGAGGGCTATCTGACCCAAAGACAAGTACTATTTGGTACATTATCAATAGTCATACACATTGAACATGGGATAATCCATTTGGAAACAAAATTGCCCTGTCAAACCAGTTTTTCTGGTTGTTTCCACTTCCATGTGATTGAAATTAAAAAAAAAAAAAAGGAGAGCTAAGTTCCTTACCCTAACCCCTGTAAGGCCCAAGGGCGAGTTGCCCACAATGTGCCGCTTTGGAATGCAGATTACATTTCAAGCCGAAGATAATCGAGGTCCAAAAGACTCAGGAAGACATTTTGACCTTCCTGTAATTGTCTAAAAGAATTTAGATAAAGGGGCGCCTGGGTGGCTCAGTGGGTTAAAGCCTCTGCCTTCTGCTCAGGTCATGATCTCAGGGTCCTGGGATTGAGGCCCTCATCGGGCTCTCTGCTCAGCAGGGAGCCTGCTTCCTCCTCTCTCTCTGCCTGCCTCTCTGCCTACTTGTGATCTCTCTCTCTCTCTGTGTCAAATAAATAAATAAAATCTTTAAAAAAAAAAGAATTTAGATAAAGGACCTGCTCTAGGAAGGGAGCTATCACCATAGATAACTACAGTATAAAATGAATTTAGTAAACTCTGTTAAAATTCCTTACTTTGTCCCATTGTTTTCATGTGGCTCAGCAAACATTTGTTTACCAAACATATACTCTTTTTTCATCGTCCCATGAATTGATTTCCTTCTCTTTGAAGCCCAAGATTCCTTATCCCCTTCCTGGATGGGGATGACACATGTACTTCATTTTGCCTGTCTTTGGAACCTCATGTCTGTGGGGATTCCCTGTACCCATAAAATTAAATTTTATTTTCTCCTGTTAATCTGTCTCATGTCAATATAATTCTTAGATCAGCTAAAGTTTTTTTTAAGGTTTTATTTATTTATTTGTCAGAGAGGAAGAACAGCAGGCAGAGGGAGAAGCAGACTCCATGCTGAGCAAGGAGCCTGATGTGGGACTCCATCCCAGAACCTTGGGATCATGACCTGAGTTGAAGGCAGACGCTTAACCAATTGAACCACCTAGGCGTCCCTAGACCGGCGATAAGTCAGAAGTTCAAAATGTAGTCAGTTGACCACTTACATCAGAATCATCTCGGCCCCAGCCCCACATACTGAATCAGAATCTTTGGATGTGAGGTCCAAGAATCTTCACTTAAAACCACTCTCCAGGATTTGAGACCTACTCATGAGAGACCTACTCATTAAACTACACAGGTTTAATGATGGTGGTGATGAAATAAATGAACTAGTACCTGGCCCCTACTTAGTGATGTATAGAAATGTATACATGTTGTACATTATCTTGTTTAAACTCCTAAAAACCCTAGAGGCCATTACTATTATTATTCTCACATTAGATGAAGGAACTGGAACGTCACAGAGTCAAATCTAAGTACCCTGGTTCTAGACTTTATTATATCTTCTTAAACCCTACATTTTATCAGTGTTTTAGTTACAGAAAATTTCAGGCAAGGGTGTCCAAAGCAAAGTACTGCAATTTACAATGAAACAAAAAAAAAAAATCAAACAAAATAAAGCTGTATACCTCATTTTGAATAAGTATTCTGCTGTTTTACTAGGATTTACCGAATGACTAGATGAAAAGTAAGTATAGTGTGATTAAAAGTTTGAAAAGCCTACAGTTTATTAAAAGGTTTAACTAAGGGGTGCCTGGTAACTCAGGTAAACGTCTGCCTTCGGCTCAGGTCATGATCCCAGGGTGCTGGGATCGAGTCCCTGGCTGGGCTCTCTGCTCAGAGGGGAGCCTGCTTCCCCCTCTCGCTGTGCCCTTCCCCCTTGCTCATGTTCTCTCTTGCTCCCAAATAAATAAATGAAATCTTAAAAAAAAAAAAAAAAAGATTTAAATAAGGACTTGGCTAAAATCTATAAAGTATTTAAACATTAGCATGGGAAAACCAGACAAACCGAACTGAATGTAAGTAAAAACTGTTCTCAAACATGAGAAAAATCCAGACATAAATTACTTACTTTACCTAGTCCACGGAGATTGGAAGCGGTCTTCAAGGGAGTGATTGAAGAATGGTCTCTCAGAGCACCCACGGCTTTTTTTTTTACCTTGACTACATTAACTAATGGGACTATATATCCTGGGGATCTCTACAAAGCTTCCTAATCAGAGAAAACGGGCAATTTTCAAATGCACTTGTTACCATGCTGAAAAGCAGAAGAAGCATGTGACAATGATTTCTTCTCAACTTCCTTGCATATTTTCTATAGTAATCATTAAACACAATTGATCTTGAACCACATTTGGAAAAAAAGAGGCTCAAATATTGATGGTTTGCTTCATTATTCTTTCTTTGTAAGAATTACAGTGGGGCATCTTTATTTACTACTTGCTGGACTGTATATTTGTACATTTCTGGATGGTAGTTGGCACTAGGTAAGAAGTTTTGGAAACATTCTTTGATCTAATGCATCTATTTATAGGATTTGTTTTAAGGCAATGACAAATGATATGAACAAAAACTTTCCCACAAGGATGCTTATTATGATAATCATTGTAATTTTTATTAAAAATGTTGGTAACAGAGAAAAGTACCACCTGCTATTCCAACATGGAAACGTGGCAATAATGACACATGATGCACTTGGCCTTCCAGTATTTGTTTCACCGATCATGGCCATACCTAATTGTCACCAATTGTTTATTGTTTTATATCTTTTTAAACTTAATATCATGTCATAAGCTTTTGCTCATATAGATAAATTGTTATACACATGAATTTTAATGTCTTTAAAATGATTTAAACAAGTGCTGCAAAGGCAAATCCTTATTTTAATTGCACTATTTTAATGATGTAACATGAGTTAAATAATCCCCTGTTGTTCAATATGTTTTCCATTTTATTTATTATAAATAATGACACAAACAATTGGATGCTTAATTTGTTAGCTATAGTATTCATAACTAGAGGCAATTTCTTTTCATGTAAAGAACTTATTTCTTAAAATTGTAAACATAGGTGTTTTAAAACAAAAAATAAAATCCCACAAAGCACAAATTGGGCCTTTATTTAAAGCATATTAAGTATAATGTGTATTTATTACACAAATCACCATTCACTTCTGTTTTAAAGATTTATTTATTTACTTTAGAGAGAGAGGGAGGGAGAGAGAGCTCAAGCAGGGGTAGAGGGAGAGGGAGTGGGAGAAAAAAAATCTCCAGCAGACTCTCCACTGAGTATGGAGCCCAACGATGTGGGGCTGGATCCCATGACGCTGAGGTCATGGCCTGAGTTGAAATCAAGAGTCAGAGGCGCCACTGACTGAGCCATGTAGGCATCCCAACCACTCATTTTTCAAAACCTTATTTAAGGGGCGCCTGGCTGACTCAGTCTGTGGAGCATGCAACTCTTGATCTCTGGATTGTGAGTTTGCACCCCACATCAGGTGTAGAGATTACTTAAAAATAAAATCTTTAAAAAAAAAAAAACCTCTTATTTAGAACTTCATATTGCTTCTTTTTGCTTATGACTTTACTTATGGGTAGATTACCTGTAATCAGCTTTAATAATTTAAACTAATATAGTCAGGACTTTATCGATGAGGATGATTTCTTAATCGTATATCTCAAAACCATGTTCATTATTTAATGGTTGTCAAGGGGTTATGATGTCAGAATGTTTCCTCTAGTTCTATTTCCTCTATCTCTATAATTCCTCTATTTTCCACTTTGAAGAACTAACTTTAAATTGTTTCCATGCTTCAAAAACATGCAAAAAGAAAATATACTTTGCTGTAAGTACTAATTTATATTTTAAGGATCTGTTTCATGTTGTTGACGAGAACTGTAATGAGACCCACCAATGATGTTTTGGAATGGGAAACTTTTTTTTTTTAAACCAGTCATTGTGTTATGAAGGGACTTCATTCTCAGAAAATTGTTTAGTTTTCAGGTTTTTCTTTCACTGGCACTTTTCAACAATGCACCAGCTTTCTTTGAAAGATGAAAATTCCCTTCCTCTTTGGATGCTCATTAGCAAGTAGAGTAGATGGTGCATATTTGTGTTTTACAAATGGATGGGAAAAATGGCTTTGTCTCAAATGACTAAAAAAATAGCCAGTCAAGTTGATCTTTCTATATCAGACTTTTTGAAAAATATGGAATATGTTAATGTATTAATATTCCAGATGGTTCACAAAAACCCTATAATGCTGCTTAAATGAAAAGCCCTTGATGGTAATTTAACCCTCTCATCATTAGTAATAATATAATATTTTCATATATTAACCAAATGCTTGCTCCCAGTAATGATTTTCTTTTACTCCATGGAATCCATGAATGTCTCAGGCAAGTAAAGCTGGTAAGAGTAGTAAATAACAACAACTATAATAATAACATAATTAAAAATAAATCTCATCTGTTTCAGAAACCAGAGTTTTTGACTTGCAAAAGGCTAAAGATTATTTTTCTTTCTCTTTATGGATCTTGTATGCTTGGAATTGAATGAGTCATGATCTTTGGTTTATGACAGTATCAGTGTTTCATACCAGGCCCTCGTTTATTTTGTTTTCTTTTTAATAACGTAAAGAAGCACCTTATAACATAGTATACTGTCAAAGAATCAAAACATTACCAATAACTTGCATCCACTTACTCTTAGGTAAGAAGGAGTGGAATTGCTGGGACAACTTTATTAGATATGCAACCCTAATAGATAATGCTAAAATGTTTGAAACATGGCTTCAGTGAACTCTGTATAAGGAATCCTACTGATTTGTTCTGGAATTGTCTGGCTTTTTTAATCTTTACCCATTAAGTGGAATCAAATTGTATCTTGTGTGGTCTTTTTTTAATTTGTTTATCTTTAGGGCCTTGATTTTCTTCTCCAAAGCACTAATGTGGTTTAGTACATTGATTGGCCGTATGTCTTTTTTTCCCCTGTTCATAGCTGTTTCTGCTTTTCCCTCCATTTTTCTATTGATATGTTTGTTTTTTCTTTTTTTTTAAGATTTTATTTATTTATTTGTCAGAGAGAGAGAGAGAGAGAGAGAGAGCACAAGCAGGCAGAGTGGCAGGCAGAGGCAGAGAGAGAAGCAGGCTCCCTGCCAAGCAAGGAGCCTGATGTGGGACTCGATCCCAGGACCCTGGGATCACAACCTGAGCCAAAGGCAGTTGCTTAACCAACTGAGCCACCCAGGTGCCCCATATGTTTGTTTTTTCTATTGATTAGTAAGTTACATACTGATATACATATACATACTTAAGACTTTTTCTATTGATTATCAAGATATATATATTATGTACACATAAATATATATTTAAGATTTTTTCTATTGATTAGCAAGATGTGTAATATATTACATACAAATATGTGTGTCTATATATATATATGTATCCTTTGTGGCTCTAGATATTACAGATATGTTCTCCTAGTTTATTGCTTATCTTTTCATCTTTTTTTTAAGTATCTTTTGACATCATTAAAACTAATACACAGTATTGATTTAGCTATATATAGTCTTTTTTGTTTCCATATGAATTGCAGAAATGTTTTTTCTATTTCTGTAAAAAATGCCACAGGGGGAGGGTGATACCAGCAAAGGTGATGAAATAAAAGGTCCCCAGCTCACATCCCTCAACACAAGCAACAATCTGGCAGTCATCCATCAACCAAAGTGCCTTTATGGGAGCTTGAGGATCCCGGTGGAAGGTTGTGAAATCCCAATAAAGTCCAAGATTAAGGACTACTGCTTTGAGAAAGCAGGCCCACACCCTGGCAGCAGGCTTGCTGAACATAATTTCAGTTACACACCCACAGCGTCCCCAGTCCCTTTATGGACTCAGCTCCAGCACCTTATGACCAGTCCCATCCTCCCAGAGACCTGGGAGGACCCATTTCTCAGAAGAAGACATACAACAGGGTATATGAAAAAGTCTTCAAAATCACTAATCCTCAGGCAAATACAAATCAAAACCATGGTGAGATATCAACTCCCATCTGTTAGAATGGCTGTTATTAAAAAAGACAAAAAATAACCGTTGGTGAGGATGTAGAGAAATTAAAACCCTTCTACACTGTCGATGGGAATATAAATGACAGAAAACGGTATGGAGGTTCCTTTAAAAATTAAAAAGAGAAGTACAGGGCACCTGGTGGCTCAGTCGGTTAAGCGGTTAAGCGTCTGCCTTCGGGTCAGGTCATGATCCCAGGGTCCTGGGATTGAGTCCCACACTGGGCTCCTTGCTCAGCAGGGAGCCTGCTGCTCCCCCCTGCTTATGCTTTCTCTGACAAATAAATAAAATAAAGTCTTTTAAAAAGAGAGAGAGAGAGAGAAGCACATATGACCCAGCAATTCCACTTCTGGGTATATATCCAAGGCAATGAAATCAATATTTCAAAGAGATGTTTGTACCCCCTTATTCACTACAGCACTACTCAGAATAGCCAAGATGTAGAAACAACCTAAACGCCCATCAATGGATGAAAGGGTAATGAAAAGCCAGTATATACATATAATGGAACGTCATTCCGCCTTAAAAAGAAGGAAATTATGCAATATGAGACAATATGGGTGAGCCTTGAAGACATTTTGTTAAGTGAAATAAGCCAGCCATAGAAAGACAAATACTGGGTAGAGAGGTGGAGGCTGACGGTGACGGTGTTTTGGACAAGACTGAGGACCTGAAAGGGAAGGTAACCTCCCCAAAGTCACAGAGAAATTGGTAGAGTTGGACAAGAACCTAAGCCTGTAACTGAAGAGACTAGAGGTCTTTCTGTTAGACTTCTTGAGAAGAGACGATCTTTGCAAATTATCTTGTAGGAAAAAGGCCCAAAGTGAAAAGGAGCCGGAGAGCTCCCCCAGATGGCTAGGAGCTGATCGAACCAACACTGGATGAATTGGATCAAAAGATGAGAGAAGGGCGCCTGGGTGGCTCAGTGGGTTAAAGCCGCTGCCTTCGGCTCAGGTCATGATCCCAGGGTCCTGGGATCGAGGCCCGCATCGGGCTCTCTGCTCAGCAGGGAGCCTGCTTCCTCCTCTTTCCTCTCTCTCTGCCTGCCTCTCTGCCTACTTGTAATCTCTCTCTCTGTGTCAAATGAATAAATAAAATCTTTAAAAAAAAAAAAAAAAAAGATGAGAGAAGCTGAAACAGAACCTCACGAGGGAAAGAGGAAAGTGGAATCTCTGTGCCCCATCTTCAGGATCCACCACCCAAAAACGTGGTATATTTTTGACCTCTTTTACAAGAGGAAAGCCATAAGCAGAGAACTATATGAATACTGTATTAAAGAAGGCTATGCAGATAAAAATCTGATAGCAAAATGGAAAAAGCAGGGCTATGAGAATTTATGCTGCCTATGCTGCATTCAGACCCAGGACACCAATTTTGGAAGAAAGTGCATTTGCCGAGTCCCCAAAAGCAAGCTGGAAGTGGGCCGGATCATTGAGTGCACGCGCTGGGGCTGCTGCGGCTGCCTGGGGCTGCTCCGGCTGAGGCCCTGAGGCCCTGACTCCTCTTCACCTTGAACTTTGGACTTCGTGGGTTTCTGCCTGTCATGCCACCCCATTTTCTGGGAGCAGCTCTTCTTGCAGAACAGTGCTCCCGGCCTGAGCTGGAGCACGGTCTCTACATGTAAAGTCTTTGGTGTTTCTCAGCTGTGATTTGTAGAAATAAAATTTTTAAACCTTAAAAAAAAAAAAGACAAATACTATATGATTCCAATTATATGAGGTACTGAAAATACTTCAGTCCATGTAATCACAGAGTAGGATGATGGCTACCCAGAGTTGTCAGGGGCTAGAGAGAGGAGGAAATAAGGAGTTACTAATCAACAGGCATAAAGTTTGAGTTCAGCAAGATGAGTAAGTTCTGGAACTCTGCTATACAATGTTGTACTGAGAGTCGCCAATAATATATTGTACACTTAAATAATTTGTTGAGTGTAGCATCTTACTACAATAAAATAACAAAAAAAAATAGAAAATCCCAAGATAAATGTCCATTAGTAAATACTATATTCATGCAGGAAAAGAATTTATCTTACTTGTGGGAAACTCAGTAGAAATCATGGAGAAACTGAAAAGATTAGTGGAATAAGGCATATTCAGAAGTGTATCTAACTTTTTTGAACTGCAAAATCTGAAACATTCATGAGAATAACTTCTTTATTAGGAAGTTGAGAGAATCCTGGCTGTATCAGACAAAACAAACATAAGAAACTTGAAAAAATCTAAGACACAAATTTTATAGCATAAAGAATAAATTTAACAAAAGGCACAAAACAATCACCATATTTAAGAGCCAGTTTTCTTAGTCCCATTACAGGCCAGAGAAGGGAGATTTTCAGAGATAGTTAAAAAGGAAGCCATACACTTAAATTATACTTTTTGTCCCTAAAACAAAGTCCTGCTCTTGCCCTTCCACTAGACGAGTCTGGCTAGAGAAGGAGAATGAAACGTAGGGTACAGAACACCTGTCTCTAAGACCCCAGGGAAAGCCTGAGGAAGTTGAAATATTAAAGAGTTCTCCAATCCTGGCATAGTGGAAATCTGCATTTCCTTAAAGGGAGTATGAAGGTCTGTTTGCATGTGAAGAATGATGCAAAAGTAGCTGGAGGCCCAACCTGAAGAGGCTGGCATAAGGAAAACAAAGTAGCAATCATCATGGAAAAATAATGAGAACCAGTCAAAAATAAACAGAGAGAGAGAAATTGTAAAGAATACTGCAGGTGAATAAAGGCTAATAACTAAGGGTCAGATGGATCCCATATCACACCTTGATAATGTATGTGAGTTGAACTGACAAAGGAAATGCGGCATTGATCGACTCCTCCGAATTCAATTGAACTTGACTGTCACTGGGTGGAATGGGTTAAAGTAATGCAAAATGATGAAGCATGTTTTGCAACTTTAACTCATATCAGAATCACCTGGAAGGCTTTTGAACCACAGCTTGCTGGCCCTAGCTCCAGAGTTTCTGACTCAGCAGGTCGATCTGGGGTAGGGCTCAAAAATTTGCATTTCTTCCTAGTTCTCAGGTGATGCTACTGGTGTTCCTCTCAGAATCACATTCGGAGAATTACTGGTGTGACAGATAAACATCAGAATCTCAAGGACTTAGTACAAGAGGAGCTTGTTCCTTGTAATATCCACTCAACACGGTGGTATGTATGGGTGTATGGGGGAGGGAGGGGTGATGTTCTTTGTACATGGCTGACAAGATCACCTTGGGCAGACATCCAGTGGTATGACAGTGGAAGACAGCCAGCAGAGGACTACACAGGAGGTTTTTATTGGCTAAGCATCGAAGAATCTTCTCTCATTTTGTTAGAACGCAGACACATGGCCACAGCTAATTGCAAGGGAGACAGAAAAACACTGTCTAGCCGCATGTCTCAAAGGAATGGGAAACAGATTTGGTAAATAGCTAGTCAATCTTTATTACAGGGTTCAAAATCAAAAGTTAGGTTGGGTTAAAGTAAAATCGAGCTAGATACCTTTCATGTTTGAATTGTATGGCCTGACTTTTATACTATCAACACATGGCTTATAAGAATATTTAAGACCCGATTCCTGTCTACATCTATATTCTTATCACTCCTCATTTTCTTTCTTTGCATTCTGTCCTCCAGTTTGACCACACTCACTTTTATTCTTTAAAGGAGTCATGCTCTTTGAGGATTCCTCTCTATACCACTTTTCTCCCCCTGAGTGATCCTATTGCTTACCTTCCTACCTCCTCCCTGCTGTGCCATTTATCTGGTCAATGCTTATTCGTCCTGCAGGTCACCCTCTGGAAGTCACTTCCTTAGAAATTCTTCCTTGACTACCACCCAGACCCTAGACTAAATTAGTTACAACTGACTCCTCGATGTACCAATTTTACTTTGAATTTCTTGTTTTGATTTTTATAATTGTGTGATTTTCCCACTGGAGTGTAAGCTCCAGATCAAGGCTGAAGCTTATCTTACCTACTATTTTATGAGCACTTCTCATGGTATTTGGGATAGTATTTAAGAATTACTTTTGGAAGGGAGGGAGGGAGGAAGGAAGGGAGGGAGGGAGGGAGGGAGGAAGGGAGGATGGGAGGGAGGAAGGAAGAGAGGGAGGGAGGCAGAGAGGGAGGAAGGATGGAAGTATGGAACGAAGGGAGGGAGGGAGGAAGGGAGGATGGAAGGATGGGAGGGAGGAAGGAAGGGAGGGAGGGAGGAAAGAAGGGAGGGAGGGAGGGAGGGAGGGAGGAAGGGTATTTGCCATAATTCATCAACAATGAGATTGTTGTATTTGTTACATATTGATTGCTCAGATTGACTTAGCTGATTATCTCAGTAGTTAGGTCTGTACTCCTTCTTTCCTCCCTACTCAATGTGTTCTATTTACACCTACTTCTACAAACTGCATGCTTGGTGGAAGAGAATGCCTCTGAGAAAAGAACCTGCCCGCCCCCTAGTCAATTGTCTATGAGTCACTGTGCTCTTTGGAATCCCTAAGCATGATTTCATTTACCATTATGGGAAATGTATTTGTAACATCCTGATGAAAATTACTACCAGGTGCATACATTGATTTTGACAGACGGCTGAAAGAGAAAGAGAATGATGAAGCCTGCTTAGAGTCTTCTAGATTCTTGTTGAATGGAGAGCGTGAAGACAGAAACTGGCAGACATTTATCTAGATTTTGTAAAATGAAGTTTTGAAGATAAAATAATGATTAATCAAGAAACTCATTGAATCTGAAGTTAGAAAACTGGTCTGTAATGGATTATGGCTCAGCCCAGGTTGGGACTGATAAGGCAGCAGGTGTGCCAGTAAAACATAACAATGAGAAAAACGGTAAAGTAAGAGTGTTGCATTCTCCCTTACTTGAGTGTAACAGAGTCATACATGCTGGTATTACTGAGGCTAATAATAGAGGAAGGTAGAAAATAAGGGAAAAAATACTATCTAGAACATAGTCGCTCTACGTGGTTACCAAAACAGAAGTTATTCACGTTCTAGGGGCACCTGGGTGGCTCAATTGATTGGGTGTCTGCCTTTGACTCAGGTCATGATCTCAGGGTCCTGGGATGGAGCCCCACATTGCATCGGGCTCCCTGCTCAGCAGGGGTCCTACTTCTCCCTCTCCCTATGACCCTCCATCCTGGTCCTGCTCTCTTTCTCTCTCAAATAAATAACTGAATTCTTAAAAAAAAAAAATCATGTTCTGGTTGGGGCATTGCCACCTGGCTCTGCACACACCCTTCCACAGGCTGACTGCTTTCTGCTGTTTTTAACAGAATTATGTGACTCCTACTTTCAGTTATTCTCCAGGACAGGCTCACCACTGGAGTCTTGTGCTTTTATACTGAGTCTGTTGGGGGATCTATGGCTTCTCCTTGAGACTCTGTCCCTTTCCTTTTCTTTCCTGACTCTTGGCTTTTTCACAGCTTCGGATGGCCCTTCCCCAATAGATTGCAGTGGGATAATCAAAGGAGAAGAGACATTAGCCAGACAGTTTTGTAATGATTTGTAGCTTTTATAAAACCATTTCTCTAAGGGCGGAGACTTTAACGAATCACTGTCATAAGGGTTTGGGATTATCTGTGATTTTTAATTATTCCAACTACCCAGATTGTTTTTTGCCATAAGAATTAAGACTTGCCTACATGGTTGGCTAACTGAGATCAGGTTCTTGATGTGCTGAGTAATTAAAAGTACAATTGATCCTTGAATTTCTAACTGCATATGTGCCTACCTTCTTTATTAGATATCTTCTTACATCTAATGTATATAGCTAATTTTTAAGTAGGAATCTTGTTACTTTTATTTTTTTCCTACTTATCAATGAAACTAAGACTTTTTGGGTCAAATCCTTTTTGCATTAATCAAATTGAAGCCAACTTTTTAAACTGCCAGCAGTAGAATGCAAGTATCTTGACTAGTTTTTATTTTCAACTGATTGCGTTTACAAAGAGAGAGAGCCTTCATTTCCAAATGGCAATTATCTTTGCATTTACATAACACCACTTTGTCAGAGAGTCTGCAGTGATAGGTTATTCTTTCATTGTTATTCATGAGATACTATCAGCCAGTCATAAAACTGTAGAATGAGAGGCCCTAAATTGGGATTAGAATGTAGTGAACACGTGTACGAATCAGTCATTGCTTTTTGGATTCAGTGACGCCCCAGTGGTGTAAAGCCTTCCTTTCTGACAGCACTTTTTTTTTTAAGGAAGTTGGATTAGAGAGGGCAAATGGAAGGAAAATACAGGAAAAGGTCACCAAGACAAAACATGGGAACTCATCAAGGGTATTTGAGAGGAAGAAGGCTGAAAGCAGTAAGAATCAAAGAAATGCAAATGGATCCTTAGTCCTCAGGAGTTTAGGGGTCTGGAGATACCAACTTTCAATCCAAAAGATAGATTGACCTAAAATAATGAGAAGCACCGGAATTCCTATTAGAGCATTCTACACATATTACCTTAAACATAAGCATGTACGTAATGTTAATAAAAATACACTACCTACAAAAACATTCTCATACCATGGGATAGTGGAGGAAATCCTCTGCTTGCCATCCTGCCTCGTGTCAGGTAAGGCACCTTCTGCTCCCCTTGGAAGACAGGCAGATCTCATGACTCTCTGCACTCAGTCAATCAAAGTTCCCTGTTCATACATCTGCTCTCTTAGTTCCTGCTCTCCTGCCATAATCCACATGGTGTCCAGCTTTAGCTACTGGAAGAGAAAATTTAAATCAGATTTTAAAATGGGAGCAGGTAAAAATTCATGGGAAAATAATAGCCCATTTTCATGAAGTTATACTGAGTAATAAAAAGATTTTTATGCAAATAAAGGGAAAATAAAATTACAAGCCATAATTTTCTTTAAGTAGGCTTTTTTTTAATGCCCTGGAAATCCCTAGGAGTTAAATAGCACCTACTCTGAACACAGACAGGTGTCCTTTCTGATTTGCACTTACTTTAAAAATATCCATATGTATACCCATTTTTGTTCTATTTCTTCTTTTTACCCAGCCCACTTAAATTTTAAGAAGTGACTCAATGTCCCAACTTGGAATTCTTTGGCCATTTTTCTGGAAGACTCTTCCTTAATAATCAGTCATTCTGCCCTTGTTAAGCTGCTGATGGAATAACTAAGACTGTTCTGAAAATAGTTATTTCTAGAATTGCTGTCTCTATTAGTATAGCCATAACTGGATATTTCAGCCAGGCAGGTAACATTTCAGGTAAAAAGAACAGCTAGCCTGCATCTTCTGGGAAAGTAAGCCCCTTGTAAACATAAATGCCTAAGTTGGCACAAGCTGTGGAGTGATCATCAGCAAGAGGAAGCCCACAGGTTTCGGTATGTGTTACCAGTGACTGTAGATTGGTGCTGCAGCCGAGCACAATTGTGCCGGTACCAACTGGTAACAACTAACTCCAATTAAGAACATATTTCCTGACCTTGTGAATACATTTACCTAAAACTGTAATGGTATTTTAGAATACAAAATAGATATTTGCATGGGAGAGAAATGCCTTTCGATTCAGCAGATGATTTTGATTCTTTACAGGGCTAACTGTTGCCTGTGTTTTGGTCCCAGGGTGACGCGTTGGCTGCTCTGGTAAATAAATTATAAGGGAGAGCGTAGAAGAAGTTTCTATCGCTCACTGTAGTCCATGTGACAGGTTTTGTCATTTTTAAAAAATGGGATAAATCCCTTTTTTTAATGGTGATTATTTTCTTTATCTTTTTTTAAAAAGATTTTATTTATTTATTTCACAGCAGGAGAGAGATCACAAGGAGGCAGAGAGGCAGGCAAAGAGAGAAGGGGAAGCAGGCTCCCTGCTGAGCAGAGAGCCTGATGCGGGCCTCGATTCCAGGACCCTGGGATCATGACCTGAGCCGAAAGCAGAGGCTTTAACCCACTGAGCCACCCAGGCACCCTAAATCCCTTTTTTTGTTGCTTATTTCAGTGATTTCTCTTCTGCAAAGAAAGCAAAATGGTGACATGGCCATGGGGACAGGTACTGCCATTTTTCTTTTCAGGAGGAGGAGCTTAGAAAAGAAAACTTACCCTTACCGTGAGTGATAATACCCCCTGCTGTCAGCTGGGTAACATCAGAGCAGCATTACGCACTCTGACACACAACAGAGGGAAAACGATATGATGTAGCTCACAGTGTCAGTCACTTTAAGAACCTACAAAGCAAATCGCACAACGCATGCACTGCTTTCCACCCCAGTTAGGGGATCACCCGAGTTAGGGGATCGTGGCAATCTGTTCCCGGCTCTACACAGCAATTCCGGCACTTATGTCTGCCAAGTAGTGACAAGGGGAATGGCACCACGTTCCCCACTTTCTTCTGCATAATAAAAATAAGTAGAGAGGTGATGCTCTTTGGCAATTACCTTTTTCTTTTCTTTTTTTTTTTGAGTTTTCATATAATTTTATTTTGTTATATTGAAAAAAAGAAAGTTTGAGAGAAGGAGCCTATCCCACTGGTTTTGTGGTTTGTTGTTTTTTTTTTTTCCTTGAGATAACCCCGCCCCCCGGGGGGTGCAGAGGAGGGCCGGTTAAGGGCCGAGGAGAGAACCTTTTTTTTTTTTTTTTAAAGATTTTATTTATTTATTTGGCACAGAGAGAGATCAACGTAGGCAGAGAGGCAGGCAGAGAAAGAGGAGGAAGCAGGCTCCCCGCTGAGCAGAGAGCCGGATGTGGGGCTGGATCCCAAGACCCTGAGATCATGACCTGAGCCGAAGGCAGAGGCTTTAACCCACTGAGCCCCCCAGGAGAGAATCTTAAGCAGGCTGCAAGCCTAGCGTGGAGTCCAGGCCGCAGGGATCACGATCTTAATGAAAGACAGGTGGAAGAAAGACAGGCAAGGACAAAGGGCCCTGCCCTTAGAGGAAACTACCCTTACAATGATTTTACACTACTCTGCAAGGAGCCCTCCACCCTTTCCCACGTGAACAACTACCTGATAGGTAGACGAGCACGTGGCCAGAAACCTGATTGGATGACAGGCACGTGGAGGCTTAATCGAATTAAAACTGCCCACCCACAAGCCTATTAAAACCCCTAGACTTAAAAGCTCCCACTTTTGGGGGTCGCTTCCTTGTTTGGGATCTTGGTGCTTTCCAGCTGTGAACTTTGCCGTCTACCACGCTTCATCTGGTTCACCTTTTCATTCTTCCAAGCGTGGTGACCAAGAACCGTGGGCGTGGAAGGGAAAGGAATCCTGCAACAGCTTGAGCAGAGCAAGAGTTCTGCGCTTAACCAAGTGAGCCATCCGCCGCTCAGTTACCTTCTGAAGGTAAGGGCATGTGAGGTAGGAAAAGTAACCTGTTTTCTTCTCTTTCTGGGTGCACTTATGTGTTTTTGCTTCAAAGATGGCTTACAGGCAGTTCTGCTAAATTCACTCGGAGACGCTTGGCAAATGGTTGTAGGTAGTATGCCAATAAACGCCGGCGAACAGACGAAGCAAGCACACCAACAACCAGCAAGGTCCTTTGACCATTAAAATAACCCGATAATTCGGAAGGTTATGCATATATTGAATTATGGTGTGACGAATGTTTTATCCATTTGTTTGCTGATTCAGTCATTTAACAGTTCTTACAGTTTCATAGATGATATGTGGCCCGTATGAAATGTGGCAAAGTGATAAATTTAACCCAACTTCTGTCTTTTACTGTTACTGTTTAACTCCTCTTGTCTTGGTTATGCTCTAGGATAAGCAGAATTAGCCAGATTGTTCTTTATATGTTAATTTCTTTAACAAATATTCACTGTGCACCTAGTATGTATCAAACCCTGAGCTCAGAACTTCAGGAAACTTAATGATAAATAAAATCTGGTCCTTGTCCTTGACTAGCTTTCAGGCTCCCGAGTACCAGCAGATGAACTACTTGTCTTTTTATGTCCTTTGGGGGTAGAAAATACGGAGAATCTTCCCTCACTTTAAAACCATGGGGCACTCTGATTTTAATTTTCAAGTAAATACCTTCAAAGCCAGGTTTGTATTTCTTAAAACCATGATCTTTCCACGATAGCATAAGTTGTCTTTGCTCATTTTCTCTACTTCCTCACCTTTCATTCAGTCCTTAGTTCCTGCTGTTGGACTTCTGTTTCTGTTACTACAGGGCACTTTTCTTATTTGGGTCATCGGTGACCTCCTAGCTGTCAAACCCACTTCAAAGAAACACAAGTAAGGGAATGTATGACACATGCGTTTATTCATGCTACAAATACACTTGGGGTACCCACCATCACAGTGCTAGGCATGTTAAGGGAACTTCTTTTTTTTTTTCCTTTGTTAATTGTGTTATGTTAGTCACATACAGTACATCATTAGTTTTTGATGCAGTGTTCCAAGATTGTTTGCCTATAACACCCAGGGCTCCATGCATCACGTGCCCTCCTTAATACCCACCACCGGGCTCACCCGTGCCCCAACCCCCCTCCCCTCTAAAACCCTTAGTTTGTTTCTCAGAGTCCACAGTCTCTCATGGCTCATCTCCCCCTCTGATTTCCCCCCTTCACTTAAGTACCTCTCTATAGACAGTGGTGTCCTTTAAAAGATGGCAAGTCTCTTGAGTATAAGAACTTTGTCTTTCCTTTATCCCTAGAATTTTATATACTTCTCAGGTCTTATCTGATTTGCTCTGATACATTTGATAGAAGAAACATCTCCCTCCTTAAAGCTTCTCCCCTTCCTAAGGCTTCGGTGATAATGTTTTAATGTGGTTTACTTGTTGCTTATATGGCCACTCCTTCCCAGTCAAAAGACTCCACTGAGAGGGAATAAGGTGGTCTTGTTTGCAGTACTGGTCCAGAGGCTGAGAATATGGTTCTATTCCTTGGAGAAGGAACATAGAGCTCACTTTTTATTTCATGAGGTACTTAGGCTTAGGAGGTCAAGGACTGAGCTGAGTTCTATCTAAATCTGGATAAAACTAAGATTTCATGACTAAGGAAAGGCAAAGTAGAAATGCCAAATTCCAGGGTCAGTTTGTTTTTGTTTTGGGGTTTTTTTGCTTATGTTGTCTTGTAGAACCAAATGGTCAAGGGCTACGGGAGAGGAAGCATTGAGGCTTTTAGAAGGAGGCACTTAAAGAGAATTCTCCAAACACAAGTGGTTTGATGTTACCAGTCAGAATATAGATCAAGTAAAAATAAATAAAACTTGCCTCTGGCATGGTAGAAACCCACTCTTTTTAATGGTGGTGCTTTCTTTTGCGCAGAAATGTTGGAAATCCCATTTTTTGGTTCTTTACCTGCTATTCTTTATATACGTATAATGTAAATTTTGAGCAATTTTGTCCAAACGCCTAGTTTTAATTTTTTAAGATTTTATTTATTTGACAGAGAGAGCAAGCAAACACAAGTGGGGGGCGGGGGAGTAGCAGAAGGAGAGGGAGAAGCCGACATGGAGCTCTGTCCCAGGACTCTGAGATCATGACCTGAGCTGAAGTCAGATGATTAACTGAGCCACCCAGGTTCCCCATACTCCTAGTCTTAATTAACATAACTTATTCATAATTCTCAAAACTTCTCTCTCATGACTCTCTATCATCTTGTAGTTCTCCTCCTCCTTGTGGACATCCATTAGCATGCTTCTACATATATTTATCATACAAATATTAAGTACTGGGCCCAACAACAAATAAGGGAGATGTACTTCTTACTCTCATGAAGGTAACAACCAAGGAAGGACACTGTCATACTCTATGCTAAAGATCAGTAGTTTCCCTACTGTGGCTAGTACTGTGGCTAGTACATAATAAGTACTCGATAAAATTTGTAGCATGAATGAATAAATGAATGAACATGCCATGTTCTCTCTCATCTCTGTGCCTTTGAGGGTGAGGTTTCCTCTGCCTAGAATGCTCCGCCCATGCTCGTGTACTTCATTTGGTTCTTCTTGGTGCCATTATCTCTCTTTGGCCTTTTCTGAGGACCCCAGGCAACCTGGATACTACTTCTCTGTTCTCCTAAATATCCCTATATATCTCATTCATACTTCATTTATAGAATGAAAGTGCAAACACAAGTACAACACAGCATGTCTTCATGTGCAATAGTTAATTGCTTGAGGTCAGGAACTGTGTCTCTTTCAGATTCTCCCTAGCATCCAGCACAGAGGCTGGTTCACAGTATTTGACCAGTGAATATGAACTGGTAAATGAGAAAAAATGATTGAAATAAATTACCCCTAAAAAATGAGTTTGTAACCAAAGCTTGCCAGACTTTAGCCCAAATTTCTCCATGTGACAGTTAGCATCTAGCCAACTTGTTATTCTTGGATTTGTCTTTCACTTTCTCATTGTTACGCCTTTCACCTACTCTTGCGTATAAACATGCCTCTTCTGCTTCTATTACTACTAACCACTCACTTCAGACCCCCTGAAGTGTCTTAACTCCCTTCTCTATCTTCACCACTCTCCTCATGTTCCTGACTCACCAAACAGCCTCGTTCTTAGCATATTCCCTAGCTCCTTATCTGAAATTATTTCATTTTCCCTTGAAGCTCTGTCACACTTTTCTAATAAGGTCATTATAAATTTTTCCTTATACTTTTAAGTGCTTATCATATCTGCCACAGTAGAGTCCAAGCACCATAAAGGGAGGAGCTGTGTTTTGCAAAAGGCCTTGCAAAGCGGAAGCACATAATATTTATTCAAGTTGAATTTGTGCGTTCGCTTCTTGTTAAATTACTTGACCACTTGGACAAGTAGCAACTCTCTGTCTCTCACTCACAGGCATGTGCATTGTAGGAATGCAGGTCAAAAAGGCAGGGGAAGAATTCTTTTGATAAACTCTGGAGAATATGATCTCTAGTTTCCTCTCTGACAAAATCGTCAGGCTCATATTGTAGCTGACCCAGCAGCAGCCACCAAAGCATGTCATTATGGCATTTCAAATACCAGAGATAAAGAGAAGATTCTAAAAAACCAGATCACACACAGAGGACAGAACCAAAATGGCATTGGTCTACCCAACAGCAACATAGGAACCTAGAAGACCATGGTGGAATATAATTCTTAGGAGAAAGGATTTTCTACGTAGATTTTCATACTCTAACAAAACCATCAGTAATTTGAATATAAACTTTTTCAGGGATGCAGAATCTCCAAGAATATATACCATGCATCCTTTTGCAGGAAGCTACTGGAGGGTGTACTTTACTTGACAAGGGAATAGAGTATTTTGGAGAAAGATAAGGAACCCAGCAAATAGAAAACCCACCCCAAAAGAGAATGAAAAAACTAACAAAAGTTGGTAACAAAGGATGATAGCTCTGAAGGAAGCTGAAAGTGCAGCTAGTTCAGGTTGGAGCAAAATTGGTAACTCTGGCAGGAATGTCCCCAAGATTTACAAACAAAGCAAACAACAAAACCCAAAACTAGTAGATTATTGGACAGAGTTGGTAATATAAAACCTTATCTGGAAAATCACCTTTAAAGGCCATTAATGGAACTGAGAAGATGTAGCTTTAGGTCCAAATGAAACCAAGTAAATGCAAAGGATTAAGGGTTACTATTCTAAAAGAAGCTAAACATTATACCAAAAAAAAGAAAAATAATCATATCATGCACAACTTAGAGAATATTTATGTAATAATAATTATGAAAATGCCAAAAATATTTAATCAAAATATATAACTACATTGAAAGAGTGAAGAAGAGAAAGAATATGTGTAAGAGAGAAAAAAAAATCCTATACTTCCGCATTGGGAAGTCCGTGAATAACGTTTTAAATCGGTGAATCAAAAAATAGCTGTATGCTGTATTTAGAAATGCAGAGGCAAATACCCAGTGAAGTAAGAGTAGAAGTGGGTGCTTCTGGCAACCAGGATGAGAGTGGAGGGGAGGAAAAGTGGGAGTAGGGGCTGCTGTTACTGGTTATAAAGCAATAATTTGTCCTGTTAAGCTATGTGTACATATTACTTTGATAATGAAAGCATTTGTAAAGATAAACATGCCCGTACCCAGTAAAGCTGTGGACAAGCACATCAAAGTTTGACCTTGTATATAAGGTGGTTATCCCAGCATTCTTCTGCTGTCAATGGGGAACCAATGAATGTTTATGTTGTGGGTTGTTACTAAAGAGTCTGGGAAGGGGACTGCTTGAGATTAGGGTCTGATGGTGATATATGAACAACGTGGGCTTTAGAATCTATAAACCTTACTTGTCTTGCTAATTATATAGTCTCCAGGCAGACTGCTTAACTTCCCTAGGTTTTCTCAGACCTAAAATGAGGATAGAGATACCTTTATCCTAGGACATTTTAGGACTACGACTCTAATTGCTATGAGAATGGTTGGCAGTATGGATATTGCTGTTAGTACTGGTTCCTCTACCATGGCCTATTTGGAACTTGACTTACATATTTCAAATTCTTGCGTTATCAGGAAAGGATTGAGTTCTGGTCCAGTAAGAAGCATGAAGCATGACCAATGGGCAAGTCACTTAAACTCTCTGTGCCTGACTTTTCTCAGTAACATGAGATCAGCACTCTTATGAAGAGTGAATGAAATAAGGTATATAAAGAGGTTAGCAGAGAGCTTGACAGTGGTCAGTGCACAGTACTTTTGTGTTGTTCTATCATTTGCTTGTCATAAATCAGCGTCCTTGACTCTACCCTATCAATAGGGATTGAAATAATCAATCTGACTGGAGGAATTTAAGTAGGAAGGCACCTGAGCTATCAGGCAACTAAAGCCTTTTAATCATGTGGTTTTTCTTTTTTTCTTTTAATTTAATTAGTTTTAACCTTTAACCTTTCGAAAGTAGAATCAATCAGAAGGCAAGTATGCAAGGGAATGAATTTCCAATGCTTCTCATGTAAATTTAAATTTTAGATTCTTCTAAATACAGTAGGTCTCTACTATTTACAGAGTTATCTCTGAGTTGTAAAAATTCTCTGTATGCTTTTTTCCTGGGTCGCCATGTTTTCCTCCCACATTTCCCTGTTGAATCTTGGCTGGCACGGTCAGAAAGCCCGAGGACACTTTGATCTTGCAACTGTAGTAGAAACCTTAGCAGCAGACAGTAACTGCTCTGGATCTGTTGAATAAATGGAAATCATGCTTTTCATTTCACCAGAATTGAGCACTTCTTTGTCCTCAAGTGTATAATTACTCCTTCATCACGTTACAGGCTACAGTAGTTCTCAAAAGGTGTTCATGCACCAGCATTCCAGCATCATTTTTGCATGTTAGAAATGCAGCTTCTCAGACCTCTCCCAGACCTCTTGAGATCAGAAACTCGAGGAGCAGGGCCCAGCAATCTGTGTTGTGAAGAGCTCCCTCCAGGTGATTCTTGTACAAGCTAAAGTTGGACAATGGCTGGTCTAGATCTTTCCAAGCAGAAAAAGGGGGAAATGTACCAGGGGGAAAAAAAAAGAAAAAAAAATTGTAGCAATGTATCGGCACAGTCAGTGAGTATCAGATGATCTATATTCTACTGTTTCTTCCCCAGAAGTTTATTGGGCATCTCGTACATGCTAGGCATTGTCATAGTCACAAAGTATTCAAGGTGAATTTATTATGGTATATCAAACATTTACCTGGCCCACCATCATTTTCATAAAATCATTCTATACACCTAATGGACTTACTGATTGGCTTTCTTATACATATGGATGCATTATCAAGCTCTCCAGGATTATTTCCTGGGCTGTAGCTTTCTTATTTAAATGATCATATTTTGTGCTGTCTCATGTCTATTTTCTTGAGAGCTGATATATTGTGGGCAAACTCACCTGCTCGGTTGAATGTTTTACGTAGAATTTGGCTATAAAATAGATACTGTCCCTTTTTGTCCAAGTAAAGCATATACTTGGTGGCAAATTATCTTTGCTCTTACATAGCTCTAAATTGTAGGTAATTATAGCCGGGGTATTTGTGATCCTTCACAACAAATAATTCCAAATGTGGACCCTTCTCCAGTCATCAGAGACAGCCCCAGAATCTCCCCCCTCCCCCGCCAGGTTGCTAACCAGGGACTCAGTGTTCCCAAGACCTTAATGAGCTACATATATGCCATTGCCATTCCCAGGCCCCTATAAAGTCAGAGAGCTTCAAGGACTCAGTTTTAATAAAGAATAAAAATCTAAGTAGATTCATCTTAAAGTTGGAAAATAAAATAATAGAGTATGGGTTTTAGAGAAGGGAATAAAGGATGTGGAGGAGAGAGAGGCACAGAAATAAGCATAATCGGCATTTTAATGGGAATGAGTAAACAGTCTGCACTATAATAAATCTCCCAGGCATTTGATCCCAATAAACCATCTTAATCCTTAGGGCTATTCTGGCAGCAAGAGATAACTGCTCTGAAACCAAAATGTATTTAGCATAAAACTCACATTCCAATGTTTACTGTGTATCTGCTTTTAAAAAATAAATTGAAAATCCAAACTTTGAGGTGGTGTAAGGGGAAACAGCCTCTCCGGGCTCTTCTGTGTGTCATCCAGCACCTGCCTGCCAAAGCCAACACTTGAATGCCCACTGGCCGGGGTAACTGGAGGCCTTGTTAACTGAAGCCCTTAAAAACCCTCTTTCATCTGAGTGTTGTTTGACTGGCTTGGGCTGTAGAAAATATCCCTAGCTGGTGTACATGCAGATGGCTTTTTGGTGAGGGGTTCTAGAATCTCTTTTTTCAGAGCGTCACCAAGTTGATTTAAATAACTTAATAGTCCCATTTCAACAGATATCTGTGATGGAAGTATCAAAGTCACATGTCAGTGTAGGGCTGGCCTGTAAAATCCTTAAATTGAAAAATATAAGAACTACTGCTTTCAGTATTAACTATGATCAAGGAGTGGTCCAACTTCATTTTTCTTTTTCACAGACCGTTAATTTATCTATACCTGGTGTTCCTAATAACACATGCTTGCCAGCTCTTGCTACACAATGTTATCCTGTCTAATTACAAAGGCTGTTGCCTGAAATGATATCAGGAACATGGTGAAACAGGTGGCTCTTGCCTTCAGTTCCCTCTCACAGAAAGAGCAACTAGCAGCTATCCATAGAAGAGACACATTTCTGAAGATCTCAGAACCCATGGGTGAGGCTGAAGTATCCCCTTTGGACCATAAAAACTGAAAAAAAAAATCCACCTTAGAAGGCTACGAAGAGTGGTTTCACTTTGACTGCATCACCCCTACCCCACGCCAGTGCAGCACCTGCTGAGGGGCTCACTCTGGGTCTACAGTGTCTCTAGTGGGGAAAGGTGAACCCAAGGTGGACACTCAGCTTCTCCACTATGCTGGGACACTTTCAGGGAGGCTCACTTAGGGACTGCCTCCCATGGATCACTGCAGGAATCGGCTAGAGAAGGGGAAGGGAGTCTCACAGCCATACACTTGTAGATCTTGGCCTCACATGTTCCTCTTGGCTATGGTGTGTGACTGGAGAGCTCATCCGGTGGTTCTGTTCCACTGGTGGCTCCATCTGGCCAGAGAGCTCAGTCACCAGATCTGCTTACTTTGGATACCCAGCTGGCAGTTTGTCCCAATCACAGTGTAGTCTAGTAGACCCACACATAAGGGAAGCAAGTCATTGGCCCTTCCCAACTGCCAAGCATGGTTTCCAGCCCCACCAAACCATGAAGTAAGGCCAGGGATGGTAGGCATCTGGCCAGCACATCCACAGCTGAAGCCACAGCAGGAAAACAAGTCCACAGCCCCACTCAAATGCTGAGAAAGCCTGGAAGAGGAAACTGCTTCCTCAATTGTGTGGCTATCTATGTAAGAACACAAGGATCTTGAAGAATCAGGTAAACTTACCACTACCAAAGAAAACTAATAAGTCTCTAATAACTGATGCTAAAGAAATGATCTATGCAGTGTCTGATACAGAATTCGGAGTAAGACTCTTAAGAGAAATTTGGTGATGACAAGAAGACAGATACACAGCTAAATAAAATTAGGAAAACAATGCATGAACAAAGTGAGAGGTTCAATAAAAGTTAAAAAAAAAAAAAAGTGATCCTAGAGCTGAAGGCACAATGGCTAAAGAATTCAGTAGAAAGCTGCAATAGCAGACTTGACCAAGGAAGAGGAGGAATGTGAACTTGAAGAGTGATGATGTGAAATTATCCAGTCAGAAGAATAAAAAGGAAAAAAAATAAGAATGAAGAAAGCCTCTATGAATTATAAGATACCATTAAAAGAAACAATACACATATTGGAATCTGAGAGAAGGGAGTAGGGGACAGAAAGATTATTTAAGGAAATATTGGCTAAGAACTTCCCAAATCTAGAGTGAGATTTGGGCGTCCAAGATCATAAAGCTCATAGATCCCTGGAGAGTTTCAACTCAAGAAAGAGCCTCTCTTAGACATAATAAAGCAGGCTAAGTCTAAAAAAGAATTTTAAAAGCAGCCAGAGGAAAAAAAATATTCCTTATATACAAGGGAACCCTCAGAATCAGTGAGGGTTTTTCAGCAGAAACCTTGCAGGCCAGGAGAAATACGGGTAATAGATTCAGAGTGCTGAAAGAAAAAAACTGCCAGTTAAAAAGTTTTTACTTGGCAAAGTTGTCCTTTATAAATGGAGAGAAAAAGACCTTCCCAGAGAAATAAAAACACACAAAAAAACAAAGTTGAGAGATTTCATCACCACTAGACCTGCCTTTCAAGAAACGCTGGAAGTTCTTCAAGCTTGAGATATAAAATGCTAATTAGTGACATGAAAACCTTCCAAACAGAAAAACACTGATAAAGGTAAGGATATGGTCAAATTTAATATACTCTAATACTGTAATATGGTGATGTATTAATCTCCTCACTCTCATATAAAGGTTAAATGATATAAGTATTAAAAATAACCAGAGCTGAAGTAATTTATTAATGGATATATACTATAAAAAGATATAAATTGTGACATCAAAAACATGAAATGGGATTAAGAGTAGTTTTGTATGGGATTAAAGCTAAATTGTTATCAGCTTAAAATAGACTGTTTTCGCTATAAGATGTTCTGTATAAGTCTTGTGTTAAACAAAAAAACCATAGTAGTTACACAAAAGATAAACAGAAGTGAATCAAAGCATACCACTATGGAAAAACATCAATTCACAAAGGAAGACAGCAAGAGAGGAATAAAAGAACAGAAAAACAAGAAAACAGCCAGAGATCAACTGAGATTTAACCCTGGTTTTCAAGGATGTTTCAACATACACAAATCAATAGATGTGATACACTGCATTAGTAAAACGGGGGACAAAAGTCATATCCCCATAGATACAGAAAAAAACATTTGACAAAATTCAACATCCCTTCATGATATCATCATGCATTATCATCATGTATTAACAAAGTAGGTGTAGAAGGAATATACCTCAACATATGAATGGTCATACATGACAAGCCCATAGTTAACATCATATTCGATAATAAAAGGTTGACATTTTTTCCTGGAAGATGAGAAAAAAAGACAAAAGTACCTAGTCTCAACATTCCTTTTTAACATAGTAATGGAAATTCTAGCCAGAGCAATTAGGCAAGAAAAAGAAATAAAAGTCATCTAAATCAGAAAAGGAGAAGTAAAATTGTCCTTGTTTGCAAATGACATCTTATATGTAGAAAACTGTAAAGGTTCCATCAAAAAATTGTTAGAACTAATAAATGAATAATGTTTCAGGCTATGAAATCAACATCTAAAAATCAGTTCTGTTTCTATACATTAATAATAAACTATCTCTAAAAGAAATGAAGAAAGCAATTCCATTTACAATAGCATCAAAAAGAATAAAATACTTAGGAATGGACGTAACCAAGGAGGTGAAAGGTATATATAGCAAAAACCATAAGATATTGATGAAAGAAACTGAAGACACAGATAAGTGGAAAGATACTCCATGTATCAGAAGAGTTTAATATTGTTAAAATGTCTATACTAGTCAAAGCCATTTATAGATTCAATACAATCCCTTTCAAAATTAAGTCATTTTTCACAGTAATAGAGAAAACAATCCTAAACTTCAAATGGGACGACAAAAGACTCTAAAGCCAAGTGATCTTGAAAAAGAACAAAGCTGGAGGTTTCACACTTCCTGATTTCAAACTAATTTACCAAGTGATAGTAATCAAAACAGTATGGCACTGACCTAAAAACAGACACATAGACCAACAGAATAAAATGGAGAGCCTGTAAATATACCCACACATATATGTTCAGCTAGTATTTGACAGAAGAGCCAAAAATACTCATTAGGGAAAGGTACTTCAGTAAATGGTGCCAGGATATCTGGATATTCACATACCAAAGGATGAAATTGGATCCCTGTCTTAAACCACTTACAAATATTAACTTGAAATGGATTAAAGATTTAAATGTAAGACCTGAAGCCATAAAACTCCTAGAATAAAACCTAGGAGAAAAACTCCTTCACACTTGCATTGACAGTGCTTTTTTGAATATGACACCAAAAGTGCAAACAACAAAGCAAGAATCAACAGATAGAATTATATCAAACTAAAAACCTCTATACAGCAAAAGAAATAATCAACAAAATGAAAAGTCAACCTATAGAGTGGGAGAAAATATTTGCAAACTATTTCATAAGGGGTTAATATCTAAAATCAATAAGGAATTCTTTTAAATGAATAGCAAGAAAATCTGAATGTAAAAATATTTAATGTAAAAAAATGTAATGTGAAAAGTAGTCAAAGGATGTGCATAGACATTTTTTCAAAGACATGTGACCAACAAGTACATGACAAAATGCTCAATATTATTAATCAGGGAATTGAAAATCAAAACCTCAGGGAATGGGAGAGGACTTGATAATTTTTTTTTAAAGGAACATCATGAAATGCACTGGCTTAATATTTGCAGAATATCCTCCCTAGCTGCAATCAAAAGTCCAGAAATCTGGCTGAATATGCAGTTTACACTCTTTAGTTTCTGGCAAAATTAACATGAGAATCCCTCTCTAATCCCTTTTGTCTAGCAAGTAGGAAAGAAAGGTGGAGAGCTGGTTTTATTGTGAGCTAAAAGTGGATAAAAACTAGATTATATTGAGAACAATTTTTTGTGATGTGGCCTCTTCTCTCCCTTTAGTTGTGGAATGTTTTGTCAGTCTTCAGGTCTGATTTCTGGGTTATTAGGATAATTTGATGGTTCTCTAGTTGTGTTTGTGGGATGAGAGGAGTCTAGGGTCTTCCTACTTTGCTGCCATCTTGTGAATCCTTAGGGCTTCATTACTTTAGATGCTCTAATTCTGGACCTATCTTCTGATACCACCTCACATCAGATACCTCAGTAACTTTGAGGGCATTATGCCAAGTAAAGTAGGACGTACAGAAAAAGACAAATATTGTATGATTTCATATGTGGAATCTAAAAACTGACTCCTAGAAACAGACAATAGATTGGTGGTTGCCAGGGGTGGAGTGGTGGCAGAGATGGAAAGATTTTGGTCAAATGGTATAAACTTAAACTTCCATGATGAATATGTTCTGGGCATCTAATGTACAGCATAATGACTAGAGTTAATAATACTGTATTATATACTTGAAGTTGGCAAGAAAGTAAATCTTAAAAGTATTCTCACCACACAAAAAATACGCGCAGTGATGAATGTATTAACTAAACGTATTCTAGTAATCATTTTGTAATATATACATGCATCAAATCAGCACCTTGCAGACCTTAAACTTCTACAATGCTGTGTGTCAATTGTATCTCAGTAAAGCTGGAAAAATTAGAATTCATCAAAACAAAAGCACTGTTGCTGGAGCACATGTATCTGTTACACAGTTTGTCACCTGCCAAGTGAGGAAGTCATGAAAGTTCTGTCCAACTACATAGACACGTGACTCGTGGTTTTACAATACATTTTAGGGAAATGATGTTCATAATATCAGTGTTTAAGGAGGTTTTAAATTTAATTTTAATTTAAAAAAGAAAAAGGAAAAGGTACATAAAGACCAGCACAAAAAACTAGCACAGTAACTAAAACATTTTACAATTTATAAAAGTATAAGCATCAATTTTTTTTTTTCCCAGAAGAAATGCAGGGTTTGGTGGGGGGAGGGTGTGGTTGTGCTTAAAAGCAGAGCTTAACATCAGACATTGTTTCTGGAATGAAGAGGGAGAAGGGGAGTGTGGCTTCAGAAAGGGAGAGAAGAGAGAGAGACCTCATTATTTTAGATGCTCTAATTCTGGACCTAACTTCTGAATAATTACAAACAGGAGCTTAAGTGCAACTCTTCTGCCCTCCTCTCCTCGCCCACGTTTCCTTCCTTATTGTTTGGATTATGAAGAGTAACTATCCTAATTTTCCCATTTCAAATTTAACATCAAAACAGATCTGGTTACTCATACACATGCACGCAGGTAAACACATGTTCCTGGGTGATCCGTGAACACTGAAAACATCATCATAACACTAAAGAAATTATAGTTTTTTGGTTTTAATAGCACCCTTAGTTTAAGTTACCTTCCACCCCACTCCTCACCTGCCTGATTTTCCTTTCATGCAAACCTAGACGACCTTCATGTTGCTGTTGTTTTAAGAAGAATATTTATGTGATCTGCAAGGTTCCCCACTTCATATAAATAAGTAAATGAAATGGGGCAAACTGCTAAGCACAGAGTAGGTACAGGGAAATTGTTTACTTACTGAAACCTACTATTCTGCTTTTCATTCTGCCCCATGAAACCAAGAAGCAAAGTCTGTGGTGGTTCTAACCATTTTCCCTAACACTTACTGCAACTTTGTGATAGAGAAGAATATACTTTCAAATAGTCTATAAATAACTTTGTCTCTGACTCTCTCTCTTTCATGATACTTTTGTGATGAAAATAGTAGGTCAAAAATTACAGGTGAGTGAGAGCAAAGGAGAGAAAATCACCATTCTCAACAGACAGTGGAGCAGTAATAGAATCATAACTTGAAAATGTGCTTAATGAACTATCTCTTCTGTGTAGACTCCTGTAAATCCAATGTAGTTACACTTATTACAAATACATGACTATAACCCTTGGGAAATATGCTAGTAGATTTGTGATGACAGTTCTGGAAGTAAACAGTATTTCTTGGCTTCCACGGGTGCCAATGGGTAGTACTCTCCCTCACCCACTCCCTTGAAGGAGAACATAGATTCTGTTCCAAGATGTCACATTTTACAAAAGATAGAGCAGCTGTATGTAATCTATAGACATTTTCATTCATTTCAAAAAGTGATAGAGCAGAGTTGAATTGAAATACACACAAGCTGAAAAATCCTTTCAGTTTTCGGGCAATCTCATTAAACGATGAAGAGTCTACTTAGCAGTTAATCTGCTCTTTTATGTTGTCATTGAGTAAAGAACTGGAATCATGCCATTAATTGTCCATCAGAAAGAATGCTAGTTTTAGGTACTCTGAAGCACATTAAGAACAAGACTCGGGTTAAGAGACCCAATAATAACTACTCTCTCGATGCCCTTTTTTGTTGGTTTAACATTGTGTAATATTAAAAGATATTCTTTCATGGGAAGATGGGCATAGATAAAACAAGAACAGCAAAATATCAATACTGTTTGAAGTCAGATGATAGATAAATGAGGGTTTATTATACCATTCTTTTTTTTTATTATCCCATTCTTGATCACAATAAAAAACCAAATTAAAGACAAAACCAAAATAATGTGTATCAGTAAAAGGGCACAAGATTTCCTGAAGGCGTCTTGGCTTCCCAGTGTTGGACCAGCTTCCAGAGGAAAGCCGAGACTAGAAATGCAGGAGAGGACTGGTGGTCTTGGGATGTGAGGTGGCATGGGCGTGATCCAAGCTGGAGCCTGGAAGCAGAGAAGGCCTGGCAGTGAAGGGAGCGTTTGCTAACGAGCAGGCAACTGCTTTTTCTGTTTTCTTGGAAAATGGAAGACTTAGGGAAATACTGAGGGTGATTGCCTGATTTCTCTATTTTTATGCCCTTTTGGTGCTGGATAGCCATGTAGGTAGTGCTAATTTTGATCCCGCTTGCATCCGGTAACAAGGCCAAACTGTAACAATGACTGACATTTATTAAGGTTTACTCTGTGCCAGGCATAAGTTAAGCATTTTATGTGAATTTATTCAATCTTCCATTACAAATTTATAAGAAAGGTAATAATAATTTCCTTTTATAGGTATGAAAGGAGAGTCTTAGGCAGACCAAATAATTTATCGGAAGTTACGGCACCAGAATACAAGCCATGGGGTTCTGACTGGAGAACCCATGGACCTAATAACCACTGCAAAAGTTCACAGCCTCATGAAGCTCACACTATTCACTTAATATGCCTCCAAATCTAAGCCTGGGTTCCCTTTAGCTAGTCCTCTCTCCTGTGGCCGCTCTCTTAGACAACCCTAGCACTGCTTCCCAATCCTGGCACTTAGTCCTGAGATTCTCTCCTGCTCTGGGGTTTAGTCTCTCCTAGGTTTAGACTTTGACCTTGTCTGTGCAAGTAGGTCAACAAGGCTAGAGTCACTTCTGGGTTCCTTTACTCTTTTGAGCTCCTGAAATTTTCACCTTGCTAATACCTGATACTACATACATCTGTGATGGACCGAATTGTGTCTCCCCAAATTCATATGTTGAAGCCAAACCCCTCTTTCCCCTGCCGTATGACTGTATTTGGAGAAAGGATCTTTAGGAGGTAAAATTAAATGAGGTGGTAAAGGTTGGATCCTGATCCAACAGGACTGTGGCTTATAGGAACAGAAAGATCTCTTTCTCCCCCGCCCCCTCGAAGCACGTGCATAGACTAAAGGACAGATTTAGGAGGCTGCTGTCTACAAGCCAAGAAAACCCTCATAAGAAAGCAAACCTTGGGGCGCCGGGTGGCTCAGTGGGTTAAAGCCTCTGCCTTTGGCTCAGGTCATGATCTCGGGGTCCTGGGATTGAGCCCCGCACCAAGCCCCGCGTCGGGCTTCCTGCTCAGCGGGGAGCCTGCTTCCTCCTCTCTCCTCTCTCTCTGCCTGCCTCTCTGCCTACTTGTGATCTCTCTCTGTGTCAAATAAATAAATAAAATCTTAAAAAAAAAAAAAAAGAAAAGAAAACAAAACAAACCCTACCAGATCTTGATCTGGAACTCCCAGTCTCCAGAACTGTGAGAGAGAGGTTTCTGTTTGGTTAGCCCCCCAGTTTATAATACTTTGTTGCAGCAGCCTGAGGAGGTTACATGCAGCAGCCTATCATCCTGTTTCTTAGCTGCCCCTCCAAATGCTTCCGGGGATGGGGGTGGGGGAGTATAAAATGGCTGGCTTCTCTAGAGAAAGCATTACGTAATTGAAAGAACTCTAAATTTGGAACGCAAGATTAGACTTCAAGGCAGGCCATAAAAAAGAAATGTAGCAAAAATATAAAGTATTGCTTTTACTACCAGATTATGACAATTGACCTCTGACTGATGCTTTTATTAGCTGTCTTCTTACCGGGATTATCAACAGACTTCTGCCCATGTGCTCACACTCTCAGTTTGGTGATTTTGACCTTATCTTGAACACTGAGGCTGACTATACCTGTCTCTACTTCGGTCACCTCCACTGCAATATGTCAGTTTTGTTTATCCCACTCTCCCCTTTGTTGTTGTATCAAAAGAATACTCTTCCCTTGCTTTGTTCAGAGTAATATGTCTGTATGCAAACTTGACCTCTCAAATCATCCTTTATATTCTCTGAGAATGTATCAGTTACTACCTTTCTTTTCAAACATGCTTTTGTCCTCTGTACTCAATAGCTAGCCCTTGACCTTGGGAACTTCTCAACATCCTCTCATTATTCTTTCATTAACAAAATTCCAAAAAGCTTGCATCATACCATCCATATTACACTTTATGCACAATCTGTGTATCCAAATTATGGCTTGGATCCTACTTGCTTCCACTTCAGTGCTTTGCTTGCAATGGCATGTAGCTCTGATCTCTGCTTATCAATTTTTCAAGTTTTACCTAACATAACACCACCTCTTTGAAGCCCTCCTTTAAGTAATTTCTTCTGAACCCCCAAAGAACACAGGTTGTACTTTTTTGACAGCTAATTTTTATTTGCTGTAGTATCATTTGTATTCTTTTAGTATGTTATATATTTCGTAAGTCTCTCAATTTAAGATAAAGTAATCATTTAGTTAGTGTCCAGTAAGTACATTAATAAACCAATTTCAAGCAGAAATATCAAGATTTTAATTGAACTGGGACAAATACAGGGCTTGGATATCTTTGGAGAAAGCTCAGACTTCAACTTGAATAGGGTGAAGAGAACTTTAGCCTATAGGGATCTACACCAGACTAAAGGCTTGTATCCATCATTGCCTTCACTGAAACAAAGTAACAACAGCCAATAGTAGATTGGATGGCGCAGAAGTGTTCAGTAAGTGTTAGTTGAATTATTAGAAGAGTAAATGCTTAAAGTGGTTCTTGGATTATATACTAAATAGTGACAGAGTTTATGGTGGGAAAGCCAAGACAGTTTTGAAAGGGTGTCTAAGGCAATGATAACTCTGTGATTTGGAAGGGATAGAAGACTGTCCTTTGAGGTATGAACAGGCTGCTGTTTGAATCGTTCTAATGCACCCTATACTGAAGGAGTTGATTGAAGTAACGGGTTTTATAGGGTTATGCACATTTCTGGTGGAATACTCAAGAGCTCAAGGAATCAATGTGACTTCAACTGTAGGGGAATAAAAACAATTATGATTTTAGGTGACAGAGTAAAGTGATTGCTCTGGGGCTCTCCAATATGTATTCTTTCTAAACTTTTAGAAGGAATTCTGGCTTATTTTTTATTCTAGGATAATACCCAGTGATTAGAAATGAACAGCCATCTTTGTTTGAGGGCTGTGGGCCAGGCACTGTGTTTGTACGTGGGCACTTACATTCACATCAGCTCATTTAGTGAATAGCACTAAGGGGAGGACAGTATCATTCCAATTTCACAGATGAGGCTGGAGTCACTGCACACCTAATCCAAGTTTCACAGCTAGTAAAGGATAGGCCAAGGATTCATATCCAAGACATGAACTAAGCTTTTCAGATTCCAGGACCTATGGCCAACGTTAAACACATTGAAAAGAGATGATGTAGTCTCAACATTTCCTTATGGAATGACAGTGAAAAAGTCTTTCTGTTGATGAACTTTAACCAATCTATCTGAGCAAATGCTACTTAGATTTTGATGAATCTACCACATTAACCATTATTTGGAAATATCTCTGGCAAGTTTTCTCAAATCTAGATTCCCTTTATATACCCCAACTCCTGGCCACTTGGTGAAATGTGCTGTCAGACAGACGTATGCTACCTTATTTCAATGCCACATATTTTCTAGTTTGCAATCATGCTTGCAATCAAAATGTATAACTAGAAAAAGACTAGTTTTGTCTATTATGACTAGTCTTGGCTTGCCATCATTGTTTGACAACAACTAAATCTTTTTATTAGTGTAGAATTTAGTGCAGGATTTCTAATTCTAGAAGCCAGCTATTGTATACAGAATAGCAAAGGACTCAAAGTAAAGGAGCATAACTTTTTTGAGCCCCTGCTTTGTATCAGTCACAATTGAAACATTGTATTTCACTTTTCCCCCAAACTACCTTACAAGGCAAGGTCATCGAGGTGTCTTTTTTTTTTTTTTTTTCAGATGAGGAAGCCAAATTTTGGAGAGACTGTGCAATCTGCCCATACTTGGTGAGAGTCTAGCTGGGGTTCCAACCCAACCCTGTTGGGTCTCAGTACCTCTACCCATTCCACGAAACCCCTCTGACGTCCATCTCAGCAAGGCTTGACTTCTAACATGATTAGGAATGTATTTGCCAAGTTGTCGTTAAGCTCTTTGTGGCTTTGTTCTTCATCTTTAAGGTAAGGAAAATACTATCTACCACTCAGTGACGAAAACACACTACACAGATCCAAAGCATCTAACACAGTACCTGGCACAATATGGGGATTGATAAATGTTGCTTCAGTTTACATAAATTATCTGAGACAGGCAGCAAAAAAGAAACTTTCCATAATTTGGCATCATTGAGCCTTTTTCTCCCCCTCCCCCCACATTTCCAGGATAGTCAAGAGCATAACCATTCCACTAATGAAATCTGAAGGAACAGGGTTAACTAAATTTGCTTTGCTCTTTGAAAACTGGTAACCTATGTATGGATAGAGTGCACCACTTCAGTTAACTAACATGTCAGGATCATGGTGAAAAATGGGGAGTATCGTGATGGATTATCCAATTGGCGAAGTAAGCGTGTGCGTAGGAAACCAGTAAATCAAGGACACCTGAGATATGAGAAGGGTGCCAGCCATAATGAATATTTTCAGAATTTTATAATCCAAAAACCTAGAAAGAGGCTGTAAAGATGTAAGCATTCATTTGTATTTTGTCTTTGGACTTTGTAATTTTTTAAAAAAATTTTCAAAATGCCAGGAAACCTGGAGAGAAGGCATCTAAAGCTTTCCAGGGCTTAAGACATTATACAAGTAAGATTCTGGAAAACTGTTCAGAGTTTGTTGACTTGCAGCATACACTTAAAAGTTACCAGGCATTTAAAAAAGAATGTATCCAATAATACTTCCCAGAATACAACGCTCTGTCATCTTACCTGTTCAGAAGTGTTTTCCTCCTGCTTACCCTGTCATAGCAATCTAAATAATAATGCCTCAGGTGACAGACAATAGTTGTGTAGTCCATAGATAGGCCACTTCTGATAAATTTATAGAAGTAATTAGTAACTAGAGTATTTTATTTCACATGGTCCTAGGTTACTTATAATAAGATGTGGCATGTTTGGCTCCAGTATAAGATCTTTTACCAAATGTTTAGAAAATAAAAATGCATCATCATACCAGGTTTTGGGAAGAACATTTTATTGCTAAGCATATCCTTGAACGAAAATGCAAATATGAAATAAAAGAGAAAGGAAAAAGAAAAAGCAGTAACTTCACAACATCATAAAATAAATTCCTTAAGAGTCTGCTCATAAAACAACAGGAATATGATAGAAGCTCACATACAGAATGCACATGTTCCCATAAAATTGTCCAAATAGAAACTTACACTAAAAGGAATATAACAAATGTATTTTTACTTAAAAAAATGTAAAGAAAGAAAGCAGGAAATCAGTTCACAAGACCTCAAGACTCCAAAAACAGCAATCTTTTACAGACATCGAGATATAATCAGCTTCATATAGGTTGGGCCATTTAAGTTATCTAAAATCGTGCTTTGATATCTCTTTATAATCCTGTCTTTTTTAATGACAACAAAAAAATCCGAAACTCATAACACATTGAAATATCAGATAACGAGGAACACCTCTTTCCATACACATTTGTAAAGGCTACCATCGTTTAGGTTGCGTTTTTTGCCCCGTGTCTTTAAGATATTTCTCAAAGTCAAGTATTCATGCAACTTACAAAGACCAGCAAGAGTAGATTTCTAAGTCTAAACAGCTGATTGGTTTTCATCTGTACAAAAGAAATTGTATATATTCCGACCCTCCAAAAGACATACTTCATTTCTGTGTGATTATCTGTCTTGCTTTGTCTCTTGCTTTTTGAATTAGCTATGGCCACACAACCAGTTTGTTTTTCTGTACGTTGTTTCCTCTTTTCAAAAAGAAAGACAGACAACTGGAATACAACCAAACAAACCGAAACAAACCCAGAGAAAAGAACGGACAGTTCTTAAAGCAGTATATACATAGGTGGCTAAGGAATTATACCAGCAAAAATTTAGTAAAATATGTAAACAAAATCTGAGAAGATTGTTTATTCTCTTTGACACAGTTAACTGTGACAAAACTAAAACTCACACTTTCTTCACATTTTAAGGTTTACTTTTTTGTTGTTTTGTTATTTTCTTTTAAAACAACATTCTCATTCCACTTCAAGACTTGAACAGTTTTCCTGTTTCGGTCATCCCATCAAACATACCATGATAAATATATCTGTATATATATTTATTTATATATATATTATACTATTAAATTCCTTTTTTTGTGTGTGTCACAGCAGCTTTATTCATTTATTATTTATTTATTTGTTTTTAGAAAAGATGGGTGAAGGGAGATGTGAGCAAATGGAAGGACAGAGTTATCCGTAAGTGTCAGGCTACAAAATTAAACCACTATGAAAAACATCATGTTGGGGGCGGGGGAAGAACTATGTCTTTTGCACTCTGTCATGCCATGTTTGGCTTGTGTGACCTTTTGTGGATCCATCACACGTTGAACTCCCCTACTGTCTGTTTTGATTCTTTAACAGACACTGAGTATTGTCTTGTCTTTTATTATGTGCATGCATTTCAGTCAGTCACAGATCCAGCCCACCCCCTCTTCACCTTCCCTAGGAAAGGCTCTGTTTTAGTTTGTGGGGCTTTCTCCTTTACCACGATTTGGCTGGGCTAATGAACAGGAACGATACTGTTAAGTAAAGCCAATAGCTCTGATAAAACCAGCCCTAAACCCATCTGGTCAGGGTTTGGGTGGCAAATTCTGAAATTAGATCCTGAGGGACCAGCTTTACAAATCAATGCCATCATCCATCCTGTGATTTTGCTATGTGTTCAGCAAAGCATCATATAGGAAACAGATTCTAGAAATACCACAACCTGATATGTAGAGTGAACACCATGGTAGCTTTTGAGTTCATATGGCAATAGTCTCTCTTACTTTCGTTTTCTGAGTTTTTTGTTTTGTTTTTTCTTCTTCTTATGTCCAGTCATTCTCAAAAAATAAACAAAAACCCAAAAGCCATTATTTTTTTTTCCCCTCAGATCTTGAAAAGTTACACGCACACTGGCCAAAACCAGATAAGGGTGGGTTTTTTTGTTTTTGTTTTGAATTTTTTTCATTTTTTTTGTTTTTGTTTTTTACATAATTAAACCAAAAGAAAAGCAAAAAGAAAACATTGTTACAGTCAAGCTTCACAAACATCATTACAGACTCACTTGGAGTTATGGAACAAGTAAGCCATGAAGTCTTCTACCTTGGGTGAAAAGTCCTCAAGAGAAGGAAGCTTCCAAGTCCGCGAAAGTGGGGGAGCCATCGGCTTGCTCCAGAGCGCAAAGTGTGTGCTTTATGATACAGCAGGGCAGAGAGAATGTTCTGTCTCCGAGCGATGACTGAATCAAAGCAGCCATGGCTGAACTTTATAGGTAGGTCCATCTTTGTGTGTGTCCTTTTAAAAATGGTTTTCCCCACCATAGTCATGGTACACCCCATCTCATAGTAATAACAGTTCTGACATCTGTGAAATCTCATTTTCCAAGTATTTATAGATTTATATAGAAATGATTCTGTCATAAATTCACGTGATTATTAGCGGTGTCGTTTTTACACATAATACTCCTTGTCCTTGTTTTTCTGTTTCTTGTGGCCGCTCTTCGAGCTCTGCTGCTTCTCCTTGATGAGCGTGCCGTTGCTCTGGGCCGAGTTGCTGATGTAGTTCCGCGTCTCGTCCACTTGATAGGACCCCTCGTCCCTGTTCCTGTACTTGTACATGGCGTACAGGAGGATCAAGATGCAGAGGGCAGCAGCAGCCACAATGCCGACGACCATCCCTGTTGTACTGCTCGACTCCCGGATCACCTCTGAGGCCCCCGGAACCCGTCTGACTCCCGGCTCCGTGGGGTTTGCTGTGGGCACATTACGGAACATGGGGGAAGTAATTAGTGGGCTCTTCAGTTTGGTGCTGTCTAGCTCATAGGCAGTGGGCAACGGAGGCAAGACTATATCAGGCTGGGGTTTGAGATCACGGTTATTCATTTTGCCAGCTGGCAATTTGGGCACCATCCCAGACGAGGAGGAAGCTGTGAAGCGGATCAGCTCAGGGGACAAAGATGTGGTAGTAGTCCTACTAGTTTCGGAGACTTTGTTAGGTCTAAAGTCCTTGGATTCCCACTTGGGCGCATGTGCTTTGTAGCCACCTTCGAAGATTGAAGTGGAAAGACTCTTATCTGTTACCAAGGAGAAGGTGGTGTAAAAATCTTCATCATCAGTAGGGGGCAGGTTAGAGTCAAAGGTTTCCCCTGAGCCATACCCAGATATCACCAAGCCATCATCATCACAACCATCGCTGCCTTGGTCCGACAAGCAAGGTAACCCCGCCTCAGAGGTCATGGACAGGGAATCTTTGGTGGTCTCAATAATGGTGAGGAGGGGGCGGAAGGTAGGGGGGAGTGTAATGGAAGGTGCACGAGTAGCAATAGGAGGGGTAGCTAAAGGGTCTTCTACAAGAAGAGGGACAACTAATTCACCTCCTGGGATTGAAAAGAAAAAAAAAACACAATTAGTATGTTTGTAGATAGACACAATTCATACTCATTCTCAGTGACTGTATTTCATAGGTTAGGCATCAACAATTACAATGAAATGACCTGGGTCTTGACATGGATCCTTTCTTGTTGTAGCCTAATCATTCTAAATGGATTCATAGCCCATTATATGCCTCTTGCCACCAAAATCTGAAATCCCTAGGTTTTAAAGATACTCTCAAGTAATTATTTAGATAGAATTCAAGTAGGCTGTTTCCAGGATCTGCTTACGAGGTAATGGCATTCCCTGTTACTGTTGCAAGGACTGACTGGCTATCAGAATTGTGTGCGTGCGTGTGTGCACTCATGCATGTGGTTAATCTGTGAGCCCTAGCGTTTTTCTTTATTATCTTCTTGGGTTTCTACTTACTTGCTCCCATGAGGATGAACATGATGTAATTCTCTGTGTCACAGAGGTCAAGATCCATGAACATAAAAGGTTGTCTTTAGTATTTTAAGGTACTTTTATTTAACATTTATCAGGTTCAGTCTTCATTTACTATATGCTAAGTGAGGGGAACTCAAGAGAGGTTAAAATGTTCATCTAACAAACCCTGTTTGACTATGCTTTTCCAGAAATTCCCCCATCAATTAAATGACAACTCCCCTTGCACTGATCTCATATTATGTTTATGCATTGCTTTTATACTCCATGCAGTATATGCTGAACTGGACACTAGATTTCAAAAATGCCCAGACTAGATATCCATACCTTGTGGAAAACTTAGATTCAGAAATGTAGAGATAGCAAAATAAGTTTTTAAAATCGGCAATTCTAAGGGCACCTGGGTGGCTCAGCCAGTTAAGCGTCTGGCTTTGGCTCAGGTTATGATCTCAGGGTCCTGAGATCAAGCCCCCTGTCGGGCTCCCTGCTCAGCTCAGCAGGGAGTCTGCTTGTCCCTCTCCCTCCCCCTTACCCCTCCTTGTTCTTTCTCTCTCAAATAAACAGAATCTTTAAAAAATGAAAATCAGTGATTCTTATCGAGAGTGGAGAAAAATAAATTGGTTCACCCACAGACCCTAGTTATCGCACTTAGAAACGTGGACTAGGTCAGGAAAGAAAGTTCAGAGTAGTTCAGTAAATCATAGTGTGTTGCAAATCACAAGTACCACAAATATTCTGTGGTGGATGTTACTCACCTAATTGTAGGGCCACGTTTATTACTCATATACGTAAGCAAGATAATCGAGGTCTCTTCTGTGTCTCCTTACAGTGTTATTTTTCAAACAGAGAGAGAATCTGCAGAAGTCACAGTTGATATCTCCTCATTGAATTTATTCCAAAAACGTATTCCAGCTGTTTTAAAGAAAAAAATCCTGGGACGGCATGACGTTTCCCAGTCCCAGTCAGACAGGTGAGTTGCTAATAGGATACTATTTCTGAGCTGGGTCATTAAGCGCTCAGCCAGGTAGGACGTTCTTGTCTGTTCTGTCCTCCACGGTAACTTCCCTGATGGGGTGGTCGGTGTTTGAACATCTGTTGTCAGATGTGGCTCTTGCTGAAGTGCCCCTTATTGGTGACAGTCAGACATGTGACTCACTACTGCAAAGTTCCAGGTGGACCAGCCTTTGCGCTTACATAGTCTTTCCAGGTTTTTCCTACAAAGACTTAACTCACAAATGAGAACTCTCCTGCTTGCCTTTCCATACCTTATGTCTTTAAAGACGCTTCCTGTGCCTCAGTTGGAACTGCTGCATCTAACCTGCCCCGATTGCAGCTGTGCTAGGAGAAGGGCGTCCCAGGAGGAAGGCTGTTGCAGACCTTCGGAGCACCTGAGAAGAGCCCTTTGTTCCCGTGTCGGAAACTATGCTCCAGAATTAGCCGGTAACATTGTGTTACGCTGAGAGAAATGGAGTTGGGGAGAGTGGCAGTAATAGACATAATGTATGTGTATTATTTGGAAGGCAACCAGTCCTCTCTCTCCTACCTGGTAATGTTACCCTATGTAGGGGAATAGCACATGAACCTGAGAATTTCAAGATGATGATTCGGGTATGCACTAATCCTAAGCTTCTCTCTTCTAGTGCTCAAAGAGTTTCAAGCTATTGAGTGAAACAATCATCACAGATTTGTCAAAGCTTCAGACTTGCTTTACTGGACCAGTGTGACTTTTTTTTCTTTAACATTGTGAACATATATAATTCATATATATTGCAACATATTTAATGAATAATTTAAAACTTTTGCTAGTTTTTATAAATGGGATTTGGAGCACAGTTCCTTAAAGGTAAGCCAGTCCTAAAACTAACCCTGAGTTTACTTTTCTCCTTACTCTTCTGGGAGAGGGGGGAGCGGTGGCAAGTGTTACTATTTAAGGTGACCGATGGAAAAAGTGTTTAAGGACAAGAAGGGCGATGAGAAGAGAAGGCCAAGAAATGTGTTTGAAGGTTCCCTAGAGATTACTCAGGGATGATTTCACTTTCCTTCAGAGAACAAGACAGGATTTTTTTTTTTTTTTAACCCATCTCACTTAGAATAAAGGTTTAGCTTGTGTGTTCTTTTCTGGTACAAATAATGAGAGTCATCTGTTCCTTAGGACAATGATAAAAATCTCCATGTATATTAAGCAGAGAGGAAACTGGGATAAAGGACAAGAAATAACCCATCGGCTAAAAGGCAAAAGCCTATACAGAACACTTAAGTATAAAGGCGAATTGTTAGGTAGGGTGCTGGTGTCCCTTTAAGTGAGATTAAGATCGCTGATTTCATAATTACACAGTGGCAATTTCAGTGTACCATCTGGGACACCCAACTGGAGTCTTAAATTTGCCTCCTTCCCCCCCTTCTTTCAATCCTAGCTCAACCTTCTGCAGTGTCTTTGTTGTCAAAAGTCTACAAAATCCACAAACTGTTCACTCTGTAGTTGGATTGACCCCCTTCCTTTGCTCTTCACTTCCCAATTCAACACCTTTTAATCTCTCTTGGATTAAAAAAAGAGTAGAAACCATCATTTTCATAATGAAGTGGAGAGACCTAACACTCACCAGTTTCTAAAGAGCTTCTAAAAGGTTGGTGAGCTCCTAAGTGACATAAGACCTTACTTCAAAACTAAAATGATGGGTACATCACTATTTCAGAGTTTTAAATAAAAGGATCTGTCCAAATTACTAATCTTCAGTTTCCTTTGCCATTTTTGTTAATAATCCTGGCAGCATGATAAAAACAAAAACCTGTCAGGGAAAAGAGAGCCTCAGTTCAGGTGGTAGGTTCATCAGTGAAAAGAGAGGAAAGTCACAATCTATCCCCCTTTCCTGAAATCTTAAGATACTGAAGAAAGTCTTCCATTTAAAAGGAAGTCAGCTGGGCTGTGGAAATTGTTATGAATGGGAATTACAAGGAAAATGAGATGGAAAATTCTAGAGACTTGTAAATGTACAAGGTGCCTGGGACAGGTGTATGAGTTGGTGTGTATAATCAATTTTAATGTCGATTTCCATTGTTAAGATTTAGGACGATCGTAGTGTCCTGAGGAGTCCCAAGGGCACACATCCTTTGAGATGAGGAGATGAAGGATACATTTCTCCCATGATTAGGTCCTTAAGAGAACTAACTTTTAGATTATAGAGAGCTATTCAAGATTTTGTGTTTTTTTTTTTTAATCCAAAGTGATTGCCTCAGAAATGCTGGAGCAGCTAATGATACTTTTTTCAGGGCCCAAAGACTATGGAGTCAGGGATCTACCAGATGTCTATGCTTAAAAAAGTATTCACAGAAGCAACAAGCCTAAAATCATGGGGGTTACAGAAACCCTGCCCTCCAGGCGGTCAACACCCTAATTTCCTAGTCTATCCCCAGAAATTTTCTTTGGCTTGGAATAAGAACTATCTTTATTCCTTAATGTTAGCATTTTAAATCAGGAATATATACCCCTTTTTGACAGGGTTGGGCTTTTCTTTAAACTAGAGAGATCACTAGGGATATGAAAGGTCTATTTTAGCCCTGAAGGCTGCCCTGCTTTTTTTTTGCTTTATGAGTATATTTATAGATATATAATTCATGTGTCTAGGGCTGATACCCAGCCAAAGGGGCTCTATGCCATAGAAAAAGACAGTGTATTAAAAATTTAATAGAACGCTTCTGAACTGTGAGAATGTTGCAGGTGATGGTGAATGTAGTGGGTCATCTGAAAAAAAACAAGAGCAGCACGAAATTTCAGTGTGGCTCCAACCTTTGCCTCTGTGGAGATATTTGAGTCTAAGAAGTCACAAAAATACCAAAACAATGACACCCAAGAGCCAGACTGAGCGAGGACACCATGCTCCGGTTCCTTGAATTTCTTTTATGTCTATTTAGGTTCTTTACTTCACCTTGTATCTGCGTGTTTCCAATTCACATAATACGGAAAAATCATCCTCTCCCCCACTGAATTAGTCGTTGAATGATATTCGTCTAGTTATTTGGTGCCAAAGAAGCGTGTGCACGTAGCACAAAAGTCTCATAAAGCTTGCAGTTCCTCTCCACCTTCGGAAAAAATAGCCACGGACAAACATGGCAAGGAACTGGGGAGCAGACCCCAGAAAATCTCCAATGTCTCAAAGGGGCTTTGTAATCAGATGATGAGAATGTCTAAGTAGGACTTTTTCCCCCTAGTTTGTCTGAAATGGACTTGATTCTGAAAGGCTATGGATTCTATTTTTCAACATATGGCCAGGTCAGATGAGAAGCCCTTGGATATCATTCTATGTTGTGAAATAAATAAGGAATGTCAGGTGTTTTTCATTGACCTCTTAAGAGCTTTGCCACTGGAGTCACTCATACGCAGGTTAGCATCACAGTTCTGTAGCTTACTAGCTGTGAATTTGGTGAAAGGTCTTAAACTCTGAAAAATGGAGATAATAACTTAGTCTATCTCAAACCGCCAGTGTGAATTATAATGCATGTTAATTATAATGCCTATTAAGTATTTAGCACAGAACCCACTGTTACTCCAAAATGCTAAGTTACCAGTATTATTTCTACTAACATTTTGGACCTGTAGATACTGAAACCATTGATTGCATTCTTCTGAACTTTTTTTTTTTTAACATAGTAGCCTCATGCTAAGGTAGGAGTATAATAATATAAGTTCTAGATTATTGAGGCTATTTTAAATGCAGACTTGAAAGAATGATTTATAAGAATTTAGAGAGCCTGTACTTAAAAAAAAATTACCCTTTTATTAAGTTGACCTATGGATAGCTTCCGCAACAAAAATAAATTCTATTAGACAAAATAACACCCCATTTAGGAAGTTCTTGGTTGTAAACCCAAAATATCATCCAGCACATGAAACAATATAAAATCACATGAACTGAGAGAAAGCCCGTTGACTAAAGCTGCTGGGTTGGAAACGTATCTGTTAACCACCCTACGGTCTGATATTTCTATAACAGTTTCTGATAACACAATACCTGAAATTAAAGTGAAACAAGTAACCTTTATTTCAAGATTGTATAGCGCTTCTTACTGAACCTGTGTTCCCAAAGTGCACAAGGCAACATTAACCCAAATTCCTTCCAGGTCAGGGAATATTCTCACCCCTAAGGTCACACAAAATGGCAGTACCTACCTACCTCAAAGATTTCCTAAATAAAACTTTAGATGTGAAAATTATCCTGTTTCTTCTTGGTAGAATCCTTTGAAAGTTTACCTGATTAAATCCAGGAGAGAAATAGTAACTATTAATAAAAAGGGGAAAGGGAAGGGGAGGCAGAGAGTGATTGGGAGAAAGGCAGAGAGTTAGGCAGGTGGGGGGGTGGGAGAGGGAGGGTGAAGGAGAGAGGGAGGGAGGGAAGCAGGGGAAGGAGGGAGAGGCAGGGAGAGCGGGAGGGGGAGAGAGAGGCAGGGAGGGAGGTGGGGGGAGGGAATTGTGCACCTTCTGTGTATGCGTGTGTGCTTTCACCAGTCGTTAGTCCTGTACATCGGAAGGCATCATCAGAGGATAATACTCCCAACAGCTGGGGTTCTCCATGCCTTCATTCTCGATAAAACCGATTCCGCAGTCTGCGGTGCTGGCGGTGGCATAAGCCTGGATAACCAAACTCTACCATAGTCACTTGAGAGTATCTTCATTTCCCTTTGCTGAAGGAAAACGCAATAAAGGACCGATTTCCCTAAATGCTTTCTAAGGAGTTAAGTGAGGATGTATTACCACTGATAATACTTGGAGTTGACTCGTTTCTTCTAGGGGGTGCAGGCCTCCCAGAAGCTGTGACCAGTTTACTATCCCCCTGTAAAGCTTACCATTACTTGCAAGGCTTTAAGGTTGGTTCAGGCAAAGAGGCTAGGCTTCCTTTGGGTGGTAAGAACGCACCCACCCCCTTCTACCAACAGTAGCGTTCACACTGATCATTAGAAGCAATTCAGCACAGAACAGAACAGTGAAAATTAAGCAGAGGGACACAAATAAAATAAAATATTTAGTACTGTCTTCAAATCATATAGAAAATAAAACCAGCTTCAGGGCCAAAGTAAACTAGAAAGGGGAGCAAATAACATTGACAAAGCATTCACAGTATAATGACAAGAATAAAAAAAGTAAAAGCAAATAAAAAATAGAGGCTGTTTTTGGAAAACAAAGAAATCATTTCCATAAAATAACAAGTGAAAAAAGCATACCGTATTAATTTATAGTCAACTTACATCAACAAATTGCCCGCATGTTTTTTGGCATGAAAGAAAAATTTACAAAAGAAAGTTGTGTAAGAATGCTCTTGGACAAATAGAATTGCCACATTCTTGTAACTTGCTTTTTTGTCATTTCTTAAAAAACTTTTGAGCAAAATGTCTAATTTTTCAAATATAATGATTTACCACAGAGGATGCTACAGGGAGGCAACACCACATACATCCACACCACGTAACATGAAAAGAAAAAAAAATCTGCACTTTAACAGAGTTTTACTTTGAGGGGCTTGGGAGGGCACTGATTCTGATTTTGAAATAATTCCGATGGCGAGGATTTAAAAAATTTAAAAAAAAACACCTGTTTACTTTCATAATTTGCCTTTCAAAAAAAATCTGTGAATCGGAGGGTTTTGAATGAACTTCTGCACTGATATAGGTTCTCAGATATATATTTAATTTTTAAATATTTTTGTCTTTTTGACAAGTTTTAGATTTCCTTAAGGGGATGGATGACAGCACATAAATTTGAACAATGCTGAAAAAGGGGGGGGGTATGGGAAGGAAAGATGCAGAGAGGGGAGGGTCGTATTTATGAGTGTACTACACAAGAGATGAAGATGATGGGGGTGAATGTGTAAGTGAGTCGCCATGTCCATGTAAGGGCAGCACGGAGTGATCTAGCTGCATTAGAGCTTCTGGCTGTAAGGAAGGGATGGGCAATATACAAAAACAAATGAGCCTACACATGCCCATCTACAGAAATAAAGAACAGAATTCTAACACAATCTCACACACCCTAAGCTGCAACTTCTTCAACATGCAATTACTCCAAAAGTCATTACAGTTTGATTAGAGTTTCAAATAATAAAAACAGTTAAACTTTTTCCCTACTAAAAGTAGCCAAAATACATAAAATAATACTAATAATAATGATCAAAAGATTAAAAGCAAAAACAAGGAGACTAGATTTATGCATTCAAGTTGAACAACTTCACCGGCAGCCACACAGCCCCATCTAGAGTTAGTTAGGGGAGGGGGTTAGAGACTTGCAGAGGTGATGGAAAGGCAAGCCTGTATAGGGAGCCCACCTGCTGGGTTATTAATCACTTCCCTAGAGAGCAACAGGTTCTGTCTGAATGACGTCATCCGTCTTCCCCCTGCCACCCATGGTGCATGGGATTCCCAAAGAGAAGGAGCTAATTCGAGAGATGTGGATGTGGAGATTCTGCCGCTGAAGTTGTTCCACATTTAAAGAGGGAGTGGGGAAAAATTGCAGAAAACAATTCATAACTTTTTTCTCATAATTTTGGATAAAACCAAATCTAAAGTTAAAGATCTAGCAATTAAAAGAAACATATTGATATATAGATAAATATAATACAATTCCCAAACAAAAAGGGAGAAAAGAAAAGAATTTTTTAAAGAAAAAAGTATTGCACACACTTTCAGAGATGAACAACCAGATGCACACGCTGAGGAGGCACAGACAGAGCGATCAGGGGACACTTTTTTTTTTGCTTTTTGCTTTTCATTTTCTGCCTTATTGATTCCCCTTTTGGTGATAGCCAAAATTAAAACCAAATTTTGTATTTTCGTTAAAAAGAAATTTTGCATTTTTTTATTTTATTTTTTGTTTTGTTGCTTTAAAAAAATAAAAAGGGCGTGCAGTCTGGATGTACGTCATAAGTAGACATTTGAAAGAGAAGAAAGTGGCTAAGACTGACAAATGGGTAATCTATTATCCTTTAACTGTAGGAATGGTAAACAAATTAATACATGCTTAAAGTAAGTTGCATTTAGGGAAAGTAGGAAAACAGAACAGCAAGCTAGGGTTGGGGAGAGGTCAGCAAGACGAAACTGATTTGGGGGTGGGGGGAAGGTACTGGACTTGGTTTCATGCCTTTCCAGTAGGGGCAAAGGGCATCCCAAGGCTTCCTGCCAATTATGACAAGGAAAGGAGGTGCACATGTGTATGCATGTTGGGGGCTGAAGTAAAGCCTATAGTGGCAGGAACTGAGGTAAAAATACACATGAGGTCGTGAGTTCTGCTCTAGAAAACTTATCCGATATTCATTCATAGACGGCATATTTTGTTAGTCATAGAGAGGTTATAATTGCATTGTTCCCTGTGAGTTTTCTGGGGCTTTGCCAAATTGACAGGGTATCGTAAGTGACAGTAAGGTGTTCATAAAATGAGTCTGATATGTGGAATAGCATATAGATCAACAGAGATATGTATTAGTAACAGGGGCAAACCCCCTCTCCACTCCAAGGAACACAGTGGCACAGTGTCAGTATCTAAGTCCAGCATAGTCAGGAAATGAGCATGATTTATTCCCAGTACACTGGGGGAAACCACACCAGTCTTCTAGAGATCATGTGGGAAACAAACGTTCCATCCAACCTATATAGAGAAAACTGGAAAAGAGAGAGGGAGAGGAGGAGAGTGAGAGGCTAGGGGAGAAGGGGGAGTGTGTGTGTGGGTTTAGAAATGGCCTCAGCCTCTACTGGAAGATCTCTCGAGAGCTACAGTCAATATTCTATCCCTGTGGGAACATTAATGTCCAACCAAGGACTCGGAAACCCAGGTAGGCAAACCACAAAGGTAAGACACTTGAGAGCACCTGTTCTGACACAATCCTAGTCACTCCTAAGAACTTCTCTGGGTGACTTTGACAAAAAGGAATAAATTGTGAGGATGAGTCAGACTTTGGCCCCCTCTGGGACGCCCCTTTTATTATTTTATTTTAAAATAATTATAGTAATGTGTCCCCATGGGTCAGTCCGTACCAAGATTTTTAGTCTCTGGTTTAATAATATTAATCATTACTAGAGGAACTTCACAAAGGGCAGCTTCGTGGGAGGTTTTAGAAGGAGGGAAAAAAAATCCCATTCATAAAGGAAAAGAAAAACCCTTGTTGCCACTGATTTTAATAATTATACTTTTAACATTGAATTTTATGGTATGAGAAGACCCTATAAATACTCAGATGGCCTCACAAGGCATCAGATGATTTCTTCAGAATAAAGTTAATTTTGACAATACTCAAATGGGCTTTTTTTTTTTGATAGGCATAACTGGCCTAAGTATGAGACTTAAAGAATAAGATACTTCCCATATATACATATTCTTGGATAATAAGAGGTGTTAAGAAGTGTTTTGAGGAGACTCATCAATTTGGGTCTCCTAGTTTTTTACTGAGTAATTTACCTATTTCAAAATAGCCTGTTTTAAAATTCATACAAGTAGGATTTGGGGAAAAATAAATGGCTTTGTAGAAAAAACAAACTCATACAAGTAGGACACATCACTTACATTCTGGAAATCACTGGTTTAAACAATCAAACAAAGCAAAATTTATGGTTGTCATTTTGCAAATAAAATATGTATTTTTTAAACCCATGGAAGCCATAGTTTCAATGAAGCCAACACAATCTGTAGTGCGTAGACATTTTTACAATATGTCAGCCATCAGTTACCTATACAAGCTTGTTTGATTTCTAATGTAAGATACAAAGTAATATTGCTAGTAGTTCATAATCATGCCCCAGTTTATTTTAATCTTTCATCAGCTATCTGTGTCAGGTTTTATTATCAGTAACTACACAGTTCTGTACCTATGCCTCTACTTTGTGGGTGTTCAGAATGATTTAGAATTATGCCTGCCGTTGAGAACAAATAATACAATGATTTGACCTGAAACAGCATATTTTGATGCGACCATTTTTTTTATCCCATTGGGTCCAAATAACCTGTCTAAATGTAAAGTCAAACTTTTAAAAACATCAAATGCAGTAAGATGGAATTACACTAGTCAGTGTAATCTTTTTTTTTTTTTTCTTTGACAGAGAGAGAGAGATTACAAGTAGGCAGAGAGGCAGGCAGAGAGAGAGGAGGAAGCAGGCTCCCCACCGAGCAGGGACCCCGACGCGGGCCTCGATCCCAGGACACTGAGATCATGACCTGAGCTGAAGGCAGAGGCTTTAACCCACTGAGCCACCCAGGCGCCCTGGTCAGTGTAATCTTGAGGAGTGCACTTATTTCAAAGATAATTAAGTTTCTAAACTGCTTGGAGTTGTGCTTGACACACCCCCAAAACACTGAAGTAACTCAAGCTGCAGACCTACCTCTTTGGGAGAGTAGATCCTAACAGACATTGTTTTCAATGTGTACAGGTGAGGTCTAAGAAGGCCTGAATGAACTACTTTGTATTACTGCAAATGTTTTAAATTTCTGAAGGAGAATACTTGAGAGAGAAAGGAAGAGGAGGCGACTTTTGCAGGCGTCTGGTTGCAATTCCAGGGAAAAGAGTTAAACCATTCCAAGTACGGTGGGCTAAGAGAAAAGTCTGGAGAACAAATTCCTACTGAGGATTTTCAAGGTTTTTGCATTAGACCAATGGACAGATGATCTCATCTGTCCGTCCTATGGCAGATACAAAAACATCTTGCTGATTGCTATTCTATGTGTCCATGGGAAGAAAGGAGGGATTCTTCTGGGACAACCAGTGGCTCAGTTCTGAATCACAGTTTGGCCAAGAATAAAAATGGAGGATCTAAGAATGGATATGGAATCCAGGAATGTGGGAATGAATGGCTGTCCTCTGTGTTACAAAAGATCCCTGCATATACTCTGACTTCTCACAAGCTCTTCCTCAGGCTTAAGTAATGCTCAGAGAAGGGGTGAAGAAACCTGCTGCACATATGGTATTTGTTGCAAAATAAATAATTTAACATTTTCTTTTTAATGGTGAACAAAAATGCCCTCAAGTAAAAAGTTCATGAACCACCCGTTCCCAAACTCAGTTTCTACACATCATTATAATAGATAGGGAGAGAGATAAATTAAGCTTCCAAGATGGACAAGAGAGTCCAGGACACCATCAAGCCCAATATTCAGAACTGTATTTCTGTATTAATGATCTGCTTGCTCAGTTTAATTTTTCATACTTAGTGGATAAGAATGGATACAACATTACAATGGGTAGCATTACATTTTAAAAGTGGTAAGATAGAACATTTATTGTGGAAGGACCTTAAATTAATGACTTCTTTCCCTATATTCACATAATCCTTAACTTGTACCTTCATTCAGTCCCACCACCTCTATTCTTATTTGTGAACCTACTGTGCCCGGCAGAGATTTCTGCTGACTCCAACACTCCATTGCACTCAATCTCTTTTCTTCTTAATCTCAACTTGACTATAAGAACTTTAGTACAAACATGGAGTCTTTTTTATCTTTATTTGCCTACCAACTAGAATACTAATAACCAATCAAACATTTCTGGACTGAACTAAAGAATGGGTAAATCAGTTAACATGTTTAATTGCTCGTTTTTTTACTATAAAGCTATAGCTTCCATAAAGACATTAAAATCATGCATCACCACCATGGCTTGCCTTGCGCCTGGGATATGGGATAGGTTGTGTGGGATAGAGATGTTAGGGTCAGGAGACCTAAGGTCCAGTGTTGGATGTAGTGCCCACTGTACTGGCTTCTAGAAACTGAACAAGTTAGTTAACTTCCCTGAGTTAGTGTCCTCATGTATAACCTAGAGATTATGATGTCTTGTCAATTAACCCATCTCGCAGGATAGGTTTATATGACTAATGAGATTTCGAATGTGGACGTGTTTATAAATTCTAAAGGGCTTTCCAGATCTTTGTTACTATTGTTTTCAAAGCTGACACCATAACATCCGCTGTAAAATTAGGGTTTCATATTCAGAGGAGGCTGAGTCCCAGACAGCTGAGGTCAGTGCTACTCCATGTGTGATCCTTGGAGCATCTGCTTCAGCATCAACAAATAACCTCAATCCAAAACCCTAACCCAAATACCTATTATTACTACTTCTGTTGAAGCCCTGTCCCTACTCCTCCAGTAAGGCTATTAAGTTTCTAAAGCTTGCTTAGTTCATCTTTAACAGTGAATTTTTATTATTTCTGCATGTAATTTTATAATTACTTTATTTCAGTCTTCATGTGGGTTGGAGCTATACCCTGAAGAGTTCTTATTTAGATACATTTCCATAAGAACCTATTTATTTAATGGCAGGAGGACAGACCTGGAGGACAGACCTCCAGGTCTTGACTTGAGTCAAGTCACTTGCTCTTCAACCCCTTCAATCGCTTGGAAACACATATCTCAACAGACATCAGAACCGTGGGGGAAGACGAGGACATGAGGGAACAGAGGGTTCAGGTAATATTTTAGCTACTTCCTCCCAAACGTGTTAATACAGGAAGAGACACAAAAGGAAAACTCCATTAAGAAATTTCCAGGAATTACTATTCTTTCATTTTGTTATAATGTTAACCAGGTACTAGTGCAAGTAAGCCTTTCTTCACTTAGGACGTTAAAAGTTTCCTGATTCACAAGCTGACTCTGTAGGCTTTTGTGTTTTTTAATCTGTCTAGCATAGAGCAGGACACACCATAGGTCTTCAGTGCATATGTGCTGAATCAAACTACAAAAATAGAACAGCTTGCAACACTTGGATGTCTGCGTTGTGAAGTGGGTGGGATTCAAAAAGCTCTCCTTGCTGGCACTCGTTTCTTTAATCAGGAGGGAATATATTCATGAAATGAAACAACGAGGTAGAGCAGCATAAAGAGGACTCAAAGCCATGAACTTAGCAACTGCTCCCCTGCTCCTCGCCTTGCCTCCAAGTAGACTTTTCGAGGTAATATAAGCATATAGCTCATTATTTGCGAATGATTATACCCTTGTCATACTATTAAAATCCAAAACAGTTGGTAATATAAAATACTTATTTTATCAACATAAAAAGTCACGGGTGCCAGTCATAAAAATGAAAGCCCTGTCTGAAATATTTTGTTCCAATAGCTTCAATAGCCTGAGATTCCTCCTTACTTTCTCCTTCACCTCTCTGTCTCTTGGCTTGCCCCAGGCTGGCCCCTGCCTTAATTTTTTGAGTGATCCCATCTAGTCCCTTGGCTGTACACGCCTACCATCTATAGGACTATGATTTCCAGTTCACCACCCACTCAGAATTCCAGTTCCCCATCGCCAACCACCCACTCAACATTTCCACTTCGATATCTAAGAGGCTTCTCAAATCAAAACAGGCTGGAACAGAGCTTTGGATTTCGTTTGCCTCCTAAACTTGCATCTCCCCCAGGATTTCGCATCTCTTTGGTCTGACTCAGATGTACAAACCCCTAATTAGTCATCTACTTGGGCCCCTACCCCAACTCACCTCCACATATTCAATGTACCTGGAAGTTTCACCGACACTCCTCCGGCAACAAATTCCTCACATGTCTACATTTTTCAATGCCATTATCCAGGTCCTAGCATAAACCACCATGATTCCTTGCTTGAACTCTGTAGTAGCCTCCCAACCTATCTTCCCACCTTCACCATTCACTCCCTAAAACCCATTCTCCATAATGAGCCAAGGTGCTCTTTCAAAAGTATACAATATAAATCAGATCAAGTCAGTTTCTTGCTTAAAATCTTTAAAGGTTTCCCCAAATCCAAACCCTGTACCCTGACCCACAGTGAAAGTGCCCTGTGGTCAGCCAGCTGCCTACTACCACTCCCATCTCATCTCTTACAGATGCCTCACAGTTCCTCTGACCCAGGATGATCTGACTCTAGCTATACTTCTCTAGCTTTCCTTCTAAGAACACTCTTTTCCTTGCTCTCTGCCTCCGGTGATTTGGGTCTCTCCTCTAATTTTATTCTTCAGAAAGGCCTTTTAGCAAAGTAGCCCCTAGTAAAGTAGCAACCTGCTCGCTAACTGATCTTGATTCTCCCCATAACAGACTCTTGCCCATTCATTTATGTTCAGTCCTCCCTCACTGCAAGGTAAGTTCTGTGAGAACAGAGACTTTGTCTTGTTCTCCACTATACTTAGAGCAGAGCTGGACATATAGTAAGAGCTCAAGAAATCACTGCTGAATGATTTCACTCAGTGACATCATTCCTGAGTGCAGGCATTGAGTAAATGTTTCGTAAACTAACTACTGAGGCATTGCATTCTCTCTCCTGTTTTGTTTTCTTTTACTTTTCTCTAAACCAGATGGGGTTTCCTTGAGTTCTAGTTGGGAGTTCCAATGCAAATAGGACCTTCTCATCCACAGCTGGCTGAGAAAGCCTTCTGAAAAAATACATTACTATCTAACTCATTCTCCCTTTCATAAACCAGTGCTGGGATGTTTATTAAAAACGCAGGCTTTCCTTTGCAGTTGTGAAAGCTAAAGATAAACAGAATATTCAGACCTAGAGCTGCCAAACTTTGATGCTTGTCTTCAGGCAATATCAAGGAAGGAGCCGAACAAATTATCAGCAGGAGGAATGGTGACCAGGGTAGTAAAAATGTACTTGGTCATCTTCGCCTCCCACTGCCACTGACAGCAGAATCTGGCAGCACTGGGACCTTTCTCCTGAACTGGTACACTGACACTTTATGAATGTGTTTATAGAGTAATAAATTATTCAAGAAGGATTATTTTGCTTCTGTTGTCCACAAAAGCTCATCTACTCTGTCATTATGACCAGCATTCTTTTTCAAAAGATTTTTGTCTATTTGAGAGAGGGAGAGAGAATCTCAAACAGACTCTACACCAAGCATGGAGCTGACATCGGACCTGATGCCATGACCACGAGATCACCAGCTTAGTTGAAACCAAGAGTCGGACGCTTCACCGACTGCACCACCCAGGCCCCCCTGTGGCCAGAATTCTATTTTCTCTGTACTCGAGTTTCTTTGGGTGGTAGCAGCTGGGCATTCCAACCTGTTACTTCCTCTCCACAGGCCTCTTACAGCCTCTAAGTTGTTCATGAGAAACAGATGAACTTGAAAACACATGACACTACAACTCACTTTTTTCTTGAAAACACCCTCTTTGTCCCACATCAGGCTCCCTGCTCAGTGGAGAGCCTGCTTCTCTTTCTCCCTCTGCCTGTCGCTCTGCCTACTTGTGCTCTCTGTCAAATAAATAAATAAAATCTTTAAAAAAAGAAAAAGAAAAAGAAAATACCCTCTTTTCCCTAAAATCTATTTTCATTGCAAGGAACGTACAGTGTTCATAAATCATTACCACCAAGGCATTTTTGTAATCAATGGGAACTAATACTATGCAAACAAGATGAAAAGCTTGCCCGAGACTCCAGACATCAACATGCTGTACTATGCTTACTTGGCTTTGACTGTGTCTGACCTGAGCCTTGAGGAGCAGAAGACTGCAGAGATGCCTGCATGGGTGGCACATATCATGAGATGATTCTTAGTTTTTTTGTAAATGAAACTGCTATAGATTAGAAGGAGCTACAAGAAATTCCCTAGTCATTCCAAAAACTCAATGCATATAATAAGTCTGTAGATTAGTAAAGACAGATGCTTAGGGACAAATGCATATGATCAAATGATGGACTAGTGATTTCCTTGAAAATATGAGGAAAGAGAAGGAAAATATGAATCATAATTACATAGTTAAAACACTAGCTAACCAGAAACCTAGTTCTGGAAGGAGTTGTTCTAAAGGATTATCGAGAACTTATTCTTGGCCAGGCATCATTTTGAATGCTTTAGGTATTTTATTTCAGGGAATCATTACAATTATATCTTACCTATCAGTAAACTTGGGCTGAAAGAAGTTAATTTGCCCAAAGTTGAATAGAAAGTTGAAGAGTCATTAATGGACCCAATCCTATATGTTTTTACATTAAACAACAATGCAATCCTGAAACAGAATGTTTGTTAATATTTGGTTCTCAGTGAGAACTGAAAATTATAAACAAGCTACTCTTTAGGAAAAAAAAAAACTCCTACGGGAGATCCTAGGATCTCTACAGATTTATTTCAATCTCTTATGACGTTGGAATTATTATCGCATAATGAGATATACAGAGGGGTTATGGGGTTTCTTGTTGTTGTTGATTTGGGGGTTTTGTTTGTTCATTTGTTCATTCTGCTTTTTCACAATCTCAGGTCACTTAAACCAGATCTACTAAATTGCTTTACTGGGGCCAGTGGGGACAGGATGGCAGGCATGTCTGGATATCTGCGTTTGTTTCCCAAGGGGCTTTTATGCAAAATCAGGTTGAACTTACAGTGAAAAAACCTGAACTAAGTCCCAGCTGTGATCCACTCTCTGTGACCTTGAGTAGGCCATAAACTCTCATTTGTAAAATGGAGATAAAGTACACTGGATGTTGAATCAGTCAAAGGAGACATTACATATACAAGCATTTCAAAAAATACATACACATAGGGGCGCCTGGTGGCTCAGTTGGTTAAGCAACTGTGTTCAGCTCAGGTCATTATCCTGGAGTCCCAGGATCAAGTCCTGCATTGGGCTCCCAGCTTAGCGAGGAGTCTGCTTCTCCCTCTGACTCTTTGACCTCTCATGGTCTCTCTCTCTATCTCTCATTCTCTCTCTCAAATAAATAAATAAAATCTTAAAAAATATATACATAGGGCGCCTGGGTGGCTCAGTGGGTTAAAGCCTCTGCCTTCAGCTCAGGTCATGATTTCAGGGTCCTGGGATTGAGTCCTGCATCGGGCTCTCTGCTCAGCAGGGAGCCTGCTTCCTCCTCTCTCTGCCTGCCTCTCTGCCTATTTGTGATCTCTCTCTCTATGTCATATAAATAAATAAGATATTTAAAATAATAAAAATAAAAAATAAAAAAATATACATATAAACATATACCTACTCTTTATTAAAAGAGTAATAAACCATCTTACTGGCACATTAAAAGCTACCTAACAGCTTCTAATACATGGATTTTAGGACCACACAATAAACTCTCCATATGTTCTAACAGTAACACGGTGGATATTTCAGTTACCTAATAAGTACTTATCAAAAAAGTACTCTAAATGGTTTGATTCCTTTGTTATTTGCCTGATTTGTTAAATTATAAGCACTCTCTGAATATCTCTGTCCCACATCATTTTCTTTCATACAATATCCTAATCTGTCATTGACTCTACAGAACATTTTTTTTAAAGGCACTATAAATCAATTGTTGGAGGATATCATCACACTGTTCTTTTTTCATACCCTATTATTTTATTCTACATTTTAGCCTAAAACCGAAAGGCTCCACTAATCATTCTAAAGTATGAATAAAAATGGCTTTCTCTGTACTCATTAAAAAGGCATGGATACTACTAGCACAGCCCCAGGCAGACCAGAAGACACCAGAATTGGCTTCTTACTGTGTCCTTTCAGAACCATGGAGCCTACCATGTCTATTAGAGCAACATGGTGTCAGGACGAGGGTAAGACACCAGCCTGGCTGCACAGGAGCGTTACAGAGCAAGAAAGTGTGATAGGCAGCTCTGGAAACAGCAGTGCCAGCGACCACCTGATCACTTTATTTTTTTTTATTATTATTTTTTAATCTTGCTTTTTTTTTAAGATTTTATTTATTTATTTGACAGAGAGAGAGAGAGAGATCAGATCATAAGTAGGCAGAGAGGCAGGCAGAGAGAGAGGAGGAAGCAGGCTCCCTGCCGAGCAGAGAGCCCAATGTGGGCCTCGATCCCAGTACCCTGAGATCATGACCTGAACCGAAGGCAGAGGCTTAACCCATTGAGCCACCCAGGCGCCCCTGATCACTTTAAATATCTCCTCTAGATGAGGTTACCTTTTTTCAATGTGGGCTTCTGTACTATTACTTCATGGTATTAATAAACAGATCATGATCTATTTTGCTTGTGCTGTCTTGGATGGATATGTTCCTTGATTTTTAAGTTTTCATACTACATGTGATGACCATATAAGGTATCTTAAAAGATTTGAGAAACATGGAAGGTTTTACTTTTAGCAATTGTACCACATTTAATTAAGAAAGTCAGCATGCTGAAACGCTGAAACCCACTTATAGTCTCTGTCTTTATGCAGAAGTTTAATGGGCTCACATGCAGTGACTCCGTTAGAACATTTGCTCGTTAATTTTATTCCTGTTTCATAGTATTAATCGTAGTAGTGTTTTCCCCAATGCCATTCACTAAAAGTTCATGTTTGTTTTTTCAGATGGATGGATAGTATTATAAGTTGAAACTTAAAACTCAGTAAGTACCAAGTATTGTTTTTGCAAAATCGCATGGCCGAAGGCTGGGCTCCTGTGGGTCCCTCTTGCTGAAAACAATAAAGCTGATTTTTTTAAATGATATATTATTCAGTACAAAATATATTAGCCCTTGTAAACAACTAACTAGAAAAATCCTTGTTATCTTAGATGATTTAGCAGAGTATTTTGATAGTGGTAGGTCATCACCACTCTCTCCTACTTTAAAGGGCAAATAGGCAAGGCACAGGCAATGGAAATATACACTGGGTTAAGGCCCAGGACTGAAGCATATCATAAAAACTTAGAGAAATCATTTTGTCCTTATCATGCCAGTTCTGTTTTTATCTGTGTTTTGGTTCATCCCAAATTTTCCTTGCGGATGAGAGCGTGTCTTGTTTCCTTGAAAACATTCAACAAAAAACCAAAAGAAACTATAGTTTTGATGCACGCATCTGTCTGCCTGAACATTAGGGCTCTTTCTTTGTACAATTCTAGGGGGTTCCTCTCACAGTCTATGTAAATAGTATCTGCTGGGGTCAAGCAATGGAAGGCCTGCAAAGCCATATGCAACAACCCCGATGAGGTTACCTTTCTAGTTATGAATAGCATTTGTAAGTACTGTGAATAGGCCCTAGGTTTTCTTCTTTTCAGTCTTGTTGCGGACAGCCAAGATTTGGGCATGACAGGAACACATAGTAAACAATTGTCCTTGGTCACTGCTACTTAAGTTTGTGGGCAGTGCTGACCAGATGGGTAAAGACAGTGAAAGGGGAGTCACAGGAATGTAGCCATAGCACACGATAAATACCTAATAAATAATTACTGCAAAATAGAAAGGGATTTCCCAACGTACCCTGTAGATCTGGCTAATGGGTATAAATCAAGACACAAAGATACTGCATGCAGAGCTTAAGTGCTGGAGAATGTGGGTGCATTTTAACTTCTAAACAGCCTTCCCATTTGAAGGGCTTTGATTAACCCACAGTCCCTAGGTCATTTTTTTAAAAAGAAAGAATCTAAAAGTAAGGACTTAACTATGTAAAAGTCTCTAGAGAATAACTGGGGTGTGATACTTTTACAGTAAGTGACATCAAAGAAGTGAAAAGAATAACTTTGTAAAGCAATGGTGTTCACTATTAGTGGCCCAAAGAATAAAGCCATGAGGGAGAAAGAGATGGGAACAGCTATCCAATATGCTTCCAGAGAAACCAGGAAGATGGTAAAATCCAATGCTGCTGGGTCTTTCCCCACCCCGGGTTATACATCCTGCTAACAAGCAGAACTTCGAGAAAGTAAGCTCTCTTGACCTTCCTGGAGGAGATACAACATTAGGAAGTGGGATGTGGAGACACTCTTACTTACTGATTTTGTAACTTCAAGCAAGTAACTTATATTTTCTGTGCCCTAGAGAATTATTGCCTGTAAAATGTAAGGATTGAATAAGATGATCTTGGGCGCCTGGGTGGCTCAGTGGGTTAAAGCCTCTGCCTTCGGCTCAGGTAATGATCTCAGGGTCCTGGGATCGAGGCCCGCATGGGGCTCCCTGCTCGACCAGGAGCCTGCTTCCTCCTCTCTCTGCCTGCCTCTCTGCCTACTTGTAATCTCTGTCCCTCTGTCAAATAAATAATAAAAATCTAAAAAAAAAATAAATAAATAAGATGATCTTTTGAGAGAACCAATGACTTAAGGAAGTTAAGTGCTATTGCTAATAGAGCTTAAAACTGCTCCAAAGTGAATAAGACCATTTCACAAACATTTTTAATTAACTGTGGTTACCATTTACTTAACACTATGTCATTACATAATGGAAACACATGTCTTATGTTGCCTTTTCTCTTAAGAATCAAAAGTCAATTACATAACCACTTCACAACACTCCTTCCTTAGTGGGTCCTAGGAAGGGGAAATAATTTCTGTGTTTCTTGCAGTGAGAAGACAACATCCTAGGAATGGATGCTAAGAGTATTATCTTGGATACATGAGACATTGAACAGAGACAGAGGTGAGTCTAGTAATCTAAGGATTAAGGTTTGAAAGCTGATGTCCCCTGTGCAGACCAGCCACTGAAAGGGCCCACTGTAGAAATCAGACAACACAAGAACAAAAGACCAAAAGAGACAACATAGGAGCTAATGTGTCAGGGATTTTTTTTTTTTAACTGTTACATAAACACTGACAAATTTTCAATCTAGCAACTCCAGCTTTTAGAAGAAAGTGTTGGGCACAACTGACTTTTATTGCTTTGGAAAACTCTACATCTCTCTTTTGTACTGTGCTAATGTTCAGATATATGAAGTGCTCTGGAGCTCTCAACCCAAGGAGTTTTGAGACTGCACAGCAATAATTATCCACCTGTATTCTAAAGCTATAAGAAGCTCTTTCTCTGTTGGGTAGCTCATATTGTAATGGTGGCCAAATAAAAGAAAGCTACATAGATTTTGGAAAGCATGGTTGGGAAAGCACCACATGTAGCTTTCTGTCATTTGGGCTAGTTTTATCTGTTGTCCAGAATAGCGGGCGGAACTTTCTCACGAGCCAGGCTGAACAATAAAAATGTACTATTTCCTAGCTGAAGAAGGGCTCTTGGTTTTAACAACCAAAAGTGTCCGATGTCAACTGGCAAGAGTTTCAATGAGGAAACACTCAGGCCTGACTGTCTGGCCTTAAATGTGGAACTGGTTTCTCCAGGAAAGCAAACTGGGAAGGCAGAGTGGGCAATGGATGGGCCATTAAAACAATAGCCATGGATTGCATTTAGCGTCTTTGCCATTTATCACTGGGTTTCTCTCAGTGCACGGAACCATTTCAGTCCAAATTCTTTGAACCATTAAAAGCATCCAGTTGAACTCTGTTGAGAAGAATAACTGCATTTGTTCTGTTTTTCTAACAATATTAGAAAGAAATCTTACTAGAAAGCATTCTACCCAATAATGCAGAATTGTGAGGACTTGGAAATCAATTGCAGAGTACTGATTTCTGATTGAAATTTACTATGTAGTTTTAAATAACCATCCACAGGGAAACTAGGTTGTTCTATGCATGGCAGGATTTGAACTGCATCCTCCTAACAGTGGCCAAGTCTGATAGGGTGATGTTACCACGCCATCACTGTCAAATTTCTTGTGTAACTTATGATCATCAACAACAAAACCCACTTGCTCCTTGCAGGCATATGGTTTAGTGTTGAAATTCTAACTACCTATGCTTACACTGAATCCCCATCCATGTTGCTTACAAAGAAAAATATGAACCCTAAAGCAATGGCCACATTCCAATTTGAATAATTATATTAGTTGCCACAAATTTCTTCATTCGATCCCTCAGTTGTGTCATCAGGTATGTAGCTATTCAATTCATCCTGCACACTATATTTTGACCCCCTAGAAGCAGAGGCTCTGCCAAAAAGGGGCTCCCCCTGAGCAAAAGTAACCATAAATCCTGGAACAGAGACCTAAAGAATGTGCAAGGAGAAATCAAAATTTGGGAACACTTGGGTGGCTCAGCTGGTTAAGCATCTGCCTTTGGCTCAGGTCATGATCCCAACATCCTGGAATCAGGTGTCCCCCCCCCCCACATTGGGCTCCCTGCTCACCAGGAAGCCTGCTTCTTTCTCTGCCTACTGCCCACCCCCATTTATGCTTTCTCTCTTTCTGACAAATAAATTCTAAAAAAAAAAAAAATCAAAATCCAATTCTTCACATGTTGAATTTTTTTCAAAGTTAAAAAAACTATTCTAAGAATAATATAAATATTTATTCTTATATATCATTAAAAGGAAAAGGGTTATGGTGCATAGAAAAATATTTCAAAATGAAACATTTCTGTGGCCTCACTTTCAAAGTCCATGGGGTGACAATTTCATATGGCAGGTTTTGAAGAAGGACCTGGCTTCCTATTTTGTCACTCTGGGCATGGAACCAAAAAAGAACACTCTTGCTTTTGAAAGGGACTCTACAAATTGTTCTCAGTGTTTGGGGAAAGTTAATATGATTCTATTTGTCCCCGGAAGAAGACAGGGTATGAAAAGAGAAATGTGCCAAAGAAAAATAAAGGGTTTCTGAATCTGGCTACTACAAGTCGTGGTGAACTATGGCTAGGAATGAATGCAAACTTTTCTGGTCTTGATTTTGACTTTGTAATTTTCAATTACTTAGTATTAATTTGGAACACTCTTGTCAAAATATTTAGCTCCTTTTATGTTATGTTGCATGTTATAGTCTTTACTGGAATATAAACAAGTATAGATACGTGGCTATACTTTGAGCAATACATATATTTTCAACAGTGATATTTCATGGGAAATGCTATGTCTTTAGCTGAGAAGCTGAGAAGCAAACAATTTTCTGTTAAATTGTTGGTTCAAGAAATGGAAAGGTAAAGAGAACTGGGCCCTCCAGGAGAATCAGATGAGGCATCTTACAGCAGGTAACTCATTTAGCAGTTCTAAGAGCAGTACTTGGAAATCTCTTATTGGATGAGAGAAAGGTGGTAGAGATATAAATGAGAAAATAAGGAGAATGGGCTCTGGGTGGAATGTCAGCATTTGTAATGGAGTTTGCTTTTCCAGTGGTACTTTAAATCTCAATAGTAGTAAGAAATGTTGGATTTCTGTGTTTTCTTTGTTGTTTCTTAAGAACTAATGGCACCTGTTACTACTATTGGTGGGTGTAGGACAGGTCTGTTTATTTAACTACCAACTCTCTGGAGTCCAAGTCTTTCTATATTGTTGTTCTTATACAGTGGGAATTCCATAACAAGCAATGTGGGAATTTGTATGTACTATAATTACATGCTCTCTCATGTATAGTTTCTTGGGAGGGCAGCCAGAGCTGTTTTCTTCTGCCTGTTAACATACAAGATGTTGGGACTTGGCAGATATATGTTAGAATGCTTGTTCCAGATTGCAGAGAGTTTTGCACACCTGGGTTATTTTCATTCCAAAAGGTCCAATTAAATAATAGTGTGATGCATTTGCATAATTATTCAATTTAACTATATGGCAGAGCTTCCGATCTGCATCTTTAAATTAAAAAAAAATCTGTGTCTATGTCAATTAAGAATTTTAAAATTATTGATCATTTAGTACCTTTAGAGATGATCTGCTAATATATTGGTATTGAATAAATACAATATGATTTAAGGAGGACTTCAGTGAAAATGAGCATTTAGAAGAAGATGAGCTTTTATCCTAAGGGTGCTTTCTCGATTTTTTTTTTATAACAAACCTTATTGAAATTTTGATAAAGATTTCATGCTCTTTACCAATAAATATACTCATGTAAATAAAATTCTGTGAAGAAATTCAGATCTTGTCCCTGGATCTCAAGCTAAAAGTTTAAGAGGACTGCACTGCAAAAATAAGGAAATAAATAATTTATCTGTAAAAATGACTTGTAAACTCCAGAGTTATATATACATATGAGGCCACTGCACAATAAAAGCTACAAAAGGATTAATTCTCATTACTACTATAGCTGATGTTGTAGTTTCGCTCGTTGAAATTTAATTCATTTTTTACTATCTCTAGTTATCTGAGTTAATATAAAAGATTATTAAGAGTCTAGTCTAAAATTTGCCTTCAACATAAAACATATTTTATTCTAATATAATGTGGCTAGATATTGTTAAGTTTGATATTCATCAGTACTGGTAAAATGAACCCAACCTCAGGTGCAAATCTAATAGAGCTCAATGTTAATTAATGTGATCCAAACAACTTATTATTTTAAGCTCGCTTCTATTAGGAAAGATGTGTTATAACTGTATGCTAATAGAAAAGTCTATTAGTTGCATGGATTCCAATTTCCTTTATCTATATTAGTCACTGAATGGTAGGTTTCTTCTAAGATTAATATTTTTTCCTTGTTTCTCCTATGTTTAGAGAATTGGTTTAAAACCACAATTATGGAACAAGATATAGTGTAGGTACTGAATATATTTTAATCTGATAGTTTCATTTATGACTTTTAATCTAGGAGAATAAATCCATTTTCTTCTCTAGATTCAATTGCGGTGCCTATATCCCCAATGCCAAATAGTATTGATATCAGACATGGAAGACCACTTTATGTTGTCATATATATTTGAGCCCCATCATATTCCTGTGATGAATGGGGTAGACGTTATTTACATCTTGAAGCTAGGTATCTCAACCTCATTATTATTGACATTTTAGGTTGGATAATTCTCTCTTATGGGTGCTGTCCTGTGTACTCAGAAGGTTTGACAGTCTCTGGCCACTACCCACTAGAGGCCAATAGCATCTCCCCAGTTGTGACAACCAAAAATGTCTCCAGACATTGTCAAATATTTCCTAGGGGCAAAATCACCCTCCGTTGAGAAACACAGTTTAAAGGTAAAGAAACTACATTGCAGAGAATTTAAGGTATGGGCTCAAGGTCAGGAACACACTGAGTAACATAACCAGGGCTACGACCCATGCCCCTGATGCATAGTTCTCCCCTCCTGCCATGGTCTACCATGCAACTTAGGAGACAGTCCATGCTGATTCCTTTTCTGTTTCTCTTGAGCCACGAATATCATTAATATAGGTAAGATCATCATATCATTAATATTTGTAGAAGGCAAGGGATAACACTTGTGAAAGTATTAAATTCTAAAGTACTATGACATTTTCACAGAAGCATGTCTGTGTGCAAGAGACACACACGGAGTGAATCCACTTTGGGATAACACTTGGGGAAGTGACAGAAGACATGAGAAACACAGAGCAAAGTAACCTGGAAACTGGAAGGTGGCTCTGTGGCTGCAGAACTGATCTTAAAGAGTAGTTTGAGTACTTCATGCAATCTGGCTGCTGTTGGCATCTTTCCAGAACTCTCTATTAGCCCGTGCAGTGGAATTTTGCCAGCAGCCAAATTATCAGTTTTTTGTCTCTCATGAGTAGCAGGTACCAACAAGGAAATCCATCCTCAATATTTCTAAGAGCGGCAGAGCTCTGGCTGACTGAAATAGCTTCGTCCTCCAGACGTGTTAAGTAAAGCTAGAAAAACCCTATGTTTGATAACATAAAAATAAAGCCAGACACCATGAGTAGGCCCCCCGCAGCCTGGTAGCGAAGGAATAGGTCCTCAGTTCTCGGGATTCCGAGCGCTCCCGGGAGGCATGGAGGGAACACACAGGACGATCCACACACCTTCATCACCCAGAGGAGGGGCTTCTGGGCTCTGCGTGCGTGAAACCCCCCAGCCCGACCCAGTTCCGCAGTAATATCCCGTATGACCAGTTCCTATGTGAAAACACACACTCGAGAGCTCTTGCGGGACGGCAAGGTTACGTAAAAGAAAAAAAAGGTGTGGAGCTAGGTCTGCAGTTCTCTTACACGTCAGAGAAAGTATTAAGTTTCTTGTCCCTTTGAACAAAAAGACACAGCCGGTCAAAAAGCAAGCGTTTTTCTTAAAATGCTCTCAGCACCTCCAATTTCCTATTGAATCCAGACATTTCCCTCATTTTTTTTTTCCTCCTGATTCCCCAGTGGTCTCCCTCTCTCTAATAGGGCTGTTGACCCTTAAAGACCTCATATCAACACTTTCCTGAAATGGACTGGAACCTCCTAGGAGTGTATCTGTCAATTTAATATTTGTGTCATCTAAAAAAAAAGTGAGCTTATTCAACCTCCTTCCCATTTCATCCATCAGTGTGAAGGAAATGAGGAGAGGACTAAAAATAGGTGGCTTACAGCTATCAGCAATGCCTGCGCCAAACAACACAGAAGGTTCACAAAGTTGCCTGAATAGTTAACTGAACAAGTCTCCTTTTACAGAGGAAAGGAGTTAGGAGGTTAGCAAGGAACCGGGCTGGTTTTAGTCCATTAAGACAAAATGGAGCAGTTACTTTGCCTGTGTCTATATTTACCCCAACTCTGGTAAATAAGAGTTTTTATATAAAGGGGACTCGAAGACTAGTTCTCCTCCACTGTGAGATGATCTGTGCCATTGAACAGTAAACCAAGAATTCCTTTCCCAGGGTGCCTGGGTGGCTCAGTTGGTTAAGTGTCTGCCTATGGCTTCGGTTGTGATCTCAGGATCCTGGAATTGAGCCCCACATCAGGCTGTCTGCTCAGCTGGGAATCTGCTTCTCCCCGTTCCTCTCCCTCAAATAAATAAATAAAATCATAAAGATAAAGGTGGGGGGTGCTCCTGGGTGGCTCAGTGGGATAAGCCTCTGCTTTGGCTCAGTCACGATCTCAGGGTCCTGGGATCGAGTCCCGCATCGGGCTCTCTGCTCAGCAAGGAACCTGCTTCCTCCTCTCTCTCTGCCTGCCTCTCTGCCTACTTGTGATCTCTCTCTGTCCAATAAATAAATAAAATCTTAAAAAAAAAAAAAGAGACAGAAAAAGAAAAAAGAACTCCTTCCCCTAGTTCTGGCAAGTGGCATGAGGCAAGGGTCTGGGAGGACCCTCAGGCCCGTAGGCTGTCTCTAAGTTCCAGGCTTTGTAAAAGACCTCCTTTAGAGTGCCACTAGCCTCCTTTTCTAGTTGAGTACTTGCAGAAGGAAAACATTCACATGTCAAGCTGTTCTTTCTGGCTCTCTATCGTACACTTTGCGCTTTTCTGAGGGTAATTCCAGAAATAAAGATGCCCCCATTCTCAAATTGATAGAGAAAAGCATTTTGTTCAATTGGTTCATTATCTAGACCCAAAGGAACATGACTCCCAAGCCCACTTCTTGAGCCTGAATCCACATGCCATGGCTAGATAAAGGATTCTACATAAGTATAAAGTAACACTACCCCTCTTCCCTGCCCTGAAATAGAATAAACTGTTTCTGGATTCCAAACTGATCCTTTGCAAGCTTATTAAGGAGTTTCACAAAGTTACAACTAAAATACTACAGTCATAAGTGTTCCCTGGAACTTAAAAATGATGCACCTTCCCTGGGCAAGCCATATAAGAGGGAAATCAAAGTCATTTGTGTGGTAACAGTGGCCTTCTCCATCCTTCCATGCCAGGCCATTGTGAAGGAAGCAGCCATGATGCTCAACACATTTTTACAGCATGAACGGACCTCATCACTAGTCTTTCAAATGCTCTAAGTGTGCTGCAGACAGATAAACAAGCCTGGCGTGGAGGAAGTGGCGGAATTTGGAGCTGCCGGTACATTTGCTTCTTTCCGAGAGTGTTGAGTGAAGCAATGCATTGTAAGGAAATACAGTGAGCAGTGCTGTGGATATGCAGACACCTTCGTTTAAAAAAAGAAGTCATTGGGTTCTGTGGCCATGGTAGGCTGGGTGGGTAAATGATGTTGTTACCATAACTCAGCTCTATTCTACTGAAAAAGATGCTTACTAGCAATCTCTCTGTGAAGAAAACTTCAGAGAAGTCTGTTAGCCCACAGAACTAAATATATACATTTTTTCTTCCAGGGGCTAGAAGCAAGCTTTTGTGGCAGCACAGATATTGATCATCGTACGGGCAATAAAACAATTCATTTATAATTGATTCAGGCCAGGGCGCCTGGGTGGCTCAGTGGGTTAAAGCCTCTGCTTTCGGCTCAGGTCATGATCTCAGGGTCCTGGGATCGAGGCCCGCGTCGGGCTCCCTGCTCAGCAAGGAGCCTGCTTCCTCCTCTCTCTCTGCCTGCCTCTTTGCCTACTTGTGATCTCTCTCCCTCTGTGAAATAAATAAATAAAATCTTTAAAAAAAAAAATAATTGATTCAGGCCACCATGATTGATCTTTGTGGCTAGTGGTTCCTGACTCCATAAAAGGTGCTATGTCACTTAGAAAATCTCAAAAATCTAAACATTAATCAGCAGTAATCTTATCAAGTGCGACAGGCAGCAGAAGGAATGGATTTGTATAAGCAGAAGGTGAGCCACACACAGGCAATGACAGACACAAAGAAAACCTGCTATTTCCCAATCGACAGAAAGAAGACTTGGTTCCTACTCAGTCCTGAGGTGCTGTTAGCAATCTACGATGTGACTTTGCAAAGTCCTGTTCTGGACGTTCTGGAACAGATCCCCTATTACCTCCTTCTTGGAAAAAGAGTATTTCTTTATGATAGTTATAATAATTATTATTAATTATAATAATAAAAATATATGTCAAAACAAAAAACGTCACTATTATTATAAGTCTTCGTACAAAGAATTTTTCTTTTATTCCCACGGTAGAAGCCTTGGCAAATTTTTATGGTGGGGCAAGTATTAAAAAAGCAAGTATGAACTATTTCCTTCAAAATCATTAATCACACTGGGAAATGATCAGTAACTTTAAAATCACATATTCAATGCCTTAACCAATAATGGCTGTCGCGGTGAGGTGGTAGTGGGGAAATGCGGAACTGTGTAAATTATGAGGAGATCGATACTTGGCTTTACCTCCTCACCACCATCACTGATACGCAATTCTCATCCCCAGCACAGTCCTCTGAGGCCGTGTCTATTTTCCTTAAAAAACTGTTGTGTGACTAACTCACTCGGAACTTCTGCAAGATATAAGAATGCCTAGAACTTGCATGTGGTCTTCAGTCTCTCATGTCCAAGTTGCATGTGTTTGAAGAAATAATGCACAATCCTACACTGGAAGGTAAAGTATCATCCAAGACTTTAAGACCCTGGAAATGGCTTCGATGACACTCCTTATCTCAGACATATACGCCTGTCACCTTCTCCTTTATTGGTAGGAATGGGTGTACCAAAAATGACAGTCTGGCTTTTCTTTTCTTTTTTTTCTCTTCCTTCCTTCCTTCCTTCCTTCCTTCCTTCCTTCCTTCCTTCCTTTCTTTCTTTCTTCTTTCTTTCTTTTTGTAGTCTACATTTTGCTGATGACCAACATCATTTTATTCACTATAGGTTCATTCTTTGCAAAGCCTGCATGCTCCCCACCAAGGGGCACTGGAGGGTCACTAAAGTCACTAAATTCACTCTCATCTCCGCTTACAGGAGATGCAAAAGGACACCAATGCCTATTTATGTGAAGATTCTTTCTTTTATACCTTAGATGAAATCCTCTGAGACAGCTGCTGTCCCAAACGACTCCCTCTCAGAGATGACTGACTTTTGCCTAATGTCTTAAGTTTCCTATAAGCTCAAATGCTTCTTCTTTCTCCTTTTCCCAGTTAACTTTCACTTACCCCACAAAATTCAGCTCAAATATTTCATCAGAGAAGGTTTCCCTGCCCTCACCCTGCCTCCTAACTCCCCACACCTACTCTGTCATAGCTCTGAAATTATTTGAAAATCAAAAGTTAAAAAAAAAGAAATCTGAGGAAGTAAGTATAAGTCTGTGTATGTAATTTTATGTATGTATGCTATAAGATCACGAAGACATTGAAACACACCCATATGCAGACTTCATGGTCAGATTTCCAGTGTGACAAGTGCTACAGGATCCATAACTCCAATATGGAATTATTTTACATCAAAAGAACCATCCATGAAAGCTACTGATTGATACTTTAGTGCAAGTGTATAGAGATAAGGATACATATATTTTAAAAAATCTGGGTTGTCAGTGTTTATGATCATGTTTTCCAAGACCAGTATGATAGAAGGAAAAAAAAAATCAGTCCCAAACTACCCTACGTAACATTGAAACTACACATCGAATAGGTCAGTTTGGGGTAAAACAGCAGAGGCATGCTATGGATGTGTTGAGTTATAGAAAAGATACTTTTCTGATCTTTATTTAATGAAAAAAATAAGTTAAGCACTTTTTCAAATTTCTTAGTTCCACCTATGGTGTCAGCATTGTGCTGATCCATCCGTGAGATGGGGGGGGGAGAGGGAAGTACTAAAGATTATTCTCTGTGCATGATTTTAAAAGGGAGTCTTTCTCCACAGGGCGAGAGCCCACAAGGAACAACGTGATGACGAACTACCTACCTCTGCTTGAGGCACTACTTCTGCAATTTTCTAAATGAAAATAAAACCACAGAAAACAAAGTGTAGGAAAAAAGTCAACATGAATGGCAACAGGTAAGGTGAACATTCATTCATCAAGTTCAATGATAACAAATCAGCCTTCATGCAATGCCTGACCTGGAGAGAATCCATAAGTAATCTGAAAACTGGAACTACCATAAAAAATATAATAAAGAATTATTTCACCAATCGGTGTGATAAAGGAAGCTGGGTAATAGCATTTGGCAGTGGCTCCAGAACAAACAATCCAGTGAACAAATGAAGTCATGACAAGGGAAGGTCATAAAGCAGATTCTGAATGTGGCCAATGAAAGTGAAATTAGATTTTTTTTTTAATGGCTATAAATACAAATGTTTGTCCTTTAGTAGCACTGCCTTTTTTCTAAACATGGGTTATAACATCAGGACATTATCGACTTCCCAATTCGTTCTTTTGGACTACACGTAGATGCTATCAAAAAGGAACGTTCTCGGGCGCCTGGGTGGCTCAGTGGGTTAATGCCTCTGCTTTCGGCTCAGGTCATGATCTCAGGGTCCTGGGATCGAGGCCCGCATCAGGCTCCCTGCTCAGCGGGGAGCCTGCTTCCCCCTCTCTCTCTCTGCCTGCCTCTCTGCCTCCTTGTGATCTCTCTCCCTCTGTGAAATAAATAAATAAAATCTTTAAAAAAAAAAAAAGGAACGTTCTCAGAAGCAGAAAACAAAATTTTAAAAATCCATAATATGTAAATCCAAAAATATTTTACCTGTGATGATAATCACAATATTAACAGTTTGATGGGAAGCTTTTACTATTCACACACTAATAGCAGCAACAGAGTGAAAGAAGTTGTCCCAGAAAACAAAATAGAAATCAGAAAGTCTTAGCAAGCTCTCCCATCTCTTCAGTCTCAGTGTGGGAATCACTCCTCGTGTGGGTATTGAAGAGTGGTTGCTTTTAGCTTTAAACAACCCTGTTGTTTGAATAGCTATGCTCCAGGCATCACATCTGAACCATTTGTTTTACCAGCTGTTTCTAAAAATATGTTCATGATGGAGACCTTTTCTGTCTCTCTCCAAAATTGCTTTTGTTGAGGGCTTTCTCCCCCTTGCACAAGAGAAAGGGTAGAGATAGGGGGAAATGACATCTGCTGAAAATCTCACAGCTTTAGGGAAGGGCTACAGTCATAAGCTGCATGTGAAAAAGAAGAAGAAAGAAGGAAGAAGGAAGAAGGAAGAAGGAAGAAGAAGAAGAAGAAGAAGAAGAAGAAGAAGAAGAAGAAGAAGAACTACCAAAAAATTCTGATAAACTAATGACTGAAGAGACTACAGCATTCTTTTGGACTCAAAGTAATCAAATGTTTTAATTCGTTCATACAATCTCTGTAGCAGCGGTGACAGATGTTCCCTACAAGGCAGAGAGTCTCAATTAATCTACAGCTGGTTTAATTTTCTGGACATCCTATCAAGGGAGAGAAGGAAGAAGAGGGAGGGAGAGAGAGAGGAATGCAAAGTTTTTAATTACTCCTTTGCAACTGCCTCCTCTCCTCTCTGTATTCCCTCCAGCAGGCAGATGTAAGCTGAGGGTGGTCGGGCAGCGGAGACTCCACAGCACCTCAAGGCTGAGATGTAAAATCAATCAGATTCCCAAGTGTCTGCTGAAGGCCACTTCACATCCCATCTGTGTTTCTGGTTTCTAAGCACAGATTTTTAAACTTTCTGGTAATGGGTCATTTACAGGCTACCTCATGCCTCTTGCTGCTATCGGACCACCTGGTGCATCTATGGACCATTTGTCCCCTGATGAACAGGACTGCCTGTGGGGAGCTGGTGTGCGCTCAGCTATGCAGAGCCCTACCTGTCATCCTCACCATCCTCTTGAGTTCCTCCAGCCCTTTCCCCGCAGAGCCTTACACCATGGCCTTAACTCAAGCTCATGGGAAAAGCAGGAATTCACTTTTTTTTTTTCCAAATTACTGGTCTGGCAGAGTTTCGATGTCTAAATATTCCCAAGATCTCACTTGCTGGACTTCTAATATAACCATATGTCTATATATATATCTATATATGGAGATATATATAAATATCTCCTTATTTTCTGATAACACATACTCTACATAGAAATTCTGAAGAATGGACAACAAAATAAAAGTCACCCGCCGGCTACCACTTAAAGATCAGCACTGATGATATAATCCTTATACCTGGTTCAGGACATCAAACCTCTGATTTCCAATAAACACTCAGTATACTTGGCATGGCTCTTTATTAGACTAAATTAAGTGTGATATTTTCAATATTTAGATAATAAATTCCATTAGGCAAGAGGTTATTGGTATAGATTAGCCAGGAGAGAAAAAGGAGGAGGAGATGAGAATCAGAGATACAAGCAGGGAATTGCCTTTAATATAGGTCATATCCTTTCTTTTGGCTGGACACTAAGGTTTTTGACCTTCTTCTGACACAAAAATGGATCACCTTAGTTCAAATGTAGACTAATTCAGCACGGCAAAATAGTTCTCTCTACTCTGCTATGAGGGTTCAGATGGAAAAAAAATCTCAATTTAGATTCCAGTCCTTAAGCATTTCTATTTTTCTTTCAGTTTGCTTATTTTATAAATGGATTTTGGTTTTCTCATAAAATTTATTCTGGAATTTTGGGGGAATCTCCCATTCTATTCTGTGCCTTTCATCTATCTCTTTGTACTGGGATTCAAAAACTGTCTTAATACCTAAGTGACCTACATATAGACTAACTTCCTGGGTCCTCAGTGAAAACTTCTGGGGCTTGATCTTAAGATCATCCAGTTCATAATAAAATTTTAGATTTGGGTCTTTGGCCTTCAAAATCAATTAAATCTAGTGTGCCAGTATAGGTAATACTTTAAATCTCATTTCTGGTTTCTGGATGTTGGTTTATTTGTTTTTATAGAAACCAGTAAAATGGAAAAGAAAAATCTGTGGGGAAGGACTAATATCCAGTTGCCAACTTTTAGTTGCTAATTAAAGACATTACGAACTGTGACAAAACATTATTTTTGCGAAAGATGTTGATTTAACCACCAAAAAGTAGAAGATACAATCTCAGACTTAGAAGCAATTCTACAGGGCGCCTCGGTGGCTCAGTGGGTTAAAGCCGCTGCCTTCGGCTCAGGTCATGATCCCGGGGTCCTGGGATGGAGGCCCACATCGGGCTCTCTGCTCAGCAGGGAGCCTGCTTCCTCCTCTCTCCTCTCTCTCTGCCTGCCTCTCTGCCTACTTGTAATCTCTCTCTCTGTGTCAAATGAATAAATNGGTCATGATCCCAGGGTCCTGGGATCGAGGCCCACATCGGGCTCTCTGCTCAGCAGGGAGCCTGCTTCCTCCTCTCTCCTCTCTCTCTGCCTGCCTCTCTGCCTACTTGTAATCTCTCTCTCTCTGTCAAATGAATAAATAAAATCTCTCTCTAAAAAAAAAAAGAAGCAATTCTACAACTTTAACTTTGGGGAAATCCAATATATACTGTTCTGACTTTTCTGATTTCACCATGGGTGAGCATAAGTTTTGGCATGGCTTGTGACTGGTTTTACATTTGACCTTTGGAACCATAGTTCCACTTTGCCTAATCGTTTGTCCTCAGGGTAGGAAGGTGACAGCAGAACAACTCATCACTAGAGCATACACTGGTTGAGTCTGTACCACAAACCACTTCTAGTCTCCACTATTTGCTTTGCCATTTGTCTGTAACCTCTTAGCTGGCTCCCCTAGTGGCCAGTACAAGAGAGAGTTATAGATCTGACCCCTCAATTGCCACTAAGAAGAAAACCAAATTTTTACACATCCTTTGTATTTTGTGTTGGATACTATCTCAGTTTAAAAATAAAATCTCTGAGATGTTTTTTAACTTGATACACAATATCAGTAAAATGGCATGGGTTATGGATTTAGGACACTCGGGATTTTTTTCTAACTCTAACAAAAATTAGTTCAGTGACCCTAAGCAAATCAATTTACCTATGTAGGTTTTAGTCTTGTCACCTAAGACAAAATAATTACAATGAACTCTTGAGTTCTTCAAGTGAATACTCTCAGAGTTGTGTAAACGTCAAGATGATGATGATGATGATGATGATGATAATAATAATAATAATGATACAGAAAAGACCTTCAGCTTATGGGAGTTTGAAGGAGGAATTTCTGTGTTTAATTTGATACTCAGTGTTGCCAAGTGCTACTTTCACCAGAAATATACATAGATCACACTCCTCAAACTTCATGAAGCGGTAAGATCTAAAGGAATTTTTAAAGATAGGATGAAAAACACTATGTGTGTCATTGTTGTACCTTGTTTGACTTTCACGGGGTCTATTTTTATTTTAACATCTTAAATATACTTAATTTCAATGCTGTTCAATGAGGGCACACTCTCTCCAGTTTATCGGAGTTGTTGCTATTGCTGATTGTGCGAAATCTGGTCCACTTCATCTATTCATATTACCCAGATGGCCCCTGAGGACTGAGTTTGCCCATTTGCTTTATAAGGAAAGCTTGTAATGGATCAGCATAAATAAAGAAATAAACAAGCAAGCTAACAAAAAAACTAAACCAACCAATCAAACACATAGTAAAATATCAGGCTATTGCAGGCATAACGAGGGAAAAAGAAGTCCACTTTATTTTGTTACCTTCCTATCAAGTCATCCACCAATAGGCCTTAATTTACCCTTGTTTTACTCCTGTTTTCTACAATTCCTTTTATCTCAGAGGCTTATTAAAACACTAATTCCAAATTACATTGTTTTAGAAGCCAACCCTTAACACCTCCTGTCCCTGCACTGTCTCTTCATTTTGCTTTCTGCCTTCTTTCTGAGCCAGTTTAGGACCTTGGAACTGACAGTACCACATCAGGGGGCCTTGCTAAATGGAGAAATCTCCTCATGCCTTAACTAAGCATCCCGGCTCCCCCAAGTTAATGTTACACTCCCCCTGGGGGTAGGACGCATCGGGTTCTGGCTTCAGAGTTTACCTGATACTCATCCAGGGGTATCTCACGTTTGTTTTCCAAAGATTTCTAATGTTAAAGATTCTAAAGGGACTAAGCACTAATTCATAAAATAAAATCCTTAAGTAACAGATGCCATTTCCGCAGTCATACTAAATATGGCTTTGAGCCTGTATTTTCATAGCCTGTTTCTGCCTAATCTGCTGCCAGGTGGTAGAAAACATTATTCTCCTCAGGACATAAGGATAGCTCCTTTCTGCACCCCACCACATAATCCGTTACCTCCGACACTCAGAGGGCTAAGACATAAATAAATGCTTTTGTCCTCAATGCAGGAAAGGATCCTATATATCGTGTCCCTTCAATTTTGTCGGCCCCATTCAGTGCCTGTGCCAGTGTCACCAAGAACGTTTTTCTCACTTTGCTCCGCAAAACTTATAAAGCTACAAATCAAAAAGTACAGGGAAAGCAGAGGTTCTCAGCAGGTTGCAAATATCATATCTCAGTCATTTAGACATTTGTCAGCTCAATAACCCACAGCCAAGGTTTGGGGAAGAATTACTGGGATGTGACACAGCATGTGGGCTGGAGTTCAAGGGGTCTACTGCCAAAGAGGCCTGGAAGCAGGGGAGAAGGCAGTCCCCGCCCCGCAGAGGCAGGGGGTCCAAAAGACAGATTTGCAAAAGGAAGGGCAAAGCATAAAAGTCTTAGAAAGACATGCAGTGTGCGCCCGGACTGGAGATGACCCTGGTAGGGAATGTTGGCTTGTTGTCCTGTTTCATATCTGAGATAAGGACGTGCTGGAAACAATGAGTTCTTAAGGTCCTATCATATCCCACATGGTCTCAGGTACTTAATGGAGAACTCAACAAATGTGTGTTAAGACTGGCAGTGGAATGAGCAAGAAGGACTTATCTATACCTATTTAGGAGAGGAATTTGTAGTCACATATCTATGACTACCAGAAGCCTATCAGATGTCTTTAGATCAGGGATCAGCCGACTACCAAATCCAGTTTGATGCCTGCTTTTGCAAATGAAGTTTTACCGAAACATAGCCACACTTGTTCGTTTACGTACTGTCTGCGACTGCCTCTATGTTACAAAAGGGCTGAGTAGTTATGACGGGTCATCTAAGACCCTTAAAATCGAGAATATTTGCCCTCTAGCGCTTTACAGAAGAAAGTCCGCCTGACCTTTGCTCCGAGTGATCAGACACATCGGGACACTTAGCAATACAATGTTGCCAACTGTCATTATCTTTCAGCATAAAGGTGCCTCTGTTTCAGAGCTAAGAGGGCAGTGCAAATACTGGGCGGTGGAGGATGACTGGAGCGTTCGTAACTGTAACATTTTCCTGTTTAGGATCTGGCTTCGGGACTGGTTAGGACCCATATAGCTTGTAACGAGACACTCAGATGCTTGGGTGAGCTCTAGCTTCCTTGGAAGGATTCTAAAAAAAGCAAGCACAGCTTTGAAGAGATGCTTTCTTTTTAATTGTGAATTTTAGTCCTTAATAAATCCTTTTAAGATTCTTTTCTTGCATAGAAAACTTAAGGCCTGAAAAAGGTTTCATTTTTGGTTTGGGAGGTGGTTTGCTGTTGGTGGTGGTGGTTTTGACTTTTTAAATTTTTGTAATAGTTTGAGATCTGTAATGTGAGAAAATAAGAAAAATGAGAGGCTAAGAAAGATGTCCTCTGGGTTCCATGTTCACTTATGTTGTTGCTTTCTATTATCTGTAACATCTAAAACACTGTGCTCCAAGGAACATAATTATTTCGGAAATAAAGAAAAGACAGCATCACCAGAACTCTAAGAGCCTCTATCTTCAGAGGGGTTGTTGTCTGATCAGATGTTCTAAACAGGACTGCTGATGAGTAATGAGCGAGAAGCCACAGTGCACAAATTATTACATGGGTGAAATCAAGAGGGAATAACCTCACGTAAGTGATGGTATTCATCCTGAATATTGGAACCTTTCCACCTCACAGGAAACCAGGGTAAGCTGTTTCAACCACAGCTGTTTGGATAAATCATAACTGAGCAATTTCATAACCTCAATCAAGCAATGCTTTTGAAGCCTTTGAGAGACACAGTAATTAATCCACTTAACAAGTATTACCCAACCACTTAATATACTCAATACACAAACATTCTGTCATTGTTATGCAGGAAGCATGTAGCTCTTTTATGTATCTGGGTGAATGGAGAGTAAGCACTATAGAATAAAAGACAGTATAGCATAGTGACTAGTGTGTTGCCTTCAGGGCCGGTTGGCTTGGGTTCAAATCCCACTTCTACTTCCTTGCTGTGAGGCCTTGGACAATGTACTTAACTCCTCCATACCTCAGTTTACTTATCTTTAAAATAACGATTGCTATGAGGACTAAAGGAGTTAAAAATGTAAGATACTTAAGACTATCCCTGACTATAATTAAACATTCAATGAATATTTACCGAATGAAGGAACAAAGATGAAACAGTGGCAAACCTATACGAGAAGGCCTAGAAATCGCTTCAGGGGACTCTATTCAGTATTATATTTGCTGTCACTGAAAGTTGACCATAGGGGCGACTAACCCTGACATCAAATCAAAGTAAAATATTGCACAATTGGAAACCCAATCATGGAATTTTTCTCGTCAAATTAGATGGGCTAATAGGATCCAACACTTTTCCTTTTGAAGTCCAAGATCTCTCAAACTCTTTTACAAAGCAATGATTAAGCATCTAACAGGAAAATGACTTATTTAAGCTTCAGTCATTTTTCTGCAATACAATGGTTCTCATGCTGTTTTAAGTGTCAGTGCACTAGTTTGCTCTATGAGAAAATGTGGAAGTAAAGGGCATTGATATATTTCACTGTGCAGTTGGTTAATTAACATGCATCAAATACTATAGCTAAATAAAGCTCATTATATTTTAAAAGTTACAAAAACATAACAACTGAGTAATGGAATCATGCTGGAGACTATAATTACGTGCTCAGAAATGCATCTATTATGTCTTTCTAAAGCTCAAGAAGCAAAATTTGTGAATCTAGGAACTATCTTATTCATCTTCAGTGTTACTAAGGGTGGAGGATTTGGCAACTCTATTTTGAGGAAACAAAATCAGTGAAAGCTCCACAAATGAGCACATGAGAGCTCCAAAATTTAGTGTTTTAATAAGTGTTTAATCCGGATCCTCTGTGCACATTGCAGTAGAAATAAAATGGATCCATCTTCAAACGGCTTTGGGTTTGAATCTTACCTCTGCCACTATGAGCAGATAATGCAATCTTGGAAAAGCAGAGGTTTTGAGTCCTCATTTTCTCAATCGTAAGATGGCTATAATAGTTTCCCACTCATAATAACTTAAAAGATTTTTAAATAAATCCCGTGTTTCTTTGCCCCCGGCACGGAACCTGAGCCAGTGGAGTGCTAGAGTCCGCTGCTGATGGCTGATTACTAGCACATTTTCAGCAATTTTGCCAGTCGGTTGTTAAACAGCCATCATCAAAAATTAAAGTATATAAAATTGCAATCAAATACATCATGTTAAAAACAAAGGTATTAAAAACTTAAAACGCATTACTTCCTAGTTATATCACTACATTTTACTGTTATCTATCCTCTTGAGGTGATTGATGTTTGTAGTATCTCTATGGTGAAAATACTATATAATCACGTACTAATGAGCAGTACTTCCCAAATCTGTTTCGTGTTGTCATATTTGTGGCTTGAACTTGGCCATGATGGCAATATTTTACACTACAGAAAACACTACTAATTAGGGCTGTGTGTGTGTCTGTGTGTGTGCTGGTTCTTAACATTTATGAGCCAGCTGCTTTCCCTCACTCATCACGAATACCGCCCCGTCCCTCCCTATCAGCTTACCTCCCTTCACTCTCTTCCATCTTCCCTCTCTCCCTTCCTGTCTTTTTAAAAAAGGTCTTCTTAGTCCACAGTGCCATTAATCTCCTCTCGCTTTGCCCTTCCCCTAAAGAGCAGCACAGAGCTACCCTAACATGTCTGAGACGTATCATCATAAAACTATCTGCCTCAGAATGCTTTCTCTTTTCCAGATTAGAAATACGGACTTTTAGAAATCTTAGAACCATTTTAGGAATCTTTGATCTATTAATTCATTGTATACCTATTTTATATTCTCTTGTTCAACTTTATTAATAAGGAGGTGAAGTTTATAAAGATTCGTCTTCATACTATTAGCGTTAAACAAACCGAGTCATTCCAAGTCATCCCACAAATTTTCTGGATCATCAGAAGTATAATCCAGCACCCGAATAATTAGTTGGGCACTTATCTCCACTGCTGTCTCAAGAAATTCAGACTACGCTCAGAACTAAAGGTATTATGGGTGTCATGTTCTTTAGAAAGAGAAAAGAAAGGATTTCGTCTAAGTCCAAGTGTTGGCTCTGCAATGCTTCCATGAATTAAAAAAATTATATAAAATATACATCATTTGACTCTAAAAGATCAAAAGATAATCTTACCTCAAAATATGCATGAGGTAGAACCAGTGAGTTAAAAAGCTTTTTTTTCCCCCTCCGATGCCTTGCCAAACACATTTATATTTTAGATTAGAATACGTAAACGTAAGTGTATTTCCTAATAAAACACATTCAGATTTTTACAAATTCCTTACCAATTCAGGAACAGGCACTGGTCTATATAGCAGAAATGAGGTTGTTCTCTTGCTAGCATTTTCTGAAAAAAGGTTTAACTAGAAGATTGATAATAAATAGAAAAACTCTTCGGAAATCAGCCTTTACATGAAATCTCTTTAACAGTAAGCCCATTTGATTATGCCAAAAAAATCAACAAGGGTTTCCTGTTGTTGTTGATCGCGTGGTTATTTGGCTGTTATCATCAGCAGTTTCCCACTCTAGGTTTTGCCACCCTTAGCCAGTAAAAAGTGCAACTTATGACTTCCAGATGCAAAGCACGGTTATCAGCCTTACACTTCTACTGAAAATTTGTTTTGCTTCTTTGTGAAGTTCCCTAGGGGTGAGGTTAAAAGTAGAAACAAGAGGGGAGTGAGACATAAAGGGAGAGCATTTCAAACCACGTATTAGAAACAGAGAACAGAATCACAGAACAATAGCACGACAGTGGACTCCAAGACAAGATGGCAAGACAGATGTACCAGACAAGAGACACATGCTCGGCTGCTGTGCCAAGGGAAGCAAACACAAGAACGAAACCACACAGAGATGTTGTGAGAGCAGCTCCAGGGGGCTGCCGTGACCCAATGGAAATAATAGGAAAAACGAGAACCCGTGACATTATAACTACAAAAGAAAGTTACCCCCACAACTCATACACTGGACTTGCTGGGTTAGCCTGGATGTGTCACTTGGATGAAACACAAGATGGCATTGTTACAGCCATGCATTGGTGATGAAGGCCATGGTTAGTTGATCAGCTACAAAACTATCACTGCATGCCACACAATGATCCTAGGCTGCTCCAGAAATAAAAGATACAACAAATATTCTACATCTGCAATAAAATTCTTTTTATGCCATCTGAAATTTGTGGGCAGGAATGTGTTTCTCTGTTGTATCTGGATTTCTTTCTTTCTTTCATCCTTCTTTCCTTTCTTTCTTTCTCTTTCTTTTTTTTTTTTTTCTGGCTAATATGTCCTCCTTTCAATTAATTACATTGTCATACGGGTGGGGTGGGGGGACGAAAGGCAAGTGGCCTGTGCAGATATGGGCAAAAGGGAAAAGGAAGGAAATTAAAAGGAAAAATAATATCTATATAGGAGGAAGAAGAGGAAAACACAGTATTTCATTCTTTTGTACACAACTTTCTTGGAATTATTGGGATTTGTTTTGTTTCGAGCATAAATATAAATACTGGAGGGATATGCTAAAGGGGGAGAAATTAAGAGATTAGGATGGCAAGAAAAGATTTTGTTGCCTTGTTTGTTTCGTATAACTATGTATCTCTCAGTATTTAAAAAATGATTATAATTACCAATAAAAATACAGCAATGAGTTTCACATAGCCATAATGACCAAAATACTAAATGTGAATCAAAACAAAATAAAGTAAATTGAACCACCAAAAATTCATGCGGCACAAGATGAGGTGAAACGACAGCAAATGTTTTTCAAATATATACAAGGTATATATCTATTTATATATATACACAGGAATGTGCATATATGGATAGATATATCTGTATAATTTTTTCTTTCCACCCCTCCCAGGGATAACTCAATTATGGAATCATCACTGTAATTATGATACAGAAGAAAACAAAACCTAAAGAAAAGTTCACATGCTTTGTTCGCCACGTTAAAACGTTAAAAAGTATCATGCATGTCTATGTTGGCTGATGTAAAAATGAAGGTGTGAATTTCTGTGTAAACACATGACTGATGGCAGGGACTGTTGTTAATCTCTGTTTACATTAGTCTAATATCACTTATACTGTGTCTACATATATATGGCGTGATAGGTACTGTACATTTAGTATGCACACGTATTAGATACAAATATATATATATATATATATACACACAGTATATATACTGGGACTTAATGGGAGAAAAAAATACAGAACAAAAAGAAAAAAGAAAACTCAGAAAAACCTTTCCTTAGAAACCCAATCCCTCTTTATTAATTTGGAGGAGGGGAGGGGGCTTGCTTAATGATTTCATTAAGCTCACTTGTTATCACCTACTTGCACTGGCATTTGAAATCAGGAAGTTCTCATGAGTTTGGCTTGAAATTCTCCCTTCACCATGCCCATCCTTACTTACCCTGCTACCCCAGAAGACTTGGTCCTAGACCTCACTGTATGTGTGTTCAAAGAAAACTTTATTACTGAACTGTACTAATTTTTCAATCATAGTGAATCTGAAATTCTGTGCCCTCCAGCTAAGATACAGAAGAATGATTTTGGGGGTTCAGTGATTCCGTCACTGGTTGGTATCATCTTCTCTGATTTTTCTTGCCCATTCTTAGAGTATGCTATTTCTCTCCTCCAAGTTCGGATAATATTCTAGATATTTCCATTCACAGTCCACCCCGGTCCTTCCCTCTCTTTCCTTTTATTCTTTTTATTCTCTTTATTTTTGCATCTGTCTTCTCTAATAGACTATGAACTCCTTGAAGATGTTTTGTCTTATTTCTGTTTTCCTAGTGCCTATTCTAGTGACTACATATAGCAGTTACTAAAAGTCATCGCACAAATCATTTATTAAACTTTCAAATGGAAATGTGTGTACTTATACATTGATCTTATTGATTCCCCTCCCTTCTCAACATACCACAAAATCTTGGGTAATGGAAATAGATTTTTTTTTCATTTTTATCATTCTTGTTATTAGATTTACTGGTTTTTGTTATGAAAACCATGATAATGATCAACTCATCAGCCACCTATTTTCTGTACCTATGCCTGAGCTATCAGTTGCCTAATTGTCTACTAGCTGATCTAGTAGACTTCCTATATTTCTATTCATACCCTAACTATCAAAGCAATTTACCATTAAGGGTTTAAAGCGCACATATTTGCTTCAATAGCTTAAAAATTAGGTTGGGTTGAAGTGGAGTTGGGTTATAAGAGAGTGATACAATTCATCAATGAGTGGGTTAATGAATGAAAACAGAAATTACACCATTAAATTGGGAACATTATGCACCCATAAACATACTCTATTAATTTATAAATCACTGCATGAAATTCAAAAATTGGTAGGGTTTAGCCTAGATCTAAATGTGTGAATACCTATTTGCTTCTGCATACATTAGACATGTATTATAACTCAAATGTAAAAATGACTAATGTCTTTAGCCAACAATGATTAATTACATTAATGAAATTTACATCTATTTATATTCTTCTTAGCAAAAATAAAACATTTCTGAGATTGCTTCCATTATCCCTTTATTAAAAGTGTTTTAAAGTAGACTTAAGCTTCAAAGTGGATTCTAGACACTGTGACACTCAGATACTCCTATGGCATTTTATTTAGGCATTTACTATTCTACTATATACTGAATTTTTATTTAATTTTAGAAAAATTTTTCCATATGGAAACTCAAGATTGTAAATGGAATCATTATGTCATTAGTAAATTTTTCCATGTGGAAAAATCTTTCTAAAATTAAATAAAAATCCATTTCTTTGTGATAAAAATGTGTAAGTTGCTCATGCTTCAAGCTTGCTGAAAACACTAATGACAAGGTATATTTCTATAAACACATAAGACGACAAATACCATATTTAAGGCACATTTAATTTTTTCAATTTGTGGATTCTGAAAAATAATTCTTATCTTTCTGATCCCAAATCAGTATTGTCTCAACATTTCAGCTGCATTTTCCATGGCGATCCAGAAAATAAAAACCCTGAGGATTTCATGAGTTTTTAACAATTCAGTGCCAGATTTCCATATTATAAATACTGAGGAATCTCAAACTGATGAAGATTAAGAACTCCAGTTCCACCTGGAGAACACAATAAGGCTATGCTCTTGGTGTTTTGCCAAATTTAAATTTCACCCACACTGGGCTGAATATTATAATATGACTAACAAAGAGGAACAAAGTAGCAATAACATTGAATGCAAATGTGAGGGCTGTGGATTTGAGGAGTAAACATACATCTGAGAATCACTCTGGGAATAGTAATTATTTTGTGATCTCAAATTACTGCCAATAGTTTAAGCATCTCCCTCATTCCCACCATTACCAAAGTCGTTCAGCACAGTCCTATTGATGGATGGATGTGTTTCATCCTTACTTCCTTTTACTGTCTGCCCTCTGGTGGAAGGACTGTCCCTTGAGATTTGATCAAGGACCGGTTTAACAAAAGTGGAGGCAAAAAACCTGGCTAATTGACAACCAGAAAAATGTATCCCTGTGTAACGGCTGGATAAATCAATGCAGCTAATTGTTGCCATGCCCATTTCTCAGGTGTAAAAGGCATTTCTTTTTTATTTTTTTTTTTCTCTGCTCTGTGACCCCTGCTTTCAGGACTTTAGAATATTGAGACTATAAATACATCAAATTCAAAAAGTTCTGTAATTTTTTTATTACACAAAAGCTAACCTAAGATCACAATGTTTTGATATTATATTGATAACCTATTATAATATAGATTATATTTTGATATTATATTTCCAAAGACAGTAGGGGTCAGACAGGAGAAGGGAGAGAAGATTTCTTTTCCTTTTGGGAAGTGACTTTTATCAATTTCTCTATATTTCAGAATCGATTCCCATACTTTAGATCACGAATGTGAATTTACTGAAGATCTTAACTGTAATTTGACTTCCCATAATACCATATATCAATAGTCCCATTTTCTAGTGGTCATCTGGATCCTCCCCAGCTTCCTTATTTTTTTGTTGTTGTTGGATCCAAAGAGGTGAAAACAACGAAATATGAGTTTATGGCATAATTTCATATAAACAGAAGCTACTTGGGAAGGAAAGAGTTTGTTTGCAAAGAGACAAGTCTGAAATATTAAATAGACATTGACTTCCTTTGTGGGGATTACAATCCACGTGCACAAATTAGGAATATTACAACCCTGACCCTCAATTTTAGGTACTTAAATAGTCATTCAAATATTCTCCTGAATATTTGCATTTAATGCAGGAATCTTTGTTATGACTTTATAAAGTTTCAATGCTGGTTTCTCCATGTAAATGTTCAGAAAATGCGATTTTACCTGTGACTCATTATAAAAAGTAGAGAATTTTTTTTTTTGAGGAACTGTGGGTTTGTTAGGGTGAAATTTATTTGCATGGAATCATATATTTTAAATAATTCAACAGGTTTTATTTAGCTCTTTAAGGGAAGATGAAATTAGAGATATGAAAAATCTCCAATTTTAATGTAAGATTATGAGGTATTTTGAGCATCATACAAATTCAATCTACACATACTCTTTGAGCTTTCACTTTCTGCCTTCCTCTCATGGCCTTGGGGTTTTTTTTTTTTACTTGTTTTTTACTCATTGCATTCAGAGAAAATTTGACACTCATTGGATTCAAAGATTTCTAGGGTATCATCAGCCAAACTCCAAAAAATTGAAGTGGTCCCTAAAGATGATCTGATTGAGTTCTACAAACAAGGGTGATCCCTATGTGCCAAAGTGGGTGGTGGGTGTGAAAGGCAACTGCTTACATCTGACTCAAAACCAGAAGATTTAAAGCCCATTCTCATTTTAAAAAGATCATATAAGAAAAATAATTTCATTAAAAATTTGATGCCCATATGAAAACAGAAGTTGTTGAATAGAGCATATACTGAACTATGCAAATTTATGAAAAATAAGAGTTTTAGTGAACCTAAATAACTGAGACAGCTAGAAAATCCTAAACTAACAAAGTGAGAGAAGAAAAGGTCATTGTTAAGTAAGATGAAACAAGGCCTCGGTAATTAACCACATACAGTATATTTCCATCAAACATCAGGCCTGGAAAAGAGTACAATTTGAGAAACTGAGGCAGTGACTTAGAATGTTCAAACACAGAATTTTAGCCTCTGTATTCCCACAGAATCTCAGACTAATGAATTATGTCAAAGTTATCTAAACGTCACCATTATCTGTTGCTGCATGGGCAATGGAAGATTTCTCTTTAGGCAAGGAAAACGTAGGTCCAGAAGCAACTGGTTTAAATTTTTCTGATTTTTAATCTGAATTATTTGGGGAAGATGTAAAGGCTATGGAGCTATTTCTCATAGAATACAAAAGGGGGTCGGTATCTCTAGGTTTATAACCTTCATCAGTGTTAATCAGGCCCCCGGGGTAAAATCTCTGAGTCAGTAGGAATATCTATCTTCCTCCTGTATTAAATATGCCTCTCACATATATCTGTGTGTATCTGGATCACTTATCAGGAATGCTTTATGGAATAAATAAGTTTAGAAAGAAGAAATGCTCGTTCTTCAAATGTAAGGAGTTGAATAATCCCAGGCAGAGGGGATCATGTTAGCTCCTTCAGGGTGAACACTCTGTCACTTACTTTATTTTTATGCCCCCTCCCACATCTCCTTGCTGAATACCACAGATTGTTTTAAAACCTGTTTTTATCTCCCACCTGCCCCATGTAATTATATTACTCAAGAAATGCTGGCATTGAATTTCTGTCCTCTGCTTTTGAATCAGATGAAACACCTGTGCAGCCCCTAAAAAAAGCAAATGGACTTAGTTTGAGGCCATTCAGGTTTAGGCCTGTTCAAGTTCAATACCAAATGGTAATATACACCCACAACCTGGGGAGGTATAGACCTTGTGAATCAGATCTGGAAAAGCCCTCTGTTTTATTGTGGAGGTTGCTATGGTGATGACCACGTGTAGGAGGCAGGAAGGTAGCAGGGGGAGACAGTGGCAATATTTTGTAATGGTCAAGCCTTAATTTTTATAAGAAGACTTAAAATCAAGTTTTGAACAACAATGTTGCATATATACAGATATTACTGTTATAAAAGCAAGATAACCAGAGAAAGGATAAACAAAAATCCCAAGTAAAGTCTAGGTATCTTAAACCACTGGCCAGGAAATCAGTTAATTTAACACATATCTTAGGGATCATGACATATTTGTATCTGAACTCCTAATATCTGTTACCTGCCTAACATACAGTTAACTCAAAAAATATTTGCTGAACTAAATTATTTTGGAGAGGAAATTTAGGTAGCAAAGCTCCTAATTCTATTTTCCAACAGCTCATTTATGGAAATTATTAGAACAAGAAGGCCTCAACCCTAGAGATATACTATATCCTGTCCTAGTACTCAGAAATATTTATTGAATGAATGAATTAATGAATGAATAAAAATTTGGTGCCTAAATTCTGGTATAGACTGGATATATCTGCCCTCCAGGATTATTAAAACCTCATGTAGTTGTTGAGATTATTATCTAATAATCTGAAAAAATATGACCACCAGGGAGAGTTACTTTTATACAACTGAGCTCCTAAAGGAATAGGTCATATGCCAAAATGGAAAGGCCCTACCTATTATTATGTCCCTATGTAATGATAAAAATAGGAACCCATAGAACTTTCTGCATTCAAAGCCACTTGCAAGACACCAGTCAGGCCTTCAACAAAATTTGAAAAAAAAAAAAAATTGTAAACCATCTTGGGGTAAGAAATGGAAGGTTTTCACTTTTGTTATATTATTTTTTTTCACAAACCTTGAATTTCTCTAGAATGAGCAAAAGAAAATGTTTAATGGCTCACCTTTTTTTAAAGAAAAAGAAAATAAAAGCAACCCAAAGAATCAACTAGAATATTCTATTTATTTCTCTTAGCCTTTGCAGAAATAAGATCCTAACCCAACTCCAGCTTTTAATTCTATTAAACATACACAGAAATTCGATGATATCTGTTCTCTATTATATATATACATATAAATGTTTAACTTATAGCAAGTCTCAAAACGGACGACTTGGAAAAATTGATAGGAAATAATCAGGGACTGCAGTTGCCTGCTGGACATTATATAGCTCACTATAAAGAAAGACCATAAAATATCAAAATGTATCTGGGTGCGAATGGGGAACACACTGAAGCCTCGAGTTGCCAAAGTCCTCTTAACTTCAGCACAGTAGATACATTTTGAAGCATCTCAGCCGTTGACATGGCATGGTTCTGTACTAATTTTGTGTTTACTATGCTATATTACTGCACAATTCTCTACACGCACAATGAACAAAATTAGTATAAATATAATACCATGTTAACTGCCGTTGAAATCCCATGGAAATTGTGTTTTCTTTTGATTGTTTGTTGTTGGTTTTTTTTTTTATTGTTGTTTGGTTTGGGTTTCTGGTTTCGTTTTGTTTGCCACACAGGCTCAGAAACAATTCAGGAGGTTTAAATGACCTTTACAGTTCCACTTTGGGTTCATGGTGTTTTGATGTTATTCCAATATGGACATCTTCATGCTCCCACCCGTTGTCAATTTCATGGGGCTGCTATATTTTTCCTGTTCCCATAGTTAATCTGGGTGTCCAGTTGCTCAAAGTTGGGTGGTACACCATGGATTTTTTTGGGGGGGGGTCTCAAGAACTGATGTTAAGTTTCCCTGGGTTCTTATCTGCTCCTTCCATGGGATTTGATGCTTTTGATTATATCTTAATATTTATATATGTATGCTTATACATATATAGATATAGGAAATACATTAACACACTATAATATATATATAAAACACATGTATATTCACATATATGTATGTATTGTTTTTTGCAAATGTAAAAATAAAGCAAGCAAAACAAGACTGACCTAACCTACCTGTACTCGGCTCACATTCAACGAGGTCTTCGTCATCGCTTGAACATTCAGCAGATGAAACAAGGTCATCTGATGTTGGCTGTGTGTGTCAAAGGAAAAATAATGGGGTAGGGGGAAGAGGAAAAGAGAAGAGAGAGAGAGAGATAAGGAAACCAATGAACAAAAGCATCAAAGACTTATCACTATGTCCTGCCTTCCATCATTGTTATGTTTCTCTTCTCTAAAGCAGGCACGTGGGAGGATAGAGCATTTTAAACTTACACAGCTGTGAATGGCTACTCAGGTTCAGACAACCTGTGTGGATTTTATGAGAAGCTGAACGACTCCAAGTGGTTCCAGGAGGCTCCAGACTATCCCACTCCTATAAGTCACATTGTACAGTCTGATTCTATTCTGATTTTAATTTCAATTTTGAGAATCTGAAGGGCAGGGGAAGGGCTACACAAATGGTGGGCCATATAAGAGTGCAAGCCAGCATGGAAAGGCATTGCAAACTTCGAGACGGTTTCAATGCATATGGTGTGTGGTCTCAAGTGTAGGATTTGGTGGTTGTGAATCTATAGGCAGGCATAATTAATGAATGCTGTGGAATGCAGTCTGTTCAGGAACAGCATAATGGCTTTTCTCGCTAGCAGTGATCTCTTCATGTAATTGCTGCAATTAGCTGAATTAGTAATGTAGGCCAGCAGAGAAATACCACATGACAGCCTCTGGACACAGGTAAGAATGTTTCTGACGACAGCAGAAAAAAATCTGGTTACCACAATAGTAATTCAACTTGTGATACTTTTTTTTTTTCCTATTGGATCCTGCAGAAATCCCCCAAAGCCCAAGGAATCTGCCGCAAGAAATACAGGAAACTGAGGGTATGGGTAATAAGAAGGGCCTTGCTACACAGAAGATGAGAAGAATACTTTCTGTACCTGACAGATACCGCAACCACAATTAATACTTAATAACTGAATAATTAATCTACAGATCTTATGATGTAAAAAACAAATTTCTGTCCTACTATGTGCATAAGAGTACTCAATACATAGTAGTTGTTCAATAAATGCTCATTTATTTCCCCTTCTTGATATTAATAATATTAACTGACCGGTTATTCTGAATGCGTTGAAGTCTGGAATCAATATTCAAGAAGAAAAAGCAATTAGAAACCAGATGCTGAGCTAGACATACATATACATTTATTAGTTATAGCTATTATTAATTGATTAGATACAATTCTCACAACAATCCTTTGGGACAGATTTTTAAGAACTGAAGTCCAAAGAGGACATAGGGCTAGTAAAAACCAATGAGGATTTGAACAGATATGTCTTAGTCAAAGTCTGCATTTGTGGTTCACATAGGCTCCTTTTACACCCCTTCGTCCATGATGTTAGTTTTGGACTGAACCGTGTCCTCCAAAATTCATATGCTGCAGTTCTAACCCCCTAGTACCTCTGAATATGACTAGTTTTTGGAGATAGGGTCTGTGTTAAAATGAGATCATTAGGGTAAGCCAAATCCAATATGCCTGGAGTCCTAATAAAAAGATGAGATTAGGACACAGACATGCACAGAAGGGACGTGTGAAGGCACAGGGAGAAGACAGCCACCCATCAGCCAAGGAAAGAGTCCTCAGAGAAAAACCAACCCTGCTGACACCTTGGCCTTGGACTTCTAGCTTCCACAACTGTGAAAAAATAAATTTCTGTTGTTTAAGCCGTTCAGTGTGTGGTACTTTGTTACCGCAGTCTGAGCACGTGACAACCCATATGCTTAGCATTTCCAGACAACATCCTTTTTGAAATATACACACAAAACACAGAATTACTGGACACAACAAAGAACCGTAGAAGAATCACACTAGGTAATTGATTTCACTTAGTTGATGGTGGTAGAGAGGTGCCTTAAACAATGTTATTGAGGGCGCCTGGGTGGCTCAGTGGGTTAAAGCCTCTGCCTTCGGCTCAGGTCATGATCTCAGGGTCCTGGGATCGAGGCCCGCATCGGGCTCCCTGCTCAGCGGGGAGCCTGCTTCCTCCACTCTCTCTGCCTGCCTCTCTGCCTACTTGTAATCTCTCTCTCTCTCTCTGTCAAATAAGTAAATAAAATCTTTAAAAAAAAAAAACAATGTTATTGATCATTCGTCTACATTTGACAGGGAGATACTTCAACCCTGCTCCTCCTTAAAGTCAATAGAAAAAGAATTTTCAAATATATATTTTTTTCAATTAGACACTACTGAGGTGTGCATTTCATTTCCAGCAACTGAAGCTGGCAGCTGTATCCCAGAGTCACCATGATTTGTGTTAGAGAAATGGTGAGCACACCTCCTTGGAGTTTCCTGTTGTGATTGGGCCTTCTGCAGGCCCACTTCCAGTTACTCAGGAAAGGGAGGTGGTAATTGAATACACGTTAAGTGTTCAGGATTGCAGAAGGCAATCACAAGAGGCAAACAGCCTTTTTGGAAGGGTCACAATCACTGTTGGATAGTTCTAACGCATGAGTTATCCATGGAGGTAAGACCTCCCTCAAGGCAGCAAAAATTGTTTTGGGTGTTTGTGGGAATGGATCTTAGATATGAAAATGCTTTTTGGCTTGTCAAAAGCTTACAGTACTTAAACAAATATACAGTGTATCAGTGGTATTAAAATTTTATGGGAGAAGGGCAATTAGAGGAAAAAATTGTCTGAAAAACTCCTTAGAGGGCAGTAATAAAAAAGAGGTCGAGAATACACTTCTAAAGGTAATCAATTGGAAATTAATTGTTGGTGACTCCAGTATAAGAATCTTGCAGAATGGCTTGTATGTGGCATAATTAGCTCAGGGTCCTAGCACTGAGTGAAAACCAATCTACTGAACTCATCTCAAGAACTGAAAGCAAATTCTAAGGAAGGCGTATTAATTTTGACTGGCCAAAGATCTAATATAGTGTTTTGGTTTTTTTTTTCAAGGAAAGTACAAGACTCTGAGGTTGACGGATATTTACTATTTTCCTCTCAGCATCCCGCTGCCTCCTCTGATACTACACAAGTTTTTCCCCGAAGCTATGTGGTTTGGGTGACAGTGTCCCCAAAACAACCTCCACTTCTCTCCCCAACATGGGCCCCAACCACCACTGCAGACCCCACACATGTGCTCTTCCACATTTCCACGGCCTTTCTCCCCAGTTAACTGGCCTTGTGCCGTACTTCCCAGAGATCTGGTTTCTGCTGATATTCTATATGCATATAATTTTTCTTCCAGGCAACGGAAACACATTTTGCCAGTAGGTCCCCTTAATAGTGATTAGACTCCAAGGATGGTTGACGGCAGGCAGTCTAGCAGAGCATGGAATGAGCAGGACTGACTCTCCACAGAGCATAGCTGTGACTCCCAGCTCCTATGCTTACAGTCAGTGACGGATGTGTGTGTGTGTGTGTGTGTGTGTGTGTGTGTGTGTGTGTGTGTGTTACTTCCCCTTTCCAAGCCTCAATTTTTCCATCTGTAAATTGGGATAAACACAGTGTCTTTCATTAATTTAAGTGCAATGATAAAAGCGAAGCTCTGGGGGTGCCTGGGTGCCTAGGTCGGTTGAGTATCTGACTTTTGGTTTTGGCTCAGGTCATGATCTCGGGGTTGTGAGACTGAGCCCCACATCAGGCTCTGTGCTCAGTGGGGAGTCTGCTTGAGATTCTCTCTCCCCCCACCCCATGTGCTCTCTCTCTCTAATAAGTAAATAAATCTTTAAAAAAAGAAAAAGTGAAGCTCTGTTCCTGGCATATGGTACCTGCTCAATAAACGTTAGCTAAAACCAAGTCAATCAATCAATCAGTAACAGCACTTTAAGCCTAGCTGCCACTCTTAGTTTAAATAGAGTTCCTATCCACCTATGTATTCTTTCTCTAATGATTTATCTCCATTAGAACTGCTCTTCATTGCTGATAATTCATTACCTCCATTTTCATTCATTTCCTCTGGTTGCATCTGCCATGAAGAGTGATAAAGAAAAATATACTTATAGAGATGCCAAGAGAGCTTAAAAAATCAGTGTAAGATAATCTGTTTCCCATGGCTCTGGGTCCAGACAATCTGTGTGGGTTTTATGTGAATCCAGCCCCTTCCTTTCTGTCTCTCAAACCTCATCATCACCAATTACAGCCACTGCCAATGAAATTCCCAAAGCCATTACAAACATCTCAATCCCCTCATTGCCCAACACAGTAACCAATGTTTGCCTGGAGAACCTGGCATCCAACAGTACCATGCCTGCCACAGAATACTGTAGTTCCACAAATACTTGCTCTGCCAGGGGCAGCAAGCTTTGATTTGCAAAGGACTCAGGATTTAGAACACTATATTTAGGGATTAAAAAATTTTTTTACTACTTCTGTCCCTGCCATATAAAAAACCCCAAAATTACAAACCAAAAGCTTTTGGATGATATGCACTTAGGATCACATCCTAAAGTAATGACAATTTGATTCAAAATTACTCTCAGAAAATCCAAGGCTTTCTTTTAGTAACTCTTTAATTTTCCTGTCTGTGTCCTTCCCCAAATATAAGTAAATTCAGGTTCTAACTCAGAACTTTGGGAAAACAGGCACGCTTTTTGCTTTCTTGACCACTGGTTCCCATGGCTGGTGAATTATGGTTCACTATTGTAGATACACAAAGACTCAGGATATAATTACTATGAAAAGAACTATGGACTTTGGTCCTTAAATAAAATGCAGTAGCTCTAGGCTGTGTATGTGTGTATTTTCAAACAATCAAATCCATTTTTCATAATTACTCATAACTCCTTAGAAAAAAGACCAAGTAGCACTCTTGAGAAGAAAAAGATATTTGAACTTTCTAGAATTGTGCCTACTAATAACATTTACCACTTATTAAACACTTGCTCTATTCAGACTTCATGACATCCAGTTGACACATATTCACATCTTAGTACTCATAATAACCAGGGGTGTGGACATTTGTAGTGACACCTGCTACTTTTAACTACCCACCATCCACGCTCCTTCAGGGAATAGTATTGCTTTAGGAAGTTCTTCTATTCTTAATGTTATGCTGGGAATGCTTATCAAGGTGCTTTCTCTGCCATATTCATATTATTTTTCTTCACAATGATTGTCTAAAGCTCTCATAATTCCCAATGATTAAGCTTAGAGTGTTTACATATTATAGCTCCCATAAGTCAAATACCCACATTATCTAGAGGTCCATCAAGAATGAATAGAAGGTCTGTGACCACCTCCAAACCAAACAGTTTGATCCTGGCTGGACTCTTAGATCCACCATCTGTGATAATATGTGTCATCAAGGTGCTTTGTTCATCTTTCATTCATTCCTTTATCACTTGAATAAATATTTACTGAACACCTATGTGTCAAGCACTGTAGCCATTTATGAAGGATACAGTGATAGGTAAACTACAGTTCCACTGCTCTGGGAATTCACAGTCTCTGAAGAGAGGGCCAAGTAAACAGGCAAAGTTGACATAGTAAACTGAATGTCATGACAAGAGGTAGCATAAGGTGCTAAGGGAGCAAACAGCAGGGGAGCAGAGAGAGAGCTCCTGGGCAGAGGGAAAGTGGAAATGAGCCCAGAGGGACAGGCAGCAGTGAAGCAGAGAGAGCTGAGAGCTGTGGGCGGGAGGAGAAGGGCACTGCAGGTGGAATCAACAGTTGGCAAAGGCTCCGAGGCATGAAGAAGCAGTTTATTTGCACACCTCTGAGTAGGACGGGGTGAAAAGATGCACCAGCCCGATGGAATGACAGCTACCTGAATTATCGTGCGGTTCTTCCAAACTTCGATAATGAGCATGAATTTAATATCCTGTCCTATGGGACGTCTCTCCTTCTTCCCCTCCCCATGTCTCATGAGCGTCATCTGTCACCCTTCCTTTGGAAGCACTTATACATGGTTTCAGAACGTAGTGCATGGGGCTGACTGCACCATTCCTCCACAGTGCAGACTAAAGACTATATCTTGCCCTCTCAAGGGGAGGAAAAGACTCCTCTATCCCTCTATATTAGCCGAGTTCCATCTTAAAAATAATAATCCATACTAGCCCATTTTAAAATATGCATTTCATATTTTTAATCCACATGCTGGAATTACTTGGTTCTGTACTAGGACTCATAAAACTAAAGATAGGTATTATAATAACTCGCAATAAAATATCTGTCTGGAAGGAGCCCTCTTTATTCTTTCCTTGAAAGATTTTTTATTGCATTTGTATTCCTTTCTTTTTTTTTCTACCAGTGTTTATTTTAATAAATAAATTTAAATATAAATTTTATTTAAATATAAATTACCTTAGAATAAACTGGGACAGAAGAAAGCTCAAAAACTCTGTCCACCCAAGTAAATTTATAGGTATATTTACCTTCCAATTCCCTCAGCTTCACAGACCTGGCTTCTCATTTTCCTCCAGTGAGTTATTGCGCCTGTAATCACCTGCTTCTAATTATTTACTCTGAAGGGGTCTACCTCACAGGAGCGCCCCCCACCCCCTCATTCTTCATCGCCATCCATTAATTTGACATTGAGAAAAATGTCTGCTGCCGTGGTCAGAAGAGCTCAAGGTAGACTCACCATGTCCCCTCCTTCCTGCCCAGAGGCCTATCTGTGACTTCAAATTCCCACCGTTAGCCCTTAATCTTATACTGAGAATAGGCTAATCATATGGGGGGATAATCATTTTTCTCCACTCAGCTCCTTGGAAGCACAGTTATTGGACTGCGATTAAGCGCCAGATAAAGTCCTGCCCCAGAACAGCTTTATGAAATTATAAATAACACACTCAAGAATCATGATCGCCTTTCTTCCAGTGAAAAAAGGAAAAGAGAAAGGCCCATAAATATTCTGAAGTCCCACCGAAAACAGCCATGCATCTCTGCAGCTGCTTCATGCTAAAAAGAATTCAATTCCTTCAAATGCTTGGTGTTTTAGTTTTTCCCCTCTCACTTCTAATCCGTGATAAAGTTGGGTTTAAAGTATCTCAAAGGGGAGAGGGAGACATGCAGCTTTATTATGAACATTTATTCTCTATTGAAATAAAGGGTGTCTAAGATCATTTAATTAAAGAACAGCCCACAGACTCTAGGTACCTCTATAACATTTAATGAGATTTTAAAAGGCTTGACCATCACAATTTAAATTTACCTATTAGGATTTTCTTTATCAAATTGTTGTCACTGCATCATCCCAGTTTAGATTAAGGCTTATAGATTCCCCCACCTGACACACACACACACACACACACTCTCTCTCTCTCTCTCTCTCTCTCTCACACACACACACACACACTCTCTCTCTCTCTCTCACACACACACACACTCTCTCACACACACACACACTCTCTCTCTCACACACACTCTCTCTCACACACACACACACTCTCTCTCTCTCTCTCTCTCTCTCTCTCTCTCTCTCACACACACACACACACACACACACACACACACACACACACACACACACACACTACTGGATGACTTTTAGACTGAACCAAAGACAGAAAAAGCCTGTATCTTGGGGCAAACTTGTTAGAAGCAATAATCTCCACCCTCCCTTCTCTCCCACCAGCCCCATCACTCCAGCTAACTCAAGCCCCAAACAGAAACAACCATAACATGGTAAGATGCATGTGTGGGATTATCAATACCCTCATTTTATTCTGAACATCCCCTTTATAGTTATCTTCAAAACAAGCAACTGACACTATTGTGAGAAAATGAAACAAATGGCATGAACTTGTCATACTCAGGTGTGAGAGGTCAGGGCACACCATGAGACGGGTTCTGAGTGACGGAGACAAAAAGACAACGTTCCATCTAGTTAAGATGCTTTCTGACATTCCCTCAGGCCTTACCTCTATGTGCACATGTACCTTTACTGGAACAACACCCTGTGAATTTTCAAACCGTCTCCTGGAGTTCACGTTATTGTGGTTTTCAAAATAATCCTTTCCTCATTTCTCTCTACCCACTCCTGGAGATAATCACTCGCCAATCAGATATCAACGTCCTCATATTTTACTTGACTCATCTTTCTATGGAATGAGAAGGCTGTAAGGAGAACTGCCCTGGGCTACGGATAACGGCATGCAGCATAACCTAATTCAGCTAACTGGACCAGAGCTCTCTAAGAAAACTGAATATAAAAAACAAACAAAATTGTTCTTGATATATGATTGTAAGTATGCACACATTTACTCATTCAGTTGGTCTTCCCTCAACAAATGTGTAACTGCCTATCATGGGCCACTCACGGTGCTGAGGGCTAGACAGACCCCGTCCTTGTCCTCATGTGGCTTCTAGGCTACGGGGATTTGACCAGGCTCACCTAGAACACACTGACTAGCTGCTAAACCATCAGCCACAAAAACATACAGTTAATGTGAGCTCCATCAGTGGTACCTACTGTAACAAAAACTGATCATTCGCAGGCATTCATGCTCGTAGATCGTTTGGGAATCCAACGAAAGGGTACCACCAACTTCCCTTTCAATTCTGCTCACTCTCAATAGCCTCCATATTCTTCCTCTTCTTTTCCACACTGTATATATTGGAGCAGGATGAGAAAACGGCATGATGTATAATAACTTTTACTAACGAATTAACCTTTAAGGAAATCCCTTTGCAGACTTAAGATTTAATTAACAGTGAAAGAACCAAGCTAAGCTTAGCCAAACTTTGTGCCAAGGATTGGGGTCCTTTCCTTCTATCCTTGAGGTCTTCGCAGATTATATAAATAAATGTGGTGTGGCATCTTTTTTTTTTTTTCTTTTCTTTCCTGTTTTAAGATTTCTCCCATCTGCTCAAAAAAGGAAGGGTGGATCAAGAGAGAGGGGAGGGAGGAAGGAGCAGAGAGTGGGTAGAAGGGGGATTAATCTATCTGTTGTTCAAGGCAGGCTGACAGAGGGAAGAGGAGTATTGAACCACAGAAGATTAACCAAACTTCAATGTACCTCCCCAAAAGCAGGAGGAATGTAATGCTACGTGGTGTTCCACTGATAAGCAAATCCCTCTAAATCCCTTCAATTTATTTCTTGGCCTGGAGAAATTACATATTATTTAGGAGGCAGGGGGAAAAAAATACAAACCACCCACCTAACCACATACCATCTCTAGGAATTTAGAAGCCTATCGATTATATACACCTAAGGTTTGGCTTTAATAGTTATTTTTCTTATTGGTGCAGGCTCTCTCTAGTATGGCTAGTCAGAAAGGCTTGGCTGCGTTTCCACTGTAAACTCTTCTGGTTTTCACCACAAACTTTGAGTATTTAGGGTCTAACCATTACAAGGGAATGCCAAAATTTTAGCTGAAGTTCCAAGGACCTAATCTACTTTTCTTGCTTACTTATCTTCTTGTCAACCTGCTGCCTTCTTTTTTTTCTTTTTCTTTTCTTTCTTTCTTTCTTTTTTTTTTTTTTGGTGGTATTTCCTTTTATTTTTTTTTTAAAGATTTTATTTATTTATTTGACACACAGAGATTACAAGTAGGCAGAGAGGCAGGCAGAGAGAGAGGAGGAAGCAGGCTCCCTGCTGAGCAGAAAGCCCGATGCGGGCCTCGATCCCAGGACGCTGAGATCATGACCTGAGCCGAAAGCCGAGGCTTTAACCCACTGAGCCAGCCACCCAGGCGCCCTTTTGGTGGTAATTCCATTCTAAGTAAGCTTTTTATTCCAATATTATCACCAAAATCAAGCCTCTGTTTTTAAGGGGCAAGTGACCACCAGGTCAAATATTATGGAACCCACTAAAAATAATGTAGGTATCAGTTAATGGGTGTTAAAATTCTGTACAAAATTCTGTATCATGGAGGGCGTCAATGGGTTTTTTTTTTATTTGAACCAAAAATGTACTGTTACTCATTTCTTCATGTTCTCTCTCTCTTCAGGGAGAAGAAATGGGTTCTGGGGAAAAAATAGCAAAAACAGAATCATATTTCTTTGTGGGGATGGTTTTTCTCTTGGCCCTCTATTTTGTAGCCTAACCTTACCAGTCAACATAGGAGAAATAGCCCTTCCTGGCAGTTTGAGATCACAGCCTAAGAAAGCTTAATAATAGACCCAAACATTGGAGAAGAACAATGAGTTACAGGATAAAGCCAGTCCTGGATACTGGTCAGCACTTCAAAAAAAAAAAACACAAAAAACATCTAAGGTAGTCATTCAGTCCAGAACAAACAGCAGTGGTTTGCAAACTTAAGGTACGCTAAATGAGCAGGAGAGAAAGGAGTGGGAAAATAGCAAAATATTGGGAATCAAACATAGCCTTTTTTTTTTTTTTTTTTTTTTGTCTATGGAAAGCCACCTTTACTGAAAAGAGTGTGCAACGCATGAGGACATCTGTTATGTCTCTCAATATAGGAAAGGGCTGGGAAAGGCTACCTTGAAAAACTAAAAGTATGAAAGGTTCATGCTTAATAAGAAACTAAGAAAGAAATGCAACCTCAAGATAACATGAACACAACAAGGAGCAGCATATTAGCACAACCGGGAACTTACCGAATATGTGGCAGAGCAAACTTACGGAGAACAATCAAGTGCAATGAATTGAATGTAAAATACAATTGATAAAAAGACAAGATTGCTTTTCCTTATTGTACTGGAAAGAAATTCTCCCACTCAGCCACGTAATATAATATTAGAAAAGGTAGATGCAAGTGTCAGAGTAACAGCAGCAGTTAAGGTAAGTTTTGTGCATTTGACATTTGATTTACTAAAATACTGAGGGAGTTACAGGGAATCTGCAGTAAATTGGAGTCAGAACTATAAGGGAAAAGTGAGAATGCCTTGAATAACATGGTAGCAAACCCCAAGAGGGAAAATTCAAAGGATTTTGGCTTTGGATTGAGCGTTTATCCCGAGTTACTCATGTCTAAAAGACAATACCAGCCTCCCACAAAGGAAGACGGGGGAATGAATTCAAATATTCTTTGATTTGTATGCTAAATTCCAAGTTAGAGAAAGTCTTTAGGTATTGCTGCCTGAGACATTCAGGATGGACTCACTCACCCTACAGATGTCACTTCCTCATTCCCAGCTTGCAATGCATCTTGAGTGGATTATTTCATCTTAGATACAAATTCAAAACAATTTACAGAAGCAAACACAACAGAACTTGCATGTGGGAAAAACCAAGACTATTCATTTCTCATTTCCTATGGACAGCATGGCTAGCAATTTCCCCCTAATTTATAGGCAACAACATTCCTTCACCATCAAAGTGGATATAGAAGATAGAGCACATGTAATCTCAGGCAGGAGACCTAGGCAGTCACACAGGACTCTATGCTCACAAGGGCCTTGAGCTTGGTTTAATGCTCTGCTCTCACCACCTTGAGGTCCTTAACCATTTTATTTTTGAACTTGTGTTTTATAAGAGAAGTTCAATGAGACAATAGAGCACATGCATAAGGAAAAGCCACACGTGCAATGTATGTGCCCAGCCCTGTTCTTTGGCACCCCATCTACAAACAGAGTCTTTGGTTCTCCATAAGCACAGGATTCTGTGGACCCACCATGTAATGGAATACGATGAATCAAACAGATTTATCTGAATGAATCCCCCAATCTTTTTTCCTGGGAGGTTGGCTCTACCATCTGGACAAGACTGACTATGGGTAAAGTCTTAGTCCAAAGCTGACCTCCTTTGCATTTCCTTCTTTTAGACTTTTATACCATATCCTCTGATATGAACACATGGGTAAGTGCCTTACACCTACTGAGCAAGTGGGGCTTCCACAGGCTATGCTCTCCCTTTGAATCAAAGCTGCTTAGAAAGCAGAGAGAAGGCAATGGTGTTCTAAGAACCTAAGCAACCAAGGAAACCTATCACATCCTTACTTCTCTGTCTTCTCTGTCTTAGCCAACCACTTACACTAAAAATAACCAATAGAAAGAGAAAGGACCACGTGGAGATTTTTTCCTTTCATCCAACCTTACTATCAGTGAGGTGAACGTAGAGAGTGTCAGTAGAAGGTACACGTATCAAAAAGTGAAATAAAGACAGGTGAGTTAACTTTGTGCAGTCTCCACTCTCCCGGTAAGAATAAAATACATATGCATACGTGAGCTATGAAATATGAATTGTGCTATTTCACTGATTCTGCATTTGAATTAAGTGCTCTCATATTTGCATTTAAAACTAGCATCACATAATATAAAGATGAGTGGTAATATTCATGCTGCTAATTTAAGTTTTTTATTTTTATTTACTTAAAATGGCATTAAATAGCAAATTAAACGTCCTGTGACAAGTTGAGAGACTGTGGAGAAAGGAAAAAAAGCTTGATGTTTTTCTACTTTTCTTCTGTTCTTTGAACAAGGGGCCCCTTCATTTTATTTTGCACTGGTTCCCTCAAATTCTGCAGCTGCTCCTGAGAAGAGTTGTGCAAAACATCTCTGAGCCAGGCCAAAGGGTTCTTCTAATGTGGTTTTTAGAAACTCAAATTACGACAAATAGTTTATACTCCTGGGTCTCTTGTGCTTCACTTCTGCCCTCACGAGTGTGGGTCATAACCAGCCATATTCTCTGACGGGTACTTTGGGAGAAGAGCACCAGTACCACCCCCCCTTCCCCCACTGGTGTGGCTCTTCTGTGCCCGTCGCTCCCATCCCCCCCACACCTCCATATCTGCCCACACTGGAGTTTAATAATATTCCAAGAATATCTCATAATAAGACCCTGGGTCTTGTTTATTCCCTCTTCTTTCCAATTCTAAGAGTTTCAATGCAAACGCTTTTTAAAAAGCATTAAAATTGCATAATTTTCTAAAAAAATTTTAGAGTGTTCTTAAACATACACACAGGCAGCAGTGGGGTGGGGGGCACAAACGAACTGAGAACCGATGATACAGAACCAAGGACCTTTGGCAGCACTGAGAGTGAAGTAAGCTTCCCCCAGAGAGCCCTGAGAGCAGCTGATATTGGGAAAAGTAGGCTGCACTTCCTAACCGGTCCTCGAGGAAGAGAAAGTCAGTAAATACCAATACTGCTGAGTCAGTGCATCTTTAAAAACTTGTGTCAGAAGAATATTTTTAATGTACACTCTGACTCTTTGAAAGAAATCAATATGTCATTTGCTGGGACTTTTTTTTTTTTTAATCCAAGAATCTTTATTTAGCTTTTCTGTATTTTTTTTTCTCCTAGTCTTCTAGAGAGCAAAGGAAAAAGTGTTTTGTTTGTATTCATATTGATTCGATCACTTTGAGCAAAATATAAACAACTAAATAAGCAGAGTAGCTTTAAACAATCTTTTAGGGATCAAGATCTCTAAGCAAAATAGTCTCTCATTCTAGGTGATTGGAAATAAACAGAAATCAATAAAGCAGGATTACTGGGCAATAAACAAAAGAAGCCACATTCATGATTTAAGAGGCTTCTTTTCATGCATTCATTACTGAAGAATGCACTTGAGCCCTACGCTATTTTTACAGCAGCATAGATTTCCTCCCATCGTGTAGTCTTATTTTTCTTCTAATTCTTTCTTTTTTAATTTTTAATTTTTTGAGAGGTGCTGAAGAGAGCCTCTCTGACGTATATCCAGAAGCTCCCACATCCCTAAGGTTGCTCAGAAGAACCAACAGACAAAGAAGGTACTTAGCACACAAGGCAAGCATTTGGCTCCTCAAACTCTTCCCCTCCCAGACCTCTCTATGTCCAACAAAATTCCAGGGAAGGAACAACACATGGCATAATATGGGGCCAGGGCCTGATGGAACATGGTCCCTGCCTTCAAAGTGTTTACACTGTAGCAAGAAAGATAGTGTTGGAGACATTGTCAATATCTATTCTATTCTTCCTCCTTTCTAGGGCTGGTGATGTAACCTGCCTAAACAAGTCTCCTTTGCAACTAGATGTAGCTACGTGGCATCAGTCTGGACAAAGTGATAGATAAGGAAATCTCTTAGAGGGTCCAGAAATACTTATTCTATTCCCAATAAAAGAGGAAGAAATGGCAGGTCCCACTGCTTTCCCTTCTTCGTTGGGTTTGGATGAGATATTTAGAGCTGCAGCAGCCATCATGTGATCAGAAGGTGGTAAGTGTGAGGGAAAGAACAAAAGACCTGAGAAGCTGACTCTGGTATTGTTAAATGCGTGACCTGATCCCAAATCAGCAGTATTCTACTTTACAGACTCCAGAATTCTTGTTAAGTGAGAAAAATATATCCCCTCTTCAATCACTGCAGGTCAAGTTTTCTCTTACTAGAAGCTGAACACGATCAAAATGGAGAGAGCAATGCATAGAGAGCAACCAGAGAGATGGAAGGCATCATGTGAGGGGTCTCTGCCTTTGGTGGGCAATAGTCACCAGGTGGCATTTTCAGAATATCCAGGAGTGGGACTTGGAAAGTTCCAGAGTGATCACAATGTTCTCTCATATGCCAACTCTACGGCCCAGATGGAAGTCCAAAAGGAGCTTGAAAGAGGAGAGACCATTTTGGAGTTGCATAAGCCAGGATAAACATTTTCACCCTAGTGACAGAATATATTTTGAACTGAATAACCTATAAGCATGTGCGATCCACCTATCCCAGACAAAATGGCACCTGTCTCTGGCACCGTCACCCTCAGGCACAAGCCCCAAACCCCGGGGCACCTCTGAATCCTCGTGGTTCAGCATCCCACCTCCAGGAATCAAGTCCCGCGAAGGCCATCCTTAAAACGCCATTTTACTTTCTATTTCTACTGCCCTGGTTGGTTGCTTATGCAGAAGAATCTTGAGAATCTTTAATCAAACTCCCTCCCTCCACGTCAACGAACCCAAGAAAGCATTGCCAGAATAAAAACACAGCTTTCAATGTGACACTCGCTTGGCCTATATTTACCCCATTGCCTATCAAATGAATTCCAGACTTAAAAAATATATTTTTTTAATTTCAAGATCTTCTACCTCTGGGCTCCATTGTAAGTTTGTAGCACTATCTTTCACTAACATGTGCCCCTGTGAGCACCTCCATGTTGCAACTATTAAATAAATGTTTGCCATGCTTTGAGCAAGGCTGGTAAATTCTGACAATATCCAGGCTTATATCACTCTTTATTCAGCTCTACCTGCATTTTATTCCATTTATACTGGTAAGAGTCTACATATCCTTCTTTAGGACATAATCTCAACACATTTTCATGCAGCTTCTTCCTGATCCCATGGCTGAAAAAGAAAATATTCTAGCAGGATAACTTAGTACTTTCTTCAAATACACCTCTGATTTATGTTTTCCCTTCTACCTGATTGCTACTTAAGCAGTTGACCAGAGCCAAGCATACTACGAAGGGAAGAGTGCTGTGTGCGGGGTCAGAAACATAAGCTCTACCCCTGGACGGGAGCCCATGGTAGTCACAAGCACGCTGCACCCCGGGTTTCACCTCTGTCAACTTCACACAATGACACTGACCTCATGTTCCTGACCTTGCTGGGTGGACTGAAACAGATATCAGCAACTCAGACATGTTACTATTCTGAGATGTACTGTTGATATTCTATTGTTATCTAATATTGGTTTGAAATTATCCACAGGACTACAGAGCTGAACCAGAGCTTGGGTGCACATGTGTGTTTAAATGAATAGCAGGTGCTCAGGGAATGTCTATGAATTGACACAGAATCGTCTAGGGAGGAGTCCTGTTTAAAGGGTGGAAATGATATGAGTGGAAGACAGAAGCACTTCCCATTCTTGTCAGGTGATTATTAATTCTGACCTTAGTTGGTGTGAGGAGCAGGAATGCTTTTAGAAGCGATTTGTCAAGAATGGGAGTTGCTCTGCAAGAACATATTTGCTTTCAAGATACGCTTGGTCTCATTGGTCCAGATAAGCCTAGAGACAAATTCCCTTCAATTCTACAACACGTAGCAGAAGATCAACCCCTTACCTGCAGGGCTATAGGTTTAAATTAAGTCAAATATCATGTAGTAATCTAGATATTGGGACAATTTAACATTTTGATAAACTAGTCATTTGCAAAAAGTCCAGTAAGTGCCAAAAAAGAGATTTGGGGTTTTGCTTCTCATCCTTCCAAGGAGCCTTGGCTGGGCAGAGACCAGGAAGAACCACCCTATGGTTCTGTGGTCACACTAGCCCTGTCTCACTTAAACCTTTAAGCAGAATTCTTTATATAAAAGAAAGTAAGAATAAATGTAATCGTTCCGAATAAATGCCCTGTAAAATGACTTCAGCAATTATGCTGTTTGTAAGTACCTCTGAGTCCATTAAGATAAACATCTATCTTTGAATATTCACATTAATGCACTAGACTGTTCTTTCTTAGATAAATCTTACTTGAACATCGTGCAGTTAACAGTTTATCATCCCTTGCTCTTTTTCCCTTCGATGCACACATTAATGCATGCAGGGGGAGAGCGTTTAAATGGTGTTAGTCGCAGAGCACACATTAACACACAGGGCAGTCTCTAAACATCTTAAATGCAGAATAAATATACTTTAGGTTTTAAATACCTTTATAGGCTGTACACCCAGGAACACATCAGACTGGACTCTTAATTTCCCAGGTAAGAAATATCTTATAGGCAAAGGCAATAAATGCTTATATTTAAAATTGTTTTAGTATCCTTCCAATTGCTCAGCACAGAGAGCTTCAGATGGAATCTAATTCCCTAGCTACTCCTCTATAAAAAATATATCTATTTATATCATAGGATATAATATAATATAGGATATAGCTATATTTGTATGTTAAGTTTGGGCCCTCATTTCATTAACTTTTACAGTCATACTGGGAAAATACTCAAGGATCCCCAGCACCTCTTCAAACCTTGAGTTTCTTCTCTGCTCAAGGGAAAGGCAGACATACCGGATAAACAGTGCTAGGTTTTAAGTGCCTTCTGTGGGCATCATGCTGGCTGTAACAATGATATCAGCAGGGGTCCTATAAAGTTTAATAGTCAATATTCAACAATCGGTGCAGCAGGGGAGCAGATTAATCAGAAGGGACAGTGGCCCATAGTGCTGGAGCTAGGCCCTGCAAGCTTTGGCTGTCCCAGGCCCTGTGGTATGGACAGAAGGGAACGCTGATGGGAGGGGTGCAGGTGACGGGCAGGACACTTGGGGTCTTGATCCAGTGGTTGGTTATCAACCATCGTCAGAGTGTTTAAATAATTTTCACAGATTTAAACTGATTATTTAGCAGGTGATGCTAAGGACACTCAGGTGTTACACTGAATTTGTCTAGGAACAGATTCCGTCACATTAAGACAAATTCTGCTAAGCGCTCTCCACAGATAGTCCCAGCTGCGCCCAGGTAGGTGCCTCACCACTTACTCAAGTCTTTGCTGCTTTGGGGGAAACAAAAAGGCATCTGAAGTGGCCCCAGTCCTCAAGCTTACCATTAGGTAGGTGAGTGCCGGGGATAAATGTCCTTGAGTAATGGTAACAAAAAAATTGGGCTAGTGACAAGATACGGAATATTAATACGCAGAGATGGGGACAGAGAGTCCAGGGAATGGCACAAGTTAATGCACGGAAGCAGGAAAGTAAGAAGGAGGGAATGGGAAGAAGCTAATTTGGATTGCCTGGAACAAAGAGTAAATATGGAGAAGTCGGGTTGTGGGATGAAGAACAAAATTATACGGAGAGAGATACAGACAGACATGAAGAAAGAAAGACAGAGGAGATGTTGATGGCTCCAGGGAAACCTACCTTTGTTACCTGACATACAAATCCAATCAAATATACCTTAATCGTGTACCAGCAAGAGGATCTTTTTACACTAATCCCAGGAGGAAGGCACTTTGCAAGCATGTAAAGGAACTGGGAGGCCAAGCTAATTTTCACTGCTGGGGACACTCAAGTGAAGGAGGACATTCCTACAGACACGCCAGAGATGAATGCAACACCTGTCGGCACCTCTTCTTCTGTAAGGCCTCCATGAGAAGGTAAAAAAGCCTTACAAAGAATTCATATCTGTGGGTAAGAATTTTACTCTCTGTTTGGAAATTTATCCTGCAGAGTTTTTCTGTCTTCCCACTGAATAAAATGTTTAGCTTGAGAGACAGTTAATAAAGCCTTGCAGAGTTACTTTTTCCACCCTGCTGGAGGTGATTTAATGTCACGCATTCGGAATGGTCATGTTTATGCCTGTGTGTGTGTGTGTGCGTGCGTGTGAGCGCGGGCGTGTGCGCATGTGTGCGAGAATAACAAAAACATAAAAGGGACAAAGTTTTAATGGCCCAGTAGAGTCCCAGCTGGAGCACACTTTACAAAGGGAAAGTTACATAAAAGAAACTTGGGCAGCTTTAAACACCATCTGGGCCATGCTGTGCTCATTTGAGCTTTACCTGTTTAAAAAAAAAAAAAAAGCAACACAACAAAAAGCACCTACAAATACAACTAGAGAAGAGATTTTCTGATTCTTTGGAGAACAGATGCTCTTGCCTTCAAACATGTGCGGCACATGCCTTCAGTCCTATTTGGTTCAGGGATACGTTTTCCCTTTTATTTATTTATTTATTTATTTTTTAAAGATTTTATTTATTTGAAAGAAAGAAACACAAGAGAGGGAACACAAGCAGGGGGAGTAGGTGAGGTAGAAGCAGGCCTCCCACTGAGCAGGGAGCCCGATGTGGGGCTCAATCCCAGGACCCTGGGATTATGACCTGAACCAAAGGCAGACACTTAACGACTGAGCCACCTAGGTACCCCATGTTTTCCCTTTTAAAGTAACTAAAAGAGCCTTCTAAAGTCCACTCCTCATCTTTGGAAAGGAAAGAAAAAGATGTACAAAATAAACCCAGTACATTTTAAGCCTAATGTAAAGAGATCGCCAAGCAACTCAATTACTTTCTGTAGTCTTCAGAGGTGAACAGTAAACCCATGAATCCCTATAGGTAAAACTCTGGCATTTCCAAACCTTACTGCATCATGCAACCAAAGAGAGAAAAGACAATAACGCTGAGGGCTTAGAACTAAACCCAGATCTGAAACAATAGGGTCATAAGCACAGAGCACGCCATACCTTCTAGTGTCTTATTTTAATTAGTCAGCGCCAAGGTTGGGAAATTTAATATTCATAAACCAATTTATGGATAGAAATGCTTTTGGCTCTTGCTTCGATTTTTTAGCAAAATAAGAATCCATTTCCATCTTTTACATAAGACGTTCATACATCTGAAGGAGAGAGGTTTGAGGGAGGGTTTAATTGTATCCTTTTATTAAAAGGGAGAGTAATATTTTCTCTCAGGAGACAATTTTCATGTGAAGTTTTAATTGCCAAGATTCACAGCACCCCATCAGACCATTTTTATTTACTTATTTTTTGCACTATAAGGCCGACGAGGAGATCACTGAAGAGGCAAAATCATAAAGGTCACAGAATGAATCCCGAAGACACACAGGATTCATCCTTCCTTTACACAGCGAGTCCTAAGCCTTTATCAGCAAAACTCCATAAAACACAACTAGCTTATGATAAAGGAACTTCTAAAGACCTATATGATATTATAATTTTACATAATAAGATGTATGGAATAACATTACTTTTACTCATTTTCATTTTTTATTTACCTTTTCACATTTCCATTTTTAAACAAATTACTCAAGGCCTCTTAAACTGTGTTGGCATCTGGACAAAATGGCTTTGAAAATTTTAGGAATTATATTCTCTGGGTGGAGTTGAAGAATGAATGCTTTGAAATTTCTAGTTTTTAGTGAAAGTCAAAATAGTGGGGTCCTGGGGAATAGAGCAATGAGAATTTGGAAATAGAGCCTCTCCCCCCTACACATTACCATTTGATCTTCCAGGGAGAGAAAAACAGGGCTATGAATACTGACTCTACTGTAACACAAGCTGGTTTCTTTTTTTTCTTTCTTCTGTTCTTTGTCCTTTTTTTAAATCCTCATCTGATTCATAAAAAAGCAATTTGGAGCATTTTAATTTCTTTTCCCACTTAATAACAGTAATGACCTTCTGGGTCAAACATTTCCTCCTAGTTAATGATCAGTTAGCTGAGAGCCTGGGTAACAGAGACCTGCAGCCTAGTCACTAACTGCCAATTAACATTCACTTTATCAGTCAGTGCTGTTTAAATATAACAAGACATATGCCAAGCTATCCACAGAGGGATGGATACCAAAATCGTATCATTAAAAACACACTTCCATCAAAGCAAAGCTCTCGGGACATTCATGCTATCACAGCGGTCGTTTTCCTGAAAGATAGGCAAGTGGCAATGTGTCTCCTTGTTCCAATTCTCAGCAGAGGGACCTTGCCTGGAGAAGACAAATCCCCTCATCTCTGCTGGTCTGTGAGAGAGTGAACGTTGGACACCCCACAGAGACTTCATGAGGGCACCTCAAGGAAGAGCTGCTGAGTCCAAATGCTGTCCCGTACGTGTGGCCAAAATCCTTATCTCTTTGGGTCATAGCAGACCTCCTGCTAGAATCCTGCCACCTGAGAGAATAAATCTCAGGAAAAGGCCCGAATTCAGATAATTATACTCTATGGGCTTCTTCCACCAGGTTTAATTGGATTCAGTTTCTCTCTCTTCTATATGTTGTTATCTCATATAATGTATGAGATTATGTAATGGCTCTTTAGCATTCCTAGGCAATATCTTGGAAACCCTAATGCTGTTGGCTAAAGGTTCCAAGACAATCATTTGTTGATTAATATTTCAGAGCTATAATGCAAGAGATGATGAAAATCACTAGCATATTACCAAATCTGTCATTCATTCATTTTTTTGATGCCCCCAAAGATTTCAGGGCATGATGGGTTAAATAAACTTGAATATCATTCACCATGGATTCCATACATGAGCTCTGTCAAATGGATGAAATTGTTCTAAAAATCTTTAAGGGATTATGGTAATCACATTTTTCATTGGTATAGGGACTTCGCTCTCAGAATACTCTTTACATATGATGCAGAGTCCTAGCAGGACTAGTGCGAGGTCATACTCTTAGTTTTGACACAGACCAAACAAGTCTCTTGGTTTCCATCAACTACTTTTGCTCCATGACAGTATGAGGAAAAGGAACAGACTTAGGTTAATGGACATGGATCTGGCTCATGGTTACCATAGAGAAGAGAGACGGCTACTTTCTCTGTTCTAAATTTTAGTCAACTTGTTACTAAAGCTGGGAGCTTTTCCTTTAAGTGGTAACTTGTCTAAAACACACCCTTTAGTCAATAAAAACACATTTAATACTTATAGCATGGTACATGATGCTTTCAAGGTACAGAAGAGTTTTCAAGCTGTGAAGGGATTCCAAAAGTTGTTGGCTACCAGTGGTGATGAATAAGGCAGATTTGTCCTTTTATTTTTAAAGGTATAATTGGCATATATTGTTATATTAGTTTCATGTGTGCAAAGAGGTGGGTTTGTTCTTATGCCATAAACATGTTCTGCAAGACCCTTCACCTGCAACAGGGCAGGTGAAATAGAAATTGCACTATACAGAATGCAGCTACAGAATGAAATTATGTAAAAACACTTAAGAAGACTTTTCTCCACCACCTTCCCACCCACAGTATAGAAAAGAAAATACCTTTTGATGCGTAGCCCCTGTAAAACAACATGAATGACCTTGGACTCCATCAGTAATATAAGCATTTGATTATTAGCTCTGGTGTGGTGATCTGGGGGTATGGCAAGCTGCTCCCATAGTAGTGGATTCAATTTGTATTTTGAGTCCCACGAAAGGCCAACAAATGTCGGTCCTTGCTGAACTTTACTGTGTCCCTGATCCAGACTGGAAAAAACAACAAGGTCAAGTGAAATGTACCTTCTTCTAGTACCATATGATGCTGAGATGAGACAACAGGTCAGAGAGCTGGAACCCTGGTGTCCAGACAATAACCAAGGGCATGATATGAATTCTTCTGGCCTCTATATTTTCATGGAACACGAACAAAGGGGAGAGTGCTGGAATCAGATTCTGTTGGACGGTGACAGAGGTCAGCCCACTGTCTTCCTTTCCTGGCTCCCTGTGTGCTTCAACACATCGTGAATTCCCATGCACTTTGGCCCTACTCCTTTTCCCGGATCACACCACCAACAACTTCTCTATTTCATGCCTATTCTTCACAAAACGTATTTTTCTTTCCTTAGTAATGGGCTGGACATTTGAATTAGATCAACTAAACTATGGTGTAGAGTGTGGCTAGTGATCAGCCATTAAATAAATAAATGGATAGGCAGAAAAACCGAACACCAGGAACCAAGAGAAAAAAGTTTTTAGCATCTAACAAGACAAAACTATACTAACTCCTAAAGCAATGGAGTTACTCTGCAGAACAGAAGCAGACCTTTATTCAGTTTCAAGAGTTTCATCAATTATATTTTTTTTAAAAAAAAAAAAGAAATTTTCCTTCTGAAACAGGTTTTTTGGTTTTGTTTTTTAAAGTCTTTTTTTTAATTTTATTTATTTATTTGACAGAGAGAGATCACAAGTAGGCTGAGAGGCAGGCAGAGAGAGAGAGGAGGAAGCAGGCTCCCCGCTGAGCAGGGAGCCCATTGTGGGGCTCAATCCCAGGACCCTGAGATCATGACCTGAGCCGAAGGCAGAGGCTTTAACCCACTGAGCCACCCAGGCGCCCTGAACCAGAAGTTTCAATGTGCCTGAATTTAAAGAGAGAGAGCCATCTTATGCAAAAGCCAAGGTATTGCGAGAGATGGTCTGAAGGAAATACTGCCCACAGGGTTTTATGAGATGGTAGATGATACGGATGCATCACAATTCACTATACTTCCACATTTGGGGCACTGAAATGACCCCCTAGTCATCCAAGATCCTGAAATGAAGTCCAGGGACCCCAGTGATCGTTTTCTAAGGTAGAAAAGATGAATGATGCATACTAGAAACATTTGTATCAGCTACATTTAAACAGAGAGCTTTCTGTTGATCAGGATATTAATTTGATGGAACTTTCTATCTCTTGAGCATTCCAAATTGAGAGTGTATTGGACCCAGCTCAATGCACTTGGTAGAGGTTTTGTGATCATTAAATAATGAACCCAGAGAGATTTAAAGGTGGTATATAAACTAAGAGGCATAGAGGTTGACTCAAAATGAACAACAAGGAAACAGCAAAGAAATAATTACCCTTAAAAAGTGTTCGTGAATTGTTTGGTTTTCCCCAAAGACCAGCAGTGTATGTGAAGTCTTCAGCATGTATTTTTTTCTAGAAGAGAGTAGAAGTATGGAATTGTGGACTTCCTCATGAAGATGTTATAAAGAGAGATAACATGTAAATTATGGAGGCCAAGGAGTGCATGATGCCCACAGTGTTACCTCACTGAGAAACGAGTTGAGAAATAGATAACTGGTTGACCCTAGATCAACAGTTCAGGAGAGACAGAGATAGGGTGATGGCTGAGTATAGTCAGGGAGCTAGTGAGATAGGCCAAAGAAGGACTCTGAATCCACAGGGAGAGGCTTTCCAGTCATCTGCTGCCATGGTGGAGGATGTGGCTAGAAGTTATGTGATTTAGATTAAAAAAAAAGAAAAGCCCCAAAGTCCAAATAGAAGAGAACCCGATAGTTTCAAAGACCCAGAGACAAGCAAAAGTGTCTACACAGAAGGAAAGGTAAAAGGGTGAATTTAAAGCAACCACAGTAACAAATCAGTAACAACTGCACACAATTTATTAAGTATGTGCTTTGTGCCAAGTAACGTGCCATGTAAGCATCCTAATCCATTTAACCCTCCTAAATATCTTGCAAGTCAATATCATTGCTATTTTGCAGATGAGGAAATACGTTCTGGGAGACTTGAGAATGCAGATAATGAGTGGCAAGACTACACTCCTGACCCAATTCTGTCTGATTTCAAAGTCCTTCTCTTAACCATTAAGGTGTGGTCAGAGACAGGATGGGAAGGTCAAGAAGAGCATAAAAGGGACTTTAAACTCTCAGCAAATCTACAATAGTGACATGGATCTTATGAGGCTCAAATATGATATAATAGCACTAAATAAAAATGTATGAACAATTAAATTTGTATTTTGAACTAGACAATCTGAGAATGTGTATCAACTTTATATAGACCCAAGAGTCTATATGTTTATGTTTTGGGTCTCTTCCCACACACTCTTTCTCTTCCCACAATTTTTTTAAATAGATGGTCGACAGATAACGATGTAAAATGATTCTCTATTATTTAATGTAATATAAACAGCAGTTGAAATATTTTGGGGGTATATGTAGTTTATTCTCTAACATCTTACTGCAGGGTAGTAGAGCCAGAAGCCAAGGGCATGCTCCACCACCAGTCCTAGTATCAATTTAGTCAACCTTCTCTGACACATTTGCTGGGTGCAGAATGCTCACTCATTGAAAGGGTATATGTGCCAAATTGCAGTGCACCAGGCAGTAGAAATGAGGCTTAAAGAGAAGTTAACAGAGTGCACAGTGAAAAATCTGGATCTGGAATAGGCTAGTCTGAGGGAAGTTCTCATTTTCTTTTTAAATCTTCAGGTAGTCATAGTGAATTGTTAAGCCACTAGTTCCCTTGGAAGTGAGATGTAATTCTGAATACCATCAACCTCGGTATGAAATCCTGTAAAGTTTTCTTCTATATTGACAAGAGAAAAACTGTTTCAAATAATTTAGATATTCCAATACTTTCCAGAATGGATAGACTCTCCAGCCCAAACATTCTGATTTTGCTAGCTTTGGACTAGAAAAACCATTCTCCTGGGTCAAAAACATTAACTTTTCTGTTGCAAATAAATAAACATCCTTTAAAACAGATCAAGGAATGCATGTCTATCCATCAATCTTCATCTGACTAAAAAGTAATTCTTGCCTTGCTATATACTCTTAACTCCATCTTCTACATCATTTTAGGTGTGCATGCCAGGTATTGTTTCCAGCAAAAAAGTCTTCCTTCTTCTTTCTAGTCCTTTGTTCTGTTTTTTTGTACTACTATATTAAGGGCTATTTTCAATCTCCCATAAAATTTGTTTCCCAACACAGTCCTGGATTTCAACCTTATGTAAATGTCTCCTTATCCCAGGGCTCCCGTTTGCATTATGATTTCGAGGAAATCTTAGAAAAACGACCTGTATCTGTAGATATGGCAAACACAACTCAAGTTCAAGTCAGGAACAGTAACTGTTTTGCAGTACAAAAGTATGCTTTTACTATCATATATTTTCAAGAAGGGGCCAAAAGAGTCTGGGCCTTTCATCGAGTTAAATCTCATAGGAGGCTAACAGAAATTAGGTGAAGATAAAGGCCTAGCCCAGACAACGTGCTATTTACTCTAGCCTGTGCTGTAGGAGTCCACATACCACTTCTCTAAAGATTACTCTCTGGTCTTGTGCCTACATTCCTTTCCCACAAGAACAGCCTTGGGGGTGGAGGGATGGAGAGGAAACGAGAGGGGGGAGGAGCTGGAAAGCGAGAGAACACAACGTAATTGCCTGACTATCAGCTCCACTATCATAATTACTTTCAAACCCTGACATGAGTTGAATCAGATGAAAGACCAAATCAATTTCTGCAGTTGGCGATCAGTGGATTCTTAGCTTATAAATTAAAATGTCACTAGTGGACTACAAAGTGATGCCACTTCTGGGCTCCCCAGTACATTGGGAAGAAGAGAGGAGCTCCCTTCTTCACACTTTATGCTTTCCTTGCCCTGTCTCTCTCAGCCTCTGACCACATTCTTTGTTTTCTCAGTGTGGTCCTAGCATCAGTGTCAGTGCTGGGGGGTCCTTGAACAGGGCACAATTCTATCCATAGAGCTTATTTCTCTTCATCAGAGAAGTACATGAACTATGGGGCAATCTAGAACATCCCACATCGACAACATATTCCAGTAGACGATTTCCAGGAGGTAAAGGAAAAGATAATCGTGCTCAGAGAGAACCTGAAGGGTTGGGAGAAGAAGTCCTGCTTTGGAGAAGTTACTGCTCTGATTTCGCAGTGTTACACGTTCACAGGCTTTGTGACCTTATTTGAGTGAATGAAGCACAGTTCACAAATCAAAGAGGTACGTTAGGAACTTTACAGACTCAATTTGGTAATCATTTATTGAGTGCCTAGTCTGGGACAGATACCATGTGCAATCCTGTAAGTACAAAAGAATAATCCCTATGGTCAAGGATTTCGTACCTTGGGAGGGAGGGAGATTTGCGGAATGTAATTACAATATGGCTGATAAATGCTATTAAAGCAGAACCAATAAATCACCACAGGAACAACAGAGAGGAGTGATTAACTCAGTGAAAGCTGTAGTGATAATAAGGCATTTGAGTTGGTCCTTGAAGGATGATGTCAGCCCTCACCTGCCACAGTCCTACTCTATCTGCCACAACATTTTGCTATTCATTCATTCATTCATTCATTCATTCATTCATTCACCCACATTCATTTCATCACTCACTCATTCACTCCTTAATCATTTATGAAGCACCTGCTTTTGGCTAGGCTCTGTGCCAGGACCTGGGGTTACAATAATGACTTAGCACTGCCAGTTATGGAGCAAGTGATGAGCGTGTATTGTTTGCTGTCTACTGGCTAGCAATGAGAATCTGGAAATAATCTAATCTGTGGCTGCCCCGTATACAGAATCAATGTGCCTAGAATCAGAATCTCCAAACTTTTTGTGGAGTTTGTGTGTTTTGTGGAGTTTGTGTGTTTTGTGGAGTTTCTTGTGTTTGTGGAGGTTGTCCAGGATGCCTAGAGTTGCCCTAGAGTCAGGATCTCTCCTCCTTCCATCAGTTAGAACACTCAACTCTAGTAAGAGTACCTATACTTAAATATCAATTTCATTGTTTATGTATTAAATACCCTCTAGTGATATTTGATACAAAACAGTATTGTGTATGATCTTATACAAAAGCCAGCTGAATGTAAATCTGCATTGGTTTTGACATGAAAAGATCACAGAATTATATACACTGTATTACCACCCAAGACCAATGTTGTCTTATTCTTTATACTATATTCCTCCTTTACTAGTAAATCCAGGAGTAGAGAAATCAGGTAGTCAAGTCACTACCCTGTTCAACAATTTTATTTATTTATTTATTTATGTTTTAAAGATTTTATTTATTTGACAGAGAGAGAGAGAGAGAGAGAGAGAGAGAGAGAGAGAGAGAGAGATTACAAATATGCAGAGAGGCAGGCAGAGAGAGGGGGAAGCAGGCTCTCCGCTGAGCAGAGAGCCCGATGCGGAGCTTGATCCCAGGACCCTGAGATCATGACCTGAGCTGAAGGCAGAGGCTTTAACCCACTGAGCCACCCGGGCGCCTCTGTTCAACAATTTTAACAGTGGGAAAAACAAACTATGTCATTACACACACACACACACACACACACACACACACACACACACACACACACACACACACACACACAGATTACCTACTGAATTCACTTCCCGCCCTCCCACCCCAATTATCATGAGTCACAAATCAACCTTCCTACACCATCCACCATTTTCTTCCCTCACATATTTTCCTCACTTATCAGCATAACAAATTCAGAGTGCAAAGACTATAAAAAAATAGAATCAGTCACCTCTAGTTAGCACTGAAATGTAACTGATAACAGTATAACTCATGATATATAGAAACTACATATGCACTCTTACTTACAGAGAAATAATTATAATTTGGGCACATTTTTCCACCTGATTTTCTGGCAAAGGATATGTGAAGGCAAGTCCATGAGGAGACTGAATATGCTTTTATCAAAATCTGGTGTTGCAAAGGGAATTCAAAGGTCTGACTGGGGGTTTCTGATAATAACCCAATGTCTAAGGTGCTAAAGCTAGTTTCAATCACTTTTCCACCTCATTTCATCTAGATGTCTTCTCAGATTCATGGAGGAATCTCAGTATATAAAAACACAAAGGTGTGAAGTACTTACTATACATAGATGAGAAAAAGGAAAGTGATATGCTTTTGGGTAAGCAAGATAGTCAGTCTGGCAGAGCCCTGAATGATATTAACATTGACTTACTCTCTCAGTTTTCGAGGGCTGTTTCATGTAGAGGAAACCCTTAGCAAATACAGCATGGGCACTCAAGTTTATAAACATCAGCCTATGGGATTATAGATACTGAGCAAACTCAAAAGTCCAAACTCCAAAGTCCAAAAGTCCAAAATAAAGGACACATAACCCACTGAACTAATCTCTTTCGTTAACATCTTGCAACATTTCCATCACAAATCACATAAACTACTCCAGGATTTCTCTTTTCCAAATCTCTAGAATGTACTTCTGAAAATGAAGGGCTGGTCTATCATGGTCCTTTTGCATCATATCCAATTGCTTCCAGTTAAGAGTTAGGCATATATGGAATTATCGTTATTTTACCTATTTTATGAACTTATGCATTCATCCTTTCAACAAATACTTATTGAGCAAGAAATACGTGTTAGGATTGGAATTTATAGGTCAGCAGAAGTATAGTAGTTAAGAGCATAGATTCTGCATCCAGTCTGCCTGGGTTCAAATTCCAACTTCATCAACTGTGTAACTATTATGGAAATTAAATGAGTTAATACATATAAAATGCTTAGAATAGGGGCACATGGGTGGCTTGGTTGGTTGAGTGCCCAACTCTTGGTTTTGGCTCAGGTTATGATCTCGGGGTCATGGGATCAAGCTCTGTATTGGGCTCCATGCTTGGTGGGGAGTCTGCTTGAGATTCTCTTTCTCTCCCTCGGCCCCATTCCACTCTCTCACTCTAAAATAAATTTAAAAATATTTTTAAAATGCTTAGAATAGTGTGAGGCACATGGTAAGCATCCCAACTGATGCTGGCTGATTTAATGATGATGGTATTGATGATGATGTTACTTACAAAGAAGAAGCCAACACAAATCAAATACCAATGTATAATTGGTATTATACTCCTCTTGCACTACTGTGAAAGAAATGTACATGGTGTTATGAGTGAGTGTAAGCAGAAAATTAGATCCACTCAGGGAACTTGGGGAAGCATTTCTTAAGAGTAAAAAGGAACTGACATCTGAGGGATAGGAGGAAATAAAGAGGCAACAGTGGGAGAGAGGAAAGAGGACTCCATGTAGAGTAGAAAGAAAGGGCCTTTGCACAAGGAGGCAGCAAAATGGTCTATTAGCCAACTCAAGAAAGTCAATATGGCTGGAGCACAGAGAGTGGGGCTGGAAAAAGGCAGGCAGGCCTGGTGACAAAAGAGACTAAGGAGGCAGGAGATGGATTATACCTGATCTTTTTGGCTGTATGAAGGACTTAGTCTTCTCTAAGAGCAATGATAAGCCATTGAAGTGACTTTTACAGATGAGAATAAGAATTCATACTGAGGTTCTGGTTTAGTGCTCAACAAAAAACCAAGTGAGCAAGAAGTTTGATAAATGCCAGGGAGATGCAAGGGCCTCTATCATTTGCCATTTCCTACGCTCGTCAGCTGCATTTCCCATCACTCCTCAGCTTGCAACCCACCTCCAGCACTCTCAGACCATTTCCAGTTTCCAGTGCGCCTGGTAGGTTCACCACCGTGTTCTGTGCATGCAGCTTCCGCTGCCACCAACACCCTTCTTCCCCTCACCTGCCTAGTAACTCCCACGGGTCCTTTGTGGCATAGCTTCAATATCAGCTAATAACACGGCACTGACTACAGTGGGCAGTCAAGACATGGATGCGGTCAGCACGAATGAATCTGTACTCACTTCAATGGGAGGTCCTACCCAGAACAGGCTAAGAAGGTCTTTGTGAGGCCAGACATTCAACATGAACAGTAAGGAAGCCAGAAAGAAGCTTCTACTATTTAAGTTCCACATTTCAAAAATGCTTGTAAATGTAGTGTATTTTAAGACATCAGTCACGTTGTAGTGCTATGGCTGAAGCTGCTGGTTATGATTATCGGTTCTCTGACTGCTCTAAGGTGCTTCTGTTTTCTAATTTGACCCAATCCCACAGAACTTACAAAATTGACAAGGCCCTCTGCCCAGTGGTCACTTGTACTGGATTAGAAGCGGTTACTTCTTATATGAGAAGACGTGGCCTTTGCTGTCATGAGTTCAGGAATTCAGCTCAGGAACAGGCTTTTCAAAAAGATAAGTATCTTGCAGGGGTGTCAGCTAATTCATTGATAAATAAGATGCAGATGACCTTTGTCATGCTTCATTAATCATGTCATATGAAGTCATATTACTCTAGTCACTAGATAATGTGGCAGCCACGATTCCCAGAGGGAAAGCCCATTCCTGGAGACACAGAAGCAACTCACACCAAGTAGCTGCGTTGAACTGGATCCGTATGGGCCCTGTTATCCTGATAAAACAATTAGACAAGCACACAGAAAGACTGGTGCAGGATTTTTTCCCCAATAGTAATAATCACAATAATAACAACAGAACATTAGAAACAGCCCAAGTATCCAACAATAGCAGATTGATTAAATAAGAATAAATGAAGAATGAAAATGTGCCTGGATATGGGTATACAAATACACACCTATGTGTTCAAAAATTGCTTTATTCTATGTACACTATTACGATACCTGGGTTTTTTTTTCTCTCCCTGAATTTGTATTGGGAACATTTTTATATACCAATATATGGATGTGCAGTTATTCTTGAAATCAAACTGTAAGACCACTTAAACACGAATGTTTTCAAATATTTGAAGTTTTTAAAACTTTTTAAAATAAAAATGGGGAATGTAAAAAGTAAGAGAAGCTCCCTTCTTACTTCCTAGCTGGTCATGTTGAATGTGTGGTTTCATATTGCCAGAGGCAGTGAGTCCTGGGTCTGAGTGACTCTGCCCAAGGCTCCCACTATTTTGTAAGCAGGGTTTCATTCATATGAGCAATACTGAGTTACTTAGCACTGTGCTATTTGCTAAAGATACAATAATGAATGAGATTTAATTTGGTGGGAGAAGTAGCAAATTAATGAACACTCTATTATAACAGAGCATGATGGAGGCACTGCCAGGTCCCCTCCCATTGAATCTCGCCTCATACAGTATCACAGAAGCCACCATCACGGGATACCATCACACCACAAAGGGTTACTGCAAGAGTAAATGAACCAAATAAATGTAAAGTACCTACTCTAGCACTTGGAATATAGTAAATGTTTAATAACAAGTAGAAAGAGAAAAGCAAACAAGCCGTCTTATTGAAAAGGAATGGGGAGTGTGTCCGAAGGCACAGAGAACAAAATTTTGGTACAAAAGTAGAGCTTGAAAGATTTGAATAGGCAACAAGTGACATGCTTAAGGTGATTTTTGGAGCTGAACTTTCTATCCAGCTAGAAATAATCGGGTATTTTATTCAAGTCTGCCTAAATACCAGCAGGCTAAAACACAGACATTTCATTCAACCTGAAAAAATAATAAAATGGAAATGCTAACTTGAATTAGACAAAATTGGTCTTAACTGACTTACAGTTGTGTGGTGTGTGTGCAGCACGTGTGTGTGTGTGTGTGTGTGTGTGTGTGTGTGTGTATGCATACACATTGGAAGAAGATATGGAAGGAGGGATAGTAGGACGAATTTACAACATAGGCAATAAAAAAATCAGAATATTAGTATCATGGTAAGAAACAAAGTAGTAAAAGGGCATTCTGAAACTGTCAAAGAAGACTGTTTTCCAGACATGAAAGGAATTAGCAGATAAACTAGGATCAATGTTGCCTTAAGAACTGGTTTTTATATGGGTGGATGTTCTAATCCCATATTTTTGGCCTAGATAAAGTCACACAGCTAACTGTTCTCTTCCAGAGCAGACTGCCATTCAGAGTTCTCTGCATAACAGTAACAAAGACGTACATAAGGAAATACTCTTTACTAGCAGTTCCATTGCTTAAAGCTCAGAAGAAGAGGAAGCAATGGGGTCTGAATGAAAAGCATCATTTCCTAGGTGACTCTGAATGTAGCTGTGGTGGGTCTCCTCTGGGTACGACAGTAGCGACTGCAGGCATCAGGCAAGACAGACAGCGAAGCTGCTCCCTCATTCTCTCTGTTCTCTGCTCCTTATCAGTTGTGCTAATATTTAGCATGTAATTATTGCTCTCGGTGATTAAATATTCTCCCCCCTTTCAGGCTGTTGATTTTCTTTTTGAAGGCTGAGTCGCACTCCAGGGAAAATCTTTTTCTCTGTGGATTCCACTTGTCTTCCCTCAGCTTTACTAGGATGAAAACAAAGAGTATAAACACGGCCGCGATTGGCACTAGAGAAATAAGGTTGAAAATGAGGGCAGATATTTCATGTTCAAGTGTTTTGAGGACTAAAGATAAAATTCCTTGTCAAAAAAAAAAAAGTAACCTAATAACTTTTTTTTCAGAAGTAAAAACCTAAGTATCATTGGACAAGGAAAACCACTATTTAATAGCATGGCATTTACAGAAGAAGTTTTTACTTTGGAAATAACTTACTGTGCCACTGCTTCATGTAGCTCAATATTACTTCTTCATTCTCAAAATAGACAAAACAGAATAAAGGTTAGATAAGTTGTTCAGGGCAAGTGAAGGATTCAAATTCACTTCCTCTTAAGTGCCATTTCCCTTCAAACTCACTGTCATGCGTGGCCAGAAGTTTTTATGCAAGCTGGGGCTTAAACCTACTGTTTTTAAAAAATGATTGAGGAAGGAAAAAAAAAAGCACATGCCCATTTAACTTCTCCATCACTGTGCATCTCTCTGTAATATAATGACGCCAAGACGAGAGATGGCTACGACTGCTCATTGGGTCTGTCTTCATGTCAGATGAAGCACTAAATAAGAAACACAGGTTCCCACATCAAAGCCTCACAACGATCCTCCTTTTGCAAATGAAGAAATGGAGATTTGGGGAAGCTAAATAAAGTGATAATCAAGCTAATAAGTGATGCATACATACATGAACTCAGTTACTGGACATTGGGGCATAAGCATTTAGCTCATTGGAAACGTTGCCTTTTCTTTAGAAAATCATTTAGTTGGGAACAACGTGAGTCCAGGAGAAATCTGAAAGCTGTGGGTTGTACCCATGGGTAAGCCATTTTATAACACTTTTACATTTCAATGGTCTTCTTTCCTCAGGACAACATCTGGTTCAGCACACTTTCCTGTTTCTAACTACTCATATGCAAGTGCAGCATTTCACCAACCAGATTAAGTGCAACTATAATTCAATCAGGGATAGGAAAGAGTTAATGCTCTAATTTTCTTGCAAGGAATAAATTCCTAGAAACTGGTTGATTTCATGGTGCTAGCAATTTTTCCAAAAGGTAGTCTCTTGAAGTCACCAGTCTAATTCCCCTAGAGCAGGGTAGAAGGGAGAATTATAACGTGCTGATGTAGAGAACTCCATAAAGGCTTCCATATAACCTTGTTTCCAATATGAAATCAGTATTCCCCAGACACCTTATACAAATTAATTCAGGACGCAAACAATTGACACAGTGAATTTATACAATCACACAAGAGTGACTGCTACAAACATATGGCTCATGTCAAATACAGTACCGGGGTCAGGAATAAGCTGGAATTTCTGTCACGTTTATGGCTTCAAAGAGACTCTTTAGGCACAAGGAGAGTCTTAGGAAGGGGCCTCTTCCTTTTAAGCTCAGGTTTTTTTAGCTTACAAGAAGAGTTAAAGATTTTTTTTTGTATACGAATTGATTCAGCCACTAAAATAATACATATCATCAAAATATAAGTGATTTGATAGAAGACTGGATAGTATTGCTCAAATGGGAAGAATTCTGGCAAATGTAGTTCTATAGATGTTTTGAGAATTAAGAATTAAATAAAATCTGTCACACTGTTGTTTAAATTTCCCATGGTACAACAAAAAAGATATTTGGAAAACAAGAGAACACATTTCTCTTATCTAGTGGCCAAACAATTCTGTGTCACATCTGAGGGAAGCACATTCTTCCCATCCAGCTATGATTAAGGGCAATTGTGTGGTACTAAGCATTAGGTTTACTGCCTCTTTGTCAGATATTGTAGCATGGAAAACCAGTGAAGGAAGGTCCATCCAGTGGCAAAGATGCTTCCTAGCTAGTTACTAGTGAATCAAAAGCTGGGTTCAATAACAACAACAAAAGAAAAATATTAAATATTTAAAATTATGTCTCCTTTATTTGCATTCTCTCACTATTCCATTAAATCACCGGCGTGTTCTCTTCCTCTGACTCCTTCCTTCTCACTCTCCCTTCCAGCCACCTCAATCCCTTCTTCATCCATCCCCTCGGGAGGTAATAATTTTTTTTAATTGGTTATGGCCCATTTGCTGTTGTTCACATAAGTATAGCAAACGATTATTTAGTGTGTGTGTTGTGGGACCACCTTCAGTGACCATGGTGCGGCATGGGTAAGCCAGGGGCCAATGAGGCAGAGGTGGGGCCTGGATGTTGTAGAGATTTTGCCAGCAGGCCCATGTGTCTCTGCTGCTCTCATTTGTGACAGGCGTCCCTGGTTGGTGTAGGAAGTTTGAGTCACCATAGTCCAGAAGAGCATGTGAGCCATTGGTGTCTTTGAAGCTCTTTTGCTGACAGCAACAAAGTCCAAAGAAATGGAAGGAAGCAAACTGGAATCCAATAAAAGGGAAGAACTAGAAGATTTACCCTTGGGTAATATCGTTTTTTTTGCATTTTTGTAAAGAAAAGTTTATTCTTGCAAACTTGTTTGCTTTTAGTTCTCCCTAGTTCTTTGTGAAATAGTATCTTTAGTAATTTCCTCTGCTTGCATAGTGTCTCCTGAATTCTTCCTACACTGTTTCTGTCTTTCTCACTTCTTTCCTTTCCCTCACAGAAAAACCTTCCACCATAAAGATGCATTACTTCTCAGGAAAAAAAAAAAAAATTAGCTTATTCAAACTTAGGCTCAAGGCTTTAGGATCTGAATTAATAATCATTATTATGTTTTTCAAATCCCTGGGAAGGGAAATGATATTTGCATTAGTAAGTTCGGCGTCTTTCAGTCAGCGACTAGTCCCGTTTCTAGGGGTAGATGTTCTTCAGACTATTTCAGAGTGACTATTATTAGGGATTACCTCACCTCGTTTCTTTCTGAAGAAAAGTATTTTGCCTGCCAGCCCACAGCTGGATATGATCTCACTTGACTTTTGCCCTTTTAAAAACTGCCTTTTTTGTACTGGGCAATTCTATTTTAATGTGTTGATGTATCCGGTAGATCAGTAAAGTTCAAAAAAATATATATATATGTATGTATATAGATAGATATAGAGAGATATCTTAAAGCTGTGTGAAAGGTAATTTCCCAGTAGGCCAACTTCAGAAATCATCCTGCCTAAGTGACAATATGCATCTCAGTCATATAACATACAGGATTCATTTTCCAACCCCATTCTCATGTCAGAGGCTGAAAATATTTGTAAAGACAGATCCTGTCCTCCCACGTGACCCTATCCAAATGTCACACAGATATATTTTGGTCTGATTTCCTATTGCCAAATAAACGGCACACATTTCTTTTCTTCCAAGAAATAAATCTTTTATTGGCGCTTCTTTCTAATCAAGACACCATTTTCCATCCTGAAAATAATCCTTATTATTTATGTGATAACTTTATTACTAAGCTTGAGTTAAAACTTTATTTCAGGAATATAAAATTTTTAGTTTGACGTATCATCTAAATTATTTATCAAATTAAATACTTTACTAGAAATATGACTTCAATCCTTTCCTTTGAATGTTATATAATAAAGCAACTGTGACATCAGAAGTAGAAATATGACTTCTAGGAGGAATTTGCTTTCCTTGACATGACTGAAATAAAATAGCTCCTTTTAATTGCTCGGAATAAGAGGCTTTACAAAAATATATGTGGGGTGTTCTTCTATTTAATCTAAATACCTCAGGAGCAGTAATTTAGGAAAAGAAGGTTTACATTTTATTGGGCTTTTTTGTTTGGAAAAAAATAGCAGAGAAGTAGTACTCTTAGTAGTAACATATAGGGTCTGTGGAAATGTGCAATGTCAGTAATAAAGACATGGTATTTGTCTGCCTGTGGGTATTAGCAGTTGGTCTTTAAGTTCAGCCACTTCTTATTAAGTAAAAATATGTTTACTACTTATCATTTAACAGGAAGTTCTGGCTTGGAAGAGAAAATGGACTTCCTTAACTTCTTACTCTTAGGGAGTAACTAAACTGTTGGCTCATTATGCCAAACTTCCAAGCATTTAATTTTACTATTACTTAAAAAACCTCATTATTACCTATTTTGTTTTTCTCAATGTCTTTTTTCTCCAAGAGCAGATTTCTGAAAGGCTTAAAATGTCTGGTAGAATAAGAAGATACTAAGGAAAATAAAAGATTTAAAGGTAAATTGGGTCCACTTTCTCTCTCCTATAGATGAGAAAGCTGAGTCTCTCTTGGAATTTAAATGGCTTCCTTGGACAGTTATAACTGGAAAACCTGTGATATAAAGACAAACTTGGGGAGATTGTGAAGTGTTTTTGAACAATGCTTTTGTGGTTGGAAAGAAGTACCTTTAAGGTGTCTTTTCCAACACTGAGTGATTGAAGTTCACTTTTATCTCTGGTCCTTTCTGGATTTCTGACATGTTGTTGGACATTTACTAAGTGCAACTGGGCATTTGTTTAGAGATGTAGCAACCGTATGTAGTTCATACTTTTTTGTCCTTTAGAAGTCAAGGAGAAAAGGGAGAACGAGAGTGATCTGGAAATCACCCAAACGAAGGGAATTTGAACTTGCTATGAAGGTAATCCTATCCTGTTCCATAAAGGATTACTTTCCTGGAAAAAAAAATAATGTACTTAGAAAATTCCCTTAAGGGGTACCTGGGTGGTTCAATCAGTTAAGTGTCTGCCTTCAGCCCACATCATGATCTCAGAGTCCTGGGATCAAAACTGCATCCGGCTCCCATCTCAGCAGGGAGTCTGCTTCTCCCTCTGCCCCCACCCCAGCTCAGGCTCTCTCTGTTTCTCAAATAAATAAAATCTCAAAAAGAGAGAGAGAGAGAGAGAGAGAGAGAGAGAGAGAGAATTCCCTTAATGTCAGTTCATAACACACTCTGCTTTAAAGGAGAATTTGTACAATAAACAGATAAACAAACAAACAAATGAAATAAAAGGAGAATGAATATATAATGGAGATATAAAGTATATCTCTTATTGCCCAAAGACTTGAAGTAGATGTGTAAGCTGGCAATAGCAAAAAATTTAGATGGCTACAAGGTTATGTCCAAGGATACACTCACTCACTATAGGTTAGTGACAGACCTGGACAGTAACTTAGAGGAGTTCTGACTTGTCCAGTGTTTTGCTGCTGCATCATGTTGTACCTACTTTGCAAGTAGATGGATGATACCAAATACATTACAGACTTTTAAAATTAATGATACAAAAATACACATATGCTTGAGATTAAAATGGGAGGAGAGAAAGAGAGCAGAGCTAATTAAAACTGCAAGAACTTACGATAAATCATCTAGACAATATCACCATTAATTTGGTCTGTCTCTATAATGTCAGGAAATCCATCAATGATGAGACATGGCCATGGCCTTGGTTTAGGCCTTTCAGCAAGTTGGGACCACCAACGGACCAGTGACGAAATGGACCACGGTGGTCTGATTTCCCCCACATTGCTCTTACATCAATGCGCAAACAAGACCAGGCATATTGCATCTCTTTTGTGCTCTCATTTTACAACTGCCTTTGTTTTTCCTTCCATCTGAATATCCTGCCAATTTGAGAGCAATAAATAACTCCTAAAGAAAACTAATTTGCATACAACTGCCGTTCATCAGCCTGCTTGAAGAGGTACATCCAACCTAAATACTCCCCTGAAATGGAAGGCTTGAGCACCAGTGGGACTTGGTTTATACTTGAAGGTGAGGCTGGCCCTTGAAGCACTGGGAATCAATTTTTGGTTTGGTATCCCAACTAGGCCATGACCTTCAGCGGGCACATTTCATGTGAACCCTTACCAAGGGATAGGACGGGGCACGAGACACACAAAAGCAGGATCCTTGGACGACATCCTATTCCTTTTCCTCCCACCAGTTAAACTTGCATGTTCTCAGTAGTAAAGCCAGTTTCTACGTCTGGCTTCATTTTCAGACCTTCTGCATGAGCAGACTTGAGGAAGAGATCAGAAAGAAGAATAATCCCAGCCTCATTTCATCAGGCAAAATATTCAGTTACTAGGAATAATATTTGACAACAAATATTTTTTTGAAACGGCCAAGTCCATTAGATTTAACAAAGTTGAGTTGGAGGCTTCACAGTGGTATCTTCTGCTTTGCACGTGCCAGAAAACAGCACATTATTGGGCAGCATATTAAGATTTAGTTCTCTGGTTTGAATCAGTACTGACGTGACAAAGAAAGAAGATCTATAAAAGAAGATGACATTTTTAAAATATGGTATTTAATGGTAAAAAGGCAATGAAAGTTAAGTTTTATCTTTACATTCAATTCTGATGGACACTTCTTCGTTCAGATATTTCCTCTGGGCCCTAAAGAAGAGATCCTCTCTAAAAGCAAAAATAGTCACTCCTCTCAGAACTAGAACAGAAAAGCATTCTTCATGAATGACTCAAAGGCAAGATGACCTATTTCTGATTAATATGATGGTATATAAACCCATAGTGGGAAAGGGAGAAGAAAAACATATTTGCGTATGTTTGAGAATTGAATGCCAAAATCAGACACTTCGATATTCCATAAGGAAATCATGATTTACTGCAATTTTCCAAAAAGTCATCGACAGTTCTTCAACTGATCCTGGGTACTTAATTCCCTGGTGTATGCTCTGCCTGTTTTGTTTTCAGACTAAAACACAGATATGATCATTTTGCAGAAACTGTCCTAGTTCCTCCAAGAGAATTACCAAAATAAAGATAGAGATAAGAGATTTTCAGGCATAGCCGCCAAAGAGTAAATGAAAATTACCTAATTTTCAATTACAAGATTGGAGAATGACCATTATGTAAAGATTACTATACAAATAGGCACTGCTTTAAGTAAAGCTTAAATGTGGAAGACAGGATTTGCATACAAGATAAGATAAAGAGTGATTATTTGCTTTTTAAAAAAAGGTCCATAATAGGGGTTCATTCAAATAGCAAGATCTTCCATATCCTTAAGCAATGGCTTGATTTCGAAGAATTCAGTTCTTGCTTAATTCTTTTAAACCTGCTCAGCATATAAAGCAAGCTGTTCCAGAGCCACACAAGTGTGAAACTGAATGAAGGAAATGGAGTCCAGAGGCCAGAGGGGGGGTTGTCATGCCCTACTCCTCTTGTCAGCTGCAGACCCCAAGAGGAAGGGAGGTACCTTGCATTCCCAACAGGAAGAAGCCTATACTTTACTACCCCAGCAGGAGGAAGAAAGATTTTCTCCTGCACAGATAACAAACAATCCAGCCAGTGAGACAGTCACAACTCAGCTGATGAAAAGCCACTACACTCTGAACTCTTAATTTACTCCAAAGCATTTTTTATTTGTAAGACCCCACCCACCAACACACACACAACTCCTCTTGTATGCTTATAAAAGAGCATTCCTCGGGGAAGGAGACAAACCATAAGAGACTTCTAATCTCATAAAACAAACTGAGGGTTACTGGGGGGTGGGAGGGTAGGGATAGGGTGGATGGGTTATGGACACTGGGGAGGGTTTGTGCTTTGGTGAATGCTGTGAAAGATGTAAGCCTGATGATTCACAGACCTGTACCCCTTGGGCAAATAATTAAAAAAAAAAAAAAAAAAAGAGCATTCCTCTCCTTTGTTCTCTGGACCTGCTTGTGATTTTTTCCCCATAGCATGTCCTGAATTGCAATTTTTTGCTATTTCCAAATAAACCCATTTTTGCTGGTAAAATAATTAACAAGTCTGTTTTTTAAGATTAACACAGGTAAATGTAAAAGATATGGGTAAATGTGGTTGTAGTTTTCTCTCCACAATCACAGAGAAATTGCTGTAAAACATTAGGAATGGTAAGAGGTTTAAGAGGTTTAAGAAAAAAAGGATTAAAAATGAGAGGTAGAAAAAGATAGTAAACTCATTCTGGAAAAAATATATATAATTACATATATAGATATAGATATCTATACCTGTCTATATCTATATCTATATATCTTCCCTCAGGATCTTTTTTTTTCATAAAACATTCTAACAAGTTATTTCCAGACCAAGGCAGAAATAAAACCCTTTCGTCAACCACTGAAGACCAAAAGAAAGGATATAGTTTAGGCATCTAAGAATGGCAGTCTTAGGAAGCTGAGTAAGAATTTCTAATGTAAGAAGTTAAGGTTCTGTTTAGAGGGATTACATCAACATCATATGAGGACAGTATTCCTGTACCTTTCTTCAAGAGGGAGAGATTTGGTGTTCCATTTACCATCCTTCCTGGTCACCCTGACATCTTACTTTTTGAAAAAAAAAATATACATTGCCAGGAGAAGTAAATTATATCAATGACAAAGTCAAAGATAGATGAGGAAGAGTCCTTGTGCTCCACAGATATACTTAAGGCCCTGACATTGCAGAATGAGAGACGGATGACTCAATCAATAAGACAAAATGGCATGAAATTCTATAACCTGCCCCAACAGGGGTGGAAGTAGGTGGGAGAGGCAGGGGGCAGAGGGGTAGTGGCTGCTCCATTGTGAATAGGAAAGTCAGGACCACTGGATTCCACATCCAAGTCTCATGTTGACTTAGTTTTTGTGACCTTGATTAAACAGATTTGGATACAGGTGAATTTGCAAGGTATGCCAGAGGTAGAATAGAGAAGAATAACAACAATTTGCTGAAAGTCTAAACTCAAACAAACAAGGACAAAAAGAAAGTCAAGTCCAAAGGCACCATGGAAAGGGCTACATCCATAGCACAATCTGTTACTGAAAGTTCAAGTACATAGACATAGTCAAGTTTACCAATTACTTAAAAAATCTAATCAGGGATGCGCAGTTGCTCACTCGGTTAAGACTCTTAGTTTCAGCTCAGGTCATGATCTCAGGGTCCTGAGATCCCCTGTACCTTGGGGCTCCTGCTTAGCACAGAATCTACCTGTCCCTCTCCCTCCACTTTTGCCCCTCTCCACCCCCTCCAACTACCAGGTGCTGGTCAACCACAAGGGCTGGAAATTCCATAGACCAATAAGGACATGGTTAGGCAAATAATGTGTAAAGTGAAAAGCATGAAATAAGAGTCCTCAAAATTATCAGAGAATGGTGATTAACAATCCACAAATCATGAGCTAGCATTCTGGGCTCTCAAACAAACTCTCTTCCTCCAAACCATAGTTATTCAATTGAGTAGATAATTTATCATCAACCTGCTATACATGGGGGATTGCTTTCGATTCAGGGATGAACATGATAAAACCACACAGAATGTGTGAACTACTAAAGAATGGCGTCAGATACATAACCAAGGAATCAGTTTTCTGTATCAAGTGCTTCGAATGGGAAGTCAGGTTCCTAGGAGAACACAGAGGGTACTCTTAACCTTGTTGCCATGAGGAGTAGAGAAAGGCTTTCCAGACTGGTGACAGGTGACTTGGACTTGAGACCCCAGGCAAAGGGGGATGGGAGATGAAGCCAGTCGTATCATAGTACAAGATGCTTTCAGAAGGCAAATAGCATGTTCAAAGGCTTGGACAGTAAAATGGATAACCACACTTGTCTTGGATTTATCTGCCTGCTGGACACAAATTATCTGAACCTATTAGCAGGCACCGTCTAGATGGAGATATGGGCGTACTTGGTTCTGAAAGGTACCAGAACATGCCATCTCAAAATACGCTTCTTTGGCGTACAGATTATTTTGAGCTAAAGGCACTGAGAACCAGCAGATATAGGAAAAGCTCCCCCCCCCAAAAAAAGGGGCCACATTTTTGTTTTATGAAGGTAATTTAAATGTATAAAGGGATTCTACATTTGCAAAGCCATTCCAACCTTCTCTCTTACCGGGAAGTAGAAGACTCTTGCCAGTTTTGTTTAGCAATGAAGAAGGTACCACTTAAATCCTCATAACAAACCTAATCAAACAACCCTTGTTTATCATACCTTTACAGGTCACCTTGCCGTTCCTTGCCTCCCTCTCCTATAAGCCCAAACCCATTTTTCCAATATTTAGCCTAAAATAGTACACAACCCCAAGTTCTAACCACCCTGCTGGGTTACTTATCCCTGGGCTCCCATGTCTCTGTGCATTATAAACTGGTTTTCTCTTGTCAGTCTGTCTCTTGTCATTCTAATTAACAGCCCCCAGCCTGAGAATCGAAGATGGCAGAGGGAAGATTCTCCTCCCCTACAGTTCTCACACGCGGTCAAGCAGCCCCATGCCCCAAAGACAAATGTGGACCCACACGCTTTCCATACCCCGCCTGTAATTCAGAATGGCCAGCCATGGGATACCTGATAATCTCTCCTAAGGATGCCAGGGACGATTAACTTCTCAAGGCTCCTAGCAGGCGGGATGCTGACACGGGCTGGATGAGAACTTTCAAGCACACTCCAAACAGCTCAATTAGATCAAGAGAAAGGCCTCCTGAAGCAGCTCAACAGATTTATCGTACATTTTCCTTCTCTTTACAATATTAAAAACAAAACAAAACAAAACAAAAAAACAAAACAACACAAACCAACAAACAAAACCCCTCGGCTTCTTTGCGACCTGGAGTTGAAAGTTTGCTCCAGCCTCTTGCAGTGAGCCTCCCTCTCAGGCGAGCCTGCTTTCCTTTTTAATGGGCTGCAAGCTCCTCAGTCAACAGCGTATTTATGGGGAGAACAGGTTCCTCGGCGCTCTGTTGGCCCTGGAAGCCATTCTAAGTCACTGTGTATTTATACATTTGACAATAGCTCTCAGGCAAGAGAGGGGGTGAGAGGGCAGGAGCACCACTTCCAGGCGTCCAGATCACAGCAGAGAGAACAACAAGGAAATAAAAAGATGAGTAAGCCTGCCAGTGCCCTCTTCTTGATCGAGCTCTGGTGTGGGTCTGAGGTACGTGCAGGGCAGACAGTGAATATACAGCTTCTAATGTGTTGTCCGTAACTCAGCCCTGCGCAGAAGGCAGGCAGTTCTTCATGGCATGTCAGAAGCAGGTCACAAATACAGTTTTACTGGGGGAAAGTGACCGAAAGGAGGGAGAGTGAACATTGGGGTGGTTTGGCAAGGAGCTGTGTGGAATACGTCTAACTCTTCTTCTCTTTGCAACCTTTATAATCCATATTTATATGCCTTTTCCAGTCTAATTTTTTATTTAATAATTTGGATAAAGTTATGGATGTTTATTTATAAAACGACCACCATAACACTTACTTACTAAGCACCTATTATATGTTCTATCCTAGACCTCTTCATTTATTACCTCACTTAGAATCCACAACAATCCTACAAGGTAAGTAGGATTATTATTATTAATTCCCATTTTATAGATGAGGAAACTGAGACTGGGTTTCAATAAGCCATCCAAAGCCACATAGCAAGGGCATGGCAGAGCTGCCTACCTAAGTTGGACTCCAGGGCCCAAGTTCTTACCCATTATATGCTAATTGATTATGAACATCAGTGATTCACCACTGAACATACAGTTACTTCTGTAAGAGTCCTTTAGTTTAGTTTTTGTTTTTAGGAAACCAGTTCTTAACATCTTGAAGTCAGCGGCAACATCCGACAGTTGGTTGTATTTTTGATACATCAAGTTGGCTGAGTTATCCAGATTCCTAAATTTACTACATGACTTTAGATCCGTCTTTGGACACTGCTGAACTAAAGGGGCAACCAATCCAAACCTGTAGAATTCTACAACCGAATATTTTGGATTGGGAAAATATTTCAGGAAATGGGTCTCATTTTCAGTGTCTGTGGTTCTCCTACTGTATTATTTTCCTGGAGAAGTTGTGAAATACCTTCTAGCTTTTCCTTGCCGCTTCCAATCCACTTTTCCCAACAGCCATCATAATTTCTAGTTATGAAATTTTATCATGTCACTATTTGGTTTAAAAGCTTTCATCGTACTGAAAATAAAATCCTAGTGGCAAAGTTCTTAGGAAAACAATGGCTTCATTCCCTTAACATTACAGTTTCTTTAAACTATCTGCTCTTTGAGCTGTTTTAGATTTTTATTTATAGATATATATCTATCACTTTATAATATATATATATCTTTACACACTTATGCATATAAATATATATGATACTATATATATATATATCAAGTTCAACTTGTAGAAAGTTCTTTGAAGTCTCATTTCTTCCCTAGCGGAACCTAAAATAAATTTCTGAGAGTCATATGATCTATTTTGTAGCTGAGGGATGACAGAGAGAAAACACTGTGGCAGATAGCTTTTGTGTCAGCCCTGCTAAAGGTAGGATGGCAGGGGATGTCTGCTTCAACAAACGTGTATCTTCTCTAAAGGAACATAGAGTAGTTTTAGAGGTTCCTCAAGAAGTAAAACAAATGGGGGCGCCTGGGTGGCTCAGTGGGTTAAGCCTCTGCCTTCGGCTCAGGTCATGGTCTCAGGGTCCTGGGATCGAGCCCTGCATCGGGCTCCCTGATCAGCGGGGAGCCTGCTTCCTCCTCTCTCTCTGCCTGTCTCTCTGCCTACTTGTGATCTCTCTCTCTCTCTGTCAAATAAATAAAATAAAATAAAATAAAATAAGTAAAACAAATGATCCAAAAGCAAAGAATTAAGGGAGTAGGGAAGAGGATACTTTTCAGTACATGCAAAACCAAATGGAGGGGGATAGCTCCCAGTTGTCCTGTTCGTTACAAGCATAAGAACAAAAGAAACCAGGCTTAATCCTATAGCAATAAGAGGAGAGTAAACTGTAGTGGTTTGGATGATCCCAGATTCTTTAACTTACAGTCAGCAGGATGAGAAGAGTGCATTTTGAGATCAGACCTACCTCCAAATCTAGCTCCACTCTTACCTAGCACGGTTTCTCCAGGTATGCAGTGAGGATGACAAAAGCAGCCTCTGAGGACTGATGTGATGGTTCAATTAGATGAAATATACAAAATGTCTTTCACGCCCAGAACAACATGGCAGAACTCAGTAAGTGCTAGATGCCCTCACTCTATGTTTTCCAAATTTGCTTGATCATAAAATCAAACTGGGGGTACTCGTCAAAAAACAGATTTCCAGGCATCTTCCTTAGAGATCCTGTTTCAGTACGTCTATAGTGAGGTCCAGGAATCTCTATGTTCTCTAAAAGCCTTTAGTGATTATTATGTTATATAGCAAGTTTAAGGAACAGTGCTCCAGCTCATGTGGCCAAACCCCATGGATTTAGATCTAGACAAGATCAAACTGGAAAGGTCTGAAAAAGCCTCCTGTTAAGGGTTGAGTTTTGTCTACCCTATAATGCTATGTTGAAGCCCTAACCCCAGTACCTCAGCATGGGAACTTATTTGGAAATAGGGAGGTTGGAGATATAGTTAAGCTAGATGAAGCCATACACAGTAGGGTGGAGTCCTAATCCACTATGAATGGTGTCTTTATAAGAAGACAGCCACATGAAGACAAGGACACATAGGGAAAGAGCTTTGTGTTGGGGAAGTCAAGGTTGCAATTACACGGCTGCAAGTCAAGTGTTATGGACTGGATATTTGTGTCCTCCAGTATCATATTAAAATCCTAATCTCCAATGTGATGGTTATTTGGAGGTGAGGTTAAGAGTCACGTATAGTTTTATTTAAGTTCTTTACTCAGTAATATGTTTTTTTTAAATAAGTACAATAACAAATGCATTTATAGCACATTACAGCTATTTCTGAGCTCAGAAAAGTTTTGAGAATGAGACAAAGCACAAAGGGCGAAGTCACCCAGTGCAAACTTTTCATTATCACTGGCAAATGTTACCCCCCACATATGAGTTAGTTTTTCCGTATATTCAGCCCTCACTGTAATGACACATGGACATGTCATTATTCTACTCCATATCAGTACCATATGGAATCAACTGGAGTCACAATTATGATGTTTCATAGTCATTTCTTTTTTTTTTTTTAAGATTTATTTATTTATGGGCGCCTGGGTGGCTCAGTGGGTTAAAGCCGCTGCCTTCGGCTCAGGTCATGATCCCAGGGTCCTGGGATCGAGGCCCACATCGGGCTCTCTGCTCAGCAGGGAGCCTGCTTCCTCCTCTCTCCTCTCTCTCTGCCTGCCTCTCTGCCTACTTGTAATCTCTCTCTGTGTCAAATGAATAAATAAAATCTTTAAAAAAAAAAAAAAAAAAGATTTATTTATTTATTATTTGACAGAGTGAGAGAGATGAGACAGATCACAAGTAGGCAGAGAGGCAGGCAGAGAGAGGAGGAAGCAGGCACCCCACCGAGCAGGGAGCCCGATGTGGGGCTCGACCCCAGGACCCTGAGATCATGACCTGAGCGGAAGGCAGAGGCTTTAACCCACTGAGTCACCCAGGCGCCCCTTCATAGTCATTTCTTATAGGGTGGGGAACTTGTGAGTGGATGAAAGGTAAAGCAGATAATACCTCAAGACTCTGGTTTTCAGTTTTACTTCTACTCTTCTCTACGCAGAAAATGTAGTGTGCTGCCACTAAACTAATTTCTAGGTTTTGGGGTAGAGATTACAATAAAAGTCTGTGCTGTCAAGTAACAGGGGCCATTAGACCCTTTTTGACCCATGTTTATGACCCCTTATAGGACACAGATACTTATCACAATGTTCTTTCTGTCGTTCACATCTCACCCTTGTTCCCTATGCAAGAAAAGTCTGGTGATCAACAAGAGCGGTCACCCAATTCCCTGCTCATGCAGCATATAGGTATTTGGTTAAAAACAGGTGGAAGAAGAGGAAGAATCTCATTAATCTCAATTTATTAATCTATCTGGTAGGAGCAGCATAAAGAATAAAACCCCGTGCTATGTAAATGTAAGCATTAAGAAGTGAGGCTGGAAAATAGATACTAAAATAATTTATCTGTTTTAAACAGTGTTAGATTGATAGGCTGATTTTAATTTGGAAATGCTTTCCCCCAAGAAGTCTGGATATATTTACATATATTTGTTTAATAGATGTTGATTATTTTTCTTAGTAATAGCCCAGAGGTGTCAACCATGAATCCTGATTAAATCATAGTGTGCTTCTACCTTGCCTCATGACTCAAAGCAAGAAACTTAGCATCATTTTCCTGACCATGATACACGTATAATTAAATGACCAGTGGTTCAAGAAACAGTACCAAATAGAAAGCAGAAAGAATATCATGCTCATGTAACATCGTGGGTGATTAGTTAGAAGGAATTGAGGAGATGATTTAAAAAAGTGTTTCTGTGAGATGGCATGTGGACCCCTGTTAGAATCACCTTGAGAGCTTTTTTTTTTTTAAATTTTATTTTTATTCTTTGCCCAAGGGGTACAGGTCTGTGAATCATCAGGCTTACATCTTTCACAGCATTCACCGTAGCACAAACCCTCCCCAATGTCCATAACCCATCCACCCTATCCCTACCCTCCCACCCCCCAGTAACCCTCAGTTTGTTTTGTGAGATTAGGAGTCTCTTATGGTTTGTCTCCTTCCCCATCCCATCTTGTTTCATTATTTTTCCCTCCCTACCCCCCNTGTCCATAACCCATCCACCCTATCCCTACCCTCCCACCCCCCAGTAACCCTCAGTTTGTTTTGTGAGATTAGGAGTCTCTTATGGTTTGTCTCCTTCCCCATCCCATCTTGTTTCATTATTTTTAAAAAATGTATATCCTCAGAACCCATCTGAGACTTAGGCAAGTGTTGTGGGGTAGGGCCTTAAGTCACGCTCTTTGTTTCCCTCAAATTTGTGTATCACAGTAACTGAAGTTATTTTGAAGTACATATTGCTGTCTATCTCCTAAATCCAAACAAAATTCTGAGTTAACAGTGGAATTAAAAAAACAAAACAAAACAAACAAACAAAAAACTTTTCGCCTTTCCACCTTGGAAACCTTTCCAAGGATTCCACCTTGGAAACCGCTGATCTCATCTAATTCCTTCATTTTACTGACAGCAAAATAAAGTATAGGGAGTTGTGATCCATCTAAAGTCATGCTGCATATGTTACTTGCAGAGCTTGGACCCCACCTGGATCCCCTTGACAGGGGTCACACTCATCATATTCTTTTTAAACATATTTTTATTACAAAAAAAATGTCAAACATAAAAAAATAACCGAAATCATCTGATGAACATTCATGGACTCATTATTCAAGTTCGGCAATGATCAATTCATGGCTGAATTTGTCTCCTCTATGTTCACATCATCTCTCTACCCGAGCCCCTGATTATTCTGAGGCAACTCCAGGATTATATCATTTCATCTAAAATATTTGCCTGATTATATCATTGTAAGGAAGAACCCATTAATATTGCTTAGCTTCTTTGTGCTTCAGTATTTTTCATCTAAAAAAATTGAAATTATCAAATATCAAGATTGTTAAAGCATTTACGTATTTGTGAGTTATACTATCTTTTCTCCCTCATCTGAGAAGCAAGAAGGATTTAAAAAGCCTATGTTAGTATGATCATCTGACCAACTCCATAACTGTTTAAGGTCGAAGAAACTGTGGGAATACAGTCTTTGAAATACTGAGGCACTATGAGCAATTAGGGACGAAAGAATTTCGATTTAAAGATAACATATAGTGGGCGAGGTTAGGGCCTTTCTTTCACAAACCAAAACATAATTAGATCAAAGGAGTAAGTAGCAACCAATCCACCTAGGAAATTTTTTAAAAACTGGCCTTTTACTTTTTTAGAGATGTTTTGAGTGACATAGCAATATGGGGGAAAGCCGCTATAACAAATCCTGTCCAATTGCATATAAAATGCTTACTTACAGTGTTGTATATAAATAAGAGGAGGGAAGAAGTGAGAGAGAGACAAAGAGGGAGAAAAAAGGGTGAGAGACTAACTCATGTACATTTTACCCCATTTAGTACAAGGAGTTAATTATCATTATGGTAAACTATATAGTGTATGAATTGAGGTAATCATAGGGCAATCATCTCCCAATTCAATTAACAAGAGGTACAATATCTTGCAAAACTCCAAAAGGTTTAGAATGCTTTCTGTCATTGCTACCTAATGGTTGATATGCCTAGAAGATCTGGCTTTGAGGAGAAGGGTTAATGTGATCCCTGTTCTAACAATGACAAAACTATAATTCTACACCAAAAGAATCAATCTCATATCTTGCTCAACCTCTGCCACAATATACTGAAATGGAATAAACAAGATGGAATAAAGTATAATGATCACAATAATACATTAGGGTCCCCTCTTGTAGATTTTAAGAAAAATAGTGGCTGACAAAGGTATGTGAGGATCTTGACATGAGAGATAAGCTTGTGAACTGCTATTTTATATAAACATTAGTACAATACTCTTATACTGGCTAGGAAAAAGAATCTATATGAACATATGCGTGTGTGTGCATATACACATACTTAATGTATATATATTTTAACTTACAATGACATGGAAAATGTCTGATATATTTCTAAAATTCTGAGAGGAAATTAGAATAATACTGATTTTGATTAAATAATGCCTTTCATATTGCTTTCAAAAGGCATGCGGTTGATTCTGAATTTCTGCTTTGTTGTTTTTAGATTTAGCATGAAACCCAATTCTATGATTTAAAGGAACACATCAGTGAATGTCTGTATTTAAAAAATGAAAGGTATCATCCATTTTACAGTATAGTAAACTAAATCCCCTAGAGGAGAAATGATTTGCCTTAGGTCACAAAGCTAATTACTTGAAGAGCCTGGGATTTTTATTTGGCTAAGGAGATGTGTCAAGTGATTCATCCAGCAAGTATTGTATAATGTAGTGAGGAGTATGCAAATGGTAAATGCTCCCTAAGCTTGAGAGGGTTACAGTCTAATTTGGGAGCTAAGATACTGGAACAAGAACTAGGTTTTTTTTTTAATTATGGCATCAAATTATGTAATATACATTTATAATATTTTGGAGCTGAGGTAAAGTAAAAGAGCACTAGTCTGTATAGGTAAGGTGACATTTAAGCTTTCTTTTAAGGGATGAAGACATGCATTTTGGTCTCTAGGAATCTGCAATCTAGTAGTAAAGAGAGGGGTGGGAAGATACGGAAACATGATCTATGTTAAAAGGCAGAAGTTTTATTATACAACAAAAGCAAAATACAGTAGTTACTATGTATCATTGGTGAAGAACGGGAATCAAAAGATGCTTCAAGGGGAAGTCCTAAGTTGGGCCTTGAGAAACAAATAGATATGTCAAAGAAGGTATGTGTGGAGGAAGACATCCTAACAGTGAGTAAATTCAAGGAGGCATAAAAGTGGCATGTTGGTTGAGACAAAGGCAGGTGTTGACAGGTGCCAGGAGAGATGGTTGGAAAGATGGACGGAGGCTGGGTTGTGGAGAGCAATGAATGCACGCTTAGAAACAGATGCTTCTGTAACCCCAGGAGTCGCCAAAAGCTTCCTAGTGGACTGACAAGTTGTGATATGTTTTGGAAGAGAACTCAGGTGGCAAGGAAGATTGGATCATCCAACAGCTAGAAGCAGAGCAGCCAGTTGGTAGGCTATTCTTATTTCTCAGAAAAGAGATGAGGGCCCAAAGTAGGCCAGTGGCAAAAGAAATAAATGACAAAAGAGGAGAAATACTGGTCTTGTCCATTGACTGAATATGATGGGTAAGAGCAGAGTCAAAGATGATTCCATGGTTTCAGCTGAAACTCAGCAAAGAGGAGTGTGATCTACTAACTCAGACAAGGAAAAGGAAGAGGAGAGATTGTAGAAAACAATAGGATGGGACAGTTTAACCCAGTGAGTATGAAGTGACAGCCAACATCCTCTGGACACATTTAGGAGGAAGCTGGGAACTGGAACCCAAGAGAGAAGACAGATTTTTAAAAAAGGGTGACCAGCTGTTCGCTCCAGGTATATGACGGCATGTGAGAGGATGATGTAGAATTGGCAGTATGTTCGTGTGAGGCCCAGCAAAGATGGAATTCTTTGAACAAATTTCATTTAGGGAACAGTGGTAGACAACATAAGATACATCAAGGCAGAGTTGCCCTTTCTGGTAGCTAGCACTGCCCTTGCAGCACATGGGGACCACAACGGGCAAGACAACCTGGCACCAGTCCCTCCATTGGAGGGCAGAATTCCAAATGATTCTTCCACACTTGTCCGCTGGCCCTCATCCAATTGTTTTCTTAACTTTCTCAGATCCCTATTGTTAGCTCCAGACTATGACTTTGAATTCCTCCTTCTGCTTCACTGTCACAGAATACAGCCTTGACACACCAGTGTGCCTTCATTTCAACCCAACTCATATCACGCAGGCTGCGACGGCTTCAGGATTTCTAAGTAAGAACAGCTTCTTTAAGATCATGAGGGTATTTGGAATGGGAGGTCAGGAGACTTATTTTGAAACTTCAATTTTTATACTATGATCTGCTTTTATTTACATTGTAGGTTAGAGTAAGAGAACTTTCTAAAAATACATTTACTCACACGTTATAGGCTTTGTCTTTTTTTTTTTTATAATTATCGCTCTTGTTATCAGGCAAGGTGTCTAATGTATTAGTGTCCCATAGTTGTTATAACAAATTAATAACAGTGGGATGGCTTACAACTGAAATTTACTCTCCTTCTGGAGACCAGAAGTCCTCAATTACTATCATTTAGCTGGAATCAGAGTACCAATAGAGGCCCTGAGGGAGAACCAGTTTCTTGACTGTTCCAGTTGCTGGTGGCTGCCAGGATTCCATGGCTTGTGGCTGTGTCACTCCAATCTCTGCATCTGTGTTCACACCACCTTCTCCCCTGTGCAAGCAGAGTCTCCTCTGCTTCTCTCTCCTAAGGGTACTTGTGATGACATTTAGGGCCAGCCCAGATAACCCAAGATTATCTCATCTCACTATCCATAACTTAGTCACACTTGCAAAGGCCCTTTTTCCACATAAGGCAAAACTCACAGGTTCCAGGACTTTGGACCTGGTGTCTTTAGAGGAGATTTTTCAGCCGACTATATAAGGGTAAGCCTACTACATAAGGGTAGGGCTAATGGACTTTCTCAAGACACCTGGGGTAACATTTCCATCTATTCTTCCTTGTGGGATCCTGAATATCAAGATACTAGCTTAGACATGAATTTTGATCTAAAAAAGACCCGGCTTTCACTATCAATATTGGCCTAAACCCATTCATTTCAGTTTTGAAACACTGTTACCACATGAGGAATTCCATGTGAAGTCCATTGTTTTTGAAGTGACCTCAACTTGCACTTAAAGTATTAAACTATTTTCATAAGACTGTTGCACAATGATGTGACATATGGATTTAATTAATATTATGCCAAGCCTAAGATCATCAATTTCCACTGGTGATATTAAGATGCAATCAGTGTTGCAGCCCACAAAATGTGCAACGTGACAAAATGGGACAGCAATTAGAAAATTGTTAAAATGAAATGCATGATATAAACTCCATGTTGAGGGATAATATAAACGGCAGAAATAGAAATGCATACAGTGGCACAATAGTTGCTGATAGTTATAAAACACTACTGCAGTCAATCATCATTTTACTAAAAAGGGGGTCAGTGGCATAAAAGACCTGACAGTAGATAACTCTAGTTCTACTAGGTCTGTCAAATTTTCCATTATTAAGTTGAAGAAACTTAGAATAATTTTAATATTAGATTGTACTTGTTAAACATAATCTATGTTATTGGTGGGTAACTTCTGAGTGACAACAACAAAACAGCAACAAAAAAGTAATAGAGAACCAATATTTCTCAACACCAGACCACAAAGTAAAGACCACATGTGCCAATAAGAGATATCTCCATGAATCTGGAACTGTTACTACACTTTTAAGGAGTAAATTAAAAGGTAGTTTGGATTCTGTACTTGGTCTCTGAGGACAGGAATAATATATGCAAGTGTAAAACTTCTAAATTGCAGCTTGGATGTTTTCAACATCTGGATGCTTGATGTACATCAAAGTGCTGAGCGGATTAAGTGAAGCTTTTTACTTTTTAATCAGCTAGTTTTTGAGTCGTGTGGACACAGCTAATGATTCATGTTGCAGGGATATGTTAGTCATTTCAAGTTTATTAAGAAGCTACATCTCTTCTCTCACCTGTGGAGTCAGTCCTGTTATTTTATATGCCCTATTCAAATACATTGACATATATATCTTCATACATGTTACTGATGGACCTAAGCATTCAGCAAAAGAAACTCTCATTTATTTTGTTGAATGTTTATATCATGTCTGAGCATTGCAAAGCTCCTTGTACATTTCTACAAGTCAAATACAAATTTTTTTAACCTATTGACCAAACCAGGCAAATCAAAAAATATTTTAAACTGATACTTTAAAATAGGCATCCTGACAACTCATCTAGGTTAGGTTTGGATCGTCACCCTCCTAAACATGTATGGAAATTGTATGGGTGGTGTCTCTGTTTTGAAGATACAATAAAATATGATATATCTTACTATATTCTTAAAATTAATTTCATCTGTTTCTTTTTAATTTTTAAATGTGGCTACTTGAAATACAAGACCATGCTGAGCTAGACTCAGCTAGGTGAAGAGGAATATCCATGAAGGTCCTGGATCAATGGAACAAGGTAGGGCTCCAGTAACTGGCATCCTGGTGTAATAAGAGAAGCAGAGATGTTCTCTTCAAGAAAAGTAAGTGGTTGAAGTATTGGGTTCCAGAAGTCCAAGAGGAAACAGAGGAAATATAAGCCAAGCTCCTCCCTGCTGCAGAACAAGATGCGCCCACCAAGCCAAGGACAAGGCTAACTCCATGGATGACAGTCATCAGGCCCTCCAGAAAACCTACAGGTTAAAAGGACAGAGGACCGAGCAGGACGTAGGAGCAGAGACCAGCAATAACTTGAGTAATAGAAAAACTTTCCCCTCAAACACTGTCTTAAATCAGAGTAAAGAATGCAACTTCAGCACAACAGAAGTTCGTCAGAATCCTCACATGAGTAGTGTTCAGACACTTTATAACCTCGTTGTTTTCCAGTCATTTCCTTTTGACTTATACCCAACTATTCCTCAGAGGAACATAGCTCTGTGCGAAGTTTGAAAGTTTAGTTACTTTGGGGTTGTATGTACACAAAATACCTCTGGGCAGTATGGAAAACCCATTTTTTCCCCTAGTTCCATAACTCACAAGACAGCTGAACATACTTTCCTAAAATTTTCCTTTCCACCAACAATGCGCTTACGTCAATGTCTGCCCACGAATTTGGGGGCTTTAAAGTCTGACTTTTCAAGGGGTGCTTCTCTTCAACTAGGACTTCCTTCTGAAATGTTACAAATATATAGTTAGCTCTCCCTATAGTTTTTGAAAAAGGAAAATTTTCTTGTGAAATAATTGGAAACTGATATATTTGCTTTATAAAAAATATACTTCTTTTTCCAAATTTGTATACAAAACTATAAAGCTGGTAATAGATTTGACTTTCGACTTTAAACTGCAGGGTCTTAGATGGGAAGCATTAGAGATATGGAAAATGCTATATAACAGAGGGGAAGGGAAGTCCAACAAACAATATTCTAGAGTTACAAGATGCTGTATCAGGAATAGGGGTTCAATGGATGGAACTTAAGAAGAGCTAGGCAGTGAATCTATTACATGTTCCCCCAAGTACTCTTTAAATTAAGTAAAATGAATTAATCCCACCAACTAGAATTTTTCCACGCTTTAAGCTATTGCTCGGGTACCATGTAGGTTTAATCAGAACACTTCGACCAACGCTTTAAAGCTTTGTGCCCAGCTTTCTCAAGGAGCCACTGGGGATCTGGTTCAAGCATTTACTCAGAAGGGAATCAAAGAGCAGGCTTCCTGTACTTGTAACTGAATTCAAGAATGGTGGTGGGCAGGAGAAATGGGAAAATGATCAAAGAATACAAATTTCCAGTTATAAGATGAATAAGTTCTGGGGATCTAATGTATAGCATGGTGATTATAGTTAATAATGCTGCATTATACACTTGAAAGTTGTTAAGAGAGTAGATATTAAATGTTCTTACCACAAAAAATAAATTATAATTATGTGGCCTGATGGAGGTGTTAGCTAATTCTAGCAGTAATTTTGTAGTAGATAAGTGTATCAAATCAACACCTTATATACCTTAAACTTACACAATGTCATATGTTGGTTATATCTCAATAAAGCTAGGGGAAAATTTAAAAAAAGAGAGAGAGACTATAAGGTATTTCTAGAAAGAATGTAACATGAGAATCAGAGATTCTGGTCTCATTTCCGCCACCAGTTAGCTGGCTGATCTTAGAAATCATTTAACTCTCCTGGCCCTCAGTTTCCTCATTTGTAGAAAGTGGGAATTTAAGTTTTGAAAGAAAGCAGAAAGTAATAATAATCAATATATTTACCTTCATAGAGATATACCAAAACAAGGAATTTTGAATTATTTTTGTTTTCTTTTGTATGCTATTTCTGATAAATACACTTTTAAAAAGGCGATAAAACTATTACATCTAATACATATGTGTATATATATATATATATTTTTTTTATGGTATGGGTGAGGTGATTTCTCATTTATCTTTCAGGGCTAGGGTCTCAAATCTCACACGTACAAAAAATAATGTGTATCGTGTGTGACTATTTGGACATCTGCCATCTAATTATCAACCAAGCTGCCTTGTCTCCCAGCTCGCGATGACATCTGGATTGTAAATGTCATGACATTTCAGTCATTGAGCATTCCCAAATTGACACACCCTACATTCTGCCTTGGTCCCCAAATTAAAAGCCAGCACTTTAAAACAGAATTCGCGAGTACATACAGAATTGGATCCCCTATCTACCAACAGCAGAGAAGAGACAATTCATAAATTATAAAGAAATATTGGAGTGGTTGGCTGCGTTGGCAAAGAAATGAAGAGAAGAAATAAGCCTGCTCAGAAATGCACAAGTAGGGGAAAGTACAGACCATGAGCTGGTCAAAATAAATTGTTTTTTTCAAAATAAATTTTTATCACCCATAATGAAAGATATTTGATAAAAGATTTGGTACCTTCAGTGACCGAGAGTCAATGAATATTAAATAAATGATCCAGAAAATGTTGTCATGGCAGGACTACATTAGCTAGCTAGAATCATGTTTATGGTTTTAATTAATTGTATCACAGTAGGGACCAGTTCCTGACATATTCTCAGAGCAAGCCAGGCAATGGAATGTCCTTGGTTCCTCCAGACACCGGAACTGGTCACACAGGGATATAGGGGCACAAGTACATAGATAAACTTAGATGCTTTTCTTTTTTCTTTTCTACCATTCTCACATATTATAATTAAAAAAAAAAACACGCACACAGTACGGATATCTTCTCTTACAGGTTTTTATCCCCCCACAATTTTGCTGTCAAAAAATAATCATAGTCATAAAAAACAAGCCAATGAACCAAATTTGAGTTTCATGTAATATATAGCCAGCTCGTTGTGTTGAGATAGAAATCTGTAAATTCAGCAATTTCCTAAAGTTTGAGAAACCGCCTGCTTTCACACCTCTGCTCATGTGGAGTGATAAAGAATTGTAGCAATCCTCCCCTGAAATGGACCAACTTCATTATCAAATACAGTAAAGGTTTTAGCTGTACATTCTCTCTTCTTTGCCAGAAGGAAAAACGATACCCCCGATAACCAAAGAACATTATTAAAACCAGCTTCCCAAAGAGTTTAATGATAACTAAATTATTTCTCAAGAAAACCAAGTTGTGAATTCAGTTATGCACAGGACACTTGACACAGAAAGGATTTTGTATTGCTGCCTGTTAAATGCAGGTAAATTTTATTTTTTATTGGTAATTCTTAGGATTAGTGGAGGGCTGACATTTAAAACACACTTTGATTTTTAAATTAATTATCATGGTTTGTGTGAATACTGAGCCTGTTCCTTCTATCTTCTCTTCACGCCCCCAGCCCCCCCAAAAAACTCCAATTTTTACTGCTACTATTGCTAGAAGAGACATCTGGATTTAATTATTCATCCCCTGCATATTTTGCAGTTTGGTCACAGTCGCGGATTCATGAGAAAGATTTAATTTTATCCAAGGGCAAGACCCTTCTAGATAACACTTATTTAACAGCTGATACTGCTGGTATTAATAATAATAATACCAAAATATGGGTTTGAGCAGTTCCTTTGGAGCCTGAAAGAATCACTGCTCTTTTAATCTTTTTCATCAAACCACCTCCATACCATATAAACAGCATTTAACAGTCTATGGGTTCAAATTCCACCTCCAAAGTTTATCGGCTACATGAACTGAGAGACACTTCTCGTGCCTTTTTACGCCTCAGTTTTCTCATACATAAAATGGATACAAGACAACCTTATTCATAGGGGTGTTATGGGAATTAAGTGAGTTAATAAATGTATAAGTATGTTAAACAGTCCCTGGCTCATAAGTGCTTAACACATGTAGCTATTATTATGGTGTCATTATGAATGAAATTCACAAAAGACCCAGTTTTAAATCTAGGCAAGTTCCAATGTTCCATTACCTTAGATGATTTCAATTGCCACTTAGTACCTTAATTTATCCTTTAATAAAATAGATTGCAAATTAAATTTCCTCTTGCCTAACAGACAAGGCTGGCCTTATATTTCAGCAGATGAGACACAAGCCCAAGTGGCACAATTTCAGCCCAGCAGGTAGGAACCTCACAAGAAACATCCTTTTTTACTTTCCCTATGTTTATACTCCTCCCTTGCCCATATACACAGGACTCACAATTTTCCATTAAAACAATGAAGTTACTAGATTGAATTTAGGATAAACACTCCCATCTTATTGACCATAATGACCTAAGCCTGAGTTATTTTATCAGTCACAGGGGGCAAGGGCATGGTGTAGGGGAAAGAGCCATAATGGTAAAAATAGAGGGCCTGAGAGTACACTGCAATGTATACCATGGCCTCAAAAAAAAAAAAAATTCCCATTTACCATGAGACTGTATGTTAGAGGTAGTAATGGAAACAAAAAGGGAAGAACAGGCCCAAAAATATGACCAATTCATTTAATTTCTCTTAGGTCTAATTTCTCATAGTCTAATTTCTTTAGACTCATAGGTGGAGCTTATTGGAGGAGGTGATGGGTTACACTCAATTAAGAATAAAAGAGTATATATTCAAATTACAGTAACTAATTATAGTCAATTAATTAATTTTATTTCAAACACTATAGAAAAGCTACAAAAGCAGATACTTTAGGACTGGGGCTACAATAAATAGAAGAATACAGAGCATAATCTAATAATTATGGTTGAAAAAGAAGGAAAAAAATCAAAGATAAAATGAAAGAAAATTGTAATAAAAAAAAGTTAAGGAAAAATAGGTCATTTGGAGATCCAGAAAACTCACTGGGTAGAAATAGTTAATGAGTTCAGATTCATTTTTTCAGTTAAGAGTTTTATATTTAAATGGTAGCTTTCAATTCATGATATTTTTTAAAAAAAAGGAGTAGGAACACATTATCTGAAAGGAATGGATATTAAATTGGAAAATATGATCAGTTCTAGGCAGGATGTGTGGTTTAAAGAATGCCTTAATATTTACCATTTTGCACAGTGCTTTTGTGAAATCTTTTTAAAATAAAAAATCTGAAGAAATGACTGAAACACCAAGTAAAATCACAACTCAGGAAAAAAAGACAATTCTTTAAACCTGGGCTCTGTTGAACAATTTCTGAGGTGTCTCAGTCCTACCGAATGGGTGCTTTGGCCTCGTAATTTGGGAAGGTTCTGGAGAAACAAACCAGCCGGAAGCTGAACAAGCAGCCGAGGCTCGCTGCGTTCATTCGATCTCCCCTGTCCCGTGCAGTCAGGAGCTCAGAAATCAACACTGTTTTTCTTGACTCTGACCACAGAAACCACACTCTGTAGCAACCTACACATTGTCTTCTTGTAGCGGGAGATTTTTACTTGGTGTATTTTGGGTCCTAGATTTTTCCAAAGCGAACATCAAATCAGAATGATAGAGTAGGTGCTCAGATCACTTTGCTAACGCCCCTTCCCTCCTGAGAATTATTTTACAACGGCAATAACCAACTTTCCTTACATAGTGGTAAGACAGCCGCCTAAGGCCAAAGAGTTAATTTACTGAGTGTCAAAGCCAATATTTAGGTTGTTAAGGGATGACTGCTCTTTACTAAAGAATTTTCAGTAAGCGTCCTTTTGTTTGTTTTTTTTTAATCTGGCACATTCAAAAGTTTCCTGTTATTAAATTCTAACTTACAGATAATTCATTTAGGAGCACATTTTTTGGAATTAAATGGTTAATACCTAGAACTCATTTTTTTGGTCATGAAATACCAGCAGTGTAACAGGATACAGGGGATAAAATGTACTTCACTGCATAAATCTTCCTTAATCATTATAATGAACCTCTTTCCACCATTCACCTTATAGAGGAAATTGAAATGCCAGCCCTGATTTGCCAGTGTGTCTCCATGAGACAGTTTATTTAAATCACCCCAGTGACCAGCTGAGCTAGCTCCCAAGTGTCTGGAGTGAAACACCCTCACTGGTAGCCTCTGTCAGATGCTCTGCAATCTTTTCCAAATCACAGCACACGTAGAAAATGAGGCAGTTGGAGAAGGCCTACATGGTTGGAGGGAACTTGCCGAGGACTTTGGAGACTTCAGGTCTCACTCAGGCACCTCAAGGGCTAGTGATTGTCTGCAACCTGGTTTGGTTCCAAAGACGTGATCTGGGAAGTTGGAGCCTACATTTCCTGGGCTTATAGAAAATATTATCCTTTCAAGTAGGAGGAGACACTCACCCACAGACTCCAGGGTAGTGTAACCTGGCTGCCTGCCTTCGTCCTTCGTCCATTAAATAATGCATCTGCTTCCCTTGGTCCTATGCTTTACTCCCCAGGTCCGCATCTCTCTTTCTTCTGAGGAAGGAAGGCTCTGTTGATCTCTCTACCCCAGAAGGCTTCCCTAGCTACCCACCACGGTCTAAACTGAGTATCTTGCTTCTGGCTCCTGTTGTTTTGCTTGGCCCAGCCAGTGCATTCACAACCTCAAAGGAAGAGGATTACAGGCTTGATTCTTTCCACAAGCTACTTCTCAGAACCACGTCCTGCTGTCATTTGAATCCAGCGTTAGGTCAGTACCTGATATTTCCAAATAAGAGAAACCAGCTCAAAACCAAATTCCCAGCACAGAGCGCATGACTATGTCTCCTGAGTGGCAGAACGTGGAGAGGAATGTTCAGCTGTTGTGATTTTGGAACTGAAGTAGATTGCTGAGCTCACCTCCTTCAAGTCCCTCACTGAAGAGCTGAGGTGCTAGAAATCTAGAGAAGTAGAAAGGAATTTGTCTAATAGCTCTGTGGCAGAGGCTGCTTATTTGTCCCAAATACCTAGGTTCCCTTGGCGGTCTTAGGAAGAGAACATTAGACAAGATACGCGGCTTTCTATGTGACTCTATTTTCCCCCCTGTCTTGTTTTGCAGACGAGTCTAGCCTTACAGGATAGAAGCAAAGTGATGAGTGCTACTTTAGGGTCTTACCTGTGAACACGTTAAGGCATGTTCTTTCCCTCTCCTTCTACCCACTGGCTGGAAAATAGGAAAAGCTGGCTTCCAGAGATAGGAGCCACATGTTAGGAGTGGCAGAATGGTCTGTTAGTCCTACACCCTCAACTTGTGAATTGTTACCTTACACACTTTGCACTCATGGTGCTGGTGCTGGTGGTTCTTTGTTACAGAAGTGAAGCCTTTCCAATAACCAGTGCAATCAGTGAAATTCAGCTCTTCTTTAGGTGATGGTACAAGCATCACCCCCACAGCCTTGGGCATTTTGCAAAAGTGACATGCCTTTAAAAATAATAGATGACCCTATAGAGACTATGACCTATTCCAGGTCAGGAGTCATCAGTAACCTCAGCCCTTGGCACATAGTAGGTGGTCAATCAAAACTTTACAAATTGTCACCCGGAGTTAAAAATACCACACCCCTTCTCCTTTCTCATTGTATCATCTACTTTCCCTGTCAATGCAGTGCTAATTTCTCAGGAGACAAATGAGGAACTTACTTCCCCAGTGCGAGATTAATTATTCCATGCCACTGCTAACTCCCGACCATATCAGTCTTTGACAGTGTGCAAAGATAAATGGGGAGGCAGCCATTTGAAAGGAAATCATTATGGCACCTCTCTGCTCCGTGTTATCACATTCATATCAGCATGGGAGATAACTTTGAAACTGCTTGTACTGCACAGGAACCCGTGTTCCGGCTGGGGCCTGCAAAGATGAAAAAGCCCCTTCTTGCTTTCAAAGTCTTCCTGTTGCAGTCTGCCTTTCAAAGACACCCACTGCTTGTGCAAAGGGCTGCCCTGGAAACCGTGGGCGCCGCCGACCTCATACCCCTACGAGAAAGCAATTGGGGAGGAAGGGAAGCGGCTTCCTGGCGGGGGAGAGATTTTGGCAGATGTGAGAGGGACGGGCTCTGTCAACCCCTAGTTCCAGCCTGGTCCCACGCTGAAAATGCTGGCGCTGCCTTCCACTGCGCTCACGCAGGCTCCCCACAGGCTTGGAAGAAGGACTCAGAGGCTCTATAGGCCATCAATTAACTGGTCTCAATTCTAAACATGCAAATACCATGCTATTCCATGCAGTCATTTTCTCTTTCTCTTTTTTTTCTTTCAATTTTCTACTAAATTAAATGTGTAAGAGAAACACCTATTTGGTTAACATACTGCAGGACTATTCTACCTCTAAAATGTTTTACCCTAAAGCAGAGGTTGAGTTGCATAAAGCTTCAAAGAAACACTCCCACTTCGCCTCGGGGAGTAGGTGCATCTCAGATGAGGCCAAGGTTTGAAGACACAATGGTCCATTTCTCCTGCAAAGGGGAGCCCCCTGGAATTTCAGTACCTGTTAGGCATACATGGGACTTGCCTTGCCTTCCCCACCCGGGGCTCTGTCTTTAAGAGTTGTTCACAACCCAGCACTTCCTTTGAGATCTGGATTGAAAAAATAAAAGCTCCAGGATTTTTCTTGTAGCAGTTTCCCTTCAGGCCAAAAGGAAGAGTATAATATTTGCACAGTGGGAGTTATTTTTTATTGCCATAAAACAGCTATGAGAAAATAGGGGTCATTCATAGCCGATGAAGTAAAGCAAAAGGCAAGAGAAATGAGACATCAGCCAGTGCAATTTCTTAGCCTCAAAGGTTAGGCCACCCAATGTTTTCCTTCCATCTAGTCACCTGCGGGCATGCGGGAGCCTGCAACCTGAAACGAACATGTTGTGGGGGCTGCGTTCCTCTATGTTTCTGTCACTCTGGGACGGGTGACCTGCACGCCCTCCTGCTATGCTGTGGTTGCAGATACCGTCCCTTGCATTTCACTGCAAACTTGAAGTGACCCCAAGTGGCGACATACCCCTGGACAGGTCTCCAGAGGGGCCCATCTTCAGAAAATAACATCTGTACCCATAGCCCGAGGAGTCAGCAAGGATTTCTGTATGTTCCTCTAAAACTAGCTACTGGTAGCTGTCAGTTTAGTAAAATTGCAATTAGCCAGAAGTCAGCCATTTGAAGGCTTAAATAAATAGATGGTACAGTTACTGTGGTTTCACTCACATTTTAGTAGGCTCGGGTCTTTTTCAACACCAATGACCAATTCTCTCATTCCTCAGACACCAGCTCGATTCTGGCACTAACCACCTGGAGTGAGCATTGGAGCCCACAGGCTTAATTAAGGTGGGGTGATCTTCTCAAATGGCCCCCAGAGCTCAGAAAGACACTTACTGTTTACCTGGTTACTGGAAAGGACACGAGCGAACAGCTAGGTGACGAGGTACATGGGACAAGGTCCAGAAGTGTCCTGAGTGCAAAAGCGGCTGTCCCCGTGGAGTTGGGGCACATCACCCTCCTGGCACATGTTTACGTTCACCAGTTCGGAAGCTCTCTGCATCTTATTGTTTCAGGGTTCTTATAGAGCTCCATAATCCAGCCCCACGCCGTCTCCTTCCTCCCCGAGGTTCCTGGCTAGCGCTGCAGATTCCCAGCCTCCATGACCAGGTCTTTCTGGAGACCAGCCCCTTCCAGAGGTTACCTAGGGCACCCTTCCCACGCTCGAGTTTAAATGCAGGTGCTACAGACAGAGGCTTGCTGTGAATAACAAATGATACTCCCTTCAACTTAATGCCAAAGGTTCCAGGAGCTCTGTGCCAAGAACCAGGGACAACGACTAAATATTTTTTAATATACTGAATGTAGAAAGAAGCAAATGCTAAGTTGATCAGAAATCTACTTAGACAACAAATATCTAGGAAAGATATAATATCAGTGGAGACTTTGTTTCTCCTTCATCAGTGTGACATGCTTCTATGATTAATATTAGTACCAAAAATAAGACCAGCAAGACGTATTGAGCACTTACAACTGGCCAGACACTATGCCAGGCGCTTTATGTAAATTAGTTTTAATTTTCCCAACAGCACTGCAAATGGAGAAACAATGTAACCCTGCCAGTCACGTGACTTCTGATGTTAGAAGTGGACACAAGTCTCTTGACCTCAAGGCAGTCTCTCGCCCCTTGTCATCCACCTCATGTGTATTTACTTTTATTTTTAAACATTTTATTTATCTATGGGGAGAAAGGCAGAGGGAGAAGTAGACTCCACACTGAGTGTGGAGCCCGACGCAGGGCTCGATCCCAGGACCCTGAGGTCATGACCTGAGCCGGAATGAAGAGTTGGATGCTTAACTGACTGAGCCACCACCCATCATGGGTCATTACCTGAGAATCGCCAGCAATGAAGCTGCTCTACTGCGTGAACTTGAATCCTCAGAGAACAACAATGACTATATTGAATTGTTTCCATTCCAGAGCCTGAAGAGATACTCAACAAGGGATTAAACAAAAGGCATCTATTCCCCTGGACTTTCAGCACATCATTTGACTCACGCGCTGCTTTTCTCACTTGTAAACTGAGGGAATGATAGTAGGGCATATGTAAAGCTCTCCGCTTCACTCAGGGCACTAAGTGAATAGTCTGCTCAGGGAAGTGACTGTTATACTCAGTAGATAATTCAGATTTAAGTAATTACAAAGCTCTTCACTTAGCACTGAGGAACTAACATGTACAAGTCAATTAAAAGAGCAACACTGTGCACTTCCAATTCAACATATCAGTCTTTGTGTTTAATGAATATGTTGTGGTCAACACACAAGAGTTGTGGGCACCTGGGTGGCTCAGGCATTAAGCGTCTGCCTTCAGCTCAGGTCATGATCCCAGGGTCCTGGGATTGAGCCCCGCATCAGGCTCTCTGCTCCTCGGGAAGCCTGCTTCTCTCTCTCCCACTCCCCCTGCTTATGTTCCCTCTCTCGCTGTGTCTCTCTCTGTCAAATAAATTTTAAAAAATCTTAAAAACAAAAGCGTTGCAAGGAGGGCATTAAAATTTTTTTTCTAGACGAATTATCAGAAAGGAATGAAGTTACATGGAAGCAGTTCTATAATCAAATACTCTTGCCCAGACAGAGCATGCCAATTTTAGGATAGAGATAACTACTCTAATACTTCCCAGGTAGCTATCACTCAGCTTCTGAAGCTGAATTCAGGTTGAGAGGCATTTTTAAAGCAAACCTTTGCTAAAGCCTGACAGCTAGGTCTCTGAGTCACAAGACTGATTTTCCATTAAAAATTTGCCTTTTTAAATAAACAAATTAGAGGACAGGAGAAATAGAAAACTTTTCCTCCTTCCATGGGTTCTGTGCTACAAAATATAAAAAGACAGGTGAAAATGTATCTTTCCTTTGAAAGATAGGAATTTCCCCCCAAATGTGGCTGAACTCACTCCACTTCTGCAAGCTCCCTGGGACTCAAATTTGTCACTGTGGGAACCATCTGACAGTTTCTTTAAGGGTCTCCAGATAGAGATAGGACTCGGATTAGCTCCCTGCCTTGGAACAATTCTCCTCTGGGCTGTACCCATGTGTAAAATGTGCACCCAGATATTAGCAAACAACTGCACTGTCACTTTTCCTCTTCCAGAATCTCTATCAAAAAACACTGCAGAGTTAGGACTATAAATACCCTGTGAATGAGATCCAGTAACAGAAACTGGTGTTGTTTATTCGTAAGGTGTATGAGACCATTAGTGAGAACATAAGGCAGTTGACTGACATCACTCATTTCAACATTTCACTGAAAGATCACAAAAATGTGCCTGGGATATGCATTTTCTTTAACCTCTTTGAGAGAGACAGGAAAGTCAACGAGGGAATAGGTATATAAGGTTAGAGCTGAACGTGACCTAGCCCAGCCCAATCTCTACACTGGCGGTTTTGAGCAACGTCACTTAACTAGTTAGTGGGGAGTAAAACATGGAATTCAAGTTTCCACTTGCAATTCTGTAGTCCTTCTGTAAAGCCACACTCCCACCTGACAGCCAATGGGAGCTGGAGGTAAAGAAGAAGAGCCAGGGATACGCTAGATAGAAGCAAGTCACACACTCATTGCAGGGTCCTTAAGAAACTCACAGTTATGATGTGTGTGTGTAAACTCTCGCTTCTGCTAATCTGAAACAAAGGCAGCGCCAAAGACTGTCTTCCGAGCCCACTTGTCGTTGTTGCCTTGTCTTGTGCTGCAAGATGGAAATTCTCAGACATGTGTCGATGTAAAGGTCCCTCTGGTGTTCTCAATTTCTGGGCCTGCAATCCTATGTTTACCCATTTTTTCAAGACCGAAAATAGTTATTTTAAAAAACAATCCTGAGATGACTTGAAAACCAGATAGACATTTCCTCTTTGGCATCCTAAATAGGTCTGCAACTTCTACAACTGGCACTTGCCAGGCAATGCTTGAAGATTTGACAATGAATGCAGGAAACTGGGCTCTTCTTCCTCATCCCAGGCTCTAACTAGCCTCTTCCCTCTTCCCTGCACCATCATGGTCAACCCTGCCTCTCTGCTTCCTCATTTAGTCATCTCAAGACTCTGGGCAAATTCCCTTCTCCACTAAGTCTTCTTAAACCTTTCTAGCCTTCACTATATCATCAAATTCAGTACTGAATTTAAGGATGCTTGAGGTTACTCAGGTTGGCGCATCTGTTTTAGTTCCCTACTAGGGTTGAAGTTTCTCTAGTAGACTCTAAGTCCCTCAAGGGCACGGCCATGCCGTTATTTTATACTTACCATACAGCTTTGCATGCAGTCAGAGGTCAAAAGTAAAAGTGATTGTTTCTATTCCTAATGCTTGGAGACTAGAAGTCCTAATTTATACTTTTTGAGTATGTCCCATAACATATCAGGCAGGATACGGAGAATTACTTGATTTACATATCCCACAGTTAGTGTACATTATAGGATGTCCCAACTGTGACAACCAAAAATGTTTCCAGACATTGCCAAAATTTCCCTTGGGGGTAGGGGAGTGAAAACCATCCCTGATTGAGAACTACTGAAGAGGTTACATTTACAGCCATAATAGAGGTACCAGTTGCCAAGAGTACGTTGTAACTTTTCTGGATCTCTGTGGCTTAGAGAGACTGGATGTCAATGAAAGTGCAGCACAAACATAGCTCCAGCTCATTCTCATCCATGGGCCAGTCAAAGGCCATCTTTTATGCAAGATGTTTTAGACGACTTATCTCTGAGGACAGGGTAAGGGCTGAGCCCTCTTGCGTGTTAGTGCTTCCTGCATAAACCTGAGCGGCCTTAGTAATGTTTGTAATGAGGTGTCAGAGAAATAGCTCATTTCTTTCAACTCTTGAACACAGCAGCAATCAGACAAAGAAAAGTGCTTCAGTGAAAGAATATTTCTCCTTCCCTGAGCCTGGGGATCTAGCTTGGAGCAAAATATCACAGAAATTTGAACTCAGAGCCAGAAAAAGAGAAACAAGTTATTCTATCAAAAGGCATTTGAGATAACATGGCCTACATCTACACTATATTCGCATGCTGGAGTCCAACGTGGAGACACCACTCCTCCCTGTTGGCTCCAACAACTACTGTTCTTACCTCACAGCAAGCTCCTGAGAGGAGAAAACAAAGTTGGGCTCTGTCTTAGAGGTTCACTAGTGAACCAGTAAAGAGACAAAAATGAGTATAAACACTTCCTGTGAAGGTAACAATTAATTCTAAAGATGGCAATTTATCACATGGCTGCAAAGGGACACGGAAGACCCTGGGGTGCACTTTTTGGTAGCAATTCATCGCTGCGTCTGAAGTTCATTTGTCTCCCTTGCACACACATACACAGAAGAGTAAGGATGGAGACTTGGCAACGGGGAGAACAAAAGGGAAGGAGGAATGAGAACCCTGCTCAGGTTATTAATGGAGTGGATTCGAATTTCATGAATCTTAACATTCTGCTCTTGGCATGAGCAATCGATCATCTGAAATGCTACAATGCACTCAACAATTAGGGCAATCTCTAGACACGGGGGGCTGGCCATGTGTCTTAAGGTCAAGCAGTTGGGCAATGGGCAAGCACCAGAGAGGGAGAAGGAATGTGTAGAGGGAAAGGTTTGGTTTTTGTCTCTTTCTCCCCTATTCCTCCTCGTACTTCCCATTTCAGTCCCCTTAGTCCTCATTTCCATCTCTCTTCAATCAGGCTCCCAGAATTCACAAAGCACCTCATTGTAAAGATAAGGATCTGTAATTACTTATAAACACTTACTTGTATTTATCTATTTACCTAGGATATTTCCAACTATTACCTCGAGGTTCCTATATTGACATATTTGTCTCTGATATGTGCTCACATACATCCCAGGTTTCCCAGATCCTGCAAGACTGCAATATCTTGGGCGCCTGGGTGGCTCAGTGGGTTAAAGCCTCTGCCTTAGGCTCAGGTCATGATCTCAGGGTCCTGGGATCGAGGGCCGCATCAGGCTCCCTGCTCGGTGGGGAGCCTACTTCCTCCCCTCTCTCTGCCTGTATCTCTGCCTACTTGTGATCTCTCTCTCTCTCTGTCAAATAAATAAATACAATCTTTAAAAAAAAAAAAAAAGACTGCAATATCTTCCCAATGTGGTGGACAGGGGCGGACGGTACAGATACCACTACATACAGATAACTCTGAATTAAACTCATTCAGGACCATGGTTATGAGAGACAACCAGCGTATTCCTTATTTCAACACCTCAAGGGAAGAGAATGGACATTAACTGATGATCTCATATTTTTCAGGTATTTTTGTTACACTCGACCCATCCTTCCACCCATCTGCCCATTATTCTTTTATTTTAAAACATTATGTTGAAAGTGTATACCAAGCAAGGCACTGATCTAAGTATCTGACCAAATGAAGCTCAACTCTCTTAAGAGAAGAAAATGTGAAAAGACAGTAACAATACAGAATTAATAGTAGGATGATGATAAGTTCCATTACTATGGAAACACATGGAGAGGTATGTGGATCCTAGATAAGATATACCCAAAGAGGTAAAATCTTAGCTGGGTTTCTTTTTTTTGGGGGGGGGGTGTGTGGAGAAAGATTAAGAGGTTGGATTCTCAGCAGAGAGACCAGCAAGTTTATGGCATAAAAGACGAAAGTTCACTTGGGAATTCATGCTGTCAAGCAAGTCAGCACGGCTAAAGCATGTGGGAGGGTGGGATAAAAGGATTTAGAACTGGGAAGAAGGCAGAGGAGTAGGCCATTCTAAAGAGATCACTTCTGGGGGTGCCTGGATGGCTCAGTCGGTTAAGTGTCTGCCTTCAGTTCAGGTCATGATCCCGGAGTCCCGTGATTGAGCCCTGCATCAGGCTCCCTGCTCAGTGGGCTCCCTGCTTCTCCCTCTGCCCTTCACCCCACTCATGTTCTCTCTCTCAAATAAATATAAAAAAATCTTTAAAAAGAGAGAGAGAGAGAGAGAGAGAGAGAGAGAGAGAGAGAGAGAGAGAGAGATCACTTTTGGGACACCTGGGTGGCTCAATTGATTAAGCATCTGCCTTTGTCTCAGGTCATAATCCCCGGGTCCTGGGATCATGTCCTGTGTTGGACTCCCTGCTCAGTGGGGATCCTCCTTCTCCCTCTACCTATAGCTCCCCTTACTTGTGCTCTCTCTCTCTCTCTCTGACAAATAAATAAAATCTTTAAAAAAAGAGAGAGAGAGAGAGAGATCACTTTTAATCCTGAAGGCAATGAGATCCTTTGGCAGTTTTAAGGTAGGAGATGGCTCCATCAGACAAGCTCTGCAGAAGGCTACCCTGACTGCTCTGTGGCAACTACTGACTATGGGCAGGACTGGAGTCCAGGATACCATCTACGGAACTAGTAAAGTAATGAGGCAATGGCAGTGACAGTGGGGAAGAGGGGTGGACTTAGTAGCTGCTAAATAGGTAAAAAGAGATGTCAAGTTGATTCATGTAAACTTCACATCAATCCTATAAGGTAGATATTAATACCCACTTTACAGATTGGTCTTAGCAAGGTTAAGTTGCTCAGGGTCATACAATAATAAGCCATCAGAGGTGTCATAAAATCTTCGATGTCCACCTCCAAAGACCAATTTCTTCTCACTGGATTGCATATGATTTAGCTCTCTGTGGAGTTCTTATTAATATGTTAAATCCCAGGGATTAAAAATGGGTAAGTGGTGCTTCCTGGCAGCAAGTTGCTCAGAATCTAGTAAACAATTAGAGACTGCATGCTACCACACCCTGTCTCTTGCCTTCATCCAAGCAGTCGGTCCTGGGATAGCTCTTTTATAATCTAGCAATTCTCACAGTCAGGAAGAGAATCCAGATACTGAGTTTAAAATTTTCCCTCCCTCAGATTTCATTCCATTACCTAAGTAATCCCTTGTACTGCTTAAGGCCTGCCACTTTCAACTACCTGTAGTCTGTAATGTCACTTCCTATGTGTTATCACTTAGCCAAACTCCAGATACTTAGCCCCTTTAATCTTCATAAGTCTTTCCTTCAATTACCTATTCAATTCTGTTGCTTCTGCCTGGCTTACCTCCAATTTGTCTACATCTTGAAAAATCCTATGGAAGCAAAAGACAGAGTGCTCTTATTAATAATTCTGCTTATATATCATGTATTTTCACCATTTTCAAGCCCCTTTTTATTACTTGGGAATTTTTGCATGAAAATACATTATACTTCTTGAGAAACCTGTCTACTCCAACTCTTCATTTCTCCAAGGAGACTCAGATACCACCCACCTTTTCTATCCCAAAGCATAATGATGTCGAAGGAAAAGGAATGGTAAGTATGATTAACATACTACGAGGCAGTAATGATCTGTTTCTGGAATTAGTTGGGTAGTGAGATTCTCTCTCTCTCTCTCTCTTTTTTTTTTTTTTTTCTTTTAAGGCTGTTGGAGGATGTAGGAAGAATAAAAATAAAATTTATCTGCAAGATGTTTCCAAATGGAATGCATTTATGACATTCTTATAGGGCTTATTTGCAGCTCTTTAAAAATAATTGACTATCTAATTAGAGAGATAGATCACATAGGTATAGAACACATATACAGATAAATACTGTTTTTTTTATGGCTTCCACTATCACAGATAGAGAAACATGCAGAGTGAAACTAACTCAATGTTTTAACTCTTAAGTTTTCTATGTCTTACACATATTTTCCAAAATGGGGTTTCAAACATGATTGAAAATCTCCTTACTTTTACAATTTATTTATTTTAATATAATTCTGATTCTCTAAAGACAGAAACATCCCATGGTATGTGCATACACATGCACGCATGCGCGCACACACACACACACACACACACACACACAGACTAAACAAAATTTTGAAGAATTCTTTATCTCTGCTTGGTTGAAATACTCAGATAACATTGAGAAGACTATAAGGGGTTTAATCCCCTATGCTTTAAGTAACTTATTTATGGCTTCTTTATAACTGTTTGAAGTATCTCAATGAGAAGGAAGACTTGGAAATGGATTAGGAATCTAACCAATCAGTCGATATGGACGCATGTAGCGGCACAGATGGGGTCTCTGGAGGCTCTGGTGTCAAACAGCAAGCCCAACCACTACTTGTTTTAAACATGGTGAAGGTCCTTAAACTCCCTACCCCAATCTACTTGTCTGAGAAGTATAGAGAGGTGCCAGTATAAAGTATGCATCGATGTTCATCACTACAAGTAAGCCACTTCCAGAGGCACTGGGATAAGAGCACCAACTCTAGGCTAGCTGAGCGAGACAAGGGGCAGAGAACGTGGGTAACCCATCAAGGAGGCAGGCTTCGAAATGAGTCTTGAGGAATCACTACTTTTCCAGGCAAAGAGAGTGGGTACAAGAGAACAATAAAGATAATAATAGCTAACACTGATTGAGTGCTTATTACATACAAGGCAGTAGTCGAAGCGTTTGAAATGAACATATTTTTCTCCTCGATAACCCCATGGAAATGTTGATATCTTTATTATCTTCATTTCATAAGTGACCAAGCATGCTCTTGTGCATGTTACATGTTCCTGTGTAGAAAGAACAGCATTTCTAAAATTCTAGTAGGGTATGACTAAAATGTTGGCTCATGTGAGAGATATTAGTAGACGAGAAAAGAAAAGAAGGCAGGGGTGGGGAATCTGTAAAGCCTTATAAGGATGATTCTAGTTGGAAGGTGAGGCTAGAATTTATATAACCGTGATTTTCGCGGCAATGAGTATCTATTACTTATTTAGAAAGGAAAATCAGTGAAAGTAGAAAACTCAGGGAATTTGAGCACGAGGGACAGAAACAGTGTCCTCATCTGAAGACAGTAGATAGCTGATGGAAGGGGTAGGAAGCCGATTCACAGAAGGCTGCTTTTTATTATCTCAGTTTTGTTTTTAAGATAGGAAAGCACTGGATATATTTACAGGCTGAAGGAATGATATTAATGGCACCACTGGAAAGTGCAGGCAATAAGAAACGAAGTCGAAAAGCTTGGGAAGAGGCCAGGGTGGAAGTATGAAGGGCACAAAATGTTGAACGAGGGGATGAAGGGATTCTCCTCAAGTGAGCATGATCTGGGTAAACTTATGGGTAGACGAATTCAAAGAAACTCATTATTAATGAATATCTTCTTCTGAAAAAAACAAGTCACAAGAGAAACCCAATGGTACAGGTGAGAAGAAGAGAACTGAATTGGGAGGTTGAAAAGATAATGATCAAGTTAGAGATGAGGAGGTTGCTGATCAAGAAAAGGAAAGTCTTCTAAGTGAGGCTGAAGGCATTACTCCAGTTGCACAAAGGGTAGAAACCATTTGAAATGATACAGAATGGGTACAATCAGAGAGAGAAGTTGAGGACAATGCTGAGGGGCAATTTATAGACTAATGGAAACCTGCTGCAACAGGAAAGCAACTGGATTTAAGTTTGAGAAGTGAGAAATTTAAAGGGTTTTAGTTTCAGAGTTTTACCATTCAGGGCAATGCAGGATGAGGCCATTGAACTGGGTTATTGCATAGAGGGGGTATCTGGTTACTGTCCTAGTTCAAGCCACTATCATTTCTTACCTTAACTGATGCAATGGTCATACAACAGGTATCTAGGTCTTGTCTCTTGTTCCTTTACAATCTTTTTGAACATGATGGCCAGAGTGATCTTTAAAGAGCATAAATCACATCATGCGGCTCCACTATTTAAGACATTTTAATAGTTTGTCGATGAATTTTAATAAAATCCTAACTCCTTTTCATGGTGTAATACACCCTGTATCAGTAAGTCCCTGTCCACCTCTCAGACCTTAGCTCATACCAGATGTCTGTTACTCATCTTTTTCAAACTCTCCCAACGTGTTTCAACCAAGGGCCTTCAGATAACCATTCCCTCTGTCATAACGTTTTTCCTCCAGAGTTTACATGGCTGAGTCTTCTTGTCATTCACATTTCAGCTTCATTGTTTCCTCTTCAGAGAGATTTTCCCTAAAGTAGCTACCCATCCACCACGAACCTCTAGGACATGTCCCTGCTGTATTCTCTTGGCAGCGTTTGTCAGTGCATACTCTAGCCTCTTATTTATTTATTGGCAGTCTCCACTCCTGCACCCAAAGTGTATATTCCATAAGAACTAGAATAAACAATTACAACTGTTGCAACCTCAAAGTCTAGAAGAGTGTTTGGTCCGTGGCAGGAATCATCCTACTCTTTCCACCCATGTTGGTTAAATGGGTGAGCTGAGAGGCTGAGCTCATGAAGGATAGTCTACTCTTTGGGTTTTTTGGGTTTCTGAGCCCTTCATTTTATAGGCAAACGTTTAATGGTCTAAAGGGCTATAATTCAAGTAGAGGGACAATTAAGAAATTAAATCAGTGAGCCCTGGTGAGAAAACAAAACCAAGAAAAGAAGAAGCACTACAGTAGCCTGGGAACCTTAAACCTGGCGATGAGCTGGCATAGTCTTCCAGGAAGCCCATGGGACATTATTTCCAAAAGCGGTATTATTGAGGGACATTTATAGCTTAAAACACAAACATTTTACACACTCAGAATTAAATTGCATTGCTTTCTTCTGATTTGCTAAAAAGATAAAGATTGCAAGGCAATAAAATAAAAGCCTTGACCTCCCACCAAGCCTCTCTCTGATCTTTTTTTCCTTAAACTCTGTGGGTGATCTTACCACAAATGTAGCTTTAAACACAGAAGATATATTGAGATTTGAGTCTGGGAAGGAAGTTTGAAGGAATCAACATGTTGCTAAGGAGCCAATACCATTTTTAACTTGGTTGGGCCATGTGGCTGTTCTGTTAGTAATGGGGGTGGAGACATCTCCATGAAAAAAGGCAGAAAAATAAGTGTTCCTTTTGGAGTCAACATGGGAGTCAAAGCCACAAGTCATTTTGAGGACTAGGACCTGGAGCCTTTCTAAGGAAGAGATTGGATAGCTGATAGGTGCCCTTTGCCAATTGAACTACTTCTTCAAAGTTGTAGTCCTATTACCAAGAGAAGACTCTTGGTCACCATTAAGTGGTGAATCCTACCCAAAGGAAATATACCATCTCCCCATACCAAGAAGAATCTTCTAAAAAAGTCTTACCTTCTGAATGATCTAAGGTAGCATTTAAATGCAACACAGGAAACTGAATGCTCCACGCCATGTAAGAAGAAAGGAATCATCTGGGTGAAAACTTAAAGCAAGCTAAGTTTGGAAGCAAAGACTGTGAAAACTAGCATTCATCCAGGTTTGGGGAGGGGTGCCTGTTATTATTACTAATAATCAGAACAATAATAAATGAATTTAATCCTAAATCAGGAGGTATAATTGACAGTGTAGGCATGCAAGTCTTATAATTATCCAAGTCTCAGCTGTGCCTGGGCAGTGAGAGTGGGAAGAACTAGAGAAAAGAATTACAATTAAAAAGAAATTGACATATATGAATTGAATTGGGCATATTATCTCCAGCTCCTGGTTCAGAATTTGTATTATAAAATTAAATAGAGAGGCTAATTAGACTGCAGGAAGACTTCCACTGAATTCCACAGTTTCTACCAGGCAAGAAGAAAAAGCAAAGCAAGGAATGAGAAAATAGGAAAAAGAATCAGAAGTTTTAAAATTACTGATTTCTCATTACTAGGGTTCAACGGAGGAAACGAGCGAAAAACAGGATGGCTATAAAGTCCAGCAACCTAGACACATATATATACTAAATGTTTTCCTGATATTACATTACATGACAGTTTGCATGACATCAGTGACAGGACATCCATGACAATTAGAGAGTCTAAGGGACGCCTGGGTAGTGGAGTTGATAGGTGTCTGCCTTCGGCTCAGGTCATGATCCCAGGGTCCTGGGATCAAGCCCCACATCGGGCTCCCTGCTCCACGCTTCTCCCTCTCCCACTCTCCCTGCTTGTGTTCCCTCTCTTGCTGTGTCTCTCTCTGTCAAATAAATAAATAAATAAAATCTTAAAAAAAAAAAAGAAACAATTAGAGTGTCCAAACTCAGTGTGAATCGTCACTCATTAGCAAACATAGTTCAGTGTCCTGTGCAAAATTGTGATAAACACAGTATATTAATGTATTTCCAACAATCCTTACACATGTGTCTCTGAGGCTTTGCTCTAAATTACTTGGGGCTCTGACTTTCACTTAGGAAACTTGTGCCTCTGGCATGCTACAGAGGCAGCAGTCAAGAGTAGTCTGAACTGGGTCAAGCCACTCAATCCAGTTCTGGAAACTTCTGTTCAACGAGTCCCGTACCACTCTATCAAACTAATGGGTTGGTGCTTCATGTTGTGGGAAATCTTTTGAGTGGCTTTCTGCTAGCCCTTCAAGTATGGGCATTAACGGGGTCACCTGACCTGGTCAAATCTGGTATATTTCCAGAATTTAGAGGCCAACCATAGACCAAAGCCTGAGAAACATGATGTAGTATGATCCCTATAGCTGGGCCTTAGCATAGGCTATTCCTTTCACTTGGAATACCTTTCCCTGTCCTCCATCATACTTGTCATGATTGTGATTAAATACTCATTTGTGAAATTGGTTTGTTTTATGCCTTCTTCCCATGATGCCACTCTAGGAAGACAGGCAGCATACATCTGTCTTACTCACCCTTCCATCTTATCTAGAGTCTTCTACACAGTAGGCAGTCACCATTAAATATCTGTGAAGCAATTAATCTTCCTTTTTCAATTCCCTACCACCATCTTGAATTCAAATTCAATACTAGAAAGAAAGACTATAAAGACCCCCTTTGTAAATGCCACCTCCGCCTTACAAGTGAAAACCTAAATAGAGGTTTGCCAGAGTCTCCACCACCATCCTTTAAGGGAAAAAAAATTCCACCCACCACCTGGATCTCTCTCGCCTCAGGGCATTTTGGGGAAGGCTGGGAGATCTGGCGGAGGCCTTGTTCCATTGTCAAATCATTCCCTCAGCCTCATTTCTCGAGCTCTTGAGGACACAACACGATTTAACAGACACGACAAAGCCAACTCTGATATTTTCTAACATAATCGCCTTTCATAGTACATTGCAAAGGAAAATGTCTCTTGAATTTAAAAAGGACGCTGAGATAGGAAAAATGTTTACCACAGAAGAAAGAGGAAAGCTCTTACAAAAAGTGCCTAATGCGGTGAGGAGAACAGAAGAATGCAGCCCACTGAAAATGAAGCTGCAGAGAGAGAGAAACAGATCTCAAATATCCCCTCTTATCAGTGACATGGTTGGCATTGCTTTATGTGATTTATATTTCCCTCTAATTACTGTGCACATTGTTCATCACAACATAACAAAAATGAATGGTCTAGACATTTACCACAAATCCCCCAAATTAAAAAAAAAAACACAAATCTAAAAAAATAACACATAAACTAAGTTAAAAAACTATGAATCTCCTTGTAGTTACTGGAGACAAAAGAACATTTTATAAGTGTTTTCTGTACAGCTGTACGGTACTTTCATTATGGCTTTGGAAGTGAATTTTGCTATTTATCCTCCTCCTTCTTCAAATATTTTGATCTACTTCAGAGCCTCCAGCAATCTTTGTTTTCTGGTTGGAAATGTTGATAGAAATGATTCCCTGTAGAAATAGCCTTGGGAGCATCCTTACCATCTACGCTCAAACTTCCCCTGAAACCTCCTATTCAGGATTTTCTCATTCTGGCCTTCAATAATCTCTCCTCCAGTGAATGTAAACTTTTGCCTCATATTTAGTGTAATTACTTAATCAAATCCTATTTCTAGAAGGCCACAGGGCCACAACATTAATTCACTGATATAAACAGATAGATTTTTTTGGTGGATACCTGTGCTGTTAGGATGTATTACTCCGCTTAAAGGATGGAAAATAATGTGGGGGTAATTCTGTAACACCTCTAAACAATCAAATGTAAAGTGAAGTTAATCATATATTACAGTGATAATACTAATGAAAGCAGAGAGCCAAGAGAACAGACTTTGTCGCCAAACACTGTATGATGGAACTCAATGGCATGCAAACACACCGACTCATGTTTCATAGCATAAAAATTCCAAAGTGACAATTCTAATCCTTGCCCCTCTTCAAAAATATAAGCATTTGGCAGGTAGCAGAAGACTGGGCTATCCTAATTTCTGCATGCAAAATGTTCAGAGCATCTACACATATTATTTCATACTCTCTTTGAGCTGTCTAGGGAATGAGTATTAGCGTGAAAGTAAAAAAAAAAACAAAACCCAAAAACACACAAAAATAGATGTCCCTAAGGGAAAACAAAAATAATTCAAAGAATTCAAAGTTTTGCCTCAGTATACAGAAGGAGTTGGTAATATCATAATTCTTATCAGAATTTTGTACTGATAGTAAGTTTTAGTATATAATCATCATAATAAATATTTATGTATTTCACATTTATTATTATGATTATTATATAAAATACAGCTTCACATACCATTTGCTACCTTCCAAATTCCATGCTTTTCTTGAAATTATAGTTGTACATTGTGTGTGTGTTGTAAATGCTTAGTAAGAGCCGAACTGAGCAAATTCTACCAAAATTAGGGTGCCAACACGGGGCAGCTAATGGGCGAGTTACAACAATGGTACAAGTGCACAAGGCTCAGGGGAGCAGCAGCAGGCAGTTCGAGGCAGGAGACCTCGGCTGTAAGTGCTAGCTTGAGGTCTGTTGATAATGAGCTGAAATTCAGAGAAACAAAACAAAACAAAACAGGTGCATTCTGGGAATCAGACATCAAACCGTTACCTCAACAATTTCAACACTGGTATCTGAAGTCATGGAACAAATGCTTTCAAATGGATTAGTGAAGGTGATTTCCAACCTACAAGTCCCTCTCAGGGAAACAATGAAGCAGGGGTGAGGATGGATAAGATGTTCTTCAGAATCTCAATCTTCTACAATCACCCACCCTTTCTCAGGAGGCTACAGGAAGACGCACACCTTCAGAATACATGAACAAACCAAGAAAGACAGAACTTGGGATTTAACATGAAACTGAAGCCCAGGAATTTCCCAGAAAGACAAGCAAGGATGCTCCGGGAGGAGAACTGCAAGGCTCGAGCCGTATCACACTGGACACAGACAGAAGACTGTCAGGGAGATCGCCAAGAAAAAAAGTATTAATGATAGACTACCGGTGTGATATTTGTTTGTTTGTTGTTGTTATTGCAGAATAATTGGCAGACAATATTGTATTAGTTTCCAACATATGTACAACACAGTGACTGAACATTTATGTATATTACAAAATGATCATAATAATGCAGTTACCATTTGTCCCCATATCAGGTTATTACAATATTATTGATATATTCCCTGTGCCACATTACATCCCTGTGTCTTACTTATTACTGGGAGATTGTGCCTCTTAATCCCCTCCACCTATTTTGTCCAACTTCCCACCACTCCCTTCAAGCAACCATCAGTTTTTTTCTTTGTATCTATGAGTTTGTTTCTGTTTTGTCATTTTGTTTTTTCTTGTTTTTAGATTCCACATACAAGTAAAGTCATACACTATCTGTCCTTCTCTGACTTATATCAGTTTGCATAATACCCTCTAGCTCCATCCATGCTATTGCAAATGTCAAGATTTTATTCTTTTTTATGGCTGAGTAATAGTCCATTGAATGTATGTACATATGTATGTCTGTATGTAAAGAAACTGTGGTATGTGTACAAACACACACACACACACACACACACACACACACACCATTTTCATTATCCAATCATCTATTGATAGACACTTTGGTTGCTTCTATATCTTGAATACTGTAACACTATAATGAACATAAGAGTACATTTGTTTTTCAAAGTAGTGTCTTTGGGGTGCCTGGGTGGCTCAGTGGGTTAAAGCCTCTGCTTTCGGCTCAGGTCATGATCTCAGGGTCCTGGGATCGAGGCCCTCATCGGGCTCCCTGCTCAGCAAGGAGCCTGCTTCCCCCTCTCTCTCTGCCTGTCTCTCTGCCTCCTTGTGATCTCTCTCCCTCTGTGAAATAAATAAATAAATAAATATATTCAAAGTAGTGTCTTTGTTTTCTTGGGATAAATACCTAGAAGTGGAGTTGCTAGACCACATTTTTGTATACCACACCCAAAAATAAACTCAATGAATTAAAGACTTAAATCTAAGACTTGAAACCATAAAACTCCTAGAAGAAAACAGGCAGTAAGCTCTTTGACATGGGCTGTAGTGACAGTTTTGGATCTGCCTCCTCAGACAAGGACAATAAAAGCAAAAACAAACAAATGGGACTATATCACCCTAAAAGGCTTTTGCACAGCCAAGGAAAACAGCAACAAAATGAAAAGGCAACCTACTGAATTGGAGAAGATATTTGTAGGTGATATATCCAATAAGGGCTTTACATCTAAAATATATAAAGAACTCACAACATTCAATATAAAACAATCTAATAAACAATCTCATTGAAAAAGGGGCAGAGGATCCAAAAAGACATTTTTCAAAAGAAGATATACAGGTGGCCAACAGGCACATGAAAAGATGCTCAACATCACTAATGATCAGGGAAATGCAAATCAAAACCGCAGTGAGGTATCACTTCACACCTGTCAGAGTGGCTAGAATCAACAAGAAAAGAAATAATGTGTGTTGGAGAGGATGTGGGGAAAAGGGAAGTCTCCTGCACTGTCGACAGGAATGTAAATTAGCACAGCCACTCTGGAAAACAGTATGGAGGTTCCTCAAAAAATTAAAAACAGAATTATCATATGAGCCAGCAATTCTGCCAGGTATTTATCTGAAGAAAATGAAAACACTACCTGTGTGTTTATGTGGAGAGAAGTTTTATAGCGGTGTTGGCTATAATACTGATAGGTGGATAAAAGAATAAGCTAATGAGAAAATGAGGATATTTATTAACGAAGAGTTGTGGGAGAAAGGAAATATCAGGGGCAGACATTTATTCCATTTCTTTCACTGCTTGTACCCTCAGTTCCTAGAATAGTGCCTGGAACATTCTAAGCACCCAGGGATTATCTGTGGAATAAATGAGTACATGTATGATTTTACATTTTTCTCAATAAATGAAAGTCATAAAAATGTAAACTCTAAACACTGATTCAATCAAAATGTGAGAGAATTTTATTGGGAAATTGAAGGTGAGGAACTGTGTGTGAGTTGGAAAATGGAGAGGGTGAGAAAATGCAATCCTTTTCTTCCAGAGTCAGAAGATATTAGTTAATATTTAACTGAAAAAGTCAAGAAATATAAGCATATTATTAGAATGATGAAGGGAAATGTCTGAAAAAGCATGAAAGAGAGCTGTCAGTGTGGAGCACGACTACAAGGCACAGGGAGATGGGGAAAGACTTCTGTGCTTTTGCCGTTGTTCCCTTGTTTTCTTTGTTTGTTTTGTTTGTTTTTAAAGTAGGCTCCACACCCAGTGTGGGGATTGAACTCAGGACCCAGAGATCCGTGAGAGTCATGCTTATTTTCTCCTAGGTCTCTAGATTCTGTCTTCGCCTCCCCCACCCCCCACTGAAGTATAGTTGACATACAAGATTAGTTTCAGGTATACAACATAGCATTTCAACATTTATATACCTTACAAAGTGATCATCCTTATGAATTGAGCTACCATCTGACTAGATACTGTCTTAACTTGGGTTTCTCAGGAAACAGACCCTGAGAGCCAGTTTTGTGTTTGGGAAGTTTTGGGAAGGATGCTGTCAGACTCTAGGAAGAGGGAGGAGATGAACTTTAATGAAGCTGCATCAAAGACTCCAGTGGACCTCAATACTGATATAGTGCATTCTAGGTGGGAGGCCCTTCTCTGCTGTGCAGACTTGAGGCAAGCAGCTGGGTCTTTATATATCCCTCCCCACCCAACAGCCCCACGCACCACTCACTGGATATGGGCACATCCACTGGAAGGGGCTGGACTTTGGGCAAGGCGGCTTCCTTAGCCAAGGGCAGCTCCAGGTAAGGACTCAGCTGATAGCCATTGACACTCCTAGCAGATGAAGTGATGCTGCATCTGTTCCAATGTAATGGAACCTCTGCACTAAAGTAATGGAAATCTGGGTGCTGTGTCAGGTTTTGAGCTATCTGGATGCATTATTTAGATAAAAATTAAATTAAACCATCAAATCAATACATGCTTACTGTATGCATTAATAAGGTGGGCAAGTAATTTGCTACTGGATATACAGCTTTTAATGATGAAATCAGAACTTGAAACCAGGTTGGCCTGTCCCTTAAGCTCCATCAGTCATGTGGGCTGAATAATTGGACAATCTCAGAGATTCTTCCAATATCAACAGTCCCCGAAACCAAAATCTCAAGCCAATAAACAAAATATTTGCAATAAACATTGCACACATAGTCCTTGAGATGAAAATATGCTTCAAACCCAATCGTTTTATGGTAATGTGGTTTTACTACTGCCAACTTGTTAGCCAAAAAAGAGACATTGTTTAAATTTGACACTTGTCTTTTCTGAGTAGAAATTAAAGACCCATTCCAAGAGCTGAACTGTAGAAATAGAGGCGGCTGCTGCCTCTTGCCTCTGCAACTGTTAATAGCAGATCAGCATGCTAAAGTTTCTGGAGAAACTTAAAAATGAGTTTAAAAATGAGCTCAGATTCAGAAAATACCTTAGAAGCCCTACCAGACTGCCTGTTAAGGCAGAAATATATTCATTCTTCATTTCCCCAGAGCCTGGACTCTTCAGGTGCCCAATGTTTGTGTAATAGAATATACGCCCCATGAGGAAAGAGCATCTTTGTCTGTTTTGTGTTTCTGCAGACTGAGTGCCTAGAATAGTACCTAGTCCATAGTAGGTACATAATTTACTCAAACACTTGTTAATTGAATACAAATCCAACTAACATTGAAGTTACGAGTGGCACCGCAGCTATAAATTCCATTTCCTCATAAACTCAACTCCAGAAAGACAGCATTTTCTAAATCAGATTATAGTATTTTCTGTTTAGGTTAATGAATTTGCCACTTCATCAGTAGACACATGTGTTGTGATAATGCTTTTACTATGGTCCCATCTTTCCAACAAAGACCACTGTTGTGTAGTCCTCCTAAATAACAGAGCCAGAAATTACTTAGCAATCACCTTTTCTTTGAATGAGAGACAGACACTGTGGCTTACACAATACCTACATGGAGAGCATTATTTTTTTAAAGTAATCCTTTCAAAAACTTGAAATCAGCTAGGGTATGGAGGCAATTATATTATGGGAGTTACAGAGCAATGAAATTATTCTGTCCAGTCTTTTGCATAAGTGGTCAGGAATAACGTTTGCATATGTTATATCATATTGATTCTTGTAGACAGAGACTCAATAAAGACAAAAGAACACATGCAAAAATAAATGCCTAGGGCAGAAAATACAGAAGACACAGATGGAGGCATCTCTTATGGTCAGCTTTTAAGATAAAACAACAAAAATCATAAAACAAACAAACAAAATCAGAAATAAATGGAAACCATAAAACCCCATCCAGGTCAGTTCTCTTTAGCACAAAGTGTCTATTTCTACCTTGCCCTTGCTCACTGCTCCCCCATGAAATCGGCTTTCAAATGTCATCCCTTCCCCCTTGCCAAGCAGAATAGATAGGGCACTAAGGAGCTAATAATGATAATAATAATAATGAGGAATGGCCTCAGAGATATATTTCAGGTTTCTTTCTTTCTCCTTGTCTTTCTTCGGAGGACTAGCTTCCCAGCCAGTGGGGCATTAATCATCAGAACAGCAGCTTCGAGATAAAGCCTGGGTGAAATTTCATTGCGCATTATAGTGTGAGTTGTGGGTGCATGAATACGTGTCTCTCTCAGTATCTGGAAGGAGAAAGTGGAGAGGCAGAGGAGAAAAAAATCTGTCATTTTATATATTTATACTGCTCAAGATGGTCAGGACTGGTTCCCCATTGTTACTGCAGATTAAAATCATTCACGTCCTTCTGCTTTCATCAGAGGTCACCTCTCAGAAAGGGGGATAAATATTATGACAAGTTAAATTCTACCTATTTTTTTTTCCATCTGCCTCGGGGGCATGTAGCAGAGTAAGGGACAGGAGAAGGGGACAGTGGAACCAGGCCTGTCTGATGGGATACAGTTTTCTTCCTTAATCCTCAGCGGGGTACCCATTCTCTCACTTACCTAATGGTCTGGGTTAGCAGTGTCTGTTTTTGAAGATCCCTGAATGAAGTTTGGGGAGACTGTTTGGGAGAGATAGCTAAACGGATGTTATGATCACTCAACAAGGAACTAGAAATACCTACGAGATCCCTGCTCCACAAAGTGAGGTCCATGTACTACAACAGGACACCATCTAGGAGCTAGTTGGAAATGCGTCTCCTTAGGCCCCACCCCAGGATGGAATTAGGATCTCTGATTTAGGAAGGTCACCCCGGTAACCTGGGTGCACATCAGTTCCTGAAGCAGTATTCTAGCTAGCACACGCAAACCCCGAGCATCCTCTCCCTCCCTCCCTTTCTATCTTCACACACACACGTGCGCACATGCAAACCCAGACGGGAGGAGAGACAGAAGAGGCTGCATTATGTACACAAGTCAATCAAATTTCTATCAAGCCATTCTCTCAGTGGCTGCTAGCCTCCACGGGTATGGTGTGCACTGACTTCCCGAGCCGTCTCCCCACTGCGTGATGGGAAAACCAAGGAGAACCTTACAGCCTCCATTTAGCTAACAGAACTAGCTCTCTAGACAACCCAAGGCATTAATTAGAAGGTTTCTAAAGGCAGGGCTGTCATAACAGGTTCATTGTGTTTCTAATTTTTACAATCATTCAAACATGCACCAGAAAGGTATGAAAGCACATCCTACCCCTCCTACAGCCTTGTCAGAGACAGAATGGAAATATCCCATGTAAAGCCTGGCTAGCAATGATGGCTACTCCAAGTCATTTCCTTGCCATATATAAATAGAAATAAAGGGATGTATTTTAAGAAGAAAAAATAGAACCAATTCCTGAACCTCAGTTTAAAGTAGAATCATTGATTCTTTTGTACAACCCAAGAGATACTAAGTAGTTTATTTCCTACACAGAGGTGGTCATTGTGGAACCCCTTCTGAACTTTCAGCAAAGAGGGCAGATATGAAAACCATCATTATTTGTATTATAATTTTAATTATATCAGAGATATTGATTTCTCTCAACCTTAGCCATCCAATCTGTAAAATGGGTAGATAGTGCTTACAGAGATGTTATTACAGCGATGTTATTTCTGCTTATTCTTCTCCTCTCAACTTTCCTTGTCCTTCCTCCAGTTCATGTATTCACCCATCAACTGTCACTTTATGTGCAAGGCACCATACTAGATACTGTTGAAAACACTGGGAAAAAAATGTGCATCTACCCTTACACTTGTTAGACAAGGAAAGAGTGGAGACCTAGGGGTGCTAATTGCCATGTCCTAGGCCAAATGGTTAATTAGTAACAGGAGAAAAAATAAAATACAGATGCTAAAAAAAAAACCAAAACCAAAACAAAAACCAACATCAACAGGCTTTTATTAAGTGACACCAATTTAAGCCCTTGACTTTATTTTCTTAACCCACCCATGAAGCTGGAGTTATAATCTCTGTATTTCAAATGATGAAGCTAAGCTCTGTGAAGCAACACAGTCGAAATCCCACAGCTGGTAAATGAAGGTCTGCCTAGAGTCCTGGTTTTAATCACTCTTTAACCATGAATGAAGTCTCCCAATGCCCACTTCAATGCACTCTGTCCTTCCTACCGGTCTGTTTCCTTACAGCGGTCTTTGTCTACCTTGAACATGAATAATATTGGCCCCTTTCTTTTTTTTTTTAAGATTTTATTTATTTATTTGAGAGCGAGGGAGAGAGAGAGAGAAAGCATGAGGGGGGAGAAGGTCAGAGGGGGAAGCAGACCCATCAGGGAGCTGGGAGCCCGATGTGGGACTCGATCCCAGGACTCTAGGATCATGACCTGAGCTGAAGGCAGTTGCCTAACCAACTGCGCCACCCAGGTGCCCCTATTGGCCCCTTTCTCTGCCTCTTCTCTTTACAGATAAGCATTCATTCATTCATTTAACACATTTTTCTTTTCTTCAGCAAACATTACTGAGCCCCTCTTCATGGCAGGCGCCAGGCCAGGCCCTCACTGTTGAGTGATGAACTGCACAGAGATTGTTCTTGCTGTCACAGTCACGGTTTCTCATTGTATCTTCCATCAATGTTCTTTCCAAAAGATTGTGAAGACCCGTAACTGTGGAGTCAGCTGAAGCAAAAGGTCATGACCAGGAATAAATGGGTTCATATAACATACTCAGCCATGAGACAAAAACAAAAGAGGTAACAGAGAAGATAGAAGATTCCCACCAACCTATCCATACACATACGACCAGGTAAATGAGCCTCAAGTTAATTCTCTATCCATACCAATGAATAGAAGCAGTGGGTCATTAAAAAACAATCTTTATTTGCCAATATTTAAAGATAGGTTTTAGGAGAATTAAGAATTAAGTAATCTGGAAAAGGAATAAGGAGAAGAAATTGGAGAGGGGAAAGTGGGTGATATTACATTTCCAAAAGTGTCCTGAAAACTCTAAGCTCTAGAAGCAGCCCTTGTCATTATGATGACAAATAAGCCAATAAGCCCTAAACAAAGAGAATTTAAGACCAGGAGTGAATAAGGACAATCTTGCCCATCAGACACAAGGGGTTATTTCTGGGAGTCTTTATTCTTTTTGGGAGGGGAGGGGCAGAGGGAGAAAGGGAGATAATCTTAAGTAGGTTCCACACCCAGCATGGAGCTTAACAAGGGGTTTGATCTCACAACCTTGAGATCATGACCTGAGCTGAAAACAAGAGTTAGACACCTAACTGACTGAGCCACCCAGGTGCCCCGGGACTCTAAAGGCAAAAAAGAGAAGCAAAACTCCTGTGAAGGACCATCACCACTGGTCAGCTTCATCAGGGAGTGGGCCTGTGGGGGACAAGGTGCTTAGTAGTAAGATCCAGCCTATAAGTACTAAGAGGTGTGTGTACTCCCCGAGAAGGTGCCAGTAGATCCGTATGTTTTGACCACTACTGGCTGAGGGTTTACTCTGTGCTATGGAGCTCTGATACTACCTGAGATAAAGATCCTGCCATGGGGGAACTCACATACCACTAAGGAGCAGCAATAAACAGATGAATATGTGATATAATATAAGGTAGGGCTAGCTGCCAAGGCAGACAACAAGGTAGGGGGTGGTAGAGAGTGTTATTTTATAGAGGACGGTCAAGGAGGGCTTCTCTACAAGGTACCACATGGGTGGAAACTTAGATGATGTAAGGAAGTGAGTCTTGCAAATGGCTGGGAAGACCTGGTTCAGGCAGAGAAAATGGCCAGTGAACAGACACAGATAACTTGGTATGTGGAAGCAGGGCTGGCACTAATCAGGCATTCATCTAAGGTGTGACATTTAAGGGAGTGTCCCCCAAATCATTTATTCAACATATATAATATTTGACTACAATATTTTAGAGTCAATATCAATGCAAAAAAATTCCAGAATGAGCAATATAACATTTTAAATACAGAAAGGATCCAATTCTGCAACTGTACAACACTTACTCGCCTCTCCTTTATCTGGGACCTACGTTCAAGGAAGATCTAGAAGACCCATGTAGCTGGAGGCGTGTGACAGAAAATATGGCCAGAGAGAGAACAAGGAGGAGAGCCGCACATCACACAGTAAGGATTTTGGCTTCGGACTTGGCCAACTAGTAGGTCGGGTGATTGGTAAGACCACCTGGAGCATTAGAAACATTTGGGGACCTCCATAGTGAGGAGTCAAGAGCTGAACCCCGCTTTCCTCCCAGCTGTTCAGGTGGTTCAAAATAAGTTCCAGCACTTTATCAGCAGTTCTGGTAGACACTCTATCCTATAAATATTACAATCTAATTAGAGGGGCATCTATACAACTTATAAAAATTTGCAGACTTCATCTTCATTTGCAGATGAGGACCTTCTCAGAATCCTTTAAGGGACTAATCTCAGCTTTGGGAAGTGCTTATCCCATCCACTAAAATTAAAGTATTAAAGAGGGGACCAAAAGAAATGACACTATATTTTCTTCCCTGGCCCATTTGTACTACCAACATAGAGGTCTTCAAGAGGTAGATAAACTCATCAAGTGCTCCCTCTCTCTCTCTTTTTTTTTTCACCATGAAAACAATGTAATTCCTGAGAGAAAATGTCACTGGAGTCTTACTAGCTAATGAGAAAATTAGAGTCCAATTTCCTTCCCCCAAAATTATTCTCTGAGAGGGAAAAAGAAAGTACCTGCATGAGGGTAAGGCGGAGACAGAAGATATTTCTTGGCTGGCAGCTAAAGTCTAATTAGACTGACAAATCTTCAGTGCCTTCCCCAGTTATGAGGCTTGGCAGGAAAGGAACCAGCCCTGGAGCCGCACATTATGTAAGGCTGTTAATCAATATTAGTTGAGCCCTGATCCTAAAAATAAACTTCCCCTAGAGGCTCTGTTGTCTAGTGGTAAAAGTGAGGGCTTGGAAACTGTGTGGATTCCTTGTCTCACTTCTGTCAGGCTGGTGGCAGCAAGGAACATGTGGAGGGGCCCAGAGGGGATAATTCCCTGAGTAAGTATAACCATTCTTGATACAACATGATCAACCTCCTGGTAAAGCATGGTTTGGGGGATGAGGTAGACAGATTTGTCTTGTATCCCAATCCGAGACAGTTTGATTATTCAAAGAAACTTGAGAAAATTTGGTGCTCTAGCCGGTCCCAAAAAGCCACTGATAACAATGTGCTGTAAATGTGTGGGGTCATGTGTTTTGTTGAACTGCATGAAATTCTTGATATTTGACCATTTCGATCTATAAAAATGGCCATTTCACACACTTGACCCTAATAGAACGCTTTGTATGTAATAACCATTCAGCAAAGCCAAATCCCACTTCAGAAAATGAGAAAGTTTCCCACAGAAATCTCTTCCAATTGATGAGTTCAGGGCTCTGGTTCAATCTGGGACCCTCAGAGGAAGTCCTGTGTGATCATGGGGTTGTGTGGTTGTAGACAAAATGGTTCTTCCTATGCTTGGGAAAATTAAAAAAGGGAGAAACTTTGTTTAAAGGGGAACAGGGAAGACACGCCCTGACACTTATTATCAATTGCAGAGCCAAGAGGAAGAGAGGGAACTTGCCAGTCTATACTATCATAGCTACTACTTTACTTTCCCAGGAGGAGGAAGAAAGGCTGTCTATCCCCACCCCCCACAACAAACAGCCCAGTCAAGGAGAGACTGCCACAACTCAGCCAATGAAAAGCCACCACAGTTTGAACTCCCAGTTTACTTCAACACACCTGCTGTTTGTTTATAACACCCTTCCCAACTCCCTCCTTTCCTCTATAAAAGAGCTGTCCTCTCCTTTGTTCTCCAGACTTGCCTATGGTTTTGGCAGCTTGCTCCCAAACTGTAATTCTGTTATTCCCAAATTAACCCATGTTTGCTAGTAAAATAACGGATAGTTTTATTTTTAAGGTTAACATGCTCATCCAATCACACAGGAAATCTAAGCTTTATGAGGATCTGTGAGTTCTAGGAGAACCTCTTGGTTTGAAGTGGTTTCCTAGTGTCTAGGATTTAGTGAAAACTTACAGGTAGGTCATGGTCTAGGTTCATTTTACGCACAGTTGTATTTATTACTCACGACCATGGAAAAGTACTTCATTTTACAGAGAATGAAACCAAGGCTTAGAGGGGCTAATTGACCTGCCCAGAGATACACAGCTAAGTAACTGGAAGAACCTGGAGTCCAGCCCAGGAATTCTGACTTGAGAGTGCACCCTCTTCTCTCCCACACACTGGAACTCTATGTGGATTATGCTGTATGATGGATCATGTTTTTAATCACAATTGTTTTTCTTTGTTTTGTAATAATCAATATCAAGGCTGAGGTGTGTTTTTCGCTAGCCCCAGTCTAAAACTGAAAGTAGACCAGGAGGAGGAATTTCCATAGAGGTACAGCTACAAAGCCTGAAAAAGTGGCTTGCTTCTGGAGTTTTTCGAAGTTGTTCACATTCAAGTGCCAAATTTATGAGTTTGAGGTAAGAATGAAATCTCACAAAACTCTCAAGTCTTTCATTTCTACTATTTATCAGGATAGTTCCAATCCAGCTGAGCATTGTGATTTTCTGGTAATGGGCAGCTCTAGCCAATGTCAAGGTGACTTCACCAATGCTCAGCACAGAAAAAGTGGGTCACGGTCAGTATCCTGCTAATAGCTTATAAAGGATTCCAAATGCTGATTTGCTCAGAACACACTGAGTTCTTTCTTTACTGATAACAACTCAGTCTGGAGGCTTAAGGTAAGAGAACACCCATTATCTTAGGAACTATTTTCCTCTTGGCCCTTTCCTGCCTCACAGGAACATTTTGGTCTGGGTGACTGCAAGTCACCAAAGATGTTTATTTCTCACTTTTGCCTTCTCTCCTGAATGGGGATCAAGGAATTTGAACATAGACTGAGTTGAACTTTTCTATCATGATAGTAATCCTGACACTGAGCTCAGTTGTAATATAAGTGCCTGCTTACTGGCTGGACAATCCCTGGAAGTAAGATGCACAGGGAATCCAAGGCAGTTCTCCTTTCTGGGTCCTCTACCAAATGGGGGAGTTTGGGGCCAAGACTCTCAGAATCTGGCTCTCTTGCTTCTCACAGATCTCCCCTATGTATTCTTTGTTCTAGTTGGATTTTGCTATCATCCCTGACTTTGACAACATCGCTTCTGACATTTAGCCAACCTGAGATTTATTTCTCTTCCCCATGTATCCAATTATACTCATTCTATAAGGCCCAGTTCCATTCCCACCTCATTCATGAGATCCAGCCAAACCATCCCATACAATTCCCTCATTCCCCCCACCTCCAACCATTTGTAGGTCACTACCTCATATTGACTGCTAATGTCAAACTCCCTGATGGCAAGGATCCTGGATTTTTTTTCTTTGCAACCTTAAAAACACATGGATAGATAATTTCATAACAGAACATATTCTCTGAGGCCTATAGAACTCCAGGTTGGTTTAAAATGGAAGAAAAAACTAAAGATGGGATGTGAGCTATCAGAGAAATCCATTCCTGAGAACTTAGAAACTTTTCAGTTGCCAGGACTGATTTCAGCCTCCAAATTCTATCCTGACCCTCCTTTAAATCTCTATCCCCCCAAAACCTCCCAGCCCCTACTCTGAACTATAGCTACTACTGTCAGTAGAAGCAGCCCCACTTTCTAAGGTAGATCCTTGCTTGAAAGGATATTGACTTACATACCAAATGTTGGGGATAGAATAAAATAATAAGGTTAAAACATATTTAATCTTACTCTTCAAGATGTACCTGTTTAAAGCATTTTACATATGTTAACTCAGTTAACCTTACAGCAATCCCATGATATGAGCAGTATCCTGGTAGTACCCCTCCCTCCAATTTTACAAAGTGGTTGACTTAGGTTAGTTACAAATTCTTGCTATCCTCCCATCAAGAAGTGAGGTTTATGTTTCCTTTCTCTAAAACTTCAAAACCTGGAAAAACTTTCTCTAGGAGCCCTGAACCTCCATGAACTAGAAACTACATAGAGAGGTACATGGACCCAGCTGAGTCCACTGTTTCTAGTTAACTTGCCAAGACACAAGGTGTGCGAATGAAGCCAGACTCTTTACACCAGAGCAGCCACTGAGTGACCTCAGTCAACTCCCTGTGGGGCAGAAGAATAGCCTTGCTGAGCCCTGCCCAAATGTCTCAGCCACAGAATGTGAGATCCAATGACACAGTTGTTATTCTAAGCTACTAAGTTATGGGGAAATTTGTTTCCTAATGATAGTTAACTAGAACATATGCAACTTGCTCAGAGTCTCTTAGCTAATGTGAAGAAGATCTAGGTTTTAAACCCAGCAGCCCAACTCCAAGTGCATGCATTTAATCACTGCTCTAGCCTTACCACTGAAGAAAAATTAAAATTGTCCAAAGCACACTTTTCATTCTGGAGGGAAAACTGCCTGTAAGCCATGCCACTTCTGGTTGTTAAGTGATGATAAGGTATGTTAGAAGGCCTATTTTGTTTTCTAATTTATTCAATAAATATTTATTGAGCACCTACCTTTACTTGAATACTACCACTCACCCTCCTGCTTTCTCAATCTTAACTTTTTTTTTTTTTAATATTCAGGGGAGGACCTAGACACACTCTTCTTTTTTTAAAGATTTATTTATTTTAGAGAGAAAGTGTGCATGAGCAGGGAGGCAGAGGGTCAGAGGAAGAAGAAGCAGACTCCCCACTAAGAGGGGAGCCTGACCCAGGGCTCCATCCCAGGACCTTGAGATTATGACATGAGCTAAAACCAACAGTTGGATGCTTAAATGACTGAGCCACCCAGGTGCCCTTAGACACACTCTTCTTAATATAGGGTAAAGACCTGATGCTTGGAGACATGGCTGTGAGTAATTTAACACAGTCCATATGATCCACAAGAAGTACTGTAACAAACTGGAGTATCAGAAAGATCAACGTAGTGATTACTTCCCGGTGGCTGGAGCATTGGAGAGCCATGTCAACTCAAAAACTATTAGTTTATGTTCATACACAGGTAAGAGCAGCCCTGAAAGCGCTTTGCAGTTTTCCTTTGATCTGAAATCAACACAAACCAAAGTGAATCAGAAACAAACTACTCAAATGTTTTCTTGGTTTATGCTTCAAGAAAGAACCAGTGGATTATTGTATAGCCAGATGGTTTTACACCAAAGGAAATCAGAAACGAACTACTCAAATGTTTTCTTAGCTTACGCTTCAAGAAGGAACCAGTGGATTATTGTATAGCCAGATGGTTTTATACCAAGGTTTTTATGCCTATTTTACTTCTCCTAGGATAGTCTAATTTTAGGACAACCCTGTCTATCAAGGCTATCAAAGCAAAAGTGGACAGAACAGAGTATCATCTGGAAAAGGCTATCAGATTTCACATGGGATTGGCCTGGTAAACGTGAAATCCAGCCCCCCCCCCCACTTCTTTTCCCAAATTTTTATGAGTCCACTTCACTAGAGAATGTTAGCTGGATTTCAGAAAACAAATGAGAACTTCTGAGACTGACCTTCCTCACCCAAAGTCTTCAGAGTCTGGGAATTGTCCTAAATCTTGTGTCCCCAGTCCCAACACAGGCTTGATGTAATCGGTACTTGAGATCAGAAAAGGGTTGGAGACAACGCAGGCTGCTGAGATTTTATGGAGCCCAGGGCAAAGTTCTTTTTTTAATTTCTTTTTTTTGTACTTTCAAGTTTTTATTTAGGTCCCAGTTAGTTAACATACAGTGTAATTGTAGTTTCAGGAGTAGAATTTAGTGATTCATCACTTCCATGTAATACCCAGTGCTGACCACAATAAGTGTTAGGGCAAAGTTCTTATGGCTAGTTGGCAAGGACAGAAAGTCCAAAATCCCTGGCATAAAGTAATTTCCTCTAGCTAATCTTTACAAAGAATATGGAGCTTTTCGATCCCTCATCCCAGTCTAATCCAATTCTGCTAGTCTGTTGTCTTTTCTCTTAGAGTTTGCATTTACACACCCTTAAGAACAAGAATGTCCACAGATTTATAACGCCACTTTATAGCCACAGTAGAAGCAAAGGGAAAGATATGTAGATGAAATCCAATTATCACTGGACTCAGGAAAAGAAACTCTAAGGGGAGGCTGTTAGAGAGGGCATGCTCCAGCTGTCCACATCTTTCAAAATGACAACAGATTCTATGATGTTCGGAGTCGTAATCACTTGCAAGACTTTTGTGCCTTGTACCCTGCTCTCCTCTGGACATTTTGGCTTTCTTAGTTCTTGGAAAGACTCACACAGTGTTCTCCTATTTGTGTGTTTGCTGCAGGAGGAAAAGCCAAAAACCGGTAATTGCCATGGCTTAGTCCCTGAACCCCTATGTAACATTAAATCCTCCCGAGGTCAGTAAAAATTTGGCCTTGAAAAAGACTACAGGACCAGCCACTCCTATGAAGAAAAAGCCATTTGTTCCTCTGCTTCCCACAGAGTTAGCGGAATGTATTATGACAGAAACAGAACAAGTCTGCCAGGACCTGGGCAGACAGAACTATCCTTTCACCAACCATAAACAGATCTGCTCTTGAGCTATAGAGAGTCATAATAGAAATATATTTATTTCTTTTATCTTTTATTCCTTTTATCTTCTTTTCCGTGAGTAGAGTGAAGTGTCAGGAGTTATTGCTTTAATATCAGTAGAGACGAAGCTATTTCTTTTTTGAGTGTGTACGTAGGTATCCACGTAACGGTGCACACAACTATATGACTATTATGCTAACTTGGTTCTTAGTAGCCTTTCTAAAACACATAAAATTGGCCTGATAACATCATCATTGCATACAGCCTCAAACTATTCCCGTGGAATCATGTAAGGAGCTGTCAGGGTACTTCTGCTCAAAGAAAAGGGAAAAGGAAGACAACATTTCACCTCTACTGAGCTCACATAAACTTAATTCAGAAGAATGAGAACACATAGGGGGCTTAATTGATAATTGACTTTACGTTTACAATGCCCACTGAAATCAATGGGAGGGTGATGTCAAAGACTCAATTGGGCCCCTGGATAAGGTCTTAGAACTAAGAAACAGAAAGGACAAGTACTGATCTACTGAATCTTCTATAAACACTAACTAGACTTGGGGTAATTTCCCCAGAAGCAATTGGAATGTCTTATTTTATGCCACAGCACTTAAGGCTAATAACTCGATTAACCTCCTATCCCCTACTAACCAGATTTATGAAATGCCAAGGGAGTCAGCAAAGCATTAAGCTTTAGCTTGAGTATAATTACTTTTAAGTGAAAAGACAAAACCATTACCACAAAACTAAGGACTTCTACATAGATAAACTCAGACCTTCACAATTTCTAAAGTAATATAGGATCTTGGTCAAATATAAAAGAAATGAAAAGGATAAAAAATAACAAGTGATTGATCAACACTTACTACCAAAACAAAGACTGCATTTTATAAGCATTAGTTGAACCTCTAGCTTCAACTGCCCTTTATTTAATGCTACCCATGGGCCTCAAAACTGAACAATTCGTGTTTCAGCAAAGCCACTGAGAGGATGTGAATAGAACTGAACTAGGATATAGTCCCTCCCATGATAACAAATTTTCCTTTGCCCCTTTTCCCTTTTTACTATTGAAAAGAAAAGTAACGAAATGAAAAGGAGGCGTATTTCATACTGAAAGTGTTAGCCATTGCTCATTTTGAGTAACAGCTTTACAGTTTCAGCCATATATACGATAGAAATAATAACACGAGTGCACGCAAAACTTTTATAACTTCTTTAGCAATGAATTTGTCTTTCTCTACTCCTAGATCTTATTACTATGAGCATCTGTAGGCATCCTTCCTACAAACACAGTAATTCAGACTCTTTAGCAACATAGCAATACCGACCTTATAGTCATGTCTCAAAGACAAAAAAGCAGAATCAATTAGGAATTGGAGAAAGGCTTACCTGAATGCTTGCTGTAGAGCGATTTTTGCGGGTTGTGGTAGTAGCCATTGTAGTGGTGGTTTCCATGACAGTGGTAGACATTTCTGGTGGCATGGAGGTCGTCTGTGTTGTTCCCAAGATTGACGGGACTTCTCCCACCAGTCGGACGCTTCCATTGATTATAATATTGGGGTTGTTCTCAGCCGCCATGTTCAGTACTTTCAAACCATCATAATAGAGCCCAGAGAGCTGGCCTTGGAAGAGACGTCCTTTGTCTTTTCCACCGATGGCTATTTGCGCCTGGGTGTTGAAGATGGTTAACTGCCGGCCTAGTGGGTTGGGTGGAGGAAACATTATTATTCTCATATATTATCTCTCTTTGCCTTACCTGGTCTGAATGGACCAGGCATCAGAACAGGCTTCCTTGAGCAAACGAAGGGGAGAAAACTGGATAACAAAAATTCAATAGGTATCAGCAAGTAACATTTCACTATGTTTATCTCTTCCACTGTCTAGCTGAATATCCTAGATAAGCTGAATAATTGAGTCTCTAGTTCATCATTGTGAGGAAAGAGAAATCTCGGTTCAATGATCTGCAGTACTTCAGTCTTCTTGGGTATGCAGTTGTGGATGACAGAAAGGAACGCCCAAATCAGGTAATGACAGTAATAAAGCATAAATACCTATTGCACTAATTTGCACCCTATAAAGGCACGTAATGGCAACTAAAGAGAATTCTACATGGCAAACAAAAACTGAGTGAGGTAACTCAGAACATTAAATTTAAAAAGTAGGACTGATAATTAACTGAAATGAAGTGAAATTCCAGTTAAAAGACTTGGATTCATCACATACTTGTAGAAATGAAGTTAACCCTCCAAACACCTCATTTCCTAGAAATCTTCATAATCCATAAATTCTATCTACACTCACTGTTTAATAAACATCATGACAGATAATTTCCTACCTCTTTTAATGTGGGGGAGGGATGGGATTATGGTCAAACAACTATCTCTCTCCCTAAAACATGGGAAATAAACAAGCATTGATAAAATTTCTGGGGTAGGGGAAAGAAAAAAATGTCATCCCAAATCAGTGAATTTAAAAAAAGGGGATGAGTATTCATGAAAAAGCAACACATAAAATTCCTTAAAACGATAGGTATGTTCACGTGTTGAAAACTATCAGTAGTTCAACTTATTTGGAGTTCCCATTTGGGGAACCATTTGTGCTTCTGTGAATAGAAAACTATCAGAATGAAATCATGACAGAATAGAGTTTAGAATAGTGTAACTCAATTTATCTTCTTCCCAAATACCCCTACTTTAAAAAGCCTCTTTTAAGTGCTAGATCCTTCCCAGAAAAACCCGAACAGCTTTTTAAGGCTAAGACATTCTATGCTATTATTTCTTCAGATTATTTCCTTCTGCTTTTCCATATGGAGATGGGGGAGAAACTTATTAATGGAATTAAATATATCCTTTTTGAATGTTTCTTCACTTAAGTCAGTAATCAAACAATATTCCACTCATTCTTAATCTAATCACTTGAATTATTTTAGCTATAAACAGCTGGAATGTTCTGTTATTCCTGCCTGCTTATTAAAAGGGAGTCTATTTTCTATTTTTATTTATTTTTTTAAGATTTTATTTATTTATTTGACAGAGAGAGATTACAAGTAGGCAGAGAGACAGGCAGAGAGACAGGAGGAAGCAGGCTCCCTGCCGAGCAGGGAGCCCGACGGGGCTTGATCCCAGGACCTTGAGATCATGACCTGAGCCGAAGGCAGAGGCTTAACCCACTGAGCCACCCAGGCGCCCCAAGGGAGTCTATTTTTTAAAGGACTGTTTTCGCCCTCACAATCCCTAATATGAATAGAGGCATACTGTCTTTAAATCTCTGTGATGATTAGTTATTCTTGAATTTCTAGTGTATAATGTTAAATGCCTTCTGAATGTATAACAATGAATGAAATGGAAGAGTCAGAGAGGGGAAAATGTATCTGCTCAGAAGGAACTCCTTATACAAAAGTCAGTTCTGCTTATGGGGTAACTCTTAAGGGCATATTAGTCAAGAATGATTTATGAATAATACCTTTTTGGAAGCTTCAAACACTGCAGTATGGAGAACTGGCCAAAGAGTTTTGTTATACTGAAAATGATCTGTACTCTGTAAAAATATTTGGAGCATGTAAATGGAATCTGTTGGATTCGATAACAGAATTGTCCAGCTCCTAAGGGAACAATCCAAATAGATCTAATCGATTCCCATTATTTTCCCACCAATTCCTTCAGTGCCCTGTGCACATGCATCATTGCCAGTCCTTTGGCCTCTCATTTCTCACGTAAGATGCAGCAAAATGTTCAATGCACAATAACACTGGATGATGGCTTGGAGCTCAACTCTCTTTACTGTCATTTCTTTGACAACAGCTTTTTGTAGGGGGCCTACGCTTACTGCAAAAGAAATGTCATGATAGAAGGGGAGAATAATACACCCTCAACCTTGCACTGACTTTTGTGGGCAGCTTAATAAAGAAGGAACTGCCTAGAAGGAGACCTCTACGACTCAACCCAGTCGCTTATACCAGATAGCCCCAATGTGAAGCTATCCCTTCCATTCACATAACTGTTGGCCAATAATAATATTTATTCATCTCATTTATGGTATATGCTCTAGCACTGGTGGTCAGTGAACAGGGATAGCTAGTTATAGGTAAGAAATTTTATATTTCTCATATTTCTGAAAGTACTTCACCTCTGTAATGATCCTCACCTTATTTTCCTAGTGACATTATTCTGCCAGTTATTACAAATAAAAAAGAGGGTCAGGGAGAATTGAAATGCAAAGTTGAATTACACTGGCTAGAAACGAGGGATCTCCTTCATTCCAGGTGCCACAGTGTACTGCAGAAAATGGTCTCTGCTTGTTCAAGACTAACCCAAGCATGGAAAAGGGCAAGACATGTTTTCTGGGTGGCAGGATGAAGCCACTGCTCCATGTCTGGTTATTGCTGCATTCCCAGAGAGATCTAATGATCTCTTGAGAACAAGACGCTGGTGGGGTGAAATAGGGAAGTTGTCTATCCTTCAATTTTCCATCATGCTATAGGAAGTGTTTGGATTTTTGTTTGCTTCTGTTTCATGGTCTATTTGTAGATAGATTTTTTTGCATTTTTGTTTTTCTTCTGTTTCAGGAATCTTTCCTAGCCCTCTGTACCTTGGCTTAGGTAGTTTAAGAGTAAAACTGGCAGTCACTAAAGTAATAGTGGGACACTCTCAGTCTCTGCCAGCTCTTCCTTTGATCAATTGACCTCTCTCAACTAAGCAGGAGTAAGTGAATAACTGAGAACTGGCAATCACTACCCTTTCCCTCGAAAGGGTTATTATAAGGGACAGACTGGAGTAAGTTTTATCACTTGCCCAAGATTTCTCAAAATCAACATCAGATCTCATTATTGTCATTCATTATGATCAATCATGTTTTTTATAATAAGCAACTATGATATCTATAATCAATATCCCAATCTAAGAATCGTTCTGTCATCCATAATACTCAATTTGGTTATACTAGTACAGGGTTTGTAGCAGGTTACTTTCTGTTTTGTTTTGAGTACCCACCTTCTTGGAAGTCGTTATTGTTACCTCATTTGGATATCAAGTTCACATACTGCTTAAATTAAATCTTTGCACATCTCCACTCAGTGTTGCACAAAGACTAATTAATCAAACCTCAGAACACCCTTGGGGAATAGGCAGTATTATTTCTCCTCTCCTCAGATGGGAAATCTGAGATATAAAGAGGTTAAGTGGATTGTCTAAGGTCAGAAAGTATCAGTCAATAGTAGACAGAGCCAGAAAACAGACTCAGGAATGCTGTGACCCAGATCTCTTCTCCAATGACAAAAATAACTCCAAAGAGGCATCCCAAGTGCTTCCTGAGATGTCTGCCTATTCATCCTTCCCTCTTTACCCTTTTTTTTAACTTGTTGTCTTTACAAGGTTTTTTGGTATATATTTTCTACTCCTTTTGAGGGGAAGGTTAGCTAGACAGAGGAAGGGGTAAAGCAATAGAATGAATAGATGTTACTCACCAAAGTATTTTTTAAAAAAGTAATTTCAGTTAAAAGAGTGTAGAAGAGAGAACCTCCAAGTTTGGAAATAACCATTTTCAATATTATATGCATATATACATACATACATCTCTGGTTAAGAAACTAGCAAGCTGCCCTCCATCCCACCTGGCCCACCCTTCCCCCTGGGTTTGTTGTCTATTTGAAAGCAACCTTCTGTATGAAAGCCAACTGGTAACAGTGCTATCAGAAGGAAAACTAAAAGCCTACTCATAACTTTATAATGGTTTATACAAATGAAAACGCCTGGCATGCTCTTAAACTTAGACTTCAAAAGGCGATGGAGTAAAAGAAAATATTATTAACATAAAATTGAAAGAAAAAAAAGTTCTCTCAGGCACATGAGACTCAGACATGCATCTAGTTTTCTTCTCCTTTCTAAAAAGTGAGGCAATCAGAGTCTTTAATGTTAAAGGGACTTTATGAGCTGGTGATTACAAACAAAATTATTTGCTTTTTAGAGTTATTCTTAATTTATTTTTAATTAGACCACATACGTTAAAAACAGGGCAAACAGTTAAGACTCAGTGAGGATTTTCCGTGTTTAAGGGTCTAAATGTTGTCACTCAACTTAAAACGGTAATTAAGTTTGCTTACGTTGTATATTAATATATTCCATTACTTTTTATGTATAACTCAATCAAATCTCTACAAATTTTAAGAACTCACTGAAGGTCTTGAGATAAGAGTAGCTTGTACTGGCTCGGGAAAGAAGGGAATAAATAGCTTCCAGAAACAGAGAATTTTCTCCATTGAAAGATAACAGTTTACATCCTAGCAAACAGAAGCCACACAGAAAATTCTAACATCAGGAATAACCGCTGCCCTCTTTTATTAACAAAGTGGTTGTTTTCTTCAGCAAATCAGAACTGCTGTTTTGCCTTTCATGAGCCTTTCTTTTCCAACTCATTGTCTTAGCCACTTGCACTTTTGTTGCATAAATATCAAACACAGAAGGGTATTACACAACCAGAGTGTAAAATAAGCTTTGCTTTTTTTTTTTTTTTAGTTTCAGCCAGCAACTAGGACACAATTAACCTCTTATGAAACACTTTTGCCTCTGTAAGTTTGAATCTAAAGGCAAAATTCATCTTTCTCATTCTTTCTTCATTTAAAAGCAAATGTTAGAAAACACTGCTCCCCTTATAACATTTGTCTTAAGCAGTTTAAGTTACAAGAGTCGATCTGATGATGTTTTTTTGTTATCCATGCTAGAGAGTAAAGCCAAAACAGCCTCAAGATGTAAGTTTAAAGAGTACTTTTGAAATTTCTTTAGAAAGCTTTGGTATAAGATGTAATTTAAAACAAATTAACAAATAATGTCATGCAGTGGTTAAATTGCCATAATACATTTCTTTTTTAGAGGTTCCTGGAATTTCTTGTTTGTGGTTGTCACGCTGATAGCAAGCTAGATGTTAGTCCCTTTAACTGTATTTTAATGGCAATGTATTATAGCATGATTTATCAACATATGGCAGGTGGAAGCTGACACAAATTATAATGAAAATTAAAACAGTCATTTATGCAGCAGGCGATTATCATTTAAGGAACATTTATTTGCAGGCTTTAAAAATGAGGGTTTAGAATCAAATGATTTTAAAATGAAAGTTTTAACGACGGTTACCTTTTTCCTGCAGCCACTCCTCTACGGGCCGGTTATATTTGAAGGGGATTTTCTGTTTTACCATTTGGAAGCGTTCATTATCAGTGTTGCCTTTAAAGTTTAAAAAACAGCTTAAAAAACAATCTGAAAAGTCAATACGTCATTAAAAAACATCCTAGGTTTTTGGTTTGTTTATGAAGTTTTTAGAGATAGATATCAATTTATCTTTAGTAGAGGTGGAGTTGAAGTCACTCTGCCCTTGGTTGACAGGTTTGAGGTCAGGCCAGTCCTAGCTATGCTGTGCTCCATCACGTTTTGGAAATGTGGCATGGGATGGGAATCAGTAAGAGCTTTGACCATTTATAGAAATAGGTTTACCTTCACTCTCCTCCATCTCGCCCCAACCATATCTTAATTGGGTCAATGGAGGCACAAGGATTTTCTTGGTCTGTGAGTAATTTACCTGCCAGACCAGCTTCAGACCCCTATGGGGCCCCCCACAGGGCCTGTAGGGGGCCCCCCAGTGTCTTATTCACGCATGATCTTCTCTCATGGTACTGTACCACATCAGAAGCATGGGGTCATGTACTTCCATATTCTCCTCTCAAGTGTTTATAACTGCTGTACCTTCTCGCAGAGGGAAAAAGACAATTTAAGCCTTGAATGGCCAAGGGAGACTTCTTACTCCATAAAGGAGACCCTCGCATCCTACCAGCTATATTAAATAGATGGAGTCTTATAGATGGTTCTTTACATTTCTATTCCTCTGCCCAGACTTCTACATTTTTAAAGAAGACAATCCAAGTAAATACTTGTAAATCAAAGCAGCTATAAATACAGGGATAGAATATTAGCAAACTTTTAAGCACCTACATTTTATTACTACTAACAGATGCAAGCTCTACATGTTTATCTAGTCTCTCTCCCTTACATTTCTATGAGAAGTCCTTTCTGAACAAGAATCTATTCATAAAGCTTGTTTGGGATAACTTCCTCCAAGCACGAAATACCTAATTAGTTTCAAGGCTCAGACATAATGCCCCCTTATTTCTTCTGTAACTGTTGTTACCACCCCTGGATGGTTTGTCTAATTAGGACAGATTTGGAGGGCAGTATTGTGGAGATATACCCCTAATGAATATGCTTCAAATCACAAAATAATGAAGCTATGCTTTGGGAACTGTTCTATCTCATCAACCAACCTCACGGTGATCAGGCAAAAACTAGTAAATTCTAATTCATGACTTTTCACTCATAGCCCTATACTGGAATTTAGGGAATGCCATTCCAAGTTGCCAACGTTAAAAATGAAATAAAAATCTCAAAACAGGTGTCTTGGAAATCATTTACAAAGAAGTCTAAAGCCAGAAAGAAGGTGAAGATTAAAATACAGCATCAGGCCAAGTGAGTAGAAGGTGACCATGACATTTCAATCTTAGGGCCACCTTCCAATAGGACTTATTACTGATGGAGAAGATTCCATATGTGACTAAACTGGTACCTGTTTCCATGAAGTGCAACATGGGAAGGGGGTGGCCATGCTGGGAGATGTTTCCAAGATTCCCCACTCATTTCTGCTACGAACAAATGATTTCAAGAACCTGACTCATTCTTATTCCTAAGGAATAAAAAAACTAGTAACAAAAACAGCAACAACAAAAACAAAGCTCACGAAAGAGACAACAATGGATCTGTTTCCAGACTACATCACGGGATCTTAGTTGGCTGGGATAAAACATAATATATTAACATATCAAAGGAGAAATGACAATAAATGGAGTATTATTTCTCATAGAAAAAAAGAGGGAGGAGAGGGTGTAGGTAAAGAAAAAAAACCAGGCAATTTCTAGGTGTTTCAATAAGCTCATGGTGAAATAAATTAATTTTATCTGTTAATGTAGTTACCAATTAGAGATTATTATAATGATCCTCCCTGGTAGATTTGGGGATTCAGAACTCTATTAATCCAAAATGAAGTTGGGTATATTCTCACATGTCTTCATAGAAAAGGAGCATGCACTTTTCTGAAAAGAACCTATATCTCGTACTCTTAATCCTACCCTAAAGAAGACAGATAACAGAAGGGATATCATCCATCTTCATAAGCTTTGACCCCTCTCAAGTTTTCGTTACAACAAAGTATTACACTGAAAAATGGCAAATGGGAGTGCCAGATTCACCTTAAATATATTCTATTACTTTGGGTTTGCTGTAACTGTGTTGGCTACAATATTAAATATAGTGATAACCTTCACTCCACTCACTGTGGAATGGATTAGTGAAGTCAGTAGCAAATATAAAGCTAAATATTCTTAGAAACCTGAAGGCAAAATATGAAGTATACAAAATTCTCAACCATCAGATACATGCACTAAATTAAATAAGAAGATGTGATGATTTACTTCCTTGGGGTACCTAGGGGCTCTTTGTCCTCCTAAGCATCCCCTCCCCATACACTCTCTTTCAAACCTGAAGCTCCACAGGAAATCATTTTGAGGCATGGTACAGGTCAGAAAAAGAGAAAAAAGTATGTTGGATAATCAATAAGTGATATGTCGGGAGGACAGCATAGCCATGATTCAACCTTAGACCCATTGGAAAGTGAAAGAGAGAGAGAGTCATTCTTCTCCATCTCAGCTTTAAAGACATTTAGAAAAAATTTTTAAGTTTTCCACACCAGATTCATAGTGTCTGGCACTACAGATAGTGATCTTGCATCCTGTTAAAAGTTGTGAAAGATGGAAGGTCATTTGGAAAACCAAATTGGTTTAAATTGCCACATTAACATTGTTCTTAGTCTCTTTTCATGTTCTTGTTGGTTTTTATTTTAATTTATCTCAAACATTAGTAAGAACTTTTTTAAGAAACATGTGCATGAGAATGAGTTCATTTGCCCCAAGCCCATTTTGCTAGACTGACTGAAAAGTAAACAACCTTCGAAATGTAAGAATTCATACACAGGGACTACTCTGAAAACTGAGCAAACCTTCTCAAATTCATATACGTTCATATTAAATCCTTAATGACATTCAGTTGTACATTTCATATAGCAACCAGTATGAAAATTTGAACAAAGAGTGAAATCAATTCTTCAACAGGAAGTGATGATACCCTCAAAAAGAATGGCGTTATGAGTAGTAATGTCATAATGTCACTAGAAAGAGGCATATGTGCGTTACTAATTAGACCAAAATATAATGACCGCACTTCTCAAACACACTGAGAAATCTATAAATTGCACCATGAGATCTTTAAAGAGATGTTGCCTAAATTACTTATATGGATCTGACACTCACATACATAGAACTGAACTTTAGAAAAAAGCAAAAACAAAAAACAAAAAAACTTAGTTATCTTACTATGTTTAAGTTGTGTGTGTGTGTGTGTGTGTGTGTGTCCATACATTTTTTTTTTTATCAGAAGTTGAGTTTTTTAATGCCACTGGCCTCCTACATTCATTTGCATTTGTATCATTGGTTCTAATACCAAGTATTTCAACTCCCGGAGACCCATCTAACATGCACTGTTGAATTATAATATTGTGAAGAGCAGAATACTCTGAGGTGAAATTATTAAGGCCCAACTGGTTCACACAGAGCTCCAACCTTTATTCAGAAATGCCTCATGTTTTCTACATTTGAGTGAATCCATTTTGGATAAAAAAAAAGAACAGAGTAAGGAAGGCAAAGAAAGCAAGTTGACCCTCCAGCAGTTCCCCAATACATCAGTCTCTCTTGGCGGTCCCAAAGGAGTAAAGCTGCAATATGTTGTCAGTCCCAAAGGAATGAATGTTTTTTAAACAGAAGGATAGAACGACAGAACTTCTGAATAGCACAGAAAATGACTTTTACGAGACCTTTATTATCATTATCTATTGGTCTAAGCCCAGACCCTATTCATTAGCTATTATATTTATTTTCTTTCAGCCATTATCAATACAGCACAGGAGTTAGGACCATGGGCTTTGGAGACAAATTTGGCTTTGAGTTCTAACATTAGCATTTAGTAGATGTGTGATCTTGTGCAAGAGACTTGGCCTCAGTTTCCCCATTTCTCAATCCACCATAGGACTTGTATAGAATAATAAGAGGTAGAGTACATAACCCGGGCTATGAAAAATACTCATGTCTTAAAAACTATTATTAATATGGGTCAGTTCTTCCTAATGATCTAAGGGAAGCACAAAGGTTCCAGGGTGTACTTCTGTGACCTCAGAACTTTATCAGGCCTCCACTCAAAACATGGCCATATTCCACTTGGTCCCACAAAGATTATCTTTTAAAGATCAACGAGCCATAGAAAGTGAGACATCTTAAATATCCCCTAAATCTCCTAGCTGTTGCTTTTTATATTTCTGAGTCTTCTAAAATATACTTAGCTAACCCCATTTCCAAAACAAAGTGGGTTTCTAAAACCACTGAAAGTAAAAGAGCAATTCAGGCATTGACAGATGCGATTTCTTGGTTCAGCCACAGATAATGATGATCTACTGCTGCTAAGTTGAGGAAGAGTGTCTTAAAGGTTCTGGCAACTTGCACCAGGCTGGCAGAAAATGCTTTCTTGCAGGTAGCCTATAAATACCATATGAAATGTTGTCAAGCACATGGACATGCTAATAGGAATACTGTAACAACATTCATCTGTGCAAAATTAATGCCAGAGGTATTTTTTACATTTTGAGTCCTAGAATAAAAGAAAAAAAAAGTTTTCTTTATTGCTTTGTTGACACTAAAAAATGAGACCACGGGTCTAATGAACAGTCAAAGAATGAATACTATGTATTAGAGCCAGAGGCAAGAGAAAATCAATGTGAGCAAGCTCAAGCAGGAGGGCATTTCAGAGGTTCTTACAATGTCTCTCTCCCCACAGAACACTTTGTGAGTTTCAAAGAAAATATAAGACACTAAAGAAAAGGAACTAATGAAACTTTCTAAGCTTAGCTCTGGTCCTGTTCCTGATGTTTACCCAGATGAACTCTCCCGAGTCAAAAAGGGGGCTGTTGTGCTACCCAAAGGGCATCTAGAATGTTTGGCCACTTGTAAGTGATGGATGGACCTCAACAAAAAAACCGAGTATCTGTTATTTATAAAATGCCTTCAACCAAAGAGCTCAAAATGCAATTATAAGCATCATCTCATTAATCCTCAAATACACCTTTGAGGTTGAAGGAAAAAGAACTATTTATATGGTATGAGCCTTGATCCTTTCATGTGCCAAGGTGAAGAAATTAATCTCTTAGAGCAGAAAACTGATCAGCTGGAGGAAGTGAATTAATGGACCCAGAGTACAAGGGCATTATTAAGTAAGCAAGCTTCTTCAGACTCACTTAGGTGGTTCTGTGGTCCAAGGCAACCACCTTTCCCAAGTGATTAGATGTCTGTTCCTGGCCAGTAGCATGGGTCACCCAGGCATACCCTGACTTGACCAATGTGATGGCCCACATTATCTCATGTGCTTTAGATATGTTCAGAAATGGAAAACATATGCGGCAAGGCGTATCATTTCCTTCCTATATCAAAGTCATCGTATTCATCCACCATTTCTAGGCTATGAGGGGTAAGCAGTTAAAGCAAAGATGACTCAGACATGAGTGAAAAGAGCATTGGCTGTGGAGTCAGATTCTAGATGAAATCCTATCTCAGACATATCCCATTTCTGTGAACTTGAACAACTGACTTAACCTAGATGAGTCTCGGAGTTTCTTCATTTGTCTAAAAAAAAAAAAAAAAGAAGACAACAATACCTTTGTTACAAGGTTTTATACAAATTAAATACAATAATCCAGGCAAGGACTTAGTTTATGAGCAGCTGGGAGAGGCTGGTGATGCGGAGGGTCTGTGATTTATTTTAATTCTCAGGATCTTTCCCTAACACTTGTTGGAAAATGAGGACCATGTTAGAGATATACCCCTGGTGTTTTATATTCAGGTATCCAAGTGACATGTCTTTATTCCTTGACCTTTGTCCCTGGCTGAGGTGACATTTTGTACAGATATGCTAACACCGAAGTTCTCTTTCAATCCCAGATCTAACTGAAAGTGCCAGTTCTGTTGAAATGTAATTATACTTATGACCACTTGCCCTGATGCAACAATTAAGACATATATAACAATTCCCTATCCTTTTCCAGCACATTGAGGCCATTCTCAATTCTCTTCCTAAAGCTCATTTCCCCTGGAATTTCTCTTCATTGCTCTTCATCCATCAAGGATACTTTTGATCCCAGGAATATTAATAAAACAGGGTCCAGGTAACTGCAATCTTTATTTGTTTCCATAATTTAAGGGGATATTTTCAAGCAATTTCTAATAGAATCTGCTTCAGTACGATAGATCTATGTAGCATCTATTCTTTATTTAAGAGTCATTTTCAAAAATGACATGCTATAAATTAAAATATAAATTGAGTATAAAATTCGATTTGTTTCCATCATCATTTCAAAATGTGCACTAAAGCTAGACTAGTCAATTTCAGTGGCTGAGTTTTGTCTAGTTCCTTTCTGGTAAACATGTTTAAAATATCTATGCCTCGGTGTGTCTTTAAGGTTTAATTTCTCCATATATAAAATGAGGATGATAATAATAACTACAACATAGGGTTGTCTTGAGAACTGAATGTATATGAAGTCCTGAGTACAGTAGGTAGCATGACTGAAGTGCTCAACAGATGGGTTATTACTATTGTTGCTATTGTGATAACAGTACCTGATTCAAAAGGGTTAAACTCAAATGAAGGTAAACTTACAAGAATTACTTCACGATCAATTTTTAGTGTCAAAACTTTTCAAATTTCCTCTCAACATAAAGCCTTAATGTCCGGTCTTCAACCATTTGACATAGGATCCCTTCCAGATTCCCCCAGGCGCCTTTCTTCTTATCACTTATTTCCTCCTTGTTGCAAAAGCCACAGTGTTATTTGGGGGTCAGCCTTCCCTGTGATCCATGCATTCCGGCATGTCCACCCTCTGTGTCAGCTGGTGTCTCTTTAATGTTGTTGGTTTCTTTCATTTCTTTCTAGCAATATTCCTCACTCCACTCCCTGTCCCCTTTCATTCCTCTCCTGTAGGGGAAATCAAACTCAGTGTTGTTAAAGGCAGAATGTTAGAATATTTGGTACAAAAAGATCACGGATGTGTGATGTTTCTATATAGCTCAGATTATAGGTAGGAAATTTGGAGGGATAATTTCAATGGAGAACAAAGAAAAACATTTTTATTCTCACGAATGGGAAAGCCACATCAAAATCGACATGTCTGATGTCATAATAAACTGATGTTGTAGTAATCCTTCTGTTTAGATCTTATGGAATCCTGGTATTTATAAGTTATAGGTCTTCTAGACCAACCTTAAACCTCATCCCTACGAATGCTTATATTATTCCCAGGGGATCTGAAGACCACAATCAGGGTATCAGGTACCACCCACACTTGACCTGGTTAATATACGAGTTTGCAACAGTTGTCTAAATAACCACATCACATTACTGTCACATGTTAGGCTTATTTCCAATGAAAACCCAACAGTTTCTAATTTAATTGCTTACCCCAAAGTTTGGGCCATCTTGCATTCATGCAATACACTCTATGAACTTCAAAGCAGGACTTCAATTATACCCTATTAAATGTATTCTTTTTTTGTTTGTTTGTTTCATAACAGCATTCCAACCTGGTAAGAAAACGCTTAACTCTAGGTCTTTTGTCTTTTGAGGAGACACATTTCCTAGCTTTATGTCATCTGCAAATTTTTTTTTTTTTTAAAGATTTTATTTATTTATTTCACAGAGGGAGAGAGATCACAAGGAGGCAGAGAGGCAGGCAGAGAGAGAGGGGGAAGCAGGCTCCCTGCTGAGCAGACAGCCTGATGCGGGCCTCGATCCCAGGACCCTGAGATCATGACCTGAGCCGAAAGCAGAGGCTTTAACCCACTGAGCCACCCAGGCGCCCATCATCTGCAAATTTGATAAGCTTATCTTTGTACCTTTATTTAAGACCCTGAAAAATGTACAGAATAGGATTATGTGGTGGTTTTATAATGTCTATAAATTCTTTGAAATTCCTTTCTGTAAGAGATGGAGCTTGATTCTCCAACCTTACATGTGGGCTTAACTTAGTGACTCAATTCTAAACAATAGGGTACATTGGAAGTGACAGTGTGTGGCTTGAGAGACTAGATCAAAAAAAGCACTGTGACTTCTCTCTCTAACTTTCTCTTCCTTTTTCCCTCCTTTTCCCTCTCCCTCTCAATACCCACTCCAGGGAAGCTAGTGTTATATCATAAGGATACTTAGGTCCTTCCAGAATTGCCTGTCGAGAACCTAAGGCCACCAGATCCTCCATGCCTAGGGAAGTCTTGAGATGACTGCAGCCCAGCTACCATCCTGATGTCAACTCATCAGATACCTTGAACCATATCCACTCAACTAAGCTACTACCAAATCTTGACCTGTAGAAAACTATGAGACAGTAAGTATTTGTTGTTTTAAGCCACTAAATTTGGGGGTAATCTGTTACACAGCAGTAGATACAGGGAAACAGGAAAGCTTCATCTGAGTATTTCAGCTCAACCAGAGGCAGATCTCTTTAGATGCTGTCATAACTCTCTTTATACTATTTCAGGGAAATCTAGATACACTGCGTCTATAACATGCGTCTCATCTGCCAATGTGTTAATGCCATCCAAAGAGAAGTAGCCTGGTTCCATAAGACTTGTTTGGATGAGCCCAAGTTAGCCCTTAGCCATTAACAGATTCTTTGTTAAATATGGTTAAATACATTACAATTTTTCTGTTAAAAACACTTGAGAATTTTTATGTTATCAGTCTCAAGTTTAAGAGATACATCCTTTTATACAATGTAAGATTTGGAACACTTTTCCCAAACTAGTTTTCTATTCTGACTAAGCAAACACTAGCTGGGGCTTGGGTTTAATTCCTTAAGCATCTGGGAAATTATTCATGTAAGACCCAGAGATCTGAGTTCCTTTGAGAAACTCAGTTATCATTTGCTCAGCAAAAGCAGTTTCTGCGTTTCTGGGAGTAGAGCTCTTTGGAACTCAGAGTTTGTATTTTGAGAGAAGGAGTCTACAATTTTAAAAGGAGTCTATAATTTTAAGGTTGAACAGACTTCAAAGATTATCTAAGAAATATATTTTCCCTCTTTTAATGTTTCTCAAACTTCCCACTTACAGCATCTTTAGAAATAGGACTCCTAGCATAGGCAAGCATCAGAGAGTGGCTATTTTAAAGATAACCCTCCCCCATCAAAAGTATTAATTAAGGAATTGTCTCTACTCCTATTGGTTTGATTATATGGCATTTCCAAGGCTTTTCAAAAAATGAACCAGTTGGCAGTCACGCATCATTTAGTGCAAGATTCAAAGGTCAGATATACACTACTGCAATGTGGTACAAGAATCAAAATTTTCCCAGTGAAGAGATGACCTCAGGGAATGCAGCAGTTGTAGTATATCTCAAATTTGTACAATGCCTCGTTAACTCTACTTGGCAAATTAATTCAAATTGATTTGTTTGTGAGAATTGCAGCATGGCCTCAAATCTGGCTACAAATAAAGGATAATGATAAACAATGTATGGAGCTCAGAGAAAATGTCTAGAGAAAAGTAGAGATCAGCAAGGGGCTGTTTTTATAGCATAACTGTCTTTGTTAACAAGGGGAAAAAAGGAGGAAGACAAGCAAAGGGAAAAAATGAAACAAAGAACACAGCCTATATAAATACAACTCGTATCATAAATAACACTGATATTTCACAAATACTCAAAACAAAGGCAGATAAAGTATTTGAAAGTATCCAAAGGGAATGTAAAAACAAGATTACCATTTTTAAAAAATGGACATTTAATTTTTAAAGAAGCAATTAACTCAATTTAAGCAAAGTGATAAGACATGGTGAGGGCGAAAAAAGAAGAAGAAGAAGAAGAAGAAGACCATGTGATATGGCAGTTAGAGCTAAGATTAATTCCAAAATGTCATATCTTAAAGAAAAGAGAGGGGAGGGCAATTTCTCAGCGAAAGCCATTAGTTTACAACTTCACACTGAGTCCTGAATTTAGGGTTGAGAGGGAGAAAGTTTAAGATGGAAATTATGGCTGCCACAACCTTTCCCAAGCTTTCTGCCAAAGCTCTCCGCAAAAGAGCTCCAATCCATTCCGACATCCACGACCCTTTGAAATAAGACTCTGGTCACTCCTCCCATCAGCGGTTGAGTCTACTTTTCCACCCCTTCTACCTTTCCGCCCCTTGACTCTGGGTTGGCTCTGAAACTTGCTGTGTTTGGCACAGGGTGTATTAGCAAATGGGATGTCGGCAGAGCTCTGAACAGCCCTTGTGAGATGAGTGCTTGCCTTCTCACACTGTCGAAGCCTGAGACTGCCATTATGAAGAAAGCCAAAACAAGTCTCCGCTCCTGAAAGATGAGAGATCCCAAGAAGAGAGAACCCAGCCCTCCAAGCCACTTAGCCAGCTTAGCTGAGGGCCCAGACCTGTAAGTGAGGCCGTCAAGATATTCCAGGTCTGTCGAAGCCGGTCTGGAACAGATAAAACACCTATACGACCCACAAAAACATGAGCCAATAAAAAACAAAGGTTTGGAGGGGTTTTGTTATGCAGCATATATTCAATGATACAGCCAGGGAGTTGTGAAATCCAGGAAGGACTGAGGAGCAGAGATTGGGTAAATGAAGCAGTCTCCTCTGTGAGGGTTTCCACTGAGAACCAATGGGAAGAGGGGGAGGCACTTGGCTGCTATCTGTGGAGTCAGAGGAGCTTGTGGCGGTGAAAGTCTAGGGATCCTGGGATGAGACAGGGAGGCACGCACCCCTGTTACCTAGCCTTAGTCCTCTTCTTCATTCTTAAGAGAGAATGATCAAATCCAAGGAAAGGGATGCAATAATGCAGCTCCTCAGAGGAGGGGGACGGGTCTGGGCTGAGGGAGCTGGGACAGGGCAGGAAAACTAGGGACTGATACTTCTCTGGGCTCCATTTCTGGACTTGGACTACGTTAATGGTGGGAGAGTGGTGGGGTTGACTCCAGAGGTAATAAGAAGTAGAACTAATAAGGGGCCCCTCAGGTACTTGTGGCACCTCCTGCCATCACTATTCAAAGAGGGGTGGACAGAAGCCGATAAGAAGAGCGGGCTGGTCTTAATGGGGAGATATTCTGGGACTCTAACCCCTACCCACCAATGGATTTTTTTCACTCTGTAAAGGATTCCATGGGGAACCTGGAGGGACTGCCTTTTTTTTCCCCTGAGCTAATATTGCCTTTACTCCCATCTCTACTCCAACCTTCTAACCAAACCAAACCACCGATGTTCCTGTAGGATATGAATAGTCACTGACTATGAAGGAATAGGTTTACTTAGGCTTAGAATAGAAAGATACGTTCCACCACAGTCCCTACTAATACAAAACAGGAAAAAACAAAGCAAAACACTGAAGACCAAAACCAGATAAAAAACATTCCCACCTTGCAACTTTGTCTTTAAAAAAGCATGTACTGCCTTGTCACTCCTTTTAAAGCTTATGGATCAGCAAAAATATAGTCTTTATGAATTCACTGAGGAGAGTTTTGAAGTCATTTTTCTGGGACATAATAGCTGGTATCAGAACTATAGTACCTTAGGTGAATGGCAAGTTGGACAGTAGAGAAAAACATCAAAAATGATCAAAATCTAATGGGTTAAAAAAAGAGTAAGGACAACTAACATCTAAACTTTTTGACTGACAACACAAATGACATATACTTGTCAATAATTAGAAATATGTCACATTTTAAGTCATGACTCAGATGTTAGTTCATATTGTAAATGTGATGGCCAGTAGAACAATTTAAAAAAAAAAAAGTGGTTTCTTTATATTTTTAAGAAAGTAGTCAGTAATTACGTAAAATTATCCATACATTTAAAATATTTACCTAAAATCTGGATTCCTCTATCCTGCAATTGTAGTACTTGTGGGTATGGTTTTTTGTTGTTGTTGTTTTGGTATAAAATTATAGTCACCTTAGAAGCAAGATTTTTAAAAAATCATCTTTTTATACCATCCTACTTTCACAATCCCCTTTCCAACACACAGTGACATGAAATACTGACACATCTTAAGTGCTCAAGAATGGTCATGAAATTGATTACTGCTGCTACTTCAAGCAGAGGCAGGTGTTCTGACTCCAATAAATCATCAAGTTATTACCTTTGAAAGTTTAAATGATTACCAAGGTTCTTATAACATCCGAAAAACTACAAATTTGAGATATATTAATAAAATATTAATGACTCTCCCTTCAACTATTTAATATAAAATATTAAATAGCATGTTATTAAATCTTGGCTATCTGAGAACTATGTCTAAAGACCTTCAGGCTATTTTATGTTTAAATATATTTATTTGTGCCAGAACAAATGCAATGTTTTTCATATTTACCCACTGATAATGTGTGTTTGTGTGTGTATATGTGTGTGTATCCTGTATGTATAGAGAGAATTTATAAATATCAAAGGAAAGAATGTCTTCATATGTTCTCCATAGACATTTGAGCCTTTCCACAAAAAAATAGCTCCAAGATATCTGTAAGAAATAAATATCTTGGATTTCAAGAAATGACTGAGAATAATTTCAAATGACATCCCTAATGATAATGGAGTTGAACAAAAAAACTTTTCCAGCCAAAGAGGAGAATCAGACAGGTCTATTTTCTTGGTAGAAGAAAGGCAAACTGTATCATCTGTAACATTTCAAATTATACTAGTCAAATTAGAGTAGTCCGTTTTCTGTAGAAATTTCTGAACCAACCAGGGAAATGTACCAGATGATCTAGTATTATCACCATTCTAATTGCTAAGATCCTTTGAATTTTACTCTTTCAGAAACCCCACTTTTATCTTTGCAATAATGATCCAAAAGATTAAAAGATGGCCTTTGAGTGACTCAATTTGCCTATTCAAGTTCATGCGATGTCTCCTGATGCTCCATTGCTGTCTTGTCAAAAAGCTCTTAGAACATTAGTAAGTATAAGGCACAATTAGGACAGGAAATGAGACAGGTGAGAGAAGAACATGTAGTTTTCTTGGTTTTATGGTTTAATTTATGATTATCAAGGATGGTAGCTTACTTAAATCCCATTGGAATCCTTACAAGTGTTTAGATTTCTGAACAGGGGTTGTAATTTCCCATCTAACCAAATTCAAAGGATGCTGTCCAAAGATATACCTTATTTTTCTTTCAAAGATTTACTTCTGAGTGTGACTCAGAAAGGACAACTTAGACACAGGGAGTACTAAAGAGATTTCTTCCTTACTTTTCCTATTTGATTTAAATATGCTCTGACTGAATAATAGTCCAAAGCCCATTTATTATTCAGTTCCTAGCACAGGGATTTGTAGAGATGGGTACTTAATAAATACTTTTACAGACGAATCTGAATGGTTTCTCTTCACAGAGGAATGTAGATACTAGGGTTGCTTCTGTCCCTAGAGGTTGGCTGTGACAATTGGGATTTCAGCTGTTATCACATGTTTAAAAGGCAGTGAGGTTTGAACATACAGAATTAGTGCTCAAACTCTTAAGCATTCTAGTCAACAGTTTGCTTATTCAAAGTAGCTGCAGTTGGGGGGGGTACAAATCAAGGGATCAAAGCCACGAGCAAGAGGAACAAAATATTGATTATTCGAATTGCCCAGGAAAAATGGAAGCAACTGTAACCTGACAGAATGAGGCAGCTATATAATTATGCAGTCACAAAATGAGCTGGATTTACTGGCTGGAAAGTTCGTTAATGGTTTGGCCTAAGTGTTTCTGGGTGACATCTACAACGACTACTGTGTTTCAACCAGATCACTGGAAGGTTGGCTTGGAAGACGTGTTGAGGATGAACTGTGTACAATTACTGAGGCTGGGAATAAGGCTAGGGAATTGTCATAAAGGTCTGGGATCAGGGTTGGTGAGGACGCTGCATCAATGGGTGGCACAGCACCTGGCTCAGCTCAGTTGCCTTATTTCCAGAATAGATCTATTAAGAGTATTTCAAAATTCCCTTTATGGACCTCCTTGGAACTCAAAATTCTCTGAGGTCTTAGAAGAAAGTCACAAAATGAAGCAAAACTACTAGATTTCACTTGGTTCATGTCCTCTAGAAGATCTCAGTTGCCCTCTGGAAGTGGTATCTTCTTTTCCATGTATTACCTTCATTTTTTTCCTCTCTAGAGGTCTAGCTCCACCCTCACCATATAGAAAATTCAGTAAAATTCCAGCTATTCATTTTGAAAGTCTGAAAGTATTTTGGTTCTATTTAAGTTTGTACTTCACTTATATAAATTCCTATTTTATGTGAAACAGTCAACATCTCACAACAGTTTTATATAGGTTTGAAAATGAACTACTAAGTATTTCTAAACCTTGGCTGTCTGAGAAGATTTTAGATTTATTTTTACTTTACATACGTATCTATGTCAGATTTATATTTAGGTATTTAACTTTCACAGATGCCTGAATGTTCTTTTTTCTCTTCTACCATTTTGACTACATATACTGGGAAATTCAGTCTTCTGGACCTACAAAGAATCATCTCAGGATGATTAAATTTAAGATTTAGTTGTTTCAACAAACAAAATTTTCCCAGTAAAATCTTAAAAAGCTATTCATAATAAAAACTTGTTATTTTCCTATTACTTTTAAAATGAACTTAAGTATATTTAATGCTTGGTATATGCAATGTTATGTACATGCAGACAATGAAGTCAGAAGCCTCCAATAATTTCAGTACAGTTGTGCAGTTTAACATTTTATTGAACACCTGCTGTATGCCTCTTTCACTCAGGAAAAAAAAAAAGAGGTGAGGGGTAATTAACAGTTCCCCCACTGTGATCACTTTGCTTAGGCTCTAGAAAGCCAAGTCTGGTGGTGTATACTTTCTATTCTGGTGGTGGAAACTTTGACCTTAGACTGATAGCTTTATCACATTCAATACTGAGATATTTTTATTTAAAAACTTATTTTAAACTTGTGCATGCTTGTGTATATACATTCATCTATTAAAACTCAGAACCTGGTGCTTTTTCCTTTAATAAATAGAAACAGATTCTAAAATCCCTAAAACTCAACAGCAAGAGGTAGGCTGGGTCACATCTAAGAAGAGTCTGCCCTCAAATGGCAGATCAATGGATGGCCAGAAGCAGAGTAGAAGCTCAAGTACGAACCTCCTAATAGCCGGTTAGGGACAAGCAATCCCGAGAAAATGAAGAGAAGCTTCTCTGCAACTCAGAAAATGGATATGATATATCAGTGAGTGGGTAGAAGAAAAGATAAATGCTATGAAGTCAGTTGGCACCTTTATACAGAAGGGCTACAGAGCATAGGCTAGGGCAGCTGAGCCAGTGGCTAATACAAAATCCATAAATTCAAAAGAAAAGTATGCAACTTCCCTAAGGAGTGAGCGAGAAAGCATGTAATTTGGATTACCACCATTTATAGTTACAAGTAGAAATAAGAGAACTAGAGAAATATTAAGGCTTTCAGTTTGTTATTTTCAAATCCTGCTCTAAGCAATGTATGACATAACATAAATGAAGGTAGAACTGAATTTATGTCTTTGGTGTTCAGTTAGGAAAGCAGTGTATGGTTGGATTTTTGTTTAAGTACAGGTACACGGATTGTCTGTCCCACTTGTGTATTTCTGCATCCTGAGTTAACCTCATCAGTGGGTCTATGCTACTCTAACTTAACAATACTGTTTTCTGTGTCCCTTGGATTTAACTCATCCACTTAGAGATTATCTTGCTCCCTTTATTCTTAACAGAGATAAGACAATCCAAAAAATAAAACTAATGGATCAGTAAAAAACAGAGCTGTCGGTTTCAAAAGGCACATGATCTAGATCGAAGGCCCCCTAGCTACAACCAATGGGTAAATCTGGCTCATTGTAGTTTCTTTTTGTAAATTGTTTTATTAGAACACAGCAATGCCCGGGCGCCTGGGTGGCTCAGTGGGTTAAAACCTCTGCTTTCGGCTCAGGTCATGATCTCATCGTCCTGGGATGGAGGCCCGCATTGGGCTCTCTGCTCATCAGGGAGCCTGATTCCTCCTCTCCCTATCTCTCTGCCTGCCTCTCTGCCTACTTGTAATCTCTCTCTCTCTGTGTCAAATAAAATAAATAAAATCTTTAAAAAAAAAAAAAAGAACACAGCAGTGCCCATTCATTTATGTACTGTCTATGGTTGTTTTTGCACAACAGCAGAGTTAAATAGTTGCAACAAAGACCTCACAAGTTGCAGGGCCTATAATTTTTATTATTCGGTCTTTTATTTATTTATTTTATTAAGATTTTATTTATTTATTTTACAGAGGGAGAGAGATCACAAGGAGGCAGAGAGGCAGGCAGAGAGAGAGAGGGGGAAGCAGGCTCCCCGCTGAGCAGTGAGCCCGATGCGGGCCTCAATCCCAGGACCCTGAGATCATGACCTGAGCCGACAGCAGAGGCTTTAACCCACTGAGCCACCCAGGCGCCCTATTATTCAGTCTTTTAGAGAAGAACTTCCTCTAACTGAAGGTATTAAGAGGAGGGGGTGTGCCTGGCTGACTCAGTTGGAAGGGCATGCAACTCTTGGGGTTGTGACTTGCAGCACCATATTGAGTATAGAGATTACTTAAAATAAAAAAAAGTTGGGCGCCTGGGTGGCTCAGTGGGTTAAAGCCGCTGCCTTCGGCTCAGGTCATGATCCCAGGGTCCTGGGATCGAGGCCCACATCGGGGTCTCTGCTCAGCAGGGAGCCTGCTTCCTCCTCTCTCCTCTCTCTTTGCCTGTCTCTCTGCCTACTTGTAATCTCTCTCTCTGTGTCAAATGAATAAATAAAATCTTTAAAAAAAAAATAAATAAATAAATAAAAAAATAAAAAAATAAAAAAATGTTTTAAATGAAGATATCAGGGTCTCCTTGCCTATATTCAAATCCAAGTTGGCTTTATCACTTGCTAGTTGTGTAGTACTGAAGAGTATGTTACTTACTCTTACTCTTGTATATTACTCTTTGAGACTCAGTTGCCTCATCTACAAAAACGGGAATCATAATAGCATCACTTTCTCGGATGCTGTGAGGATTCAATGGGATATTCCATGAGCCTGATACAAAATAAGTACTATACCAGTGTTGCTTCTTATTAACTAATATTATTCCCCTGAAATCCTTTATTCAGGGATATGTTGTAATATCCACATTCTCTTGTCCAGGATATATAGCTCTCACACATTTGTAGGCATTTGGAATAAAGATTTCACCATTGAACTCTGAGAAAAACCACATTTCAATAATGTGATTAAAATGAAAACAAATTTAGTTTAATTAAACATTGAGACTGGCAATTGTTCATCGGGCAGAAACACATTTCTAGTAAATGTTTAATAATGTGATTACATAGTGTACTGCATGCACTGGGATGTGGGAGACAATAGTAAATTTGCATGTGAATTTACCTCTGTCAACCAAATGATTCTGAACTCTATATACAATATGAACTGGAGTATCCTGGGAAGCAGATGCAAAAGTGAGGTAACAGAGAGAGACTGGAGGTGTAGGAACACACAAATCTATGCAGAATCCCAGCATTGACACTTTCTGGCCCTGTGACTACAACAAATGTGCTCCAGCCCCCTGAGCCTTGGTTTCTTTCTTTTCTTTTTCTTTTTTCTCTCTCTCTCTTTCTTTTTTTCTTTTCTTTCTTTTCTTTATTTTTCTTCCTTCCTTCCTTTCTTCCTTTTTTTAAAAATTTTACTTATTTATTTGACAAAGAGAGAGAGAGAGAGAGAGTGAGAGAGGGAACACAAGCAGGGGGAGTGGGAGGGGGAGAAGCAGACTCCCTGCTGAGCAGGGAGCCAGATGCAGGGCTCAATCCCAGGACCCTGGGATCATGACCTGAGCCGAAGGCAGAGGCTTAACTGACTGAGCCACCCAAGTGTCCCTGCTTTATTCTGTAAAAGAAAGAGACTAACGCTTCTCTCCTGTAACCGTGGGGTGGATGACACAAAGTGAAATAAAGAATGAACAATCCCTGCCCATTAGTTCCCTCCGTGTGAAAGGTGTAGTTTGTTGCATCACAGTTCATGCTTCTGTATGTCTAGATAGGGGAGCAGCGTGTGTCAGCATTGTCCCAAAGATCACAGAGCAAATTCCAACCCCTGCCACTCCTGTCTGGTCCTTAGGGTCCCCCAGACACTTTTCATGGGCCGTTGAACCCAGATTTTATCTGAATGACAGCACCTTCTTCTGCTATCTGGAACTGCAGGTTCCATATGGGGGGTAGTGCACAGGAACACTGCATTTGCCTTCCGAGAGAGAGGCTCAAGTTCCAGGTATTCCTGTACTACCTTATGACCGGGGGAGAGCTAATCTTATAAGCCTCCATGTTTCCACTTATAAGACGAAGATAAAAAACAGTCTCTACCTCTTAGGGCTATTTTACAAATTTAATATAAGAACTTAGTGCACTGCCTCATACTTAATATCTGCACAATAAAATTTAAGTATTAAAACTATCTCACACTTCTTGTACATGCACTTCTCTTTCACTAGACTAAAAGATGCTTGAAGGCAGGGGCTATGTTTTTTGTTTTCTGTTTTTTTTTTAAGATTTTATTTATTTATTTGATAGAGAGAGAGATCACAAATAGGCAGAGAGGCAGGCAGAGAGAGGAGGAAGCAGGCTCCCTGCTGAGCAGAGAGCCCGATGCAGGACTCAATCCCAGGACCCTGAGATCATGACCTGAGCCGAAGGCAGAGGCTTTAACCCACTGAGCCACCCAGGCGCCCCAGGGACTATGTTTTATTTCCCATCATGGACCCATCATTTAGCATGGATTCATATGTAAAGTCGATTTTGAATTAACATTTATGGAATGGCCCAGTGAATGAATGCCTAAGGAGATTAGTCCACTCAAACTCACCCCATTGATGAGGATGGGGGATTAGCACCATCTCTTTTTAACAAAAAGCAACATCGCTTAGTAAAGAGACTTCTGAAGTGTTTGCTATTTGAAAGTGCTATATACATTTTTTTCTGGTCCATTATCAACTCACTTCCATCATATGCTTTGACATACATAACCTTTAGCTTTTGTTTTTTGTTGTTGTTTTTAAAGATTTTATTTATTTATTTGAGAGAGAGAGACAGACAGAGAATGAGCAGGGGAAGGAGCAGAGGCAGAGGGAGAAGCAGACTCCCCACTGAGCAGGGAGCTGGATGTGGGAGCATGGATCCTGGGACCCCAGGATCATGACCTGAGTCAGAGGCAGACGCTTAACCAACTGAGCCACCCAGGCACCCCAACATTTAGCTTTTGGTTTGAAGGGTCATTTTCCACTTACACACTTAAGTCCCCAAGTGTTCTTATGCAGCACTGTGGGTCAGTCGCTGGCATGTGGCAAACCTTCCACCTAGGCCAACACCAAGCAGCAGGGACTTACCATAAGGCGGTAAAAGTATCATGCGGAAAAACAATGCATCTCATAAAACAAACTAAATTTTCAGTGGGAATCAAATCCAGTCCACATTAACTCCATGAACCGAAGATTAAAAGTGCCTCTTTTTCCTTGACTCATCCTGTCTTTTCTCCTCTGACCCTCCTTTCCCCCTTCTTGAGCCTGCCGGGCGTATTGACAGGGATTTTAGAGGAGTGGAAGGTCTTTATCTCTTTGAGATGAGCTGCAATATGATTACAATCGATTGAGTGATTTACAGTTTAGAGCGCCTTTCATTACCCTCTGTGCTTTATAGAATTATAAATGACATACTGTACGTGAATATATATTATTATTACTATTGGATATTTATGTACCTTTCTGTAAGAAGCTAAATGTTCCTTTTAGACTTTAAATAACTACAGGGACCCTACAATCTTGTGCAAAACTTAAACTGAAGAGACTGAACTTGGAAACTTTTCCTATAAATACAGCTATACTCCTGGACAGGCTCTGAGGACACTTGCTGTCCGTCTAACTCTGGGGCAGAGTGAAAGCAGTACAGAGTAATTGCATTTTGTGGTTAGGATAATAATTCTGGATTTTAATAGTTAAGACAAATTTTACAGGCCAGAATTTCTACTTGCTGTCTAAACTGGAGCTTCTCTGTGACAATAGGAAAAATAAAATGCAACTCACCTAGCTAGCTTTGCAATTATGCAATGTTTGATGAGTGTTTTCGTTTGAAAGAATTTGTGTTAATTATAGATGCCTTGCATAGAGATGTCATTAGTATTTTTCTGTTACATTAATTTTAAATGAGTATAATTTAAAAACCACATGAAAGGTGACCACACTGCATATCTCATCTTGAAAGTGTTAGATTTGGTTTAATATATACATATACTCATTATTCATAGGAATTGAGAAATCCTTTTCCTTACAATTCTAGTTAAAGAGTGCCTAGGAGTGACCCTTGATTTTCTCATTACTTATTTCACTGAGTTCCTAGACTATAGCATGTGTACCATTTAATGTATGGTTAAATAAATAATCACCATGTGCCTTTTGTTAAATTCCACCTTCCCCTCTAAATCCCAAGGTAGTCTACTAAAGATGAGAAAATCATAAACTAGGACCGAACGTTAAGACGTGTATCTCATAAAGTCCTTTAGAAGTTTCCAGAAACATTATTTTTTTGATGAATAAGTCTCTATATCAAAAGCACTGTCCTATTCACAAATGAATTCTAGATAAATAATGTCTTTAGTTACTATAACTGCTGTCATATTATCTGATATAAATCTTCAAAATGCTAACAAACTCCTTTGTGTGTTATTTAATTATATCATAAATAAACTTGAGTCATGTGTTGGCTTAATGTCTCAGGGACATGTGTCTTGTGTCCATGTGCCATGTGTCTATGAGTTCCTTTTCCCACTATCCCAAACGTTCTTCTCTCTTCCACAGGATGCGTGTGTGTGCGTGTATAAACATTTATGTGTATATAAACGTGTGTGTGTGTGTGTGTGTGTGTGTGTGTATTCTTGTCTTTTTTCTTCTAGGTGGTTAGGCTTAATTTTAGCATTAGATAGAAGCCCTCAGTGCTTTGAAATGCTTATCAGCTTCTAAGAGACATTTACAGGGACAGAAAGTCTCTAGGTTTGATAGCAGTAATTGTATTTAACTTGTAAGACACAAGGCTATTTATCTTGTGGCTGGGAATTCACAGAAGAGAAAGAAGGGTTGCCGGATAAAACAAAAATTAAAGAAAAAAATACTATGCACCCTCTCAACACTCTCCCATCCCCCAAGACCTTTAAAAAGTAAAAGAGACGTGCATCTAATAGATGGGAAGGGACTTCCCATCCACACAGATATGGTGCTAGAAGAGAAAAAAGAATTATGAAAAGAGGCTGCCAAAGTCCCACAAGTCGAACCAAGGATGGAGAGGAAGGCAAATATCATAAACACACAGGGAAGTGCTAACTTGTAACTTGGCAGAAAGTAGAGATTTCCAGGCAAGTACCTAAGATCTCTGAATGGCTCCTAATCTGAAAATCGGGAATAAAACTAACATCAACCTCAAGGGTTTGTATCAAGGGTAAATAAGATGTGATGCATGAAGTGGGATGATTTTGATTAGGATGGTGGCATCTGCCATTTCTACCCTCTGGGATAACCCTCCAATGAATCAAGGGGGGGTGATTACCCCAGTGTTGTTATCAGGACAACATATATTAGAGGAGTTTAGAAGATATATGAAGGTAAATGTTCATTAATTTATTAATGATGTAAACAGAGATTTACATTCTATAAAACAAGTAAAAGGAAGAAAGAGACAGTATATTCTAGTCCTGTGCTGCCCAATACTGGCCACCAGTTACCAGCCTCACAGTGCTGGCCGAAGGACTGAATGAAAAAAAAAAATCTTCAGTGCCTAGGACATAATAATTGCACAATAAAAATAAATTTTCAGGACTGCTTGTGGTTCAGTTGGTTGAGTGTCTTGTCTTTGGCTCAGGTCATGATCCCAGAGTCCTGGGATTGAGCCCTGTGTTGGGACTCCCTGCTCAGCGGGGAGTCCGCTTCTCTCTCTCCTTCTGCACCACCCCCACCTGTGCTTTCTTGCTCTAAGTAAATAAAATCTTAAAAAAAATAAAAAAAATTTTCTCAAGGCCTCCGTCCTATCAGTCGCATCACAAGTGTGGCTTCATAGGGCTAGTGGCTACTGACAGCACTGCTAGTCAGTCTGAAAGGAGAGAGACCTGTTTAGCTTTCTAAGTATTAGCGATTCTCAAACCTAGTTGTATATAGAATTACCACGGGAGCTTTTTTCTTAACACATTTTTTTAAAGATTTTATTTATTTATTTGACAGAGAGGGAGGGAGAACATGAGAGGGGAGAAGAAGACTCCCCGTGGAGCTGGGAGCCTGATGCGGGACTCGATCCCAGGGCTCCGGGATCATGACCTGGGCCGAAGGCAGTCACTTAACAACTGAGCCACCCAGGTGGCCCCCATGGTAGCCTTTTAAAACTACTGGTGACTAGATCCGTGCTTCTCAAATTTAACACTACACATGAATCACCTGAGTATCTTGTTAAAATGCAGATTCTGATTCGGTAGGTCTGGGGCCCAAGATGCCCCATTTTTCACAAGCTCCCGTGAGGTTGATGCTGCTGGTCCACAGACCACACCCAGACCAATCAGATTACCTGCATCTGGGGCCTAAGAACTAGCAGTTTATTAAAAGTTCCCAGGAGAATCTCATTTGTAGCCAAGTTAAAGAACACTGCTTCATAAAAAATATCCACTGAAAAGAATCTGTAAACATCTTTTCGCCAAAGACCAACCCCAACAAGTTCAAAGTCCCTTGGAAGTAGAAATTCACTTACTTGTGAATCCTAATTCATTCCTGACAAGCTAGACTATTTAGCAGTCAAAATCCTCAGGATGCCCTGATTTGATGGATTAATTGATACATTCTGTGACCAAATGTTCAAAGAACTTATTTATAAGGTGGTTTCAAAATGTACCTAGCAATGTTCAGACACATTCATTAGGTAAGCCTTTGTCTCGTTGCCATTATATCTCTACAGTCTTAAAAACATGTTCAAATACAGCTTTCTCTCGACCGTATTTATATTTGTTATTCCCCTTGCAGGGCTTCACTGTCTATGTTGGTTTTTTGGTTGTTGTTTTGGTTTTTTCTTCCTCCCTCCAGTTGAACTGAAAGTAACACTATTTCTGAATGGATGAATGAGCAAGTAGATGGGGCTTGTTTTAATGTGTGCTTCAACTCTGGCAAGGCCTCAAATGTTTGCAGGCAAAGACAGAAAGAAAAAGGAATGAAAACCTCCTGGGTAGGAATTAATGAAAACCCCAGACCTGAGAAATTTCAGCATCATGTCAAGTACATAGACTTGTTTTTAACCCTTCAAAATCTCAATAATCTAAGATGAGATGTGGACAAAGAAATCTCTCTTATTTCCATTTGAACATCACTAAGCACCACAGCAATGTTTTTGCTTTCAATACCTATAAAGACAAGGTTCTGTGGAATTGGACACATTAAAATATAAGGAGTTTTCTACTCTACTGTCTGTCTTACAAGGAGAGCCACTACTGCATCCTTTTGGTGTTGTGAGCTGGGTGGTCATCAGGGGCATGTTATTGACCGGAGAAGGGGAATCCAATCAAGAGCTCTTCAGATGCGTTGGTATGCAATGTCAAGAAAAAAAGAAAAACCATTGAGACCCTGTTCTCCTCAGCACCGTCTGCGGTGGGAAGATGGGAAGTCCTACACATCAGAGCTGTTTGTCAGCCTTCATTTTCCAGGAAGCCCGTCTCTGACCCGAAAAGCCTCTTTCGGCACCACACTCAGGGTTCCACTGGCCTGGTGACACGGCCAGCCACCCAGGCATAGTGAACAATCCTGAACAATCCCAGTCAGCTCAGCCTCCCAGGGGACCTAGAGCTGGGGCTAAAATTAACTCCTCATGCTTAAGCCACCTTTCACCTCCTGTCCCTTGTCGCCACCACTGCATTGTGTCAAGACAGTAATCAGAGGCTTTATAAGGAACATTTGTCAGTGCCTGGATGCCAGCTCTGGGCTGAATCTGCTTTTGCTTCCCTCTCCTGCTCCTCAGGCTTTCTATTTTCAGGTTCAAAGAAAGAAGTTGCTTTTGAGTTCTATGCCCAGAATTAAGTGATATAAGATCCCAATAGCTATAGAACTACTTTCCTTTCGGATCCATCCTGATTCACAAAGAGCCAGTGCTGCGTGCCCTATGCCCAGCTGGTTTCTAAATATTTCACAGTGGGATGCTTCAGTAGAACCACGTAAAATCCTACGAATGTCCCGGAGAAGACTCTGGAGTTGACCCATTCATCATACTGACACACAGGGACCTGTTGAGCAGGGCCAATTCCCTGAGAGCATGCCCTCAAAATGAGATAACTTATGTAAATATTCTGTAGGAACTCCTCCGTATTTCTTTAGTGTTGAAACATTAGCAATAGACAAGTAGCACGACCGAACTCCTTTTGATAGTTTCTATACTTATCACTATCAATAAAAGAGGATAGCTTGGAAAAAGAAAACATCCCTTTTGTAGAAATTGTGTCAAGCTTGCCTGACCAGATGTCTTTGTTCTCTGATGCCCAGATACAGGGGGTATTTTAATCTTATGGTCTAATATAAATTAAACATTGCCAGATTGCTCTAATGATGCTTTAAATTTAGTTAACTGGATCCTTTCAGTAGCACAGGGAGGCGGAAGGGAGAGAAAATAAGGTATCCAAAGCTCAAAAGGTGACCATTCCTAAGAAGTCTTGGAAGAATGGAATATAAAACTAGATTGGGAGCACCTGGGGTAAAGAGTCCAACTCATGATTACAGCTTAGGTCATGATCTTGGGGTCATGAGATTGAGGAGCCCCACGTCGGGCTCTGCACTGGGCATGGAGCCTGTGTAAGATTCTCTCTCTCTCTCTGCCTCTCCTTCTGCTCCTCCTCCCGGCCTCCTGGCCTCCCTGCCCTCTACTCTTGCTCACTCATGCTTTCTCTCAAAAATAAAAATATAAATTTTTAAAAAAACTAGATTGTTCCAAGTAAACGTTTACCCTTTAAAAAAATAAGAAAAAAAATACAACCAGAATGTTGGACTTTCCATTACCACTTTCCAATCTAGTCAATGAAGTATGATGATGACTACTTCAAATACTCAGTATTCTTTCAATCGCCTCATGGAAGCACATTGCCATTGTTGTCAGGAGGACAGCTTGGGCTCATTACAAAGGAGGCTTTCAGCACAGCTAAAAAAAAACCCTTTTCTTTTTAAAAGGATTTTCAACTCCACATCTCACAATAACCACCTTTGTGTGGTTATTGGTACTGACCTATGTAATAGGACACTTCAAAAAAAGGAGTAAGTTTAAAATGACATAAGAAGAGAGATGCTCATTTCTATCCATACAGTTTTCAAAATATCCCCCAATTTTTGTGGGAACAAGAGTGGAAACTGTGCCCAGCTAAGAACAGGAGAATATGGTCTTAGTTCTGTCCCACATTTACTATGTGATCTTAGGAAAAACACAGCATCTTTCTGGGTCTCTTTTTAAATTTGAAATGGAGAACAAGAAAATCCACCCTACCTAAACTGTGGGCTGTTTAATGATCACAGTGAAGTAATCTGTATGAGTGAAGACGTCATAGTAAAACAATGCTACCCAAATATTTGGTCATTCTCTGACTTAATTAACATTTTACATACATTCACTCAACCTGCACATTAGCCCTGGAAAGTAAGTATTGACACAACACCTTGGGAGGTTAAAGAGCTTGCCTAAAGTTACTGAGGGGTAATTGGATCCACACATAGGAAGAATACACACTTAGAGAACCAAGAAAACAGAATAAAAGATGAGAATGTGGGGAGAAAGAATAGAATATATTTTTAAAGCATTATGGTGATCATCAGAAAAGAAAAATCAAGAGTGTCAGAAATTCTTACACTAATTTTATGGTATACTGTTGCTATATTTTGAATTGCATATGGGGAGAGGCACCAAATAATTCAACACTCAGGGCCTTTCAAGGTTTTAATCCAGGCTGCCTTAGACTCACACCCGATGTCGTCAACTCCAGCCCGATGACTCCAAAGCCCATACTTACAATCGCTCTACTGCCTCATGCTCGGTCATAATAATACGTGTTATTACTAAGTAGCAGTTACCAGTAGTTACTAGTAATAACCGTTTTCAGTGGTAAATGATGCCATTTAAGAAAAGTTTATTCTGTTTTGAAAACCTAGTAAGCCACCCATAATCTGGAACCAAAGATACAAAGAGATAAGCACACAGCAAGGGTCACTGGTTTTCTTACTATGGCTTTTAAATGACCGTTAAAGAGTCTTCAGCAAACTTGTGGGTACTATAGTGGCTCAGGGCAAGTGGTTAACATCAATTTAGAAATCTCTGAAATTCCTAATAGAAACAACAAACCCGACAGCAGCGTTAGCAGGGTCAGTGATAACACACATGGAGAGAGAGCAGGTTTTCTGATAAGCAGATGAACAGCTTTTAAGATTGCAGGCTCTTTGGATTCCCGTGTCCACCCATCCCCCAGATGGTAAGCACAGAACATTTAAAAATCAGGTCTATTAGTGCCGAGCGAATTTGGACGATGATAAGAGTTCATAGTCGCTGCTAACACCTCTGGCTGTCTTCAAAGGCTCAAAGACAAACGCATAAGGTCATGTTCGTGCCTTAATCTGAGAAGTACTAAGTGTATGACAAGAGACTCCGAGCAAAGGCTGAGCTGGATATTGTATGGAGACTGAGATGGTAGATAAATGGGTAGTGGGGCTTTTCATATCAATAGCTTGGGAGTCTTGTTTGCTTTTTGTAGTTGCTCCCATCATCCTTAAACCAGGCACAGGAAGACACTGGCTATTCGGGGGGTGGGGATGGGTGGGGGAGCAGTAGCACAGTTATTTCTGATTGGCTTTGAAAGGAAATTAATGCTGACTTAGACATGAAAACTACAGCCTTCGAGTCATTCAAAATTCTTTGGCCACAAATAGGCAAATTTACTTTATGCATTTCTCCCAAATGTGATGATTATTAGCTAAACAGCTCTTAAAAACTTCCGAAAACGTCCTTTGGGCATCCTTATCTCTGTGCCCACTTCACTATTAAGGAAGTGAGAGGACAGCAGTAAGACAATTATGGGGAGTGTGAGGCACAGGAGAGAGATAGTGAAACATAGCCTCGTGCCAACATTAGTGAAAAGTTCAATATTCTGAGCTAGTCTCCTGCATCCACCAAGTGATAATACCACTGTGGAACAAAGGCCCTTGCCCAAAGTATTTTCCCTTCCATTCCTGGAACTTTTATGATCAGGGTTCAGGGCTCTTTTGCTAGAAGTGAGAGATGAGAGGGAAAGCCAAAGGATGATTTGAATGATCTCTTTAAAAGAAGGCAACCTTTCCTCCCATTGCCCTTGATTTGGCCATCTGGCTCTGGGAGTTTGCTGGCAAATGCTCCTTGACCATAAAATTTAAACAGATGATTAACCCCTCTCCCTCCAGCACCAGCATGCTTGCTTTTAAAACGCCTACTAGGACTACTCTCTGAATATCAAAGCAGGCTTAGTGTTAATGAAAGAAAAAATTGGCCAAGTCCACCAAATGGATGAAATCCCACCCTTTGTTTTCCTCTCATCATTACCCTGACTTGATGTTCATCACTTTAAGTTTTAGTAAACTTCCTTTAACAGGCTTTCTGAAATCTCTGTCCATCTGTACCTTCAACCTCGCCTGCCTAAATGGCACCAACAGAGTCCAGATAACAAATGGATTATTCTGCGATTACCAAAAATAGCTCACAACAGAGATGGCACCCCTTCCCTCCACTGGTCATCACTTACAATGCCCTGAAAAACCTATAGCCATTGTCTTTAGTATGAGCCAGTCAGGCAATATTTGTCAGGTCGACAAAAAAGTGTTCAGTGCATAGTTAGTAAGTCTCCAGAAGCTCCCTATGTCAAACCAAGCCCTAACGCAATAACTCATCTTCTCATACCAAAAAAAAAAAAAAAACCCCAAAAAACCAAAACCAAAACCAAAAAACAAAAACAAAAACCCATGAATGATGTGCTTAGTAACCAGTGTTTCATGATTTGGTGACAGTCATGAAAAAGTTGTCACTTAGAAATAAGAATGGGAGAGCCAAAGAGAGTGTGTTGTCACAGAGCGTACATCACGTACCTGTAGGATAATGCTCATTCACTGGCCAGTTGTCCACCTGGAGTGTGGCATTGCCGCCGTTCCTGGTGAAGCGCACCACGTGATATTTACCATCATTGACGGGGGTTCTCTCCTCCTTGATAGAGATGTCAACGGTGCCAATATTGAAGACAACTCCAATTTTCCCCTGTTCCTATGATAAGGAAACACAAAAGGCATAGTTAGCACCAACTGCAAAGTGTTACCCTTTAAAGTGGATCCTCCAAACAGCAATAAATCTGTAGGTACCCAGAGGGAGCTGTCAGCATGAAGGTAACAATAGTAGCCTACATTTCTCCATGGCCTTTCATCTGGAACATAGAAGCCAATGGTATAAAGCCACCCAGATTGCTCTCACGGGCTGCCCTCGCACAGGTTACATTATTTGATTGCTCTCCACAGGTATCAGAGCTGGAAACCACAGAACCACCTGAGAGCTGGGTAGTGACACTGCAAAGTGCATGTCATGAGAGGAATGAGGCCTGTTTTCTAGGGGAGATAATTAGCCGGTGGACCGTAGATCATCTCACAGTTTAGATTGAGGATCAAAGAGGAAATATGAGTATACTTGCACATTTGGGGGGGAGTATTCAAGGCCAAGGGGAGGGGTACAATGAATGACGAGGAGGCAACAGTGGAGGGGCTAGCCTTATAGATCAACCCCTGAGGATATGCTGTGTAGGTCTCAAACCCATAGAAAATATATCCTCAGGAGAGGCCGGTGAAACCAAGCTGCGGTTCTCAGGATCAGATGGCTGCTACTCTCCCCACACTTTTGACCCTATTCCTAAGGCTCATCTTATGAGGGATGTAATATTCAGTGCTACAGGGGTATGCTACACAGCAGATGAGAACCTCGATGGCCCCCAAATAAAGACTTCTGGGAGGGAAAATGCAATGAATTCTGGAAGAGAAACCCTCTGGCAATGAAGGTGATGATTATGGTGAAGGTAGAGGCGATGGCATCATCTGCTTCCTGAAAAGTGCCCAGAAACACTGAAACGTGAGTAATGCTCTTAAAATTCTTACTCTTCTCCTCTAGTCATTGGTTAAAACTAAGAGTTGGAATTAGTATTCACAATGAGACACAAAACGAAAGTAAGCTTACTGATCAGATATAACCAGTCTCTGCCAATCTCCCAGGAAGGTATCACAGGGTGCAGCATGTCAGGAGGGATGGGCGAGGAGACCAGGAGACGTCTTTCTCCATTTTTCTAGTGGAGAAAAATTACTGGCTTACTGGCTAAGCAATAGGTTGGACATTTAAGGAAAATAAAGTTTAGTGGTAACTCTGACGTTCTATTCGTCCACATAGTGTCTGTTATCCTCTCTGTTCTTGTTCGAGAAATAGAAGGAGAATAAAAAAGAGGAGGAGGAGGACTGTGAAGAGAAGGAGGTGGGGGGGAAGGATAAGAAAAAGATAGATATGAAAAAAGAGGTCCAGAAGCCATATAAACTAAGTGTAGGAAAGATTTCGTGGAAATCCAGATTTAGTAATTGGGTTCATTCGTTTATAAACAAAAACCCATTCAATACATAAATACAATATTTATGAAGCCCTTATTGTGCTTGAAGTCAGGAAATTAAGACTTCTGGTGAGAGTTGAGGCATTGGTTTCCAGATACTTTGGTACACTTCATTTCTTTTTTCAAAAGACAGGCTCTCTTCATCTTGCCAGTTCTCCTTTAGGAGGCGAACACATCTTATTCCTGATAAAAGAATGGACAAGTACGCAGGAGTCTTGACTTTAGAAAGTAGGCATCTAAGCTGAGTGAGAGAGGCTGCTTTTGGCGTGCAGGGATGCTGTGATACGGGACGGACGTCGCCATTGCCTTTGTGCCCGGACTGCACAGCACGCAACGTAAGACGATGTCTGCAATTCCCACATTCTGTTCTCTGCAAAAAGGAATGCAGATGCCTCCCCAAATGGGGACTCGATGTACTTACGACTTCGTAAATCCCTGTTTATTGTGACACTATGTTCTCAGGTTTTTTGGTTTTTTGCCCCCCACCCCTATATCTCCAATGCTAAACAGAGCACCTAGCATTAAAATGGAGAAATGAAATTGACGATGGGTTCTTTTGCATCTTTCACGCCCATAATTAATAATATGATGATCCATTTTGTTCTTTCTCCTTAATTCTCTAGGAATTCAGAAATGATACTGTGATTTTTCTGCTTTCCCCTACTTAAAGCACCGGCATCCTTTTCTAAGGGTGTGTGCGTGCCTGTTAGAACCTACTCATCCTTATGCCTAAATAAGCAAGGCTATAGTAACTTGAGTCATAACCTGTTTAGCAGAACGAGGGAACTGGAGGAGTTAAGAAACCATGACTGCAGACACCATCACTCCTCTGCCCACCCTGCAAATGTGGGCTGTTTATTGCACCACTGTTCTTCAGTGAGAAACCATATATAAATCCTGGATGCACGGAATGGGCTGCTGGTGATTCAATTCACCTCTGAGTCACTAATTAATCATGGGTGGAGAACAGTTTTAGGTAGAGAGAGGAGACCTTGAAACCAGCATTCTGCAGCTTTTCAGCAACAGCAGCGGCACAGTACAGTTCTGGCTCAGTGAGTTGGCTGATCATCGAGATATATTCTTGGGCAGATTTTCTGCAAGATCCATAACAGATTCAGGGGAAGAAAAGATTTAATCTCTGCCAGAATAAATACTTGGTCCTTATCGGAGGCGCCACACATTTGCCACTGCAATCACGGCTTCGGAGAGATCTTCTTAATCCGGTGAGCACTCCTGCCAACCAACGTCAGTGGAGACCCTTACCCAGATGTTTCATTGTGTTTCCCCACAGTGGTAACTGTGGCTGTGCTAGACCTCAGATGTGGTCTCTTTACTTGCAGTAATAAGATTTCATTACTGTAACCTCCCTGTCATTTGTCATGGGACCACAGTGGCATTATGATCTGTGGCTAACTGCTTTGTCTCAGCTCCTTGTAAGTCCTACGGCAAGTACCCATACAGTTGCCTAGGCTTGAATCCATCACACTCAGCTGCCGTGAAAATGAACTCTGCTGGCTCACGTGTCCAGAGAGAAGACGATTTGAGGGGTAAAAAGCATTGGCTTTGGAGACAGCCCCCACTGACCTTTGAGCAAGTGACTTAACTTTCTTGAACCCTTTCTTAATACTGTATGGTGGGGACAGGATACCAGCTTTCCAGACTTCCTAGGGCCATTATAAGGCTCAAATGATATGATTATAATGATTAATATGACAGCGCCTTATAAGTAATAAAATATTATTCAAATAAAAGGGATAAATGAGATCAGGAGAAGAAACAATCCAAACATCTGACTGTAGGTCATACCCTGGGAGAACTGGGGAAGTTCATTGGTTCAATAGGATAAACATGGTTTGAGCATATGGTTCAAATAATACCCCTTTCTGGCTCTGAGAGCTACATGACCTTGGGCAGGTTATTTAACTTCTGATTTCCCCACTACAAAGGGATCTGTGTTGGAAGGGAAAGGCGAATTGCTACCTTTGAAGCTTGTTGCGAGGATTTTAGGAGAATACAAGTGTGTGAAACTCCCAGCACATGGCTGTGCATACTTTGGGACTTCAATAAATGTCAGTCATCTTTTCCCTTTCTTTCCCCTCATCAGTATAACTGAAAGTAGTGATGTGAGCTAAGGGCTGGCTGGTTTGGCCATAGTGTTGTCAAGAAATATTGTAAGAATAAATGTAAATTTCAGCAAACAGATCATTAAGAAACAACATTTGCACGGTTGATTTCCTGTCACAATTTGGTAGCTGCTCTCTCTTTGCATTTCTTGGTGTCTTTGATAAGCCTTTCCAAGGCAAGAAAAGTGTAGCTGCAAAAACAGCATGACTATAAATTTTAATAACTCCACACCCATCACCACTAAAGTTGCTACCAAAGGCAATCACTTCAATCTATGTTCTTCCTTGATATTAAAAACACAGACAAGTGGTAAATCAGAAGACATTACCAAAGAATCCTCAAGTGCAATAAAAAAGAAGTCTGTTAAAAAAAACAACACTCGGGCGCCTGGGTGGCTCAGTGGGTTAAAGCCTCTGCTTTCGGCTCAGGTCATGATCTCAGCGTCCTGGGATCGAGGCCCGCATCGGGCTCTCTGCTCAGCAGGGAGCCTGCTTCCTCCTCTCCCTGTCTCTCTGCCTGCCTCTCTGCCTACTTGTAATCTCTCTCTCTGTGTCAAATAAATAAATAAAATCTTTAATAAAAAAAATAAATAAATAAAAAATAAAAAAAATAAAAAAAAATAAAAAAAAACAACACTCAAAAAAACCAAGACTGAACAGCACAAGAAAACAGCTGTCTGTAAATAGCCAGTAAGTCATTCTTCATCAATAATGACTGTTTACGAGCCCACCTGGTTCCTCAACTTAGTCCAGCTCCAGCTTTCTGATCTTCCATCAGCAGCATTACAGTTATTGCTGTGGAGGTGACCGGAAGAGATACTAGCAACACCCAGGGTCAGATTTCAGGAGCAGAGATGCACAAGGGCAAGAAAAATCCTCAGGAATAAAGACCTCCCTGCAGGCAATCTCTTCATTCATTCCACATTGTCCCCAGGGAAGGCAAAATGCACCATCCACTATTTTAGACAATTGCAGCTGACAGAAACAGAACTAGGATTCTCAAAGGTATGCCCGAGAGATGTGCAAAGGAAGCAGTTCTCAATATCCTGCCTTCTAGGCTTCCCACAGAATCTGTGAGTTCAGGGCTAGGCAGTAATATAGGAAGAACAACAAGTGTGTGATCCTTTTGGGGCCAGACACTGCCAGGTTTGGCATGCCTGTTCCAAGGTCTGGGTCACAGTAAACAAAATAGTCAGTGGCAGCATTACTACGTTCCCCCCCCCCCCCCTTTTTGGNCCCCCCCCCCCCATTATCGGCTCATAGTTAAGAGAGGATTCCTAGGTCCCCTTGTGATGTGTAGGGCCAAGAGACTAGTGGTGACCAAAAAATTAGGTGTCACTCCTGAGCCATGCATTAAACTGCTGGTGTGAGACCACTCACAGTTCTCCCAGTGGCTCTCAACCACTGTACCCAGCAAATTTCTGGCAGTGGCCTCTTTGTCAGCCTGGGTCATTGAGTGAGGATGGCAACAAGCCAACTCACAATGGACATGGAAAATGAGAAAACAAAGCTTGATTGTTTTATGCCACCAAATCTTGAATCTGCTTGTCATGCAACATAATCCAGACTACCTTGAAGAATGGGTAGGTGCTTGGCAGGGACTTTTTAATAGAACAATTTTTGAATTCTTACAATTACCCTCCAGATATTATAGGCTAAAAAATGGAGATTCAGAGAATTGGGAATTCACACAACTAATAGAAGATGCATTTAAGATTAGAACTCAGGTCTGTCTGGCTTTAAAACCCATGGGTTTTCCACCATGCAATGTTTCAGTCACATGTATTACATGTTGCAGTTGAGTTATTTACATAAGACACTGTGTACATCACTCATTATATACTTTATGTTTGCCTAACTTGCCTGTCTACCTAATCTAACTGTGGGTATCTCAAATATAAGGATACTAACTGGTCCTCAGCTAATGTTTGTTAAATTAATGGATCAGAGAATGAGTGAATAGTGAATTAGAATGTATGGCTTTGGCAGAAAAAAAATTGTGTTGATAAGTGTTTATACATGGGAGGTTAAATAGGATTTGAATAGTAGGTGATAATGAAGAGAACTGTTCATCCATAGCCACATTTTTTGCAATAAATCTTAAAACATATAATCTCACTCTATTGCTTTATGTATGCAATCAATAAAAAACAAAAAGATGAGGTATGAGTTTGATTCATCAGATAATTTTAGCTGAAGGAGAATTTTATTGAAGTTCTCTAGGGTAAAACAGTCTTGTGTTTAGCAGAACACAGTATGGACACTTTTCACGGCTAGTCACTGTCTTTCAGTGGAGATCATCAGGCCATTCTTCCAATGTCATAGTCTCCTTGCTGTAGACTCAAGATAACTGTTAGCTAATAAGCAGGGAGTGTGTACTTTCTGCATGCGGGGTCGTGCACTGTAGAAAGATTCAAGAGATATGAGAGACCAGGTCTCTCTCACAAGAAGTCTAAGCCTATCAGGAATTATCCAAACTGACAAGACTCCAACTATGGAACTTAGATATGGTTTAGACTTTCACTGTCATCCCAGGCCCTTTCCTGGGAGGAGTGTGGAGGGGCGGGGCAGGGAGGGAACTGAGACAAGAAGGGCCAGGGAAAAGGAAAATGTCTCTCCTCAGTTCCAGAAGCCTTTGTGATTTAGAATCAGAAGGCCTGAGCCCAGTCAAGCTCTACGTCTTGTTGTCCAGGTAATCTTGAGCAGACTCAACTATCTAAACCAAAAATACATAAATAAAGGAGAACAACCAGACAATAATAGTAGCACCTGTGTTAAATGGAATTTAAGAGAAATGAGCAAAATCCTGGCCAATTCTGAAGTGCTCTTCAAAGGACGGTATAAAAATGATGTCAATGGCAGGGGTGAGGATGGTGGGGAGAGCTGAGTGACAGAGAAATAGTGTGACAGATGATGAATGAGTCAGAGGCTTTTGCACACATCCTATAGAATACCACTGTATTTAAAATGACTGTCTCCCATTCAAGATCATCAACTCTAGAATCTGTACAGATTGTCCCTAAAAAATTCATGTTAAATGGCTTGGAAACAAATTCTATTTTCCTAAATTTGCACAGGTCTCAGTGACCTTTGCACCCCCCTCCCCAGCAACACTGCATCCACCTCTCCACCTACAGCTGTGCTTCTCCTGTTGTTGTGCTCAAGTCTGGTTGTGGGAGGTCAATCAATTAAAGCGGATTAGATCCATGGACTGAATTACTAACAGAGGGCCTAGAGAGATAAGACTGATAAATAGCTCAAGACAGCTCCATCTCTAACTCCAAGCGAAGAAAAAATAAATAAAATAAGAGCGAGCATGGATGACAGCTCAGGACAATAGGAACTCTGACCTGAAAGGGGGGAGTCAAGGAAGGACAAGACAGCCAGTGCAAGTAAATAAGATGCAAGACCGAGCCAGGGCTCTAATTGTCACTGGTCACAAATGGCATCCTGAGTCACCATGTCCTTCAAATCCACTCTGAACATTCACTTCCAAGGCACACATCCCCGGTGTCATACCAGTTGAGGCAGTTTGGTAGTTAAGGCTGACCGCAAAGCAAAAATTAAAGTTCATTGCCGTAGAAGCCCTAGTGTTGCACCAAGACCTGGAGCAGTCTCCTGGCAAGATTCAGGTGACAGCTGGCAGGGCAGTGATGACTGCAACCTCGTACAGACAAAACATCCCCATAAATGCCTTGCATTCCCCCCCAAATCTCTACCGCAGCTGTGAGAAACTACCCAACGGCTTTAATAAGCAGATCTCAGGCACTGTGCTCACAGTAACAACACTATAATCTTTAAATATTAAAAAAAGCACACACATTTTAAATCATTAAGAATACTATTCTAGATCATCTTACATCTTATTTATATACTTACAAAGTGTGGTCCTGGGACCAGCAGTATCAGCATCACCTGGGAACTTGCTAGAAACATAAATTCCTAGATCTAACACCAGACCCTCTGAATCAGAAACCCTGGAGTGGGGCCCAGCAATGTGTATTTTCACAAGCTCTCCCAGTGATTCAGACGGTTGCCAAAGTCTGGGAACCACTTCCTTATGTCTTGGTTTCACTCGGGCAGTGGTTTCGACTGGTAGTGATTTTGTGCCCAGGGACATTCGGCAAGGTCTGGAGACATTTTTTTGGTGGTCTCATCTTGCGGGGGTGGCGGTGCTACTGGCATCCAGTGGGATGGGACCAGGAATGCTGCTAAATATCCAATAATACACAAACAAGAAATATCTGGCCTATAATACCAACAGTGTCACTCCTGAGAAACTCTGCACTAGGCAGTACGAAACTTAAGTCACACAACAAACATCAATCTATAAAGCATGTGTGGCTTGAAAGAAGCTGTTCTAGAAACATTTATATTTATGGTCTATTTTTCCTCACAAGGCTCCTTCTTTGAGATACGAAGGAATAGACACACACATACTCAAGGTTCTACACGCACACACTGTGCGAGTATATGTAAACACATGCTTTTGTGTACACACGTGAGAATTTTCACATATTTGGTCCAAAACCGTGATCCAGCCCTCAGAGCTCAGAGTGAGTTCTAGGCATCTGTGGATAACGGGACTCTCCCCAAACTCTGTGCTGTGCTCCAGGGCCCGTTTTATAGATGTACACTTGGAAATGCAAGCTTACGTGGCCAGAATGTGGCAAGTCTGGAATACATGTCTCATGTTACTTTCCCTGTCTGGTCTCATGTGAAAATAACATGTCTTACATTACCTTCCTTGTCTGGTCCTTTCTATTTTTTTATTAACATATAATGTATTATTTGTTTCAGGGGTACAGGTCTGTGATTCATCAGGACCATTCACAGTGCTCAGCATAGCACATACTCTCCCCAATGTCACGCCCTTCTAACTCATTGCCACTAGCCCCTAAGAAATGTTCCAGTACATCTCCCAGCACAATGACATTAGCTGATGGTCCCGAATTCCATCTAATCCCTTGACCCTTTACTCCTGATGGGGTAATTTTAGTTAGTTTCCACAAAGATGGATGATCGGCAGCTCCCCTACAGAAGAGAGACCCGTAAAAAGCCAGTCACCTTTCTAGATCTAGTCTGTGGCTGTAAGGAAGCCTTTAGCAATTTTCCCAAGTGTTTTATTATTTACCTGTCTTTTAAGTGTACTTTGCATTTGAAGGACTTCAGTATACTTCCACCTTTTGATTTGACCTAAGGAAGTCTTAATAGGTTTTGAGTGTCGCTGGTGCCTCTGAAAGGCCTGAAGTCATTAAGATAAGACCTAACATCAAAAATTGGAAGTCAAGTAACTCGTGCAGAAAAAATACAGAGAAAACTTTGGATGGTGTGGTTAGAGCATAATTAGGGCAGGTGCGTATGCTAGATTTTCTGGTTTTCAAACATTGTAATAATATTTTTTATGTGATATTTTAATTTTCAGTAGGGAATGTGCACGTAGAGGATCTTACTAAAATTGATTTGTTTGAATACTTCTTAAAAAAACTGAATTAACATAGTTTCAAGGTGAATGGACCTATGGGAATAATAAACATCTACTAAAAATTCAGGTTTAATAAGTGAGGCATTCTCAGCCCCTTTCCTTGATGAATTCCAAGTCTAAACTTTATGCCATTTTCTAGCTGGGGAAAAAAAATTAGCATTCACATTTCAGAATCGAGAGATTTAGTGTTTGGGATTATCAGAAAATATGATGCAGATTACTGCATGCTTTAATGATGCCTTTGGAGAATGGGCACGCAAAAGTTGTAAGAGGCAGATTGGCCTGACATAGAGACCAACAAACGATGGGTCAAATCTGGCTATTGTCTATTTATGGAAATAAAGTTTTATTGGTAGGCAGCTGTGCTCATTCATTTGCATATTGTCAGGGGCTGCTTTTGCACTCTAAGAGCAGAACTGAGTAGTTGCAATAGAGATCTTGTGGCCCACAAGCCTAAAATATTTACTCCCTGGCCCTTTACAAAAAAAGTTAGCTGACCCTTCTGACTGAAGCTTGCACAACTTAAGGCTAGCCTGTTCATTGCTTTGCCTTTTTTTTTTTTTTTCCAGTTTTTGACCTATAGTTTATGTTTACTTGGTCAGAAGAACACAAATATCAGTGGGAGGGTCAGATAGGGAGCTTGTCTGTACCTGCTCATTCAATAATTACCTGGAATATAGAGCACCTTTCTAATAAGAAGACAACATATATAAAAATTCACCCAATTTAGGTCTGAGCTAATCTATCTCAGATCCATTAAGGGTGGTCTAGATACGAAAATCAATTCAACAGAGCCCTGTTTGAAGGTAGGCAGCTGAGGATACAGAGGAATAAATTAGAGGCTCCTGGCAAAAGATGATGGTTGCTCGGAATAGTCTGGTAATGGAGGAGATGAAGCGAAGTGGTAAAGTTATTAAAATTATAATGATACGACATTTCTTTCTGAAAATTTATCTGGCTCTCAGGAGAATCACGTACATGTTAAAATCTCGGGACTCTAAAAGCCAGCACACATCACTCTGATGCCAGGCCTTCAGTTTACGACTGAGATGGAATGAGAGAAGAGAACAGCCTTGCTGGCCAATGAGCAGCTCAGTCTCCAGGGCTCCAATGCATCTGCAAGTGACTTGAGTCCCTTGAGTGATAAATGCTGATTAACTGAACTCTCTTGGTTTACCTGCAAGGAGAATCTCCTGTGTCATCATCTTGGGATGAACACCCTGAAATAGGGGCTCATTTTTCCTCTCCTGGTTATCGTAAACAAAATGGCCAGCAGACTCTAATATATCAGCAGCGCCTGTCTGCACACAGGGACGCCAGTGTGTGTGTGTCCTGGAGATAGTGTTGCAGCGAGGTATTTCATGCAGGTGGTATTTTATGGTCCTCCTCTCTGTCAACTATCACCACTGTAACAGCCCCTCTGGGATCATATCAGCATTTCTAATTCAAAACGCTGATTCTGACCTACCCCCAACCACCTTAATGAAAGCAACAGAGAAAAAAAAGAAAAAAGTGAGGTTTAAACAGCCACAGCACATCAGGAGAAAGCTGGCATGAGGACTTCCATGCGGCGTCAAAGCCACTGCAGGGGAAGTCATCAGGACAACGGAGCAGAAGTATAAAAAAACGACATGTTCCCTGGGCCCTGGGTGAGAGTAGTAAAGGTAACCCGAACAGGAGACTTGAAAGCATGTCACAGGGAGCTGACTCATGCCTTTCCAAAAGTGTCCAACATACCGACATTGAGAGTTACTTCAAAGCCGCATGATCTTTTGATAGGATAATTAGGAAACACATCTCTTTATTTTAATTTACTTGAATTTCGTATTCCTACCAAACCACAAAGTGAGTAAGTTTTAGCCAAGTGGGGAAAATGCCCCAAGACACTAGGGAGTCATCACTCCCCAACGGTACAGCAGGCACTGGGGACCATCTGGGAGCCAGCCACAGCTTTAGATACACAAATTACCTGCTGATTTTATAATAAATCCATACACAATATGAAGAAGTGTTTACATTATGGCATTTAAAGGGCACAAACATTCTTTCTTCTCTCTCTTCTTTATGGATGCACTACAATTTTATTCATTGACATAAAGATGCTACATGATTTCATCCAAATGGCTATGGAGCACAGTGCTAGAGAAATAGAGTTGCGTGTGTATTTATGCCCATGTAAGTGTGTGCATGTGCTTGAATAAGACCTCAAAACTTAACATATCCAAAAGCTGGTTTCTCTGACCTTCTCTGTTTTGATAAAGTGAGGATGGCCCAAGAGAATTCAGGCCCCTCTGTGTCTATCAAAAGGCATCTGCAGTCACACAAGGAATCCAGCCCTTAATACAGTCCCTGGACAATCAGTGGAGCCCTTGAGCCTTCACTTCCATAGAAGGCCTCTCAGGAATGTGAATCTATCATAGACCTGACTCAGAGCAAACTGTATTTTTCAGAGTAAATTAAACATGAGGAAGCTTCTAGAGTCAACATGAGTTCCAGGCAATGGAATTGGTTGGACATTAGGGATCATTAATCCAGTAAAAGACCCAAAGACAGGACACCTCTCCTAGGTCTGGCTTAGCCCAAAGTTAAATGAGGTACTCTTTCCTATATAGAGAAGGGACTTCCCTCTGCCAAAGAGTCCAGCTTTCTTAACCAGGTGCAAAGATGTACAGAGCTGAATGCAATTCTACATGAATGTCCTCCCAGAGCCATCTTTCATTAACTAGCTCTACCTTCCAATTATCCCACAACTTCTCAGTACCTGTTCAACATTAAGATAAATTGTTTGCACTGATTTTTTTTTAATAGAATGAGTCCTTCTCCCAATTAGATCATAAGCATTGTCAAGGCAGAAAATGCCTTTGTATTTTCTATGTCTTCTTCCATATAATGGACTCAATAAATGTTTAGTTGAGCACTTGGCACAATGGTAAAGGCATTTTTGCATTTTTCAGCAAGAAACACTTTGGTGTGGTGCAAAATATCTCTGTCCATGATTCATTTACTACTTTTAAATTTTTGCTATGATTTTACTTTGGGAGAGTGCTTTCGAAAATGTGGATCATGACCATGTCTCAGGAGACCATGGCCATTACTTTACTTCATGCGGACTACTGAACAGGCTTTAGGAGAATTGCCAACATGCCTATGTAGCCCAAGGACAACCTACTCTGTTGGCCTAGACGTGAGAGGTTTGGTGATCCATTTCCAACGTCTTCAATCCACCCTGCTTCTTTATTTGGGTATATTCAAACTAAAGTCTTAGAGGTGAACACTATCATCCCCTTACCAGATCCTTCAACCATTTGGTTCCCATCAAACATCATTTTAACCCTTGAAATAGCTAAGATGCCAGACTTCCAGAGAAGCTTATTTTCATTTTCTTGACTCCTCCTATACCCCTAAGTGCACTGATTGCTGGTCAGTATAACGTTCAAACTCCGCTCATTGGGAGCCTATCCCCTCATCACAGTCCTTTAGGGTCACCTCTGACGGGGCTCTACTATGATCACCATCCGTTTTCAATTTGCACTGGACCTGTTTAACTGAGGATCTTTACACATGGTTATATTTTGTAAGCAGTATCTTCATTTCTCCAAATCAATATTGCCGAAATCAAAGTCAAGTCAGCGAAATTTTGCAGTCAAATATCTACCAATCATGCACTCTGCACAGGGCACTTTGGTAGGCCTATCAGATGCTATAGAAATATATATTCAGCCTGCAAGAATGTAAACTCAACTCCAGGGGTGTGAAAAGGGCAACAGCTTTGGAATTAGAAGACATGGATCTAATTGTTCACTCAATGCGGGTCCTGGAACAATTCATACTGGACCTAGTTTCCTCATGTGAAAGACAGAGATGGCATCACTCAGCTTGTTGGGTGATGATGAAGGTGAAAAAGAGATGTTTGTGACAATGATGTGAAAAATCAGGGGCACTGAAAAAAATACAGCATTAGAAAATAGATGAGGACCAAAGACAAACAGATACAAGTACACAGTTCCCTAAATTAAGACAAGAAATAAAGGACATCCCCATATACTATTTCTAAATAAACATCTACAGCCAGTCCTTGACAAATTTCCCAAGTGACCGGAGGCATAGGATTCATTACGTGCCCTTCAAGATAGAAAATGCTACCTTATTTGGGAGGGGTCGGACCAACGGTGAGAAAGAAGTGGGGTTAGAGAAGACATATTTAGGTAGCTGTCGATGAGGAGGGAAAGAGGAATGGGGCAAGTTTAGGAGGTTGAAGCTGTTGGGATGGAAATGAGATTCAGTCTGTGAAAGGGAAAAATAGAAAATACTTGGCATATAAACATTTTAGAATATCAACCAGCTGGTCTGCTTTCTAAAACTTCAGTAACTTTGCCAAGACAGAAACCTTTGAATGTTAAGGTAGACTCTCAGGGCTCAACATTACACAAACAAAGAGAAAGCATTTTTTAAACTTCATAAACACACTACATCTTAAAGAATATTTTCTCTTTTTCCCAAATGACCCTCCCCATACCCCCTGGCAAATGTTTCTCTGATCATGGCACAGTTATACTTATGGGGTTTAGAAATCTATAGACTCAAAATAAATATAAATAAAATCCGTTTTTCCCCCCAAGTATGCCTTGCTCTTCACTCTCCAGCTTTCTGCTGTAGGCTTCTCCCTCCCAGCAAAAGAAGAGCTTTAGGGGTTTGGAAGGGCAATGGTTTGTGCTGTGCTTACACCTGACACTGGTCCAGAAGCTCAAGGCCATCAGGGAAGACATCACCCAAGTGATGCTAAAGCACTCATGTTTCAGCAGTTAGTAGTGATCTTAGTGCTGCAAACTAGTCACATCCATGCTCAGTGATATCTCTGAGTCATTTGAGGCAGTGATTCAGGTCAGAAGAAGGGAAAAATTTAAAGAAGAGGGAAGGATGGGGTGCCTGGGTGGCTCAGGCACCCAGGCTAAGCGTCCAACTCTTGGTCTCAGCTCAGGTCTTAATCTCAGGGTTGTGAGTTCAGGCGTTGTGTTGGACTCCATGCTGGGTGTGGAGCCTGATTTTTAAAAATATTAATTAATATTAATTAATTAATTAAGAGAGAAGGAAGTAATGGGGAAACAGACAAGGAATTAGATGAGTGAAGGAACCCTATCCACCAAGCCTCATCTGCAAGGATACAGAAAAACGGTTCCCCCGACTCTCAAAAACAGATGTATTTCTGGCCACTCCACTTTGTAATGACTCCAAGAACCTTCCTGCAGGCAAATATGGTGAGGCAAACACCTGAGAAAGCCAGCTATAAGCAGATGCACCTTCTTTAGCAGAGACCAGGATGCGATTCTGATTCAATTCCCAAAGGATGTCTGCTGAGGAACCATGCCAGACAGTAAGGTCTGTCTAAGGAATGCACAGAAACAAGCACGTGGAGCACCGGAACCCGAGTGTCCAGGACACACAGGTCTCAGCCCCACTCTGCTGAAGCACAGAAAGAGGACCAAGAATCATGAATCTAGCCCAGAATGGCACAGTACACAAACTACTGAATCCAGCACGCATACATTCTGAAAGGGTACTGAAAACGGTTTTTGGTTTCGTCTGCTGATTATTTTTCCCCCATAGATACTTATTAACTGCGTTATGTAATAAATAAGTTACAAATTCAGAACATACAGGTGGTATCAGGCCCTCAGGTGTGTGCTATTTTTTTTTTTAAAGGGGAGGGTACTCATAGTATCTTTTTAAATGTGACTTAGTTTTCAAACTTTAAAAATCAGTCTCATGAATAGCTGGATTTCTAAATTTTTTTTTGAAAATAGTAAGCTTTAGCAACACTGGGATAACATTTCTAAAACACAATTAAAGGTCAGAGTTGACTGGCGGCGGGGGCAGGGGGGGGAGATACAAGTTCTTTAATTCACTCCAAACTCCACCATACCTTATTGCCTATCAGATGCAAAGTCCTGAGTGTTGGTGGCCATTTATTATCAAGTGTTCCTGCACTTTTTTTGGGGGGGGGCGTACAGTAGGGTAAAGAAGAAAGGGAAATACTTTTGTCACCATATGACTAGCAACTTCTCTAAACCTCAACAAACGATAGATTGAGGGCCATGGGATTCAAGAAAAATAAAAGAAAGCACTTTTTTAAATATTCCATTCCATTTTAACCACTTATAAGTCTGTCCTTTCCAGACTTTTCTGTTTTTAACCCCTAATGTACTATAATAATCATAAGCTTGTGAGTCAGACAAGTCTGACTTTAAATTTTAGCTCCACCACTTACTATATTTTCCTGACCAAGTTGTAAAGAATCCCTAAACCTCAATTTTCTCACCTTTAATGTTGGAGAAAGATTACCTCCCACACAAGTTTGTTATGAGGACAAAACAATATATGCAGGCACCTAGCACATAATAGAAGATGCTCAAGGAACTGAACTTCTCTGTCCCTTTGAAGGGTTGGAATGAATTAAGCAGACATGATCATAAAATCACACACACACACACACACACACACACATCTAAAGTGCCTGCCAAATTGTAATGACCCAACTGCTGCTTCAGAGAGATTGCTCAGCTCGATGTTTTAATGCACTTTTCATGGACTGAAGCTCAACAACAAAATCTATCACTGTTAGGCAGTGTCATAAGAAGGCCTGATTTAAACAAAATAGACTTCCTTCTGAACTCTGAAGTGTGGTAGCTACCTTCACCTTGACTCAGAAACACACCAATAGGAAAAGTACATACACTGAGCCCATAAACAATAGGATTAATAAATGATAGCAAAGATAATGATAATAGAATGCATTATTGAAAGTTGTATGAGAGGAGGCCATTCAGTATAGAAAGGTACATATAAATTTTATGCAAACACACTTTTAGTTCTGTGAGTTCATATATCTGCATGGCTATAACCATCAAGAAAAATTTAATGTAGGCCACTGCTCTAGAACTACCATTTAATTTTGAGCAGACCGTGATATTGAAAAAAATTATTTTAGTTATATAACACACTTGCCAAATAAATCAAAAATATTCATTGCAATAAAACAGCTAAAAAAACAGAATCGCTACTCTACCATGTTGAGGTTTTAAGTGGGCAATAAATCACAGCCCTCTCCATTCTGAATTCCAAGTCAATTGAGAAATAGACACAAGCTAAGGATCAGCAAACTTTATTGCTTATGGAGCTAAATAGGGGTATGGGTCTGGGACAGCATTCAGACCTGGCCACACATTAGGTTTCTTGCTCATCTTTCAAGTTCTGTTCCCTTCCCCATTGCCCCCTACAAAGAGGAAACTGGCCTGGGTCTGGGTACTCCCAGCACAGCAGCACAGAGACAAGAACCCTCAGAACAGGGTTGGAAGAAGGCAAGGCAAGGGTCTCACCAGACATGTGCAGGCTCTTTATCCAATCCCACCAACGAGATACGGGATTGGGGAGAATGTGTAGTAAGTGTTACCTCAGGGACACCTGGGTGGGTCAGTCATATAAGCATGTGAGTCTTGATGTCAGCTCAGGTCGTGATCTCAGGGTCCTGAGATCAAGCCCCTCATCGGGCTCCGCACTCAGTACAGAGTCTGCTTAAGACTCTCTCTCTCTCTCTCTCTCTCTCTCCTTCTGCCCCTCCCCCACAAAAATAAATAAATCTTTAAAAAAAAAAAAAAGTGTTATCCCAATACTTTCGTTCCAGTGAAAAGCAGTTGCTTAATTGGAAGGCATAGACAGGGAAACCATCCCTTTTCTATCACACCAGAAGCCCAAATAAAAGCCTTTCCAGGTCAACTAACTGATATAGATTGACTCCTAAGAGGAGCTAAGGAGCCAGTCTTCCGAGATCTAAAGAGGACTTGTTAATATGAGGTGGATATATGTTCGAGAATCTCGAAATGTTACTTCACGGTTGTGGTGAAGCCTCCTCTGACTAACCAGTTAATAACAACCACTATTTCTGCTGATGGCTGAAAATCCTCACAACATACGGCCGATGTCTCAGATTTTTGGAAATTGTGGTGTCAGGGAAAAAAAAAACTATTAGAGAGAGGAACGTTAAATATGACTTTTAAGCAAAGAAATTACCATCTTAACTGATAAAATCTGAGCAGGCCCATGAAACTTTCTTTATATCACGAACTTATGCCTCCTTCCTAAGGGGCCTAGATATCTGCTTTGCTGTCATTTATGTCAATGCACCAGCCAAGACTCTTTAGCACAGCCCAACTATGCTGTCAACCCCAAATCCCAAGGGATGCATATAATCACCATATTTACTGTGATGGCCCAGGCAATAATGATACCCACCGACTCTAATGAAACTAAAGTGCATGTGTCATTTTGGAGATGCTATTTGTTCAGGCAGAGTTGCCTGTCAGCTGTCTCTGGCCAAGCGATACAGCCTGCAATTTAGTTAACAAACTGAGACATCATAGAAATCAGTGCTTGTAACAGGCTTCCTTGATTCACTTGGGCTTTTCCACCTGTCTTACATATTGCAAGTGTCTGGCAAAATGGCACTGGTGGGAGGAGGTCCCAGTGGAGTTGAAAAGACAAGGAAAAGCAAGGAACAACAACAACAAAAAAAGCAAGGAGTTTGCTAAGTTTTAAAGTGGAATCTGCCCAAGAAGAAGAAAATCCAGAGAAAACATTTCTTGGTTCCACTAATTCTACTGTTGCCAGTTGGGCAAATTTCAAACTGTTCAGCCTAATATCTCAGATCTGCCACTATCAGGTTCCAACATTTATTTCCAGTATTCTTACCAAACTTTCTGAACCCTCTGCCCCATCTATAATCACTGATTAATCTAGCCATTCATTCAGCAAGTATGTATGAAGAACTTACTGTTGTGTACAAGATACTGTGCTAGGCATTGGTTCCAAAATGAACAGAAGTATTTCTCCCCTTAAAATACTCTTTGTGCTGATGCTCAGTCTCAAGGATGGAATGGATGGGGGTAACTAACAAGAATGGAAATTCCAAGGGCTCTCCTTAAGGAAGAAGAGAATATGGAACCTACCTCCATATGGAGGCTTCCAGGAAACCAACTGATAAGATGATCTGTGCTTTTTCACAAGAACTTTAACAGATCTTTTATGATCTATTGAAGGACAACAAAAATATGGAAAAAGAAGAACTGGCTTTAGGTTAGAGTGACATGGCAAAGCTTTATAATGGAAGTAGACTTATGTTCAACTCTGAATGTGGACATAATGTGGATGACCCAATTTGGATGCTATTATGTCGAAAGAGCCACAGGAATGCAAGATCCCTGAATTTGGATTTGGAATCCCAGAAACCTGAGTTTAACCATGGACTGCTTCACAAGTCATGTGACACTGAACAAGTCAATTAGCCCCTCTGTGTATTAGCTTTCTTATCTTAAAAATAATAAAAATACTTAGTTTATATACTACATAAGATAGTTTTGAGAACCAACTGAGATAATATATGTAAAAGTGTCTGGTAAGTTGCAATGTACAATACACATATCAGAAGATCATTAGAGGGGCTCCTGGGTGACTCAGCTGGTTAAGCATCTGACTCTTGGTTTTTGCTCAGGTCATGATCTCAGGACCTGGGGATCAAGCCTCACCTTGTGCTCTGTGCTCAGCATGGAGTCTCCTTGTCCCTCTCTTTCTGCCCTTCCCCATACCCCCCTCCATGGCACTCTCTCTCTAAAATAAATGAATAAATCCTTTAAAAAAAAAGAAGATCATTAGGTACTCTACATTAATTGTTGATTTGATTTTAAACATACATGGCTATTTCTTCTTCCAGTTTTTACTTTGATAATTTTTAAAAGGCTGTTTTCACCCTCTTTAAAACCTTCAATAGAAGCAGGAAATGCTTTACTTCATACTAACTTATTTCTTTTATCACAGAAAATCAAAGTGTTCCTTGGAAATCATCTCATTAATCTCTTGGAGGGAGGTAAGCAAGCAGACACATATTTTGCACATTTGTACATGAATATCAATTTTACAAATGGAAAAACCTAACATAAACTTTCCTAAGTTACATAGTGAGTAAAAGCAGCACCACAAATGACCCAGGCATCTCTTTATCTAATTATCTGCTCTTCTCATTATATGCATCCAAAAACCTTGTTCTCCCAGTAGACTTCCATGTACAGATCTGGTTTTCCATCTCCAAAACAAGTAATGCTTTATTTAACTTTTAAAGCCTCTGTTTCTTCATATAAACAACAATAAAAGCTACCAAACAGTTTTGAGGAGATAAAAAAGGAATAATGCATTTATAAAAGAAACCTCGCCCAGTATCAATAACACATCAAATGAAAAGTAAAGGCTATTTTCTTTTGTTTTCCAGGGTAAGAATTTGATTTTTATCAATCACAAGGGTAGTTGTCCCAACATATAACAAACTGTGATTTTGAAAAACACTTATTATTAATAAATCACAGAGTTAATTATTATATCAATCAACAAACATTTGTTAAGCTCATATTATATTCAAAGAATTGTTCTAGATCCAGATGATATAAAGATGGACAGGGTACAGTGTAGGTTTTCGACATGCTTATAATTGAGTAGACGAAGAAAAGACATGGATAAAAAAGCTATTAAAAAACAGAAAGTGGTAAAGGCAGTAACATATACAACTTCCAACAGGATTTCAGTGGAAATGGTTATTCTGCAAGGGAGAGCAGGGAAAGCTTCATGACAGAGGGGACTCATAGGCTAGGTCATGAAGGACACTTAAGATTTCAACAAATGGAAGGAGTGAAAACAACTTTAATGAAGCAGCATTCTATGCAATGTGGCTAACATGATCGAAAGGAAAGATTAAAAGAAACAAAGTCTGATCCGCTGTTGAGTTTGACAAGAACACAGTATACACTACAGAAAAATGGATTCTTCTGGAATAAAAAGGTAGGTTGAGGCTAAATTCTGTTAGGTTTTGAATGGTGTATTAAGGAATATAAATTGTGTTCAGTCAGTATTGGGACACCATTGAGTGAAATCACACACACAAAAATATATGTTAGAATATTTGAGCATGTTGTGAGCAGATGGGGAAGAGGTAGAGGAGGGGAAATTTAACAGATAAAATGGAGATGAGGTAACAGATGGCATGAGATCCCAGAAGAGGCAAAGGGGCAGGAGGCCAAGGGCATAGGTAGACTCAACTGTGGGAAAGGTGCAAGCCAATTTTTTCCACTGAGACAGAAAGGAAGGAGAAATAGTTGCAGCTGCACTGTGGTACAGTGAGATCACCTTAATGTGATAGACATAAAAAAAAAATCTATACAACCATTTGTTAGAAACACTGTGAAAGGGATTTTTAAGTTGAGTGGGAACTAAACTGAGAACTTTACAGTCCTTTTCAACTCAATGGCAGTAGATGTACCATCATGGTCCTCATTTTCAAAACAGAGGAAAAAAGATATGAGTTCTCACAAATATGAAATAAGTACACTTATTTAGAAGAGGAATCAAAATGGTAGGTGAATTTAGCTAACAGAGGGATGTTATTCCACTGGTAAAGAGTCTTCTAGGTAAAGTATGCATATTTCTGTTCACCACCACCACCAGAACAAACTTCTGATCTAAACATTTACCACCTACTTGGCCTTTAAGCGCATTTGACTTTGTGATCTCTTGGCTTCAGAAAGAGGAGATGCAATAAGCTAGCACACCTTCACTAAGAACAGTCACAGTGAACTAATTTTGTGTTCTTAGGAATATATTCACCAAATGGGAAGATCAGGAGAATGATGTGGACAGAGTATAAGAATCACAACAAAGTATCAGAGAAGGTCTTCTGCAATATTTCTGAGATCACAATGGAGTAAAACGGGGAATGCTTACACATGTAATATATGGCCCACTAAAAAGATGGCCAGATCTTGTTAGGCTGACTACAGGCCTAAGTCCTTAACAACTACCTGGTTAGTACTTGTACTGGTGACCTGGATGAAGAAAGAGAAGCCATGGTTACAAGTTCACATTTGTCCTACATATGAAAGGGATATACTGACTATCAGAATGCAACGGCAGTGAGATGGGAAAAAATAAAATTCAATGAAAGTTAATTAAGATAAATATAGATTCCTTTACATATAATAAACAACTGTGTAAGTATAGGATTGGGATCACTCCATCAAAATGGAATGTAGGAAGAAGAGCTGTAGACATTAGACAACCAGGAGCTCAGTAGGATCTAGAAGTGGGATAGAATCTCTATAAAAATTTTAATGTAGAGTCTCGAATAAATAGAAGAATTTTGCTACTGGAGACAAGGATAGTCTTCTGTGCTTTGCAGGGGTCAGGCAAAGTACAGAGCATCCTGCTCTCTGGTAAATACCCTGCATTAATAGTCATCAATAGGCTTTAAAGACAGTCCACAGTAGTGTGCCAAGAATGGTGCCATTTTGGGAAATACTTTCATGTCATCTAAGGAATAATTATGGAAACTATAAAAGCAAAGACTTCCAGAGGGAAATGTGCTAACAATCATCACAAAGAACTGTCCCATGAAGAAAGGAGTACGTATTCACCTTTGTTCTGGAGTGTAGACTTCTGAAGAGTGGGACGAATGTACAGGGAGGTAGATTTTTCAATAAAAACAAGACCCCCCCCCCATTAGAATGTCCCTACAATGAAGTAGGCTGCTTTGCAAAATCATGATAGAACTACTAGGAGAACTCAAAGCAGCCACTGAAAATGCATCTGTCAGGACTGCTATGGAAAGAATTCCTGCACTTGGAGGAAAGTTAAACGAAAAGACTTATAGTAGCTTATCCATCTGGAAGGGTCTAAACTTTGTCATCAAGTAGAGCCAAGGAGATAACTAGTATTGCTCACGTGGGTAAATTAGATTATTGTCCCACGTCTTTACTCCTTGCAATACTGTGTAACTTTGCAGTGTCTTCCCACCAGGGGAAAAAATACTTTCCCATCTCACGACTAAAGCTTTTCAATATGATCTGCCTGGCCAGTAGGATGAAAGTAGATGAGATGCAAACAGAGGCTGTAACCATGTTTCTATAGATTGAGTTGCCCATTTGTGCTCCAGAATGTACCATGAAAAGAATTTGCCCCAGGGAGCCATTGACCCTTCAGCCTGAGTCCTAGAATAAATGCACAGCGAGCAGACCTGAACCTAATTCCAGCATGGAGCCAATCCTAGTTCACCAGCAGCCCAGCGCAGAGCCAACATACTGAGCTGTGCTGAGATAAGCCAAACTTCAGTCAATCTCCTGCCCTGTGAGCATGTGTATACTTAATATTGTAAGCCACTATGTTTTAGGGTGGTTTGTTATGCAGCATTATTAAGCAGTGACTGACCATCATCTTGAGCTTTAGGAAACAAAAGTCTCAAACACTTTTTCGGATTCGTACTAAGATTCGAAAGTTGAGACCCAAATGTAAGAAAATAGCCATATAGCTTTTTTATTCCATATATATTAAAGAAGAACCATCAAGTTATATTCCTTCTTTGTTACTTAATTTAAACTTGCAAAATTTGGGGGTGTCTGGGTGGCTCAGTGGGTTAGGTGTCCGACTCTTGATTTCAGCTCAGGTAGTGATCTCAGGGTTGGGGGGTCAGCTCATGTCAGGCTCCACACTAAGTGGGGAGTCTGCTTGGGATTCTTTCCCTCCTTCTCCTTCTGCCCCTCTCTACCACATGCTGTCTCAAACAAACTAACTTGCAAAATTTTGGAATTACAATCCATTTTAAACAGCCATAATATAGACAGGAAATCAGCTTCCCTTAGCCACTGGTAGAACCACTTCTCTTACCTTAAAGCCAACAGTAATGACTTCTGGATACTGTTATTAGCTTGGAAGAGTTTTTTCCATTTGACACCGTAAGTCAATTTTGCTGTTAGTACATCAGTGGTCAGAATTGTTGCTGTTGCCTCTACATTATGATAATGTAATTTGTACTCTGTCTCTCTTAAGAATGGATGGACTATATCTAGTAGAATATAAATCACCAAAAAGTTTACCACTTTGCAACTAAAGTCAAGATTGAGCTTTTGGAGACTGTGTACATTTTTTCAGGAAATCCAACTCTCCAGCAAGGCCTGGACTTGTTTTCTTTATATAAGTTAAAATACATGGAGATTCTTTGGGTATTACATTTAGGGCTTTTCAAAGACCCTATTCACAATCAATATAAACAGAGAAGGTCAACATTTTTTAAACTGAAGCAAAAGGAGCAGTAGCACCAAGATGATGAGCAACACGTGGTTTGTCCATTGCAGGGGCTCAGTGCACAGTTCTTGGTAATGGTCAAGTTATTGTGGACAGCAGGAAAATGATGACAAGTCATTGCTCATTTGGGAAAAACCATTAGCTCCCAATACAGATAAGCATGTTCTTTGCTCTGACCCAAAGGAAAACATCAAATTTCGGTATTATAGAATTGCTGACAATAGTCATATGGAAGCATCCACATTTCACTTAAAACCATATAGAAGCAATCCTCCACAACAACTGGAAGAATGTTCCTATGATATCATTAAAAGCAAAGAATTCCATCCCATAACTGGAAATACTGTCAGTTCCTTCAAAATCCAAGAAAAAAAATCCATTCACTACTTTATAAAATTAATTTCAACTCCCTGGCTTATGTAAATTCTCCATTTCTTGTTCCACCTATTGAAAAAATTATTGTTCTTTGCTTTCTGCTCCAAAAAATTGCTCCCAAATAAGGAGAACAAAATAACCTCCCAGTGTCCCTATACAGATAACTGTGCCACCCTGAATGTCCAACCGTGCAGACACCAAAACTGTTCCTTTGGAAGTCTCTGAAGCACCTGATTCATTCATCTTTCCCTGAGAGGAAGTGGGAGGGAGAAGGATTTATTATCTGAAATAGGAGCCAAAAGGTAGCAGCCTCTATTCAAGGTCATAGCCAAAAGCACAACACCTGATTCTCTGCTACAACTGCTTTTTCCAAGTTACCTGTAAAAAAAAATATTCATGACTTCAGCTACTTCAGGTTACCCACACTGTTCCCAGCAGAAAGCCACTCTGCAATCTGATGCAAGAGGCTGGACCTCAATTTGTTTCTTCTCCTACAGCAGAAGTAAGTTCATACCCCGGTCAAGACTGTCATTCCCGTCTATGTGTCCTTTCCTGGTCCGCATTTCTCCCTTTCATCCCTGCTCTGAATTCGCCAATCATGACAAAGTCTTAATGACAATGAAAGGTTTTAAATTCAGATACATATTTAGACTACTCCACGGAATAACCAAAGCCACATTAGGACTTAACCACAACTATTCAAAAAGGTCTCCCTTCCAAAAAAGTCATCATTGCTCACGTGCCCAAAGCCTCTTCAAATTTTGTCTGGATGAAATATCTGTAAGTACTTAAATGTGTTTTTTCTCCTGTTATCTCTTTGGGTGTGTGCACATGTATCTCGGGGTGTGGGTCAGGTGAGGTGGTGAGAGAGAGTATTCAAATGAGGGAGTGTGGATGTGAAGGAGGCGGTGACACAGAAGCACATTCGAGAGGGATGGAAGGCCAGGGAAGGGTGAGTTACCACCTTGCTGGTTCCTCCCCTGGCAGTTCAGTTCTGTCCAAATAACTCTCGATTAATGTACCAAGCAGAGACATTTCACATTTCCTCCTTAAGATCATTCTGACAGCTCACCAGCTGTTCCGTGCTATTTTTTGCCACGATGGCATGGGTAAGCCACAGCACCTTCTCTGCTACTCTGCCAACAGCAATGCTGCCTGCTGTTCAGTGCTCAAAGTCTGTTCCCCAACCCAAACTCTCCCATCTTGTCCATTTCCCACTCACCTTGCAAAACAGTAATTTTAAGAGTCATCGATACAGGGTCTCTTGAGGAAACCTAGGTGGTGCTGGTGACTGATGCATGAAAAGCACAGGTAGGGACACCAGTATGTTTTTATCCCAAGATGAAAGAAAATATATCCATGTCCCTATGTTGCAAATATCTCTATCTTCAATCATTTTCAAGACTTGAAAAGAGTGCCATTAAGCAGAAAGAACATGGGTTTTGAGTTGGACAGACCCAGGTTTTGAATTCCTATTCTCTTTCCTAGTTAGATACCTTTCTGAGTCTCAGTTTCTACACCTGTAAAGTGGATTTTTGTCCTATCTGAAGATATCAAGAGGCTTGAATCAGACCATGAAACAACTAGGACAAGAACCAGAACTTGAATCTGAATTTCATAAATCCTTTTCAAATTTTTCCTCTGCTTAGAGACCATCCTGTTGAGGTAAACAAAAAGGAGAGTGAGGCAGCATGGGGCGTGACTTACAGAAAGTCTAACAAGCATGGTAATCTGTTTTGCAGGCTAACAGCATGTGAAAAGCCACTGACTAGAGAGGAGGAGGGTGAGAGACATGTATCCAAAGGCCAATACACTGACAGTACAAGAGAAGGCACTTGACACAGAGAAAAGAATGAAAAAACACGGGCAGATGTATGGTGGAGGGCCCAGAAGTCCATTCCCTCTATTTCCCACCAGTCCCTCAGAGCATCAACATTACAACAAAATCACCCTCGTAAGTTAGCTCTGAGGTCAGAGGTTCCAATCAGACCAGAAAGAGCTGATAAATGCCAGCCTTACTTTTCAGATCTCCCACTCGTTTGCTGCCAGCCCCAGGACTGCTCTCCTTTCCCTGGGGCTGCCTTCGGCCATGGCAGGGGGTTGCCTTCAGTGAGATTCCCTTTCTGCTTCGCTATCTGGTGACTGTACACTGAGCCCGGGCCCACCCTCGATGCCCTGACTCCACCGTCACTCCTGCCACCCCAAATACACCATAGCTTTGGGGACATGAATGTGTCTTCACAAAGCAGCGGGGCTCTGATCTCTGAAGACACAATGTTCAGGGCACTTCGATTATGAAGTAAAGGACAATAATAATAATAATCCCAATATGAACCCTTCCTTAACACTTGACATGTATGAGGCACTGTTCTAAGTGCTTTCGAACACATCTAAATTTGACCCTCCCATCAACTCTATGAGGTAGATAGTATTATTACTACTGCCATTTTACACATGAGGGAACTATCCCAAATCACACAGCTTCTAAGTGAAGGAACCAGGATCAAAATCCAGGCCTTCTGGCTACACTCTTGATGCCTGCACGGTCATGACTTGTACACCACCCACTGCCTGTATGAAAACAAAAAACTCATTGCTTTGTCACTTAAAGGAGCATCAGCTGGCGAGATGGTCAGAGTTACGCATGCTTTCCTAGTCATCTGTGTGACAATGAGGTATTTAGTCAGGTCATTTATCCTTTCAGAGCAGTGAAATGGAGAGGACAAACCAGAAGTCCTCAAATGCCTTTGCTAAATGTGCCACCTCTGTCCCTTTCCTGGAGGAGTCCAGGTCCCTGGGGTGTTGCTATATCAGCTCCGTGGGCTCCTTTGGCCTCCCTCTGCACTGATGGTCAGAGGACACTGTGGAGGCTCCCTGGTGTTTACATTTAGTGAGAGCTGAACGGAATTAACCTTTCCCTTAGGGACTGCTTACTTTGATTTCTAGATCAAGTACCATATCCATGATGTATCTGCTCTCCGGATAAATAAACAGAAGATAATCTGAGAGAAGGCATTTGGGTCTTTGCATTTCTGCCCTGGGTTAGAGCCCCAAGGATTTAGGCTTCACTCCATCAGAGGCCAACCTACGCACTCTGCATGACACAAAAATTATTGCAACTGATGGGGAAGTGACAATGACAGCAAAGTGTGATGTGACAGGAAAAGAGAATCCTAGGGCTGCCTGTCAAAGAGATTAAATCACTTGATTTCCTCCCACACCTCAGCATATTAGCAATGATACATTTGGTGACCATGCGCATCATCGCACAGAAATTCTGAAGCACATTTACAGCTTGGTGTTGTGTGATGAATTGTATCCCCTCAAAAGATATGCTAAAGCCTTCATCCCTGGTACCTGTGGATATGACCTTATTTGGAAATAGGGTCTTTCAGATGTAATCAAATTAAGATGAGGTCATTAGGGTACACCTTAATCCAGAATGACTGGTGTCCTTACACGAAGAGGTAAATGCCATACAAAGAGAGAGACACACAAGGAGAGTGCCATGTGATGACGTGCAGAGATCAGAGTGGTGTAGTCCCAAGCCAAGAAATGCTAATGACTGACAAATATCACCAGAAGTAAGGAAGAGGAAAGGAAGGATTCTACATGGAACCTTCAGAAGAAACACGGCCCCACCTTGATTTTGGACTTCTGACCTCTAAAACTATGAGACAATACATTTCTGTTGTTTAAAGCCATTTGGTTTGTGATACTTTGTATACTGTTCCAAGGAAACAGATACATTTGGTGAACTCCCATCCCAACTCTTGGTTCCTGGATGATTAGCCTTAGATCAATTTCTCTTGCCTTCCATGTCTGAAGATTTAGGCAAGAGTTGAACTTTGATATTCCCACCACCAAAGCTCGATCAAGATCCTCTGACTTAGCTAGTGCTTTTGCTTCTTTCTTTTTTTTTTTTTTAAAGATTTTATTTATTTGAGAGAGCGAGTGAGCAAGAGAAAGAGCAAGCAAGCAGGAACAGGGGAGGTAGCAGAGGAAGAGGGAGAAGCTGACTCCTTGCTGAGCAGGGAGCCTGGATGATGCAGGGCTAGATCCCAGGATTCCATGAGCTTAAGGCAGATGCTTAGCCCACTGAGCCACCCAGGCTCCCCTATTTCTTTTTTTTTTTTTTTTTAACGAGTTTTGTTTAATATGAGACCAGTATTGTTGAGGCTGGCTGGGCTTGAGATATATATAGATAGTGAAGGAAGAGGAAAGAACTTGGCTCTTGGAGGTCAATAGAGCCCCAGCCACCCCACCCCCCGCCCCGCACCCCCAGCTCACTGGTGGAATGGCCACATTTCCCTTAAAGGTGTTGAACCTCCATTCCTTTATTTGTAGAATGGGCACAATCAAATCAACTTCACAACGTTTTTGCGAGTTTCAAATTACTTGCTTTGTAGAAACTGGCCTATTTTCCTATCACATGTTCCCCCCAAAAGCAACATAGTATCAAAAAACCAAAAAGGTTAGGTCAAAATCAAAAGCAGTAATGAATTTTCAGGCTATTATATTCACTTGGATCTAAGCCAACCCTAGAATCTGTATGAGGCTTTTTCAATATGTAACCTGTCAAATGCAAAACAGGAGAGGTTACGGGTATAAACGTTTCTCTCTCTAATATATCCTAACATCTGTCTTTCTCTATTACTCAGTCATAGACAATGGGGGATAGATAAAATGATACAATATGTAACCATGAGTTAGCCAGTAAGATTGCGATGGTTCACCACTCTGTTTTGTTTATTCTCTAGATTGAAGAGAATGTTTTCATGTTTTACCTGTGTCTTCCCCAACCACAGCTATTTATGGAGAAAAATTATTCTTCCTAACCCCATGGAATAATGTTCTTTGGTCATAGCAAAAAGTAGCAGGGACAGCCTAAGATATTTTTTTCTTTTCTTTTCTTTCTTTTCGTTTTCTTTTTGTAATTTGATTTGGTTTTATATGTGAGGCCAAGTGATACATCAGGTGACACTGGATGGAGTATGAGGTGCTGAGAGGTTCAGATGGCAAAGCTTCTTGGGTCATATCCCATCCGGGAGAGGCCCCATCTGGCCTAGGTAAATCCTAGAGCTGCAGGGCCAAAACTCCATTCACAGAGGTTAAAAACACAGCCAGTTTTCTCCCCCAAGAGTGGGAGAAAACTTTTGCTTTTCTCTTTCCACAGGGACAAGAGGGACAGACATCAGCTGGCAGAAAACAGTACAATTCTGTGGCCATTCATCTTGTACCAATGTTTTCTCCCATCTCAGAAGACAGTCTCATTCTGTCTCTTTAAAAATATTCCTTGGTGGCTTTCCAAACAAAGCCCCTCGAATGCTTGAGTCTAGAAAATAGGATAACAGGGATAGGGGGTTTCCCACCCTTCCTGACATATCAGCTACTTAGATAAATCTTTACTGAGTACCTACTCTAGTGACACATTAAGCAGCTAGATGTTACAGATGAGGCACAGAGGAGGGAGATACAGCCCTATTTGTCAGGGAGCGAATATACATACAGGACCTAAGGAGAAAGAAAGCAGCACTTACAAACATAACCAGAACCAGGGAAGAGTGACAAGTGCCTTGGGGCTCACCTGATGGTGAGATTGGATTGGATTCGGGCTGATCAAGAAAGAGCTCATAGAAAATTCTGTATTTGACAGAGAAGAAGAGAAATGGGTAAGATTTTGTCCAGCTGGGAGCATGAAATCATACTGGTAAAACAATGCATATTTTAAATTCTGTCCCAACAACCCATCCTTATCAAGTTAGCCCCCCCTGCAACCTGGACCTACATTTTGTAAGTGACGCCCTGATGACATCAGGAGGCAGTAGTTCAATAGAATGTTTACTAGGATAGAGATTAGACTGACAAGGACCTAACTCTGAATCCCAACACTGCCAATTACTGATGTTTGGCCTCAAGCAAATCCTTTCAATGTTCCATTTCTCAGCCTTCCTACCTGCAAATAGGAATAATATCTACTCCATAGGATTAGTTTCTATATTGAGGTAATATGTATAAAATGTAGTGTGCCTGGCACATAGTAAGAACACAATGGCAATGCTGGAGAAGCTATAAAGTTTAGAAGTAAATCTCTCCCTTTGGAAACGACCCAGTGCAACTGAGTAGCTATGCTTAAATCTTGGGAAATTGGTTCATTTCTCTAAATCTTGGTTCTATCACTACTTCTTATAGCAGTCAGGTGAGGATTAAATGAGATGATATACGTAAAATACCTAATGAGACTAGAATATGAGATGGACTCAATATATTTATTTTTGCTGTTATTAGTTAATAATGGTGTTGGGCGGGGTGCCTGGATGGCTAGTCAGTTAGGGATCTGCCTTTGGCTCAGGTCATGATCCCAGGGTCCTGGGATCAAGCCCAGCATTGGGCTCCCTGCTCAGCGGGAAGCCTGCTTCTCCCTCTCCTACTCCCCCTGCTTGTGTTCCCTCTTTTGCTGTCTCTCTCTGTGTGTCAAATAAATAAATAAAATCTTAAAAAAGAAAATAATGGTCTTGGGCAAAAATAGGAAAAAACAGAGATATAATTTTCTTTTCTTATTACGAAGGGGAATTTTGTAAAAAGTGGATGAGACTGGCAACGATCACTGTCAATGAACGAGCACATACTTCAGGATCCAGCCCCTGCTTCACTCCGAGAGTTCCCGTCCTCCCTCCGCTCCAGGCACTCTGGCTTTCTGGCTTCTATCTTTGGAGACTTCTGCTCCCTCTGTCCGGAATTCCCTTCTTCCACATCTGTTACCACTGGCTCCTTCTCATCTCTCAAATTTCAGATAGGATGTCTCCCCCTTTCAGGGGTCATCTGTCTCCAACCATACTATCCCCAAAGTACCTCCTGCCCTTGTTCAGTTCCCTTGTATGCAGGCATTCATTGCTACGGGCAACTGATTTGTGATTTAGGGATTTGAATGTCACCCGCCTCTTCTCATTAGCATATGGTATACATGGAAACAAGGACCTGCTCTCACCTGTTCCCTTTAGAGCCCTTCCTGAAACATAGGAGGCACTCAGTAAATAAATACCTGAGTGAATGGATGACTTCAACACACTACAGGGTGCCTTGTAGTTAGAACATTACACAATGGCTCTTCTTCTCTTGGCAACAGCCAGGGCGGTGTAAAAATCCTCTCCTCTCTCCGCCACCTAGAGCAGCTCAAGCAGTTATTGTGCAGAGTATGTACCAAAAAAAGGGGGCTCTCTTCAAACTGAAGCATCTCCAGATCTAAACACTTCTATGCAAGGGTAGATTAAGAATCACAATAGCAAGAGATATCAGTATTAAGAACTTTGAATACAAGGCTTGACCACCAAGCAATAATTGCCCCAGAGAGATGGAGATTCTGGTCTAAGCTTTTCATTTATGGAAGGAATATTTTCCTGCAAAATGGCCCAAGGGTTAGATTAGAATTGGTGGATGACACATAAAAGAAGGAGATAAGAGAAGAGGAATCTCAACAGAGTCAGAACTTTGAAAACTCCCTCAGCCCAACCTGGGCTAAAATGCTTACCAGTTTCCTCGGTGAAGAAAAATGAATTCGTATCAGCTACACGCTATGCTAAGTGTAATTTGGCATGGAAACGTCCATCAAACATCAATATCATAATCCCAACTAACCCAATTTCCAAGTAGAAGAAACTCTCTCTCTCTCTCTTTTTTAAGAGAGCGAGCACAGGGGACGGACAGGAGGCGAGGGAGAGAGAGAATCTGAAGCAGGCTCCATACTCAGCATGAAGCCCCACACAGGGCTCGATCTCAGGACTCTGGGATCATGAGCTGAGCCGAAATCAAGAGTCAAATGCTGAACCAACTGAGCCACCCAAGCACCTCAAAACTCTTCTTATTTCTAACTGGAACCAGGTGGACGAAAATGACAAGAACAGTCAAGATCCTAAAACCTAGTGTGGGCTAAGCCCATACACACTCCTCCTTAGAGAAACGCTTTCTGAACTAGGCTCATTTGGCTCTAAGTCATGTGTTACCAAACCTTGGAGCTTTCTTTCCAGTTATGGAACTCTCGAAAACGAGCGGGCTTATAGTTGTCCTTTTGTCAAGGGGGGGAAACTCCAAGAAATGTTTTTCCTCTTGCTTTTGTAGCATATGCCCTTCTAATAGAAACCAGCAGCATTCACTCGTACCACAATGGCGCCATTTGTCAAATTACCCTTCCAGGGAGTTAAATCACGCCCCCGTGGACAGAAAAGTTAATCTTTTTCCAAAGAGCTCTATTTCCGCCCAGGAAAGGGCTTATTTGCATTGCAAGAGCTGACTCCGTGTTATTATGTTTCCACAGCAGCTAGGTTCAGAGGTTAACCACATGGTGTGTTAACAACAATTTCTTTTCATCCTTTTAAAGTTATTTTCATTTCATTAGCTACCCCCTTGCTCTTTAATTATTCTCTGTTTAGGTTTTGTTGCTGCCATCATCAAATTTCTATCAGGGGACAGGGCTGCTACCTTCAAGCCAGTGTGCACGTGCTCCGACACAATCTTCTCGATACCCTGCCTTGGACAAAACTCAGCTGGATGGTGCCAATCTCTGTGTTTCTTCTTGTTTAGGCCTTTTGCTATCATTGTCCTTTAGTTCTCCATACTGTCACCCTGCTTACCTCCCACCCGCAGCCTCCATACAGTGTCAGGTTCCCTCCTGGAATACAAGATCCAAAATCCCCACATAGCTTGTGCCTTTAATTAAATTCTAGTCCCCTACCGCCCCTGCCAAGATCCAGAGATCCCCTAAAAGGTTCAGCATTAATTAACCAGAGCTCTGCAAACTCTCCAAGCTGGAATACTCGGGAGGAGGTGTGGTATAACAGCGACGGACCAGGACTTCTAGCTGCTGGGTGATGACGTTCTTGAGGGAGAGGCTTCATAATCAGCAGAAAGTCAGGTAAGGGAAGAGGAGCATGATTAGTGACTGTAACGGCCCCGGCACAGAGCTACATTTTTTTTTAAAATTCAATTTATTGTTTTTTCTTCCCTTCTTTGGGAAACCGAATATGCTCTCCCTTTCTCCACTGCTTTTTTCTCTCTCTCTTATTCACTAACAAAGTAGAAGAAATCAGAGTGCTGCTAAAATAAATAAAACCCCTAATAGAGTTTTCTTCGTTTTAAAAAGTAATCTGGGGAGGGGGTGCCTGGGTGGCTCAGTCGTTAAGCGTCTGCCTTCGGCTCAGGTCATGATCCCAGGGTCCTGGGATCGAGCCCCGCATCGGGCTCCCTGCTCTGCAGGAAGACTGCTTCTCCCTCTCCCACTCCCCCAGCTTGTCGTTCCCTCTCTCACTGTGTCTCTCTCTGTCAAATAAATAAAATCTTTAAAAAAAAAAAAAGTAGTAATCTGGGGATATTTCTCTGAGGGGAATATGTTAATTAGCCATCACCTCTACATGCTCTGGATTTCTATCATTTCTCACAAATTCCAAAGAGGAAAAACTGGATTGGCACATTAGGGAAGAACTTTCCAATGAAAATGAGTTTTTAAAAAAATGGATCTAATTTGAACAGTCACTGAATATCTAAGACAGAGGAGAACTTAGTACTTAGCAAGGTCAATATGTGTCCTTTAATATGAATTCCTTCGATTACCCTGAAGTGCTTGCCTTTCCTTTCTCTTCAATACCTCCACTGGTGGGGAACTCACTGTCCTAGAAGAGATCATTCAGTATCTAATTGATTCTTAGAAACGTTACAGCTTCCAGCAGTCAGTTTTCTGAGGTCTCACCGGACATGTCTTACAGCTTTATTCCTGGGAAGTCTGTCTTCTTCAGGAGGATACTCCAGATTTTTGAACTACTCTTGCCTGTGTGCCCAGAATCCCAGGAACCCGCTCTGTTACTGCTGGCATTCTCTTAGCAGAAGGCTTGGGTCTGCTGAGATGTTATTGAGTTTCTCGAAGGCTACAGAACATAATTCTCCTCCTCATGTCCAGTACCTGTCCTTACCTGGACAAGTTAGGCCTGGCCTGCAAAGGACCTGGACCAAGTCAAAGAAAGCCCTCACTCTCCAAACCCCCAGGAAATTCCAATCAGAAGAATCTTGAAACTGGTTAAATACAGATAAGATCTAGAGATCTAGATCCTTTAAGACTCACAGAATTGACATATTAGAAAGGAACTGGATACTTCCAAAAATATCATAGCAACTGTATAATGAAAAAACAGAGCTTTTCACTTGTACCTAGCCAAAATCCTCAGAGTTAGACTTTGAGGGGCAAAATTCTCTCTGTTGCACAAATGCAGCAACCTTGGAAAGTCTGTCCACAATTCTTGACTGATTTTATAAGAATAAGATACTATTTCCAATTTTCCCTAAAGGTAAGACTCTTGACTACTTTTTAAAATCTATAAATTATCTTCTTATGGGGAAAAAATACACCTTCCTATTACAAGCATTTGCTTATGAACTTCCCATTATTTTGCATTCCAAAGAAATCTCAGTGCTTGCTTTCCTCCCTATTAATAGATCTATTAAAATGAAACCAACCTACTTTTTTCTTTTTAATCTTTTTTTCTAATACAGTAAGAAGAACAAAATCCAACACCTCAAATTCTTAAAGTTCTACAATAGAATTTCAAAATGCTACTATTAAGATCCTACAAATACAAACACTTCCTGTATTGAAAATGGTTATCCCACCCAGTATAAAAAAAAAAGGTATGAAACATCCTTTTCAGTTACCAACTCTTGAGCACCTCCTACATGTCAGCCCCCATTCTGGAAGCTTTATATAAGGTACCGAATTTAATTCTCTAACAACCTGATGTTAGTTACTATCGCTCAAACTTGAAAAGTAAAGTGACTGACAGTCAATGAGGTTAATAACCAGACCCAACATCCACAAAGCCAGGAAGTGGTAAAATTAACGTGTGACCCAATTCTAGCTGATATTCATTCATTCTCTCTGATTGAATTGATACAAGGCTTAATGAATAAAGGCTGTGCTAACTATTTAATGACAGGTAATCAAATCTGTAAATGCGTTAAGCAATTAAGTTATCATTTTTCAACCTGTTCTGCATTCAGAGATAGAGGCCTTAGATGTCCATTCCTTTTTTTTTTTTTTTTTGCAGCGGGCTAGAATGAACCAGGATAGAGCTCCACAGCTGAGCGTATCAATCAAACCAAATGGAAGGAAAGATGAGTAGTGGTGTACCAGGAAGCAAATCAACAGTGCAGGATAATAAGAATGCCAACCTCACCCTCTGCTCTTAGGTAGTGGGTAATTGATAATACTCCTAGAGTGACATTGTCTGGTGGTCTAAAGAATCTCTTCCCAGAACTGCCACAGGCATTCTGTAACTTTGAGTAACACCTGTATTTCTGTCACTATCCAACTGTCCAGAAAACCACCTCAGGAGAAGGCTACACAAAGTCATAAACTGCCATCTTGAAAACTAAAACACTTACTTCTTTTAGCTACATGCTTATGGCTACCAAAGAAAAGGTGCTTTCTAACTAACCCATATGTCATAAATTTCACCTTCCATGGGAGCACAGGATTCAGAGAAGGTTGTCACTCTTCATTCTTCCTATTTCTCCCCTAGGCTCTTTGATTGGCAAGTACTTGCAAAGCCTTGATGGTCTGATCATTGACCAGTCCAACCTACTTATCATACCTGTCTACTGCTTTGCATCAGTTCCCTTTCCTTTCATTATTTGTTAAAAATGTAAAATAATATCCTTAAACATGATCGGTATAGGAATATTACTCCATCTGAATAATCTGGAAACCATGGAAAGAAGAGGTATTATCAGGGATAATGGTGCCAAGCAAACTTGGAGATGTGAACCCTCAAGGACAGTGGCTCGTTCGCAAACAGGCAGTGAGGCATAAAGAAATGAAACTGGGTGAAGGGTAACTCCCGCCACAAATAAGTACTGGATCGATCAGAGCAAATGTCATATTTCAGATCTGTTGCACCTTATATCTGCAGCCTATTTCTATGCAGAATAATGCAGATTCTTAGCTAAAGAGGGGAGAAAATGTGAGTTTGTATTGACATTTGCCATATTTTTGTTGCTTTTCTTACAAAAAAGAAGAAAACTTAAAACCACAATGAACATTAGAAAATGGAGCATGTGGGTTACTGCACGGTGGGGGAAAAAAAAATGAGTAAGGCATAAACCAATGAATGAAGGTGAACGTGACTGAGATCCATGTTGTTCTCCAGAGACGCTGCCAAGGAGTTCACGCCCCAGCCGCCTTGCAGATCTAGCTTTGCCTCCCACCGTGTTAGCACTGAGACCATTTTAAAGAAAACTCCCTAAGGGGGAAAAAATCTATCTGGAAATTGTTTCTTTGACAAATTATAGACTGGAAATTATTATTTGCTCATTCATACATTGATTCATTCACTATTCATTAAACTACTAAACGCAGAGCACTGTACTACTTTCAGAGACACAAAAATGAACTACAACCTAAGTCTTGTCCTCTAAAAGTCTACAATGTACCGAGTCAGAATGTAGGCTAATAAGTAATGAAAACAACGACTTCATACCTATGTGGGGTTAATATTATACTTGGTACTGCGTAGCAACTCGCTAATTACGTTTCATTTAATCCTCACAACAAGCCAATGAGACACGCGTTATTATCGTTATTATCGTCCATATTTTACAGATAAAGAAACTCTGGGTCAAAGAGGCTCTGTTACCCATTTAAGTCTACGGAGCTGTAAAAAGGCAAAGCTGGAATCTGAATTCAGGGCAGTCACTCCAAAGCCTGAGCTGTTAAGCACTATGCTCTCATGTTCAACAGCTGTGTTGTTTACAGATAGTGGGCCTGTAAAACGGGATACAGAGCCCTGCTGGGAATAAAGAAGTATGTTCACATCTGCCCAGAGGGCAAATGGAATCAGGAGAGGCTTCAGAGAGGAGCTATTTAAGATGAAGACTTACCTGACTTAGGAGCTTATCCCATGGATTTTTATCCCATTTCGGAAATGGAATATAAAGTGAAATTCCAAACTGGTACATACAATGAGTCAGTAGTAAAACATTTTCTCCTGTCACTTTTTCCTATGAACCCATGAAGAGGTATCACACGGATAGCTTAAAAATGGAACCGATGTAAGCCTTAGAAGAAACAATGTAGACAACATGTTTTTTAAAGTTCCCCACGAGGGACCAATAATGTGGGTCTTTGATAGTCTTTTGCATTTTTAATCACTACCAGTGACTCAGCCATGTGGGGGAAAGTCACATGTGCAATATCACCTGTTTTGCACCTGGAAGGAATGCAGTCACTACTGGCTGGGGGTGGAGTTAACCAAAGGCAATCCTTATCTTTAATAAGTGAACAGTGGTGATGATGGCAGGTGAAGCATCTATGTGAAAGCATCCACTGATGAGGGAGAGAGTCTCCTGACAGAGCTTTCCAAGAGTGTGGAGAATAGGCTTACAAGAGTGGTGGATGAAGAATAAAAAATACAATCAATGAAATTAAAAGGCTCTAATGTTCTACAATTTAAGGAGAACATATGCGCTAAGGGCTCATGGATTTCTTTCACGGTTTCTAGAATATAAAAAAATAATACTTTAGATTAAGCAAATTAAGAGTTTCTTCCGGTCTCATCAAAGCAGTCAAAAGACATCAGAAATGACAGCTGCTCGGTAATAGGCCAATAGTTCAGAATTAAATATTCTGAATAAGAGAATGAATTGGCATTCCATTAGAAGCAATCACTGTGTCTTCCCGGAAAATATGAAAGGTTACAGTCATTTAGATCATTTTGACGATGGTGGTTTAGTAGCAGAATTAAATATTAGGGCCAGAATACCATTCATGCTCATACTCAATTGTATACAGTCACAAAATGGGAAGACCCTCTGCCAGCTTGTCCTTTTTCTCTCAAAGCCGATAAACCAAGTTTCTACAGCTGTCATGCCTTCCGCTAAGTTGATGTGCTGAGTTTAATTAGGTTGTAAAAACAGAAAATAAGCCAAATAATTGAGTAAATATAAATGGAATAAAGGCATTTCCATCCTAAAATGTATTGCTAGGAAATGTAAAGTAAGATGAATTGCGGCAAAAGAGGGTAAACATGTGTTTGTATGCTGTTGTGTTCATCTGATCAAACCTGTTTCTGCAGCTGTGAAAGGCACTTGCACAGTGTGGGGATGGTGAACCGATAGCATTGCCTTGAGAAAGAGGAGAGAATTTTGTTTCCAATGGAGCCGGGACAAAAGAAATAAATGGTTTTACTGGCCAAAGAATAGAGACTAAGAAAGCAGATTCCCTAAGTGCCACCTAGATTTCTAATATCATGGCATTTGTTGATCTCACTTGTGTTAAAATTCCTGAATTCCATTCAAAGTATTTAGGAATCTATTATTTTAGTGTCCTTATATGAGATTAGATCATAGGTACTCAATTACAATGGCATAATAAACTAAATAATAGGTTGAGCATTTATTGAGCCCTACTAGGTCTCAGACACAGTGACAACTACTTTATATACCCTAGTTTGTTTAATTTCCCCTCAACCCTAGGGTAGAGGTACAGTAATTACCCACATTCTGTGAATGAGAACACTTAAGGTTCGAGAGGTTAAAAATGCCTTAAGTCATGCAGTTCACAAGTGACAGCAAATGTTATATAAACTGCCAATGAAGCTCTTTGTCAATATTTCCAATTTCTGGAAGGACTCTCCAGGTTTTACTTGCTTATGAGTCTAGAAGCTTTCCAGTGGCAAAATAATCAGTTCTACCCCTAACATGAATGGGAGTGTTAGGGCTTCTGTAGTAGAAATACCATAGACTGGGTAGCTTATAAACAACAGCAATTTACTTTTCGTAGTTCTAAAGGCTGGGAAGTCCAAGATTAAAGTGCAGGTAGATCCAGTGTCTGGTGAGAGCCTGCTTCCTAGATCATGATCTTTTTCTTGTAACCTCACAGGGCAGAAGGGGCAAGAGAGTTCTGTTAAGTGTCTTTTAGAATATAAGCATTAATTCCATTCTCAAGGGCTCTGCTTGATACCTTCCAAAAGCCCCATCTCCTAATACCATCACGTTGGGGTTTAGGATCTCAACATATGAATGGGGGGGGGCACGCATAAACATCTGGTCTACTGCAATCAGAAATACTCATTTGTGCTAATTGATATCACATAACTCAGGTAAGAAGAGCAGTGGCACCTTGTTCTAATAGTAGTCTCCACTGCATGGACTATGAGCTAAGCCATAACCCAAGAGTCTTTCATGATGCTCCGACATCACCCAATAGCATAATGACACAATAAGGGGAATGTGCTCAAGTTCCTCAGCCCTCAGATAGTATTCTAGCCCTATTCCTCTCAACCTACACAGAGTTCCCCTGAAGTTCTGCCAAAATGCATATTCTGATCCAGTAGATGTGGAGTCAGGCTTGAGATTCTGCATTTGAAAGAAGTATCCAAGTGATGCCCATGCTGTTGGTCAGAGAACCATTTTTTGAGTAGAACAGTTTGAGAAACTTGATTCAGTCATGGGTAAAGTGATCCACTCCTCGAAGACCAAAGAGTAGCACTAGGAAAACTGTTGGATTCAGCCAAATCCTATTTTTGACATGCTATAATTAATTTATTTGTTTTCCCCATTTAAGTTGGGTCTAAAGATCAACCATTGTTCAGGCTCCAAAAAACGTCCATTGTTCAAAGCCATTCTGATTTGTCTATGGTAGAGAAAGTAAACAAGAAGTCTGGGCACAAAGGAGAGATAGAAGATCCTGAATCTTATATTCATGATCTGTTTTTCAGGCTGGTCTCTCCCAAGAGTTTGTCCTCCCAAGTTTGAACAAGGAACATAATAATTACACAGATTCAAAACTCCATGAAGTAGCTTAGCAAATTTCACAAGTCCAAGAGTGACATTTAATGTATAAGGCTAATCTTATCATTTGTATTTGACAAAGGACTCATAAGGTGTTCACTTTTCTCTTTTAGAGCCTCTTTCTACTATATATGCATCTTCTCTTTATATTGACACTCATCTCTCTGAAAGTGAGAGTCACAGTATATTCAAATGAGTAACTAGAAGAGTATTCATCAGAGCTGGGAGATGATTAGTAATTATAATATTTACAACAGCAGATATTGTTGGCCAAGTGTTTTTCTTGTGTCTGGCCTCATGCTAAATGCTTAATATACATGATTTCATTTAATCCTCAGAATGACCTCATAATACTGTTCTTGTTACGCGGTGGAGGAACCTAGTCCTGACATTCCTTGCTTAATGATTTCTCTGTAGTATTTTGATAGAGGTGCTAATTCCGTGGGCTCCTAAAATGCTTGCTTTCCTCAGGTTCTACTTTTCTTTTCCTTTCCCTTCTTTAGTCATTTCTTTCTCTTCCTTTCTCTTACCACCTCCTAAATTGATTCTTGTCTCTACCTATATCCTATTCCCTTCAAGTTCCATACAGCCCGTTTTTATTTTTTTAAGATTTTATTTATTTGAGAAAGAGAGAGCATGAGTGAGTGAGCAAGTGAGGGGAGGAGAAAAGGAGAGGGACAAGCAGATCCTGAGCTGAGCAGGAAGCCCCTTGCGGGGCTTGATCCCACAACCCTGAGGTCATGACCTGAGCTGAAACCAGGTGGCGGAGGCTTAACCAACTGAGCCACCCATATACCCCTCACTTCAAATTCCACACATTCTTAAGACTTCAACTATTTCCTCCATGGAAAAAGCCTCCCAAACCTCTTCCTTCACATCTTTTCCTGGTCTGGGACTCCACTGCTACACACCCAACTGCCTCCAAGGTAACTCTGCTTGACTGTTTCTCTGTTATCTTAAGTATCTTAAGAAAACACTGATTTTTCTCTCCACGGCACCAAGCCAGTTCCCTCTAAATCAATTATCTAGTTTTGAAAATGGCACCATTAATTTCCATTCATTCAGGAACGAATTCTCTCTTTCTTCCCAAGTCCAGGCAGCCACCCTGATGGGGAGATTCTTCCTTTAAAAGGCTGTCAACTTTTTTTTTGCACTCCGAAGCCACCACCTTATTACAAGTCTTTAAAACACCACAGCAGTAGTTAGCATCCTAATTAGCTTTTGTTTTCATCTATCCTTGTACATGTCCTTAACTATTTTCCCATGAGGTCACTTTTCTGTTCAAAATACCTTTATGGTGGTATCACATTGCCAAAAAGAGTAATCCTTAATCCTATAGTCCAAATCACTTTACTGCATTCAACTTTTAAAACTCAAACTTCTTTAGAAATTCCCAGTGCTTGCTATATTAAAGCTTTATTCCTAAGCACCATCCTATTACCCTTACATTCCAATCATATACATCATTCTCTGGTCACTCTCTATGCTTTTTGCTTTCATTCTTGAAATCATTTAATATTGAACCATAAATATCCCTGTTGTTTTCTTGGCATATCCAAATTCTACCCAGTCTTCAAAACCGAGATCACACAATGCTAACTTTGGAAATAGTTCCAGGGTCAACTTCAGGTAGAAGTTGGCCTTGCCACCCATGAATGGATAAGACAATAATTCCTTTCTGGAAATACACATCTAAATCACTTACAGGGCTTTTTAAAAATACAAACAAATAGGTCCTGTGTCAGAACCTAGAGAGTGTAAGTCCACCAGGCAAATCTTAAGTCTCTCTTGTGTCACTGCTATTCAGCCACATTCTCTGAATTCAAAATTTAAAATAATAGTCAAGTCTCAGTGTTTTTATAGTACTCATCCTTCCAATTCCAGACAACCCTGTTGATGTTACTTTCGATTCTGCAGTTGGTAAAGAGTAAGTAGGTTGACTAAAGTGCCTCTGATCATCTCATATTTTACCTTTACCTAATAGCCTTCGTTCTGCATCCCTTTCTCAATCACACTTGGTTTTGGTCATAGTCTAATTAGAGAAAGACTCCTCCATGAGTGAAGGGGAAAATTATTGCCTTTAATGAGGCTCATTTTGAGTGAAAAAAATATGGGATTTGAGTATGGATTTCTGATACTGGTGAGTTTTTAGCATCTTCTCTATTATTAACATTTGTCACTGACTGCAGAGGATGTAATTTCTTAAATATATACTTCATATACTTCAAGGTTTGGTCTATTTCTTTAACTCCTTGCCCAAAGCTTATTAGAATCCAGAGATGCAAGATGATTTAGCTTCTTAAAAAATGGTGAGAAAAGTGGTGAAATTAATAATACTGAATACCACTATGTGTGTATTGATGTCCACTTTTGAAAAACCTTTTGGGAAGATGTACCAATCATATGTATCATGTAAAAATTCAGGATAATGTCACTGAATCAGAAATTCCACCTGTGTGAATTTATCTTCTAAGTATAGCCCTTTCCCCACTCCCTCTTGACAACAAATATCCTCTGTACAAAGTTTTTGTTTTTTAGTTTAATTTAACCATAAGACAGGTAAAGTCCTCCTACAGAGAGCAATGCCTGGAAGGGTACCCAGCTGAGAGCAGTCAGCAGCCCAAACTCCCAGCAGCTGAGTATGTGGACGCTCGGGCTGAAATGAAGAGGAATCTGGGCAGTGTACTGCAGTCTTCCCTATAAGATCTGTCTCAGGCATCTTAGGACAAAATTTCATGTTTAGAGATTCCTGGGTGGCTCAGTCAGTTAAGTGTCTGCCTTTAGCTCAGGTCATGATCCCAGGGTCCTGGGATGGAGTCCTGCATTGGGCTCCCTGATCAGCAGGGAGCCTGCTTCTCCCTCAGATTGTGTGCACTCTCTCGCTCTCTCTCTCTCTCTCCCAGACAAATACATAAATAAAATCTTAAAAAAAAAAAAAAAAAGACTGTGTTTAAGGATTGTCTCCCAGGGAGGAAGGACTAGCCTACTACTTGAGTGTGTCATGATCCAAAACAAATGGAAATGGGAAGCATACATTTGGCTCTGTAACAACCTACCTAAGTGACCTGAGATAAATCAATTCAGTCTCTCTAGACCTCATTCTTTATCCATGAAACAAAGAAGTCAGACTACTCAAATAGTAAACTCTCTAAACTCTGCCCTCTAAACTGGTTTGTGAATTTCAATAGCAGATCCACATGGAATACCTGAACAGTTTGCAGACATTTCTCAGGCTTACCAAGTCCCTTGGAACACTCCCAATTTTTCAATTCTCTCTCTGAAGCCTATTCTCTTTTAACTTTCTCCCTCTTTTTCAACCCTTTTCCCTTGCTTCCTGTTTCAAGATACCTGGTGGGTTTGGAGATAGGGAAGGAGTTAAGAACAGTAGATTAACTGATTCTAATCCCACATCTATCATTTCAATCTGTTCCCAAGTTGTGTCAAACACATCCCTTAAATATTTCTCATATACATCCTGTCTTCATATCTCAGATGCTGTTCCCATGGCTTGGCCTCTCGACCATCAGCCCTGGCCTAGGCTAATGTGGGAAGTCTTGATCTCCCAGCTTCTAGTTTGGGCTTCCTTCTAAACATTCCTTCTGTCTACTTACACAATAATATTTTTAAAATGTGAATCTGACCTTGTTGCTTCTTTTCTTTGGTTCCCTATTGCCTACTGATTAATTTCAACCTCCCTGGCATGACTAATATGATCCTTAATGATCTATATCTGTCCTCCCTGATGATCTGTGACTTATTCACACTGCTGGGTCTGAATTCTTGCTCTGTTGCTTATTAGCTGTGTGACAACCAACCAATGCCATTATAGTCTTTGGTTTTCTAGTGTTTGCAAGCACCATAAAGAATCGCCCACCTCCTTATCTCTTCTAACTGGCTGATTAGGAGTGTCTGAGGCAGACATTTTGGGTATCTCTATAAACAGTTTACACCACAGATGATCAGTGGTCTCTTTAGAGTCATTAGTACCTTTAATCAGATTAGAGAGCCAATTCTAGAAATCTCAGAACCAATTAAAAAAAAAAACACCTCATCCCTAAAAATCTGTTCCTCTAGAACCATTCTTGGTTCCAAAATCTGTATTATACAGGGTTCTCTACAGAATCATACACTAATTATGAGAAATTGGGTCACATGATCATGGAGACTGAGAATTCTGATGAACTGCCATTTGTCACCCTGAGATCCAGGACAACCAGTAGCGTGATTCAGTCCAAGTCCAAGAGCCTCAGAAACAGAAAGGGGCAAATTCTCACTTCCACTGCTTTTTGTTCTATTTAGGTCCTGGATGGACTAGATGATACCCATCCACATTGGGGAGGGCAGCCTACTTCACTACGTCCACTGATTTAAATACTAATCTCATCCGGAAATACCCTTAGAGGCACACCCAAAACCAAGGTTTAATCTGGGTACCCTGTAGCCAGTTGAGTTGACATATGAAATTAACCATCACAGTTGGGATGGTTTCTTAATTTCCCAGAGCTTCATTTTCCTCATCTAAAAGATGTGGATAATATCTCAGGGTTGTTATGGGGATCAAATGCTTTGGCACATATAATGAGCTTCAAACCAGGATGATGCAATTAAACTCTCTGCAAATGCTAGTTATTAGCATTATTTTTTATAAAATGCCCTTCTTTGTCTGGTTAATGAACTCCTACTCAACCTCCATTAGTCAACTCAAGTGTTAATTTCTCCTTTAAGATTTTGGGTGAATATCTCAGTCTTCTTATGCAACTGCAGGATACTCTAAGTTACCAAGGTACCCTGAAGATACATCTATCAGTATAAACAGGGCTTTATGATTATTTGTTTACATTTTGTCTTCTCTTCTACCTAATCTGTGAGTTATTTGAAGATAGGACGGTAGAAGCTTTCAGTCACTGTCTATAGAAAGCATTAGTCATCTGTCACTATGGGCAAACCTCTTGTAATCCTTAGGTACAACACTGTGACAGCCCCGGGGATCCTTTGTCACTGTACTCCTAATTACTTAGAATGGAGTGAGGCTCTGTGGGATTCAGTCAGTCATCTTCCAAAAGAGAAGAACTAGTCTCGTTTTAACATAGCCACTTCACTCTCATGGACTGCTTGATACACAATATATCAATAACTCGCTGGGCAGCCGCAGCTTTGGAAAGGAATTTGCTTTGTGCAAGACGAGCCTGACAGAGCAGTTAGGAAAGAGTCATGTGAGGAGATGCTAGGGATTCCAGTAATGAAATCCCACCAGTTTGTTATGGAAATCGAATACAATCTGCTTGCTGTGGGTATTTAATGTAACGTTTCGCTGGGTACAGGAGAAGCAATTAGGCTGCTGAAAATTGCGTTCGCGTTCCCCATAATTCAATACTGACCACTGTTAGCAATGCAAGATGTGACAGGACTGATAATTAATTTTGCATGCAATCCTTGTAATAAGAGGGGAGGGAAAAACAAGGAGGGGGAAAAATACCTCTATTTTCAGAGGTAGAAAAAACGTTACTTCCAAAGGTTTGACAATGACTACTGCAGAGCCAGCCTCTGAGTAGGTGAACAATCCAGACAAAATCCAATACTGAAAATGAGTTTCTATATTCAGATGGGGAAAAAAAATCATGAAGGCCATCCATGACCATTTCCTCTCTTGTGTCTCTCATCCTTGAACTAAAGACTAATTGGGCTTTGTTTACATTTATAAATAAGTGAAGAGTAAGCTCCTCTAAAGCCAGTAACAAACCCTGGGCCTTCAGTTCCTTTCGTGCTTCTGGAAGGAAATTCTTATTTCAAACACTCTGTGTGAGTGTATGTGTGTATGTGTGTTCTGTCTCAACAGAACTGTCACAGAGGTGAACTGCTTTGGGATATCTCTTGCCCGCTTACTCTGTTCTCTATCAGATTTCAAGTCTGATATTTTTGGAGGACCTACTGTCTTCTAAAGCATTTAATAACAGCAGCAGCAGCAGATATCTTTGGTAATAGATAATGGGGCACAATTTCTGCTAACAGAAAATACAGCATTGGTCTTTCAATGTGCCTGCCTATCTATCTGTCTATCTATCTATCTATCTATCTATCTATCTATCTATCTATCTAGAGACAGCCTTAAAATGCCAGCAGTGGTGGAAAAAATTTAATTCAACTAAGTCCACCACTAGGAGAACTATCCTGTACTGTGGGGGAGGTACCACCAGCTATTGGAGCTCACATATTTCAGGTCTGGTTTAGTGTACTTTGTGCTAGACTAGAAATGAAAGTTTGACTTAGAACTGTTTCTGATTCATCTTTATATGCTATGAGCCTACCTAGCTCTTGGTGGGAAAAAGTGATCAACATGTTGGTTGAAATAAGTATGTGTGAGCATCAGTTAGTGAATCAGTCACCTGTTAGTTGGTTATTCTCTTCTAGGATTTGGGAACCTGAGGTTTCTTTGGGCAATGTCTATCCAACTGGTAGAAACTTTGTCAATTACTTGGAAGAGGAGAACCCAAGGCTAAGGCAAAATGTGAGTTATTTCTTTGCTACTTGGAGTTGAGAGTGGTTTGGCTAAACAAGGTTAAACAAAGAGTCTGAACAGTTAGGAATGTATTTTTCTGAAGTGTGGAACATCCATAAAGTCCAGAGACAGCTTGGAATTAAGCTCTTTCCTGCTGGAGGTAAGACAGTTGATTAGGACCCGAGCAAAGCTTATATACGTAGTAATTAGGAATTGTGCTCAGTGTGAGTAACAGTGATATAAAAAATAGTGGTATAAACATGACAAAGATTCATTCTTTCACATAAATAAGTTCAGGATTAGGGAGTTTAAGAGCGACAGGGAATCTTCCAACAAGTCATGTGAGACCCAGACACTTCTACCCAGCATGTAAGTTACTTTATGATCCAGTATGAGTGCTGAAGTTCCAGTCGTCATATCCAGGCAGCAAGAAATGCAAGGGGTATCCCTTGCACCAAAGTCAGGTCCCTTTAAGCAGTCAAATTGTTCGTACCATTGAGCACTTGTGCAGATATGTCATTCGTCAAACTTTAAGTCACTTGCCCACTTAGCTGCTAGGGAGATTGGGAAATCTTTTCTTGTTTGGTTTCAGAGCTAGGTGCACTGTCATTGTAAGTAATATTGAGTGTTTATTAAAAGAAAAAGAGAAAATGGGTATGGGGAGAGGAACTGCCAGTTTCTTCACATGGTTACATAAAGTCCGTCTACCTTTTGTATCACTTTGCCATATTTTGGGTGGCTCTCCTTTCCTCAGGACTTTTTAGTCATTAAAAAAAAAATCCTCACATGTTGTACAGAAGGGAGCTGTCCCTGGAGCAGCTCTTAATCTATTTGGAGCATGTTGCTCATAAACAATTTATATTTTGCCTTTCCCACTAAGTATGGACCATGTACATTTTCTATAATATTTTACTTCTATCTCTTTAGCAACTAAGAACACAGAACCTGTCCATGTGTTTGAATTGGACTTGCTCTTCCTATACTTTTTAAAAGAAAGAAAAGTACAGTTATTTTTCACTGAAACTGCATCCTAAATTTGGTGTTCCAAAAGTTGAGCCATTTCCTTGAGAAGTGGCTTGATCTTTCTCCAGGTAGCAATCCGACAAGCCAATGGCTGAACATGCCCCTCTTTGGAAATGTCACTCTAGAAGGGGCTGTGTCACATCCCATTGGCAAACTGCTCTCTCCAAAGGGAGAAGTTACAGCATTTCCAGGCATTGGCAGCTTTCAGCCCAGAACCCAAAGGATAAAGAATAAATGGGTACTGTGCTTGTCTTACGTTCCACAAAGGCTCTGTGAAATAAGTGAGCAACAACACAAAAATGTATAAAATGTCTAGTATAAAAATGACCATGTCTCTGCTCTGCTTCTTTGAGAAGGCAACAAGGCAAGAGCTAGCATACCTCATAAGGAAGGACATGAGTCTGATGGGGAAAACTACACTTACTCTTTGAGAAGTAGTTTAAATTATAAGTCAATTGACAAATACCTTGAGGCACCTACAAATGCAAACTGTTATACTGGACAGTGCAGGGGATGCCGAGAGCATCAGAAGTGCTTCCTGACTTTCATCTTTGAGGGAAATAACAGAGGTTTCCTGCCCAGTGTCCTCACTAGAGCATAGCAGGAGAGCCACGAATGTTACTTCCCTTCTCACTTTCCTTTCTCATCCTTCCCCTTAAGGATTTTACATTTAACTCCAGAAAAAAAAGTGATGAAGATGCAAAATGTTAAATACCAACATAATATCTAAGAGCCACACAAACAATTTCATGTTATTTACTGAATACAGCCATCTCAAGTTTGCTAAGTGCTTCACAGTACTTTCTAACACAAATTTACCCAGATAACAATATGTTTTCTTTTTTTTTTTTTAAGATTTTATTTCTTTATTTGACACAGAGAGAGAGAGAGATCACNAAAAAAAAAAAGAAAACATATTGTTAAGATTTTATTTCTTTATTTGACACAGAGAGAGAGAGAGATCACAAGTAGGCAGAGAGGCAGAGAGAGAGGAGGAAGCAGGCTCCCCGCCGAGCAGAGAGCCCGATGTGGGCCTCGATCCCAAGACCCTGAAATCATGACCTGAGCTGAAAGCAGAGGCCTTAACCGACTGAGCCACTCAGGCGCCCAACAATATGTTTTCTTTAAGAAGATGTTGTTAAAGGATGCTGCATACCTTGTCTTTTGTTTTGTTTTGATTTTTCCACTCCATGGATATCAGAATCTTGATTCTAACAGGTCACTCCCACATCATCAGCATATTGTACATAATACTATTTGTGCATCCTAAGCCTAATTTCAAAATCTCTCTACACAGTAAACTCCACAAAGTTAGCATGTCTGGGTCATTCACTTTGGTATTCCTATTGCTAGCAAAGTAGCTTGTACACAGTAGATGTGCACTCACTATTCAATGAACATATGAATCAATGAAAATCAACTGAACCACACTATGAAGGCAAACGTACACCATTTACTCTACATAGCAATATAAAGGGATCAATAAGTGATGCCGAGTAAATTATCAGTCTGTTTCCTCCTCACTAAGGATCTAGTGACCATCTCTAAGTGGCACTGCCAGACTTGTTCTGTTTCTCCTCCTAGCTGCATGTGGTAGCTTTAAAACCTTAGTATAAATTAGCCTTCTCCTTCACACATGATCAAAATAATGCCTCTAAGTAGACACTAACCACTCTATCAATTGATTTCTTCCCAAAACTTTTAATCAGTAGACTCATTTGAAGGCTCTAATTGCTCCTCCCATTCTTCAATCTGGGTTTTTCTCTGAAAGGATCTTTATTCTGGTCTTGTGATTATGGTAAGAAGACCTCAACCTCTTTTGGTGGGATGAATCACTTCAAGCTGGAAGCAGGCTGGTAACAGTTTTCCCATTTGCACATCCCTGGGACACCCATCATTAGGCTTTTGGTTAAGTCTTTTCAGTCCCGTATCATACGGTGGGTACTTTCCCACACAAACTCACCACACTGAGTTACAGTGAAGGAGACCTGGGGGTTAAATTATTTGACTAAAATACAGTAAAACGTGGCTCTTCTGATTTGCAATTCAATTTTCTCTTTACCATAATGTACTGCCTCTCTTTGAAGAACTAAGTCAATAAAAATGATGGCTTTAGGAGAGAGGAAGATCACTCTGAGCTGAATTATATATAGGAGAATATTTTGAAGCATATGGGTCCCAGAAATGGATCTTGAAATATGAGGCCTAAATTGGAAATGGCCAATTAATAAATACCCTTTATTAAAAATATCCCTGATCTGCTTATACAAAATACCTTTTAAAAGCATATGAAGAAAAAAAATCGAGAAATAAAAAAGAGGTGCTTTTCAGTTTACAGGTATTTGGAATTGCGTCCCACTTTTATTTGGCACTTTAATCCATTAGCATATTGCCTCATGAGATAGGAAACAAGAGGTGCCCTAGACTGGCTGGACAGCAGCCATGCCAGACAGGGTAGCAGCTGAACCAGTACCAGCAAAAGTCCATGGGCATCAGATTCCAATACTTATCTACAGAAAGCCCTTTCTTATCTCCACTAGAAAATGGGAATGCAATGTAGCTGCTACAGAGAGCTCTAGCAGGAAAACTCAGCCTATCCTTCAGTTTTCTTTTTGTTTAAATGAAGAAGGAAAAGATAACGGGTATCATCATTGCCCATCAATGGTAGATAAGTCAATTCATCATCTCCGATACCCTTCCCAGTTCTTGTAACTTCTCCAACCCTCTCTCCCTCCACCAGCTCCACCACTCATTTGTCACCAGTCCAAATCTAATTTGAAAAATTCACAGCCTCATGTTAATATGAGGGAAGATAAAACAGAGTATGTTACCCAAACGTCACCAAATTCTCACTCTCCTCATATTTCCTCTAGAATAAGTATAGTGGCTGTACACAGCTTTGAGCCTTGCTTTATCCAGACCTCTTTATGATGTGTAACAGTAATTTTATAGAAAATATTAAGACAAAAATATAAGCACTGAATTGAAAGAAAAAGAAACACCCCCAAATCTGGGGATATTTGTCAATGAGATCAGATTATCAGTAGGCATAAAATATAATCAGAGTGATCCCATGTGGGGGGGAAAGTATTTATAGGACCACAGAGCTTAGTCAACTATAAAAAAAAACTTCATGGATTAACATCTAAATATGTGGCTGAAACTGCTCTTTTCCCTGTGGCCTTAATAAAGTATGTTCCCTCTGCTTGAATTACCTAAATTCTATTTTTCTACCCAGGAAAGATGTGTTCCTGGAAAAAATAAAACGAAACAAAAAACTGAGTTAGAGGCAAATCCTGAATTTTTCTCTTTTCCGCTGTGGGAGATGGGGCTCCTTTAAGTCACACTTTGCCAAAATAGCTGAATATTGTATCTGGATTTACACAGTCTCGTCTCTCTCTCTGGGGCTGAAGTTTCACACAATGCTGAATATTTATTTTTTTCCCCCAAGAGTTAGAAGAGCAAATCACTGGCCAGGAGCAAAGCTGTCTTTGTCACAACCCCAGTGTTTTTCGTTTGAAAAGACTATTCCCGGTTAACTAGCATAATAAACTTTATACTAGATTTTCGCAAATGAAATTGCATATACAAAATGTATATAAATGTTGCTGTCTGAATTTTGTCTTCTCCATCACTTATGTGGATAGCTTTCAAATGTGTCTGACTGATAAACCCCAAAATAAATACATTTTATTATGACAGAGTACACACAAAGAGATATACATGTCCACAAATGCAAATAAGCATGGGCACACATACACGTAAACACATCCAAATATATATAACTTAGCCCTTTTATGAACAACATCTACCCTTTCATCAAAGTAAATTCACTGAACTGGATTACTTAGAGCAGCATAAACTATCATGCGCATCTGTAATGTAACTGTCTCTTCTAAAACTCCCTTCCTTGCGGTATTTCCTAGCAACGCTCCATAAAAGTGTGTCTAAGCTGACCACTTCCTCTGTGCCACGGTGTGCCCATATATAATAGACTGTAACTACCTGTTCATATATTTATTTTGCCTACTACTGAGGTTCTTGAAAACCATGACTCCAGATTAAACATCTTAGCGCTCCCAATAATCGGAATATTCTATGGCGCTTGGTAGATAAGCAACAATTACCTGCTGACAGCTCATTTACCAGAAATTACACCATGAACACAGATGAGTAAAATCAATGAAAAAAGCCCACCAGAGAATTACCCTACATTGTAAAAATCAGATTCATGCAGGGACTTCTTAGAGAAAAACGTTAACCGTGACCTTTTGAGATGGTCCACGCTGACTGAAACGAGTCAGGTAACTGCCACTGATCCCACATTAGCATGTGCGGACAATGCCAACAGCTGCTGGGGGTCATCGATTACATAAACAACTGGTGTTGAAATAATCATAAATGTTTGCATGACTGGGATCTATTTCAAGTACCACCTGAGGGGCGCTTGGGTGGCTCAGTGGATTGAGCGACTGACTGACTCTTGGTATGGACTCAGGTTGAGCCCCTAAGTGAGGCTCCACGTTCTGTGGGGAGTGTGCTTCTCTCCCTCTCCACCTCCCCCACTAGCACAGGAGAATGCACGGGCTTGCTCGCTCTCTCTCAATAAATAAATCTTAAATAAAGAAAAAAAAAAACATCACCGGAAGGCTGTGAACCTCACAACCACTTGTAACTAGCCTTTACTCTTTAAAAACAAACAAACAAAACAATAAAGTGTAACAAAAAATAAATTCATGGTCACATTATTTATATATCTATTTATTTATTTATTTATTTAGGCCTCCACGGTGACTGAACGTCCACCAGGGAAGAAGATGGGAGAAGACTGAGGAGGTGGAACGGATGTGCATTTCATCATGAAGATTTATTTGGAGGTAACAAGGAAGACATTTGTTAATTTCCCTCCCGAGTGGGTTTTGGAAGCTTTCCAATGCTCAAACAAAGAGAGCCTCATTAGCTAATTCCAGAACAGACAACAGACAAAGCTGCAGCCTCAAGTTCAGGCCCCTTCTACTATGGAACTCATGGAGTCCCTCCATTATTCTGGCATCATTAACCAAGAAGAACTCCACAGCATGCGTCCTATATACCTTTGGATCCATTACTTTAAGTAACAAATGGCCATTTGTCTCCTACTCCTTGTTCTGGCCAGCAGGGGACAGAAACCAGCACAGACAAGGATGGTACCAATCGATGATGCTGCCTATCAAAACAATGCGATATCTTGATGGCATACACAAGGACTGGGCAGGATCCTATCTGGACCCTAGGACTCCTGCTCTCAAACTATTTAGTAATACACAGGCTGTCATCCCCCCAAATGATAATCTTATCAATATTTCTGATGAAAATATTATCTGAAATACTGTTCGAAGAGTTTATACTGACATAGGCCCAGGCACCACCTTGAAAACAGAGCTCCTAGATGTTTATGAAGCTGGAGTCAAGGTCACCAAAAAGAGAACCATGGCCTGAAGCTCTCCCAACACAGAGGCATGGACCCTTCTCGCACAGATAGCTTGTTAACTAAGATATTTCAGGAGAAAGGCTGAGTCCTCATCAGACCACAAGAAAAGATCGGTCGTGTAGTTTCACAAGGACTACAAATCAAATCATGTTTTTAAAAGACAAAATGAGGGCGCCTGGGTGGCTCAGTGGGTTAAAGCCTCTGCCTTCAGCTCAGGTCATGATCTCAGGGTCCTGGGATCGAGCCCCACATCGGGCTCTCTGCTCAGCGGGGAGCCTGCTTCCTCCTCTCTCTCTGCCTGCCTCTCTGCCTACTTGTGATCTTTCTCTCTGTCAAATAAATAAATAAAATCTTAAAAAAAAATAAAAAAAAATAATAGACAAAATGAACAAAGAGCCTCTGCTCTGACACACAGAAGCAATGGTAATGTTTTTTGTTTCTGCTTTCCCCCATATTCAAATGGTATGTAGTTACCTCGCTAGATTAGGGTGGGATTTTAAACCTAATTTTCACCTTAGTAGAAAAGTTTTCTTGGAATAAACTTTGGAGGGCATGAGAAAAGTTGAAAAAAAAATATCCAATAGAAAATAAGATTATTCCAGGAATTTCTCATTTTTATTTCTATTTCCTCTCTCCCACTCCTCTATAGCAGACCATTACAACACCTTTAAGTGAGAAGATTTCTCACAGAATATAGTAAATACTGTAAAAAACCTTTTTTTATTGGTTTCACCAAATTTTCATTAACAGGAAAAATTTTCAATTAATTATTAAATTGATTTTTTCCCCAAATATTTATTGATTATCTTCTCTGTGCAAGGGAAGAGTTAAGCCAAAGGATGAGGCAGGCTTGGGCCCTAACCTCCCTTTAAAAAGGAAAGAATGTGAAAAAAAAAATCACTAAAACAGGGGCTAACTGTAAAAAGTGCCATAAAACATATATCAATCAGGTACTAAAGAATTCAGAGAAGGGAACAAATATCCTGCTTCACAGAAAAGGAAAACGTGAACATGGCATTAGCTAATCCAAAGCGAGCCAGAGAACCCATTCAGGCAGAAGGAATAACATGGGAAAAAGGCACAGAGGTCTACAAGAGCAGAAACGGTGAACAATAAGACCGCTATGGTTCCAGCGTGGGGCTCAGGAGGGCATGAATGATGAGGCTCTAAAGGCGTATTAGGTGTTGAACACCGCAATAAAGAGATTGAATGTGCTTGTGCTTTCTCTCTCTCACTTCCCCTGGCCAAGGGAGAGTTTTGACAGTCTTTTAATGAAACAAATTATCATCCCATTGTAAAGAAAATAACAATGAGAATCTGTGAATAATCGATTGGACAGGAGGCGGCAGAGAGGTGGAAGTATCAGCTCAGAAGCTAGAGTAAGAGTCCTTGTAAGAAAAGGAAGGACTGGGGGCGCCTGGGTGGCTCAGTCGCATGGGCATCTGCCTTCAGCTCAGGTCATGATCCCGGGGTCCTGGGATCGAGCCCCATGTCGGGCTCCCCGCTCAGCAGGAAGCCTGCTTCTCCCTCTCCCACTCCCCCCTACTTGTGTTCCCTCTCTCGCTGTCTCTCTGTCAAATAAATAAATAAAATCATTAAGAAAGAAAAAAAAAAAGGAAGGACTGAAAAGAAGCTATATCCCACATGTATTTTAGATGTGAAAGTACGGCTTGGCTACTAGTTGGTTTGAAGGTACAAGATGAGTTGGATTGATTCCTGAAGCTCAGAGACTGGATACAGGGGGAATTGAGCAAAGTACAGAATACAGGATAGTGAGCAGACTTGAATCACTCTAAAATGCCAAAATGTAATTCCAGCAGAGATACCAGGCAGATAGTTGAAAATATGAGTACAAGTTAGATTTAGGAATCACGCAAGAATTGGGGCGCCTGGGTGGCTCAGTTGGTTGAGTGTCGGCCTTCGGCTCAGGTCATGATCCCAGGATCCTGGGATGGAGCCCTGCATCAGGCTCCCTGCTCGGCAGGAAGCCTGCTTCTCCCTCTCTCACTGTCCCTCCCCCTGCTTGTATTCTCATTCTCTCTCTCTCTCTGTCAAATAAATAAATAAATAATCTTAAGAATCACACATAAATGTTGATGTCAACTGATAAGATCATCTCAGGAAAATATATTTTAAAGAAAATTATAGAAAACACGTATATCTCTAATTTTCAAATACCCTCCTCTAGTTCTTAGAGGAACTGGTTAAATCTTTGCTTAAATATGTGTATAAGCAATACAAGTTTTGGCTTTGGGGAACCTTAGCTTTTTACATTCCTATCTCACAGAGGAGACAAGTAAACTAGTAAGAACACCGCGATGGAGTGACCTCCCACCTCCACATAAATACACTAGTGGGGACATTATCAGGAGGGAGGATGAAACAGAAACAAGAGACGAGAAAACAGGGGCAAGATAATTTCAGTACGCTGAGAAAACACTGCACAGCACTGTAAAACTTGGAGTTGAGAAGAAAGCGCTGGGTGAACATTTATTTTCTTAAATTCAAAAGTAAGTGAGATGGAAAGAAACAATAAGCACGGTGAACTCACTCAGACGCTGCTCTCTCTTGGGACCATAAAATGATTTGACAGCCTGTACGATCTTGTTATGAGATAGCTCATTATGACATGATTTCATAGGTGCAACACGGAATAACTACATGGTTGCTGTGAAACTGTTCGCCTGTAACGGGGATATTAATCCTGTTCCCACAGCATGAGGATCACAAAGACGGTCTCCTGCACGTCTCTTTCATCTTGAAACACAGACGCACTGCACTTGCAGGTGGTGAGTAGTATCTTGCTTCCAGATTTATTTTAATCTAATCAGTGTTTTCAAGAAAAGAACTTTTATTTTTTTAAAATATTTAATATTTATCTGAGAGAGAGAGAGAGCATGTGCAGGGGGTAAGGGGAGAGATCCCGATGCAGGGCTTGATCCCAGGACCCTGGGATCATGACCCAAGCCAAAGGCAGACACTTAATAAACTGAGCCACCCAGGCACCCCAGAAAAGAACTTTTAAATGCAGGTAATGAATTCAAAGAGTAAACATATCAGTCTTGACTTCTGGCTCATCTTGAAAAATAAGAAAATGTCCTAAGTCACAGTCCTCACTACTCTCTGTTGTATCTTTGATAGGGAGGCCAAGAGTTAGTGCCTGAACTACTGTTTTCCTGACCTCAGCCCCTCCTGACTCATTAATTTTATTTATTTATTTTTTTTATTAAAGTATGGTCAACACACAAGGTTTCATTCGTTTCAGGTGTGCAACACAGTGATTCAACACCTCTACATGTTACACTACGCTCCCAAGCGTAGCTTCCATCTGTCACCACACAATACCATCGAAGAGAGGCTTCCAGTGATAGAATGTGTAAGTCACAGGGATGAAAAGTATAGCAAAGGGAATACAGTCGATGGCTTGCTTATTTATTTTTAATTTTTTAAAAAGATTTTATTTCTTAGAGAGAGAGAGAGAGAGAGCACATATGCACACCATATGGGGGGAGGGGGAGGGGCAAAAGGAGAAGGAGACTCCCTGCTGAGCAGGGAGCCAGATGCGGGGCTCCAACCCAGGACTCCGGGACCATGACCTGAGCCAAAGGCAGATGCTTAATGGCTTAACTGACTGAGCCACCCAGGCGCCTTGCCTCATTTATTTTATATCCTCCCTGTAGGCATATGAGTTTGTAACCTCTATTTTAATGTAATGAGCTGAAAGTGACCTCTAAGATTACATTAGAATGAAGAGCATCACTATATGGTGTCTAGATCTGTTCCTTCCTAAGAATCCAGGGCCCTGGTTGTATACCATGATGGAGTCAACACCTTGCATATTCTGTGTATATTCTGGTGAATGAGGCCAGATTGAAACTTTGTTAAAATGAGGGCTTAACTGAGACCAAGATAGGAGCATCTTGCACCTTGGAAATGAAGAAAGTTAAAAGTTCAAATGAAAATGTGGTAAACCCAGGCTGTTTGCTCAAAATGAATAAACACATTTAAAGGATCTCTTCCTCAGGTGAGATCAAAGTGCAGGGTACAAAGCAAAGGTATGTCCTTATCCTATGAATAGATTGGGGACCCTTGGAGCTCCATCAGAAACAAGAAAGAAGAGATGCAGGATCTAATTCCTCACAGAAAGGACTGGTAAGTACACAGAGGAAAAGAGACCATAATCCCATTCGTCGGAATTGAGAAAAGTTCCTGCAAACCTCAGAGTCAATACCTTTGAGAGAGGACCGATACCTGAGAAATGCTGTGTGCCCGAGGGACGAAGCCAGAAGGGCCAGGTAGGCAGCCCGGCTGTGCCTCAGGGATATTCGAGGGGCTTTCTCTCCCTCTCACTCATGGTTCTAAAGCATTTTAGTTCTTCATCCTTCAATAAAGTAGCAGCAGGGACAAGTTCTCCAGAATGCCAAGATGGGAGTGTGTAAGGCCTTTTTAGACCTCTTAGTAATTATTACACTCTAATTAATATTGCCCCCTTATCAATGCGTGCACTCATGTACACAGATGCCCACATGCACCTGATGTAAAATGAAAGATGAAATAAAAAAGCTATAATCTTGAAATCTGAAACTACAGTTTATTCCAGGAAAGCAGAAACTTGAGGGTAATGAATGAACCATAGGGAAGGAACGGGCCATGGTACAGTCAGAGTGGTACAGTCACATACAGAAATCCTTGTACTGACTTTGTTACATCATTATGTCAGGGCACCTCCATTATCTTACCTTCAGGGGACCCCCTTTAGTGATGATGTCATCAAGTACCAAGGCCACTTCCCCCAGAGCTTTCCAAGATTGGCTGGGCAACAGTAAGCCTCTGCCCTTGATATTTTTAAATAAACTTTTTTTTTTAATTTTAGAATAGCTTGATTTACAGAAAAATTTCAAGGAAAGTTCAAAGAATTCCTACTTATCCTATATCCAGTTTCTCATTATTAACATATTACATTAATGTGGTACATTTGCCACTATTAATGAACTGATGTTGATACATTGTTATTAATCCAAACCCACACTTTTTTCTGTTTTTCTTGGTTTTTACCTAATGTCCATTTTCCTGTTTCGGGGTCCCATCCAGGATATCACATTAAATGTAGTCATGGCTCCTTAGGCTCCTCTTTGCTGTGACATTTTTTTAAACTTTCCTTGTTCTTAAGATCGTGAGAGTTTGGAGGAATACTAGTCAGATATTTTGCAGAATTTTCCTCAATCAGGATTTGCCTGACATTTTTCTTATGATGATGTGGTCACGGGTTTGGGAAAGGAAGATCAGAGTGCTAAAATGCCATTTTCATCCTATCATATTAAGGGGACACACTATTGATAATGATTATCACTATTGATTTTGACATTGACTACCTGGCTGAGGCAGTTTTCTTCCATGGAAATTACTTTTTTCCTCTTTTCTACGTTGTACTCTTTGGGAAGATGTCACAACATGCATTCTACACATAAGGAATGGGGAGTTACACTTCACTTCCTTGAGGGAGGAATATTTCCATAATTTATTTATAATTCTTCTACATGGGTGATGTGTCTATTTTCTTTCATTTATTTATTCAATAACTTATTCATATCAGTATAGACTTATTTATTTTATACTCAAGGTTATAATCGAATATTATTTTATTTTGTTGCTAAAATTGGCTTTGGCCATTGGGAGCTCTTTCCATGATGCTCCTGTGTCCCCATGATGGCTCCTGTGTCCCCATGACGCACCCTTATATTTTGTTTGGGTGTTCTCTTTCTTCCCTTCTCCCCTTCCTCTTCTTTTTGCCCCCCCCCCCACTGCACCCGGTCCTTTCTTACTTTCCATCACTACAAGTTGCTACAGGCTTGTCTTGTACATTCCCTGCAAAGTCCCAGAAATAGCCACTTCTCCAAGGGCCCCTGGTTCCTTTTTCTGGAGAATAGTATTAGGAACCCCAATTAGATCTGGGTGCTAGGTCCTCTGGTTTTCAAAGTTTCCAGAAGAACTGAGAATTTCTAGCCCACTCTCTTCCCCTCTTCTGGTACCTTTCTCTATAATTGGGTTTGCAGAGCCTACCTTCCGGCTTCACTGATTTAACTCTGTTGGCTTCACACTGCTCCCCTGCTGAATTGCCGTATGCTACTTCCTTTCCCTCGCTGCTTAACCAGGACAGTGTTTTTGTAGATTCTCCCATTTGACCTTAAAATATTTGGGGTTTTAGCTTCCTTTGAATTTTATCATGATTACTTATGCTGTGATATTTTCTCCTTCAGGCTCTGACATTGAGCTTTGTGCATCTGAAGCACTCGTGTGCGTTTTATGTGTGATGGAAAACACACTCTTCCATTCAGAGACTATTGAGAGGACCTAAAGGAATTTGTCCCCATTGGAAAATCTCTAAGGAGCTCAGAGTTTAAAAAGATATAAAAGATAAAATAAGGTTCACAAAACCAGGAAAGAACATAACAGGATGCATACTCCCATAAGTAGACATTGCAGCCTGGTGTAATGGTAAAAAAAAACCCTGGACCTTGGAGCCAGACAGCCTAAATTCAAACCTCAAACCTCAGCTCCACCACCTTTTGATTTTGTGCCTGAGCACAAGCCACTTCTGTGAGTTTCAGATTCCATATCAATAGAATGGAGATATTAATAATATCTAACTAAAGCAATTGTTAATGTCAACAGAGTAAATATTAAGTGCTCAGAACAGTGTGTAGAACAGAGTAAGCTCTACATAAATATTTATTATTACTGTTGTTTTGAATAACATAAGGTAAATCGAAGACTGGGATTAACCAAGTCTTGTACAAAAGACCAATGATAACCTATAAGGTTTTGTTTTGCCTTGTTGTGGATTAAAATTGTGGTATTTATTATTTGTCTAGAGCAACAACAAAGAAGGTTTAGGGCTATTGCATAAAACAGAGGTGTGAAGGCGCAGGCAGTAGGACCAGGTACTTTAAATATTTCATCTCCAAAGAATGATCTTCACACTAAAAGAATACCCCTGGTAAGCTCAAAATAAGAGAGGTGAGAATTAGGGAGCAATTAGATTCTCCCAGTGAGTTCAAGGATAAGGCCCAAATGAGTGCTGTTCTACTTATATATATGACTGTGGGACCAGTATTAGGAGTCTTTTAAGTAATTATGAAAAGAGATCCAGAAATCAGAGGATGGGAAATAATGGCCCAATTTTCAAAGTGGGCACTGGATAGTGAGTAGTTGTCTTAAAATATAGGAGTTCTAACCCTCTCACATGTTATCTATTTATTTCAAGACTGCAGAGTTGGGTTGCATGAGCACAATATAGGAAACAAATAGCAAACTAATTTAAGAAAACATTTCCTGAGAATTTGAGCTGTCCGGACACAGAAGAGCAGTTGCATTGAAAAATACTCAGATTTTAAAGTAGGTGATTCTTGGGCTGCACCTCCCCCTCCCAAGTTCACCTCTCTTCTACTTCTTAGCTCTTCCATCATGAAAGGGGTTGATAATCTGGTCAAATTTGAAGCCATTCATCTGACAACACTTTACAATTGGATGGAGTCACTCTGTCTCAAAAAGCACAAAAAATATGAGCTCTTTCTCTTCCAGATTTATATGGTGTTGGTCTCTCTGCTTCCCCCAGCCCCACATCCAGCTGGACACCTTTGCTCTTTCTGGTGCTTAGAATTCTTCTCTGGAGAAAGTAGAGAAGACTCTGCTTAGGCTTCAAGCCCAGGTATAGACTTTCAAAAGCTCTGCTTTGTGGTAACAGAGCTTCCACAGCTATTAGTAACAGAGTCCTTGGACACTTCTTCCCCCATATTAGCAGCTCCCTCAGGACCCCTGACAAACAGATACTATATGCTGGCATTCTCAGCTTTCTGTATAAAATACTATCAAATAGAACCACAACCCCATCTAGCCTGCAGCAGGAGCCCCACAAGATAGATGGGGTACAAGACAGATGATCTTTTGTCAGGAATGTCCAGGAAAATATGTCTGCCTTGGACAGGAAATGGGACTAAAGTGTTAAGATTCTAGGGCAAGCTGTCTGATAACCATGACCTGACTTTTAGAAAATAATGTTGCACTCCAAATCCCTAAACACATCTCTGCCACAACTGAAGTTCTCTCCCAGCTTGGCACTAACTACACTGCAAAGAAGACTGCAAGTTTATGGATCTTTGCAAAATCTCTGCCGTTCCTATTCAAACTACATGTCTAAGTCTCTTACCTTTCATCTCTCCAACCCCCCAAAACCTCTACATATGAATTTAAAAAATTAACTTCTACATTTTCTTGAGTATTCAAAATTTGAAAGAATTAGTGTTGACTGAGGATGGGGCTGTGGAGGCATTGGATAAAGAACTTCTAATGGGTATCTTAGAATGTTCACCCTTGAGGTTAGAATGCATTTTAACCTTTGCCCTTATGCCTTAAGATTAATCCGTTTGGTTACTTGCCCATATAGTTTACATCCAAAGAAGACTGACTCTAAAAGCCATGTCTGAGTCATTTTGTTTTCCACGCCTCCAAGGGCCTGACTCAGTCTGTGAATCATTTACCTGAGTTCTCAGACAGGACTAGGTCTTCTAAGACCAAGGGTACACTGACCTCTACTTTCAGTAAGGTCTCTGTAAACATGAAGTGATAGTACCAGGTAAGAAGATAAGGGAGGTAATGGGTTTGGTTGGGACCAGTCACACAAACTGAAAAATAAATGAACAACAATGACAAAGGTAATACAAATGGGACATTAGGCAATATTGCTGGGGAGAGCTAAGGTTTGACTAGTAACACTGCACTTTATTTTTGTGTGTGTGAATGCCAAATGATTTTTCTACTCTGATTTTTCTACTTAGTAAAAAAACAACTACTTCACCCTCTTTGTCTGTTCTGCAGTATAGTAAAGAATAAAGAGAAAATTTGTCCCTGGAGTGACATTTTCTTATGCAAACTAATGTAAATCACACATCTCTGTGTTGAAAGCTTGTCTGACAAGTATTTCCAAAGCACAAAACAAATCTCATATCAGGTTAACTTGCACTGGGCTCATGTTGGTAAAGGACTTTTAGTGCTTCAGAGAAGGCTGAAAAATAATTTCCATGCGAGGAAAAAAAGGTACCCAAATACCATGGTGTATTAAGGGATTAGTGCTAGCTTAAAGTATTCTTTCTCCTCTTCATAACCAGGGACAATCTTTTGATCTAATCTAAGTGGTAATGTAATTTTAATGTAAGTGGGAGAACTGAAAGGTTGCAGAGTATAGAAAGAGAGATGAGATCATTGAGAAACAGGATCTTCCCTTCACTAGATAGGTGAGCAATCTGGTTGGCTGGTACGTGTGTCAGACGCACTGCTGTATAGGTCTTAGCAGTTATGATTCCATGTGGTCGCTAAGTAAAGACAGAAATTGAAAATTCAGGTTGTTTTCGTTCAGAGCACATTTGTGGACCTGCTATATACAAGGTATTTTCCCATTTCTTGTTTCTTTTCTATCTCATGGATTTTGATATCCAAAATTTCTTTATTAGTTATCATGTTTTAGATAAACTGAAATTTGGAAAAACCAATTTCCACAAGGCCATGCACCAAATAACTGGAAGAATGAGGATTCAAACTCACATCTTTCCAACAATACCATGCTGAATCTTTATTACTCTTGAGAACTATCAGCTCACCTATTGTCATAATGCATACTTAATGGATTAAAAAATAAAGGTGGGGAAAAGGCCTTAAACCTATTGCCAGAAAGTGATGAGGGAGCTGAAATCTAGCTGAGGACAAAGCACTAGCTGACACCCTGCAAGCTCCCTCCCCCTCAGCCCACCCTGGGTGGGATATGGGTGAAATCTCCCAACTATCTTCATGCTAATGTCTTGTTGAGGGAAAAACAACCTTACCTTGACAATGGCAAGGCCTCCAGCATTCTGCGAGTCTTCTTTAACATATGAAAATCCTTTTGAAACATCCGTTTTCCTTACCTCCCCCAACTCCCAAATATATAATCACCTCTCACAACCCTGATGCAGCAGCTTTTTTTGCCAATGGGTCCTGTTCCTGTGCTCTAATAAGACCACCATTTTGCACCAAAGATATCTCAAGAATTTCTTGTTCGTAGGTGCTGGACCTCATCCCACAGAACCTCAACTACCTCAAAACCACCCCTCAAAAACACATCAGAAAGGATGGACTACATACACAGCAGAATGGCAAGCATAGGAGAAAACTGAAGGTGAGCCAAAAAAAAAAAAAAAAAAAAAAATTACAAGGCCCCAGTTTGGTCCTCCATAATGGAAAAGAGGCCCTTTCCCCTTATGGTACAAACCATGAAGAAAACCTGCTGTCTTCAGATTTGTATAACTAATCCTCGGCGTTGCACTCATATTCTCTTTATGAAACCACAGAAGAATAATTGCCACACATTTCAGAAATGATCTAGATCAGCTCTGCACAATAGAAATATAATGTGAACCACCTATGTAATTATAGATTTCCTAGGAGCCATATTAAAAAGCAGAACAAAGAAATAGGTTATATTAATTTTAATAATATATTTTATGTAACCCAATCTACTCAAAATATTATAATTTCAACATCTAATTAATATAAAATTGTTTATGAGATAGTTTATATCTTTAATATTAAGTCTTTGAAATCTAGTATATATTTTACACTTATACTGCACATTGCAATTCAGATGCTAAATTGTGAAAATTTTAGATAAAACACAATCCAATCAGAACAATAAAGTTGTTTTTTTAATAAATTTGTGTTTAATGGAAAATATTTTACCCTGCTTCAGTTTTTAAATTTAAACTGATTATACTTAAATAAAATTTAAAACTGAGTTTCTTCATTCACACTAGCCATTTTAATTACTCAGTAGTCACATGTCAGTGGCTAATATTGAACAGAACAGTTCTAGATGAACAGGTAGATATCATATGGGAAAAGCTTATACTAAGACTTTTACAGTGAGCAACTATGAAAATGAAAGCTAAATCCCATGTGTCCAACACAGTAAAAGACATTTACTGTAAATAAATATTCCACAGGCCTTTTCATCTCTTTATAATTGTCTACAATATAAATAATACAAGGTAGAGCTGCAAGAAGGTGGTCTGTTCTTCCAATTCCATTCTCTGAGAGAACAGAAGCAGAGCTGGTTGAACAGAGAGGGAGTGGCAATGGCAAAAGCAAATGCAAGCTAGCTAATGTAAGACTTGCATTCCGTGGATGATGACTGCTGAAACTAACTTTTGGAAAGCATTTTTAATACTGTCATAGAATAAAACACCAATGACCTACTAATTTTCAATTAAAATATGTATAAGTATGTCAATTGTGTGGAATCAATAATTAAAGTGTTGAATAAGGTATACACAAATAATCTTGGAATTGTCTAATGTATAGGAAAAAGAATCCATGATGTCCTGGAAAGATATGTCTAGAAGAAACCCATACGTGTTTAGTAAACACAAATTTAATGGAAGCCCCAAGGCACTCAGATAAACATTGGGGTCACTCTTGTTATCTGTTATGTAAACTCTCATGGACTCAGAATTTTTTTCCCCTTCAACTGCCCTTCCTAAGTTTATCTCCCACAAGCTTTTGGGTCAACTTCACTCAGACCTGGAACCCTAGGAGCTGAAGTTTCTTCTTAGGCTTAAGATGGCACTTCTGCTACTTTTGACCATAACTTATTCCAGGGACTATCTTCATGTAAAAGCATAAAGAACCAAAAAGATATGATATTTATTCTAAAGGATGGAATATCTCTAGGTTATTATCATTCATCTCTTTTACTCAGTCCTCACATATCTCAAGGATCCAACACATTTTTTTTAAATAAAGATTTTATTTATTTATTTGACAGGGAGAGAGATCAAAAGTAGGCAGAGAGGCAGGTAGAGAGAGGAGGAAGCAGGCTCCCTGCCAAGCAGAGAGCCCAATGCGGGGCCGGATGCGGGGCCCAATGAGGGGCCCAATGAGGGGCTCCATGCGGGGCTTGATCCAAAGACCCTGAGATCATGACCTGAGCCAAAGGCAGAGGCTTTAACCCACTGAGCCACCCAGGTGCCCCAATCCAACACATTCTGAATAGGATCAATGACTCTTCATGGCACTGATTTTCATCAGAGCAGAGAAAGGTTGTATAATCCAAACACATCCCTGGCCCCAATGATTCTGAAAGCCTCCTGAGGACCACTAAAATACCAATGCATTTACATCCTGTAACAGCTGAATTATATATACTTACAGATTATTTTTAAAGAAACTTCTACACTTAGATAAATATGTCATTTTTCAACAAAACTAGTATGGAAACACCCTAATTTACAAAACAGGTAAATCGCTATTGTTTTTTTGCATTATAAAAGAGTACTTCAAAGGGTTTTTTAAGCAATGAGTTGCCTTAAAACATTCAAATGATTATTCAACTTTTAAAAAATGATTTACACGCGGCACCTTAGGAGGGCATCTATTGTAAAGTTAAGTGCATCTGTACCAGTAAAATAATTATTTGTTCTAACTGAGGTTATTACCGGTTCATTATTCAGGCCAGTGGAGCTGTCCCAATTGCCCGTGGTGCTGAAAAGATTCAGGAAGGCATATCTGTTGTTAACATATTTTCTAAAAACTGTGATGCCTCTTTGTTAAATAAGGATCCATCAAATTCAAAGTTATTATCTTTGCTACCACAATTAAATTAGTGTTTCATTCTGAAGTGGCACCAGATCAATGAAAAACAATATATCTGTTGGTGCCTTTTTTGGTTTGTTTCCCCCAAAGTTGATTTTTATTTTATTTTTTTTAAAGATTTTATTTATTTATTTGACAGAGAGAAACACAGCCGGAGAGGGAACACAAGCAGGGGGAGTGGTAAAGAAAGAAGCAGGCTTCCTGCAGAGCAGAGAGCCAGATGAGGGGCTTGATCCCAGGACCCTGGCATCATGACCTGAGCAGAAGGCAGATGCTTAATGACTGAGCCACCCAGGCACCCCCCAAAGTTGATTTTTAAACTACTATTGTTTAACACACACATAAATACACATACAAATATTTTGTGAAATATATTTATCCTCCCATTTTATAAACTGTAGAGTTTTATTTTCTTAAGAAAGTAAATGATTACAATAATAATTTCTTCTCATTTACTGAACTGATACTAAAAGCAATTAAGCTGAGGGGAGAGAGTTATCTCAAAATGAAGATTTTTTTTCAAGGATTCTATATGAAAAGATAAAATATGGACTGTCAGCCTAATAAATCTCACCATACAAGCAGAACTTGACATCATGATAGATGTGTAATATCAAATAAGGGAATAAAAACAAGTAATTGTTATATATTTTCACCTTTAAAATACTATAAATTTAAAATATATGACACCTTATTTTTCAAATAAGATTCTAAATGATGTAAAAAAAAAGATTTTAAATGATGTCAGAGATGTGTCATTATTTTTCATCAAACCCGCAGTTGGAGACCTCTGGACTTCATCTGATATTCTTCTGGGCATTCTACTACATCTTGTTTTGCCTTCTCTTTTCCATTTAGAGAAAAAAAATATATTGTTTGTTGACTGATGATACAATCTCTGTTTGACTTGTATACTTAAAGGGCTCTTTAAAATTTTAGCTCAAAAGGGGTGTGTGAGTCAGTTAAGCAGCCAGCCTGCTCTTGATTTTGGCCCAGGTCATGGTCTCAGGGTCCTGGATCAAGCCCCACTCAGTGAGGAGTCTACCTGAGGAGTCTCTTTCTCCCTCTGATACTCTCCCCACAAAAACAGTAAATAAATCTTTTAAAAAATGATTTTAGCTAAGTGATCTTATCATAATCATTGTTTTTTCTTTATTTAAGAAAGTGAAGGTCTTTGAAAATTGTGTTAGCAAATTATTTACAAAAGGTTTAGAAGGAAGATGAAAATACCTGATAATTTGTTAGTTGGTCTTACTGTTAGCAGTTGATGGGATTAATCAGTATTCAGGAGATTGAGCATGAATGTGTATTACAAAGAAAAAGTCTTTGTGATTGAGTTCCTGGGTTAAATAAGTTATTTAATTTATAAGAGAATACTGAAATTTCAAAGCAATAGTAGAAAAGATAAAAAACATTTTAGTTCAGTGGCAAAAATCCTCTCAGGGTCTTAAAACTTACTGAAATACATAGTTTCATCTTTATCATTCAGTAGGTAGCAAATCACAATGTCTAATTTTACAAGAAATTCTAACCTGCTCAGGTCTATGAGACTCATCTGTGTGTGTGTGTGTGTGTGTGTGTGTGTGTGTGTGTATACACATACACACACACATATATATGTATATATACATGTATATATACATATATATATGGCAATCTATCAAATCTCAAAAGCAGTATGCTGAGTAAAGAAAGCCAGACAAAAAAAGAACATATAATTTTATTTTTATAAAATTCTAGAAAAGAAAAAACTAAACTATGATGATAGAAATCAGATCAGTGGTTGCTTATAGGAAGGGGGGGATTGGGAATGGGTATGAGGAAACTTTTGGGGGTACTGAAAAGTTCTGTGCCTTGTTAGGGGTGTGGGGCACAAAACTGCATGTGTTTGTCAGAACTCCTTGAACTGTACACTTAAGATCTAAGCATTTCACTATATGTAAGTTATACCTCAATAAATAAAAATTAAGACCAGTGAAGCAAACCACTACTCTATCCAAACATCAAAATAAACCCCTATGTAAGAAATTGGCTCGTTCATAAAAATGACCGTGAACTAATAAGAGTTCACTTGCATGGAAGTAAGGGCAAAGTAAATTAGACAATGCCCATCACACGCAAGTGGAAACTCTATTCAGTTTCTTTAAAATACTAAGTTAGAATCTTTAAAATACTAAGTTAGAATTTTTAACTTTAAAATACTAAGTTTGTTAGTATCTTTAAAATACTAAGTTAGATGCTCATGGATCAGAAGAAGAAACATTGTTAAAATGTCTATACTGCCCAGAGGGATCTATCTTTCAATGCCATCCCCATCAAAATTCCACCAGCATTTTTCAAAGTGCTGTAACAAATAATCCTAAAATTTGTATGGAGCCAGAAAAGACCCCAAATCACTAAGGAAATGTTGAAAAAGAAAAACAAACCTGGGGGCATCACGTTGCCTCTTTTCAAGCTTTACTACAAAGCTGTGATCACCAGGACAGCATGGTATGGGCACAAAAACAGACACATAGACCAATGGAACAGAATGGAGAGTCCAGATATGGATCCTCAACTTTATGGTCAAATAACCTTTGATAAAGCAGGAAAAAATATCCAGTGGGAAAAAGAAAGTCTCTTCAATAAATGGTACTGGGAAAATCGGACAGCTACGTATAGAAGGATGAAACTCAACCATTCTCTCACACCATACACAAAGATAAACTCGAAATGGATGAAAGACCTCAATGTGAGGCAGGACTCCATCAAAATCCTAGAGGAGAACATAGGCAGTAACCTTTTTGACATCGGCCACAGCAACTTCTTTCAAGACACATCTCCAAAGGCAAAGGAAACGAAAGCGAAAGTGAACTTTTGGGACTTCATCAAGATAAAAACCTTCTGCACAGCAAAGGAAACAGTCAACAAAACAAAGAGGCAACCCACGGAATGGGAGAAGATATTCATAAATGACACTACAGACAAAGGGTTGATATCCAAGATCAATAAAGAACTTCTCAAGCTCAATGCCCAAAAAACAGATAATCATGTCAAAAAATGGGAAGACATGAACAGACACTTCTCCAAAGAAGACATACAAATGGCCAACAGACACATGAAAAAATGTTCATCAACACTAGCCATCAGGGAAACTCAAATCAAAACCACATTGAGATACCACCTTACACCAGTTAGAATGCCAAAATCAACAGGACAGGAGACAACAAGTGTTGGAGAGGATGTGGAGAAAGGGGAACCCTCTATCACTGTTGGTGGGAATGCAAGTTGGTGCAGCCATTTTGGAAAACAGTGTGGAGATTCCTCAAAAAATTAAAAATAGAGCTACCCTATGACCCTGCAATTGCACTACTGGGTATTTACCCCAAAGATACAGGTGTATTGAAAAGAAGGGCCATATATATCCCAATGTTCATAGCAGCAATGTCCACAATCGCCAAACTGTGAAAAGAGCCAATATACCCTTCAGCAGATGAATGGATAAAGAAGATGTGGTCAATATATACAATGGAATATTACTCAGCCATCAGAAAGGATGAATACCCAACTTTTGTATCAACATGGACGGGTCTGGAGGAGATTATGCTGAGTGAAATAAGTCAAGCAGAGAAAGTCAATTATCATATGGTTTCACTTACTTATGGAACATAAGGAATAAAATTGAGGACTCAGGAGAAGGAAAGGAAAAGTGAATTGGGGTAAATCAGAAGGGAAGACAAACCATGAGAGACCGTGGACTCTGAGAAACAAACTGAGGGTTATGGAGGGAGGGGGGATGGGTGAGCCTGGTGGTGGGTATTAAGGAGGAATGTATTGCATGGAGCACTGGGTGTGGTGCAAAAACAATGAATCTTGGATCACTGAAAAAATAAAATTAAAAAAAATATATATATACACAGAACAAAAATAAACAAAATAAAATACTAAGTTAGAAATCTAGGAAGCCATAATAAAAAATAGTCATTCATATTAAATACATAAATCACATTCAATGAAAGAAACATGCAAATTATAGTCTCCTCTAATATAGTATTTAGGTTAGTTTTATTTTATTTTATTTTATTTTTTTTTAAAGGTTTTTTTTTTTTATTTATTCATTTGACACAGAGAGAGAGATTACAAGTAGGCAGAGAGGCAGGCAGAGAGAGGAGGAAGCAGGCTCCCCGCTGAGCAGAGAGCCCGACGTGGGCCTCGATCCCAGGACCCTGAGATCATGACCTGAGCCGAAGGCAGCGGCTTTAACCCACTGAGCCACCCAGGCGCTCTAGGTTAGTTTTAATGCTCAAATTTGGATTAAAAGAATCAACTACTTTAAAATCTATTAAAAGGGTTTCTTTTTATAACTCTTCTATAAGGTTCATTATTATTATTAAAACTTCACTTTGTATTTTTTTGACAATTGTGATTCTGTGATAATATTAAGGAGTGGACCAAAGTAGAAAAAAATATTTTTATCCCTATTTTAAATAATTTTTAAAATCCCAACATGAGGTTGCTTATTGATAAGGATAAAATATAAGATTGTGAATTAATAAATATAAAGTGAAAGGATAAAATATAAGCATGAATTAGTGATAATGATGATTCCTGAATGCAGATTTCACTGAAGGTCTGGTGACAGAAGAGTGAAACTTCACAGTAAAAAGCAAAAGAAAAAGGAAAAAGAAAAAGGAAATTTTTAAAATTTCATACTATGTTACATAAAAAGTATGCTTCACATCCAGAAACATAAATAGTGTATATTTTCGTAAATATTTTTCATCTAAATGTTGCTCAAAGCCATAGACGCTGTGAATAAAACTATAACAAAATTCTTAGTTGGCAGTGTGAGGCCTTGATGCTATTCATGAAAATATTATCTCAATGTTCTTTGTCCTCTACCAGGTATCACTGTGTTCCACTGATATTCACAGGGAATTTGTTTTCTAATGGGAGAGAAGGAAAGAGTTTTTGTTGGAGCTAAAGCCCTGAGACTTTGGGAAGATAGAGGGAATAGTAGGGCTTGAAAGATGGGTTGTAGCCAAAAGCCGAGAACACAATTATAAAATTCAAGAGAAACTTTTAAAATTTGAGCTATAAACAGAACTTCTTAGCCCATGTGAAACTCCATAGAATTAGGGAAGAGGCCATCAATCACATTTCTTTTTTTTAATTTTTTAAAATTTTTTTTAAAAGATTTTATTTATTTATTTGACACAGAGAGAGAGATGACAAGTAGGCAGAGNAAAATTTTTTTTTAAAGATTTTATTTATTTATTTGACACAGAGAGAGAGATGACAAGTAGGCAGAGAGGCAGGCAGAGAAACAGGGAGAGGAGGAAGCAGGCTCCCTGCTGAGCAGAGAGCCCGATGCGGGCCTCGATCCCAGGACCCTGAGATCATGACCTGAGCCAAAAGCAGAGGCTTTAACCCACTGAACCACCCAGGCGCCCCATCAATCACATTTCTATGAAAACCTCAGCATCACTCTGACACCCAGGGGGCTGCAGGTTTGTGGGGAGAGAAGCTCCTGTACCAGGGGCATAGGTGGTTCTCATGATGGATGGTTTTCACGGTGGTGCATATGCAATGAGATTTGAGGCCAGTGCTTCACAGACAATGAGATGATGGAGACACAAAGTCTGGTTTAGATAACATGATGCCTTAATATTATTGCCTTGTTTGAGGGCATATGTGACACACTCCTGAAAGATATCCAAAAAATAACTAAGAATTTAAGAGTGCTAATTTCTAACAATGAACCCGGTATTGACTAGTATCATCATAACCTTGACAGTAGTTACAGTAGTAGGTGGGGTCTAAGGCATTTGGATTAAACACTGATATTCTTTTTAGCATATTCTGGAACTATTTTATTGTAGAAACAAAGTAAATGTGCAAATGAAATACATATGACTTCATGTTTTATAGAATATACTACAGAGAAACAAAATTAGGCTTATGTCTTTGTGGATAACATCTATTACTCATGTTTCTGCAAGCCACATGTATATGATATATTTTCTATTTCATGTCACAAATTTGGTTTCCACTCCACAGGCACTCAGTAGCATGTACTAAATTTTTATTACATCCTTATGCAAGAGTACTGTTTTTATTTTACAGTAAAGTTTAAGTCAGCTTGATTTTAGCATCAGAGACTCATTAAGAGTGAGCAATTTGGTGCTTAATGAGTTGTTAACCCTGAGTAAATATATTAAAATAATAGAGTGATAAATTTAAATTGAATTGCATGGGGCTTGTTTTTTGTTCAATAATGTCTTCTGCAGCAAGAGAAAGTGCCACTTAAAAAGCAATTTTTGATAAAATATATTCTGAATTACTTATACTTACTTCTCACTCACTATCCATCTCTTCCTTATTTCTTTTTCTTAGTTATCCTGTTGCCCATTCTCTCTTAAATATTCATTACTCTGAATATTTCCAATTCTATTTCTAAAGGGAATAATATGTTGGGGTCTACACAACTAGAATACAACACTAAATAAGTCCTGGACAAAATGACAATTTCCCTGCAATAACTTCACATATTTGAAATATTACTGAGTAAGTAAAGAAACTGAAATCCAAAGCACATTTGCTAACAATGGGTTCATGGGCAGACAAACATGGAGCTTCTTGGTTCATTTGTTATGCACTTAAACCCTTGTCAATATGATGCTTCTTAATCAACATCTCAGTTCTCTGTGGTCTCAATCAAGACTGTCAACATTACTGACATAAATAAAATTCTAGTGCTAATAAATGAGCCACAGAGCCTCGGGAATAACTGAAGAGCAACACAGCATTTAATCTGTCTCATGGCTCATCAACAAAAACTGTCAGTTTAGTTCAAATAGAAGACATCCCCCCTCCCACCCCCACCCTCCCTGTAGGAAACCAATTGGGTAGAGCTGGGTTTAAAGTTCACGGGCGGAGTCTGAGGTTCAAGTGACATGAAAAACCATGCTTTGATTTAAAAAAGCAGATTTGGGCTGGAACCAATTGAGAAAAACCAAATAGGTAATTCTAAAACATCCATATTGTAGCTATTTATATTCCATATCAACATTTTGATTTATGATGTTATAGTGGTCATATAGACCACAAACTCAGGAACAAGCTACCTGTGAATGAGAGCTGCTTCAACAACAAAGTGGGCACAATGTAGAAATTGCTTAGAATTGACATCTTGACAGGTAACATTTTCCTGTCAGGCATCTGAAACAGCCTGTAACATATTTGAGCATGACTGTGAGGTAAGTCACCCAGCTAGATATATCATCTAAGGACAGTATTACTCAAAGAGAAACCGGAATCCAAGGGCAAACTAACAAAAATACGCGCGAAAAGTCAAACGCAAATACAATTTCAGAAATTCAAGAGATCACCTTTTAAAGTGCCACAAATGAAAACAGATAAACATTTACAATTAAAGACTTTTCCCTACTTCAAGTTCCAGGTCTTACCATCAACAGTCTACTAAACCCTGTTCACCAAGACGTGCTGGTGCAAGGGAAGATATGTTTTTATCTATGTAAGGAAGTATTGCACATATATATGTGCAATGCATCTTAGTCTAGAAATACGATCCTCACAAACGTAGGATCCCTACCTTGGCTCTTCCATTTACATACACAGACCTCTCTTCCCCTCTCTTTTGCTCTCTTTGGCTGTCTTTTTGACCTCTATACATGCATGGTTGAATGTGTATTTGGGAGCATGCAAATTTACACATTTGTCTTAAATAAATTTGCTATCTAACTTTAACACATTGCTAGCCTGATTTTAAAACCAGGCAATTAAGAGAGGTGTTGACAGCACTTGAAAGAAGTGTCCAGCAAAGACGCATCACAGTGGTGATCCAAGGGCTTCCTTGACAGAAGTGTGTGGTGAAAATGACAAAGATCTCACAGAGAAAACTGAAATAAACGTTTTCTAAGAAGTCAAGGGAAGAGATACTTAGAGAGGTGAGATTATTTTACAGAACAACTTATCCTGCTTTATTTTTTTAAAAGAGCAATCCCTTAAGTTTACATAGCACCTTTCATTCAAAAGAATGCATTCTACAAGTAGTTCAGCTGATGTGAAGATATAAAACTGTGAAAACTGCCAATGAAATGCTGCCATATTCTGTCATGAGGATAGCAAAGCCTTTATAGATGAGCCCCCATGAATAAGTCTAGCACAACCTTTTTTAAAGATTTTATTTATTTGAGAGGGAGGGAGAGAATAGAGGGAGAGGGAGAGGCAGGGTCCCCACTGAGCAGAGAGCCTAACATGGGGCTTGATCCCAGGACCCTGAGATCATGACCTGAGCTGAAGGCAGACGCTTAACTGACTGAGCCACCCAGGTACCCCAGGGGTGAATAAAACTGTCACAAAATTCTTGGATGGAAAAGGATTTCAACAATACCTTCTGTCAAAGAACACAAAAGGGCTACATTTTCGATCTGATTTTAATGTCCACAGAATTTCAAGTTCCATGAGGTAGTATTTTTTGGCATTCTGCCCTCAATCTATAATCAAGATATGTTCTAAAGATATCTCTCTACCATAGCTATAGGCTAAGAAGACATGAGAAGGAGCAATATGAAAAGGAAGGGGAGGAAGGCTAAGATCTTGGTTCGAGAGTTAGGATTAAAAAGAGAATCCCATGTCAGTAAATGATTTGTCTTATGGACCGTTTCCTCTTCCATTCCTCTCCCAAATATTGGATACTGCAAAGTAGGTCAGTTTGGGTTTTTTGTTGTTTGCTTTTAAATAAGTGAATTGAGTTCTAATTCAGGCTCTACTGCCAACTACTAGGATCTTCAGCAAATTATTCAACTTCATGGAGATCATCCAAATATACCCTCTCACTTTAAAAAATGAGGATGTGGGGTCCCAGAGAATTCTTTCAGCTTAAGCTCTAATATGTGAGCAGATATTCATTATGGCTGATAAGGGCACTAGGGTGCCACATCCAAAATGAAAGCATGGTTTCTTTATCAAGAACATTTTTCCCCTCCTTAAGGTATATCAATAGATTTTGAATAAATTCAAGTAGAAATTATTTTTTTTTACATTCATCATGAAACAACTACCAATGAAAACCAAGCCAAATCAGACTCCAAGGGCAAAGTCAATGGAATGATTGGCTATATCATGTTCTTTTCCCATAGTTGATTTCCAATAAACCTCCCACCCAATATCTGACCACATCCAACATTATACAATGGACATTTCGAAAGAAAACAAACTATTACTTAAAAGAATCGTTTCAGATAAATCTTTTTATATTTTGTACTTTTTTGCTTATAAGTTTATCCAACATTCTGATAAAATAAAACTCCTCAAGATTACACATGAAAAATGTGAGCTTTACTTGTTTCTATTCTTTTGCTGTTTTCTAGTTATTTTACATTTGCTCAAACAAATAATATAAAACACGACATGTCCTAGCTGGCAATGTACTTTAATTTGAAATCCTAATTATGATTGACTCTGTTACTAAGAATGCCAAGTATTTGGCACATACATCTCCCAGGGCCTGGGGAAAAGAAAAATGAAAAGTCAATTTCTCTGTTGCTATGATTAGATAAGCAGAGAGGCAGGCAGTTGTGCTTACTTGAAGGAGTACCATATGCTAAGCCACAAGCTTGGCCTTCATATGTTGTAAAACCCATGTGCGTGCACAGGAAAATCAGTGGTGTGTGTATGCTAATTAATAAGTCCGTAGCAGTTTGCTGTCCACTTATATCTCATCTATAAGAGAATATTACTGAAAAGGAATGTTAAGGTTCTTCACTATATTCAAATTATGTATCAAGTGTCTTCTTAAAACTAAGAAAGAATATTATACTTCCATTTAGTCCCTATCCACCTAACTATTAGGAGTTCAGTCTTTATCAAAGTTCTCACATGATCTTTTCAAGCTGTGTCCTATCCTACCAGAAAGTGGCAAGGCTACTTTCCAGTTAACTTTTTGGCTATGACTCCACTAGAGATCTGGCAGGCCAGGTGAGGATGAGAGTCCTATGTTTACAGGTCTACCAATTTCCTTCTTTTGACCAAATTCATCCTGGCAATGTAGACATGAAATCACTTGACTAAAATTAACTCAATGTTTTCGGGCAGTTTCTAACACAAAAGAGGTCAGTTGTCATGCTACACTGATAGGAGAAATACAACATATTTATTAAGACATGAACAGCCCATTCCCTTAGTGAGCTGTCTGTCCTCTAAAGTCTAGCACTTAAAAGTTACTTTTTAAAAATATTTTATTTATTTATTTGACAGAGAGAGAGAGAGCACAAGAGGGGGAGCAGCAGGGAGAGGGAGAGGGAGAGGGAGAGGGAAAAGCAGACTCCCCATTGAGCAAGGAGCCCAATGCAGGGCTTGATCCCAGGACCCTGAGATCATGACCTGAGCTGAAGGCTGATAATTAATTGACTTAGCCACCGAGGTGTCCCTAAAAGTTACTCTTAATCTAGAAAAGAAAGGAACCTTGGTTGCTTTGCCTGGTTTATTTTCAAATGTAAATAGAGCATTCCCAGCTATCTGACTTCAGCTATTACTCAAAATCTCCACTTGGGTCTGAAAGGCTGCCGAAGGTAGTCTTATACGTCCATTTGCACCACAGAAGTTCCCGGTCTACTCAACACTTTGCTTATGCAGGGAGCTCCCCAGTCCTGGGGAGTAGAGCCTCAAAGATCCTGACCTTACAGCTGTCGTAGGCTCTTCTGCGGTCACTCAAGCACGGCAGGCATCCTCAGGACATCAGTGGAATGCCTAGGGTCCTAAAGTGCTAGTGGCACTCCTGGGGTGAGAGGAAACAGTCCCTTCTCCAAATATATATAAAATACTGTCCTCTGGGCCTCGGAGTTACAGTGTTTGTGCTCCAAGTCCCACTGGATTTTGAGTCAGACTGCTGTCTGGAACTCCTGCCTGCATTCTCTATTCCTTAATCTCCGTAGTCATGTAGACCTCTAATCACCCGTGTAGTTAACTTCCCTGTGGTCCCCCAGGTAAGAAAGTGCACTCCAGGTAAGAGGTCCACATGCATATGGACTCACGCAAGGGAATGCCCATCTGTGGAAAGTAGGGTTTTGTTTGTTTGCTTCTTTGTTTTACTAGATGCTCTAACTCAAATCTCTGATACACTCAGGACACTCCATCTGATTTTGGATTGACACAATATCCCCCCTCTTCAAATGACTTTTTTTCCCCCAGTCGCCCCCGACCAAGGTTTTTATTCGTCATAGGTTTCCACTTGGCTGAACCCACTAATGGATGACAAAGCAGTATATACTTGGAAAATGGCTCAGTTGAGCTCTCTGTAGAATTTACTGACTATCACTCTGGCCAAAAAAATAATTAAAATGTCCAGGAAAAAAATAACCTAGTAATGGCCAGAAACTCTACCACTTTGAAACCTATTTCTCAAGTAATGCGTTGCGAGTCCATGATGACTTCATGGAGTTGGGGCAGACGTTTCTTATAGGACACAGTACTCTCAAGATGTAATCAGCTTAATCCTTTCATCTAATAGTTATTATCACTGAAAGAAGGGCTGCCTCTCTCCAGACATGAACAGCCTGTGATGATTTGGGAAGAACTGTCTACAGTTGTTTTCTGGAGTGGCTTAAGTGTAACCCTTAAGTTCACAGAAAAGGAGGGAGGAAGCGAAAGAGTGGACTCAGAAAGTAGAGATTTTTTTCTAGCAGACAATGCTGTTTACCCAGGGCTGCCTTCTTCCTCAATCAGCCAAAACATACCTTTCTTGACCTTACTAATAAAAATCACAGGCAAAATATTAATTTATTAGAATAAAGATGTTCATGCTCAGAACAAATGCCAAAAAGAATGCAGGAAAAAATTAAGTAAAATTCACTATCGAAGCTTACTTCTGACTACACCCTGCGAAAACGGGGCAAAGCACCTTTCCTTCCTTGGTAATGTTGGGATAATAGTAGCTACTTAGCATGTCTATGTCCAGGCACTGTTCTAAAGGCTCTACTTAGATTCTCTCAACCAATCCTTATTACCTTAGGAGGCAGGTACACCTATTTTCTCTATTTTTAGATGAGAAGACTGAGGCTCTGAGAAGCACCTGTCTTACCCTTTCAACATGTATCTATGTTAGCCACTTGGGAATTTAGAGGCAAATTACCTTCTCTAGGTTTGTGGTGTTGAGCTCACTCTTTGAATTAGACTATATGTTTTTGCTGTTTTACTTGATTTTTATGTAGTAACTTTAAGTACAACAAGGAAGCAAAACATTTGTTGAATACTGCGGAATTTGCTTTGAAACAACATTTGTTACTGAAGGAAATATACCTAAGGCTGCCTTGTTTTTGAGAAAAACAAGAACCACTAACGAAGTGGTTTCATTTCTCACTTGGCAGGTGCTCTGAAAATGATATAGTGAAGTTCTGCTCAATTATTAAATTCATCAAAGTTATGCATAGTACTGTTGCCATTCATTCATTCATTCATCCATCCACTCATTTGGTAAACTGATATCCTTAATTTATAATCAGTGCCAGGCATTATGGGGGGCACAAAAATTATAAAGCAGCCATTATCTATGAAAAGAACACAGGATATAGTCAGAACTCCAGCATTTTGAAATTTGGATCTAACAGATATCAGCCTAGTGTCCTTGAGCTTCTATTATTTTACCTGTGAAACTATGGATGATAATTCTACCTTCTCAAAACGGTGCCTTAGAGATCAAATGAGACTATCTGAGAAAAAAACTTACATAGGCTACAAAGTACATGTACAGCTTATATTCTTATGACGGTTATATTCTTATGACATGACCATTTTAAAGAAACTTAAACTTAGCTGGTAAGGCAAAACACATACAACAAATAAAGATAACTAAGTGTCCAGTTAGTAAGCACTAAATGACAAGCTGATACATTAAGATTTAAGGAATTTAGAGTAAGGGGAAGAGTAATCTCCAGTGGGAGAAATATGATATGACTTTGGCTGTGAGATACAATTAAGATAAGAAGAACAGGGATGATATACCCAAGAAACAAAGACACGAACAAAAACAATGAAGCAGTAACTAAAATACCCTGAGTCTGGGCAATGCCTGTAAATCCCTGTGACTAGAACCCCTCTAGCCAAGGGGAACTGGAGGAGTTGCGGTGAATGTGTGGGTTGGAAGAGAATCACAGGTTGCCTTCAACACATGTTGAGGAAACTGGGAGATTTTAAACAGGTAACCAAGACATGCTGAAAGCTTTCAAAGAGAGGACATCAAAGCTGAACTTCAGTGGATGAGTCTGGAGACTTGACCAGAAGAGGCTGGAGGAGTGGAGGGGATGAGAACCGAGAATCCTTGGAGAAGCTCAGCAGTAAGAGCCAAGATTTGAGGCACAATGCCTAAAGGTTTTTCCTAACTTGGGTAATCAGGGATTTGCAAGGCCAGGTGACAGAATCAAGGTGAAGTTCAATTCTGGTCACAGCCCTGCCCCTAAAGCTGAGCTGATTCCTGTACTCTACAAGAGAAGAGTAACCAACAGAGATACCTGGTCCCTGGAAAAGGTATCCTAACCTGACAGCAGAAAGAAAAAGTTTCCGACCCAAGTGCCCTGCTCTCTGAACACACTGGTTGATCCCATTATGGCTGGGTGAAGTGAACCAATTTTTCACAGACCTGAAAATAAGATTTATTTTTAGTTGTTTTGAGAAAAAAGAACGTTGTCAGAAAGGATTAGGCCCACATTTTTTTTTCCTGTGGCACTCACAACCCTCTCTACTTCCATTTCATTTTGCTTTCCTTCTGTCCATACTCTACAATGATGGAGAGTGATTCCTCTGGGTTTTTTTTTCCTACTTTGATCCACATCAGATTTTTTTTAAAAAGCTGAAGCAAAATAACAAAAGCAGAACACATCCTGAGTTAACTGAACTTCAAGGGAGAAGTGCAGAGCTGCTCTTCCCACACACTGAAGAAACAGATAAAATGGACCAAGCCATTTATAGCCACTTTCCCATTTCTAATAATCTTCCATTTAATTAGGGCTGTAAATAGCACCAGTGAATGCTCTGCAGCAACACATGAGCAATTCCAGCCCCTCCTCAGAATATATCCCACCCCAGGCAAGGAAAGAATATCAGAGTGGGTTCCACAGCTCAAAGACACTGAGTTAGGGAAAAAAGAAAATGTCATCATTTTTTTTCGTGCTACATTGAAGAAGTGACTGAAAGTTTAAATAGGAAATTCTACTTCCCTTCCACAATTCTAAACAATGTCAGTGATAAAATACTCCATACGCATGCGCACATATACAAAATCGTGCATTGGTCAGAATTCTAAACAAGTGCTGCAGACATTGTTGCATTTCGGGTTATATATGTAAGCTTCAAATTAATACATTTTTATTACTTATTTAATAATGTAGAAGATAATTCAGAGAAGTCCCAATTATACAGTAAATCCCCCAAACTCATGAACACATCTATACGCATTCACTTGGAGAGTACGTTTGTCATGTTCCAGAATCATTAGCACTTAATTTAGGTGCAGTGTGCATCTCCAATGCTGTGGTACTACATGTTTCTGTTTAAACAATGTATTTAAATAAAGAATAATAGTATAGTGATTTTAACAAAAGAAAGAGAGCCAAGTTATTCAGTTTTGTCGTTTTCTGTGACCACTTAGAATTTTCATCTGTTTTACTTATACCCATTCAGTGAGTGAGAGAGAGCTGTGCTGTGTAATGTTAGAGAGAGCTGTGCTGTGTAATGTTGTTAGAGATAGCTGTGCTGTGTAATGTTAGAGAGAGCTGTGCTGTGTAATGTTAGAGAGAGCTGTGCTGTGTAATGTTAGAGAGAGCTGTGCTGTGTAATGTTAGAGAGAGCTGTGCTGTGTAATGTTAGAGAGAGCTGTGCTGTGTAATGTTAGAGAGAGCTGTGCTGTGTAATGTTAGAGAGAGCTGTGCTGTGTAATGTTAGAGAGAGCTGTGCTGTGTAATGTTAGAGAGAGCTGTGCTGTGTAATGTTAGAGAGAGCTGTGCTGTGTAATGTTAGAGAGAGCTGTGCTGTGTAATGTTAGAGAGAGCTGTGCTGTGTAATGTTAGAGAGAGCTGTGCTGTGTAATGTTAGAGAGAGCTGTGCTGTGTAATGTTAGAGAGAGCTGTGCTGTGTAATGTTAGAGAGAGCTGTGCTGTGTAATGTTAGAGAGAGCTGTGCTGTGTAATGTTAGAGAGAGCTGTGCTGTGTAATGTTAGAGAGAGCTGTGCTGTGTAATGTTAGAGAGAGCTGTGCTGTGTAATGTTAGAGAGAGCTGTGCTGTGTAATGTTAGAGAGAGCTGTGCTGTGTAATGTTAGAGAGAGCTGTGCTGTGTAATGTTCTTGTTTGGTAAGTTCCAATTTTATGTCTGAAATATTTCTCCTGAGTTTGAAGAATAGCTTTACAAATAAAATGTATCATTCTACTTTAATTGTAAATTATTTTAAAATAAAAGAAAAAAGCATGAGATATACTAAATTATTAAATGATTATTACTGAAATAATCATGTCATGGAGAGGCAGAAAGTAGTGATGATGTTAATAAATGATTTCCATACTCTAGGAATTCAGTTCCACTGAACACACACACACACACACACACACACACACTCGCTTGAAATTGACTTAAAGGGATTTTGCTCCTTGCAAACATACCCATCCTAACTGAAACATCCAAAAAGCCTTTCCTTGGGCGCCTGGGTGGCTCAGTGGGTTAAAGCCTCTGCTTTCGGCTCAGGTCATGATCTCAGCGTCCTGGGATCGAGGCCCGCATCGGGCTCTCTGCTCAGCAGGGAGCCTGCTTCCTCCTCTCCCTGTCTCTCAGCCTGCCTCTCTGCCTACTTGTAATCTCTCTCTCTGTGTCAAATAAAATAAATAAAAATCTTTATAAAAAAAAAAAGCCTTTCCTTTTGTTTTGTCTCAAGCTGTGGAAGCAGCACTAGATTTCCTGTTTCTCTCATTGGGAAATGATGGGTTTGGTGAGACCTTTGGAGAACAGCCGAAAATGTGAAGCATATCGCACAGTAGAAGAATTTAACTTTGCCCAAGAAGAAGTCTGGCCTTTGCCCTCAGCTTCTGGAAAGTAATGTAAACCCTAGGATTATTGTACCTGGTAGGAGCACTCTCTTTGGTAAGGGTGGGGCTGGCACACCAGAAAATTCCACACTGGGACTTATGGTGGGGCTATGAGCCACACCAATACTGTGACTTAAGGTGGGGACGTAAGTGACATACTATCCTCTCTACCTCTTGAGAAGCTTAAGACAGATGTCAACCATATGGGAAGTAAACCATATTTATGTGATGGAGTGCTCCCTCCAAAATAAGAACAAACAACAACAACAACTCTGGACACCAAATCTTGGGTGAGTTTCACTGGTTGGCAATATTCTGAGCATACAGTCACATCTCATTGCAGTCCTCTGAGTTCTACCAAATGATCAAATCTGAGAGTCGTTTTGCAAAACTCCTGGGCTTGCAACTGGTGTCAGAAGTAAGGGCAGTCTTATAGACTGCTCCCTCAAACTTTTCACATACAGATCACTTATCCTTCACCCAGAATTGGCATGATAACAAAGAGCATATTGTGAATGTCTTTGGTTTTTTGAAACTAAAAGACTACATATAGGGAAAACACACACCTAGGCAAGAGGACAGTCCTTATAATGGGACATTAGTGTAGGACATCACACAGCTCAGGTCTGTGAAGGGGAGTATTATCTTGGTCCTGCATTGATCACGACCTCTAAGTATACAACAGGTATTTATTTACCTGCTACCAGCAGTGTGTCCATTCGACATGCATGTACGGAACACCTAATGTGTGCCAGGTCTTGCATCTGAAGACACAAAGACAACACGGGGTCTCTGCACTCGAGGAATTGTCTAATGACTCAGGAAACTGTGTACATATACACACCCACACAAACACTATAAAAGTAGGTACAAAGTGTGATGGTGTATGCCAAGTTCAAAGGCTCTAAGTTTTTCTAGGATTGAGGCACTGACTTCACAGAAGAAGGCATGTCTGAGCTGGGTTTTGGATAATGAATATGCAAAAGAGGAGAAAAAGGTAAACTCACCAACAATGTATCTGACCTGAAAGTAGTCTAAATTAAGCAGTGAGAATACATCCGAAAGGCTGAAAAATAGAGGCTATGACAAAAACTCCTGAGTAGACTTTACTAATCATCCTGGAGAATGCGAACGGTGATGGGAAGCAATTGCTTCATGCTCTTGAGAATACAACAAAAAAGCAACGGATTTCATTATACTAGGAAGAATTTAGATGTGGTATTTGGAACATTCTACTGCTAGAGTTAAGAGACATCGATGACTACCGGGAATCTTAAAAATATAGGTAGAGGCCACAACTGCAAGATTTTGGGATAATATGAGAGATGACAATGAGCTTCCTCTAAATTCTGGGACTCTATGGAAAGTGAAAAGAAAAGATAAAGGCCTGAGATAAAAGTAGGATCAAGAGAGGGAGTCTGTGATATGAGTCAGAATCTAATCCATGGGAGGCCAGCAAAACGGGACCTGAACAGATAGGAGGTGACAGCAGGGCCATAAGGCTGCCTTCTGTCCAATGCCAAAATGAGAACAGAACCATCTTCCCATTTGTCTCTCTCCTGGGTTAGGAATCCTTCTCCCCCATCCAATTGTTCTATAACATGACTCTTCAAATAAACAAGTCACTTACCATTTCTGGTTTTTGTTTTTGTTTTTGTTTTTGCTTTTTAGAAACTTGGATTTTGACATCTGTGGTCTACACAGATGAACCTCCTTAAAGCATCACATTCAAAAGAAACTGTTGTGCAATCATGGCGGTCACTTAATTTCTTTGCTATTCTGATATCTATCTTTCTCTGTGTGCTCAGGAAGGTAAATAAATGGAAGAGGAAGAATATCCAGGCGAGCTTTTGACCTTCGCTGCTTTCCCCTAAATATATATTTACACACAGTTGGCAGAGATTGGTGGAAGGAAGCATGTGTGAATAACGTCCTCGGAGCCCTTGGGAAAATGCATTTTTAATTTATTTCTGCTTCTTTCCTTACCTAGATCAAATAAGTGGATAATGCCAGAGAGACGGGCGCCATCCCAGCAGCCTGAGAGAGAAGCAATTACACATTCTTTTGCTCTCCCCTTGAAATCAGCACAGATAAGAAAAATACCATTTTGGCAGCACCTGCTGCTGCTGGTTTGGGGACTTTTTTTGTCTTTCTTCTTCCCAGAAAGAAAGCAAAAGCTAAATTAAAAAAAAGAAAAAAAGCACAACTTGGCCAGCTGATCAATTTCACAGCAGACTCTTGCAACAGCGGCTATTGTGTCTGAATCGTATCTTCCCTGTTGGATTATAAATGCATGATTGACTGAAAGTACTTACAAATGCATATGAAAAGCACAAGCAGCATCCTCTTCCCTTTCTGCATGAAAATAATAGCCACAAACCTCAGATCCATCCATCCATATGCTTCGGTGGTAATCTCACTGAGGGGTAAGGATGGAAACTAGGGATTATAAACCATCACTGACAGGGAAAGGGGACGAAAATGACAGGGAATTCTGCTTTAGAGACAACAAAAACTAAACCCCAAAATAAACTCAGTGAGATCAGAGTCCCAAGAATCACATGGTGTGTTTTCCCAGTTATTTTTGTACTTGAAAAAACAAACAAAATGCAGATCACTTTTTATTTCAACATTTTACCATTTGTCCTTTCTTAAGCGTTTCAGCTTATTTTGTTTCCTTTTCCCTTCCTCTGAATCCACCCTCCCCCAACCATTGCAAGCATATTTCAAAAGATTCACTTATGTTTTGGGTTCTTATTCTCTTTACCATTCTTCAATCTTCTGCGGAGCTCTTGGATTCCAAGCCCCAAGAGGGTAGGCAGCAGGCCTACATACTAAGTTTCTGTTTCAGTAGCAAACTCAGCGCTATGCACAATTAGGTACTTAATTGCTTTGTGAGGACTATGATTGATGATGTTTTCCACATATACTAATTCCAGACAGAAATTCACTTCTCCTATCAGATGGATTGCATACAAATGACTATTCCAAAAATATGACTGCAACAAATAATTCTAGAAAACAAGGTCTTCAGAATTTTACTAGAAGGCCCATTTCACTTACACACACTCAAATAGAAATCAGTGGTGATGCTGCTTTTAGAATCTACTTTCTTAAAGCAGAAAAGTCACATAGATTGGGGGTTGGGGAAGAATATCAGTGAATAAATTATACAACTTATTTTGTTTTCTTGGATGTGCTGTCTCAATTACTTCATGCGTAAATTGAAGATATTAATCCTTTACCTTCCGGTGATTTTAAAATAGGGCTGCAAATTCTTTAATGTTCCTGCCTTCAAAATACAGAACCTATTCTCACTCTTCTTTATTGTGTGGGACAGATGTAGTATCTTATGTCTAATAAGCAGCTATAGCAGAAATGAATGCTTTTGCCTGGTTCTCTTTCAGTGTCTTTGCCTGTCTCTCTCTCTCCCTGTCCCTCTCTCCCCGTTTCCCTCCTTCTTTCTCATTCTCCCTCCTTCTTCCTTTCTTCCTTTCCTCTCTCTCTCCCGTATCTCTCTCTCTTTTCTTCCTTCCTTCTCTCTCTTCCTCTTTGTCTCTTTCTCGCTCTGTGTCTTTCTTTCTGTGTGTCTGTCTGTCTCTCTCTCTGTCTCTCTCACTTGGTTCACTCATCCTGGGGGAAGCCAGTCACCATGTCCGAAGATACTCAAGCACCCCATGGAGAGGCCCATGAGTAGAGGAACAGGCCAACAGCCAGTACTGATGTGCATCCAGGCGAATGCGACCTTGAGAGACAGTCTGAACCAGACCAACTCAGCTTAGTCACTACTGAATTCCTGACCCATAGGCACTGCAATAGATAAAGTTTAATCATGTTTTAAACCACTACATTTCCGGGTAAGTTTTTAATACAAAACTAAGTAATTAATATAATCCTTTTCTCATGGTATCATTTTAAAGATCAAATGACATACCATGTAAAGAGTTAGCATATGATGGTAATCAATACATACTAGCTCTGTATTTTTATTTGGCAGTGATTACATGTTATGATGACTGCACTAACTTCATAGACCTTTCTTAGTCCAGAAAGTTCTTAAAGTACAAGTAAAACTCTACCAAAGGCAGAGGAGAAACAAGCCTATGTCACTTTAGCCTAAAGCCTCTCTCCTTAATTCCATCTAGACAGTTCACTAAGTCGTGAAGTTCATCTTAATGGCTTCCAAAATTGTGGATAGAAGAAGTTGGCACCAGGTTAAAAAAAAAAGAAAAGCAACATGTAGGAGAAAATAGCATTGAGATGCTGAGGATGAGGTTTAACTGCCTCATATCTGTCAATAAGAAAAAATAAAACAAAGAAAACAAGCCAAAAAGTTAAAACTCCAATAATAATTATATTAACAATGATAAAATTCATTAGCAATGACTACAAGTATCTAGATATGCTAGATGATTTACATGGAGTATCTTACCGAACCACACCTAGCAGTACATAAGCTAAGTACTACTCTGATGTCCTCTTTACAGATGGAAAACTGTAGCTCAGAGACACAGCATTTTTGTAATGAACAGATAGTAAGTGGTGGAACTCAGGAGGGATGAACCCAAGTCTGGACTCTTAACCCTTATACCTTTATGCTACACCATCCTCCCTAATAAATGGCAGCAAAACACGCAGCTGCTTTGGATTGACTATACCTGTAAATGATTTCTGAGCAAATACCACACTGTTGGTAGAATAAACTCATATTCTGGGCTACTTTTTCTACATTTGCTTATTCCTTTATGCTCCTTTCAAATCCCTCCCTAAATGTAATTGACATGGGTTTTCCTTTAATTTTTTTTCTTTTATACCATGTAAAATGTGTGGCTCTGATAAGATAAAGTCCTGTGTTGGTCATAAACTTTGCAGTGAACTTACAATATAATGATATATTATTATTGTTGTCTGTTATTTTATTAATAATCTCTTATTATCACAGTGAAGATTCTAATAGAGATTGGACTTGATTTTAAACCACTTAATATTCTGTTCCATACCCTCAGCCTGGCCTTCAAGCTGTTCAGGGAATTGATAAAGGATTACAAAATCGGATAAGCAACTACATCATGGACATGGCAGCCCTCCAAGACAACTTCATTATCATCTATAAACCTTATGAATGGCCAAGTAACCACAAAATCAGCTGAGAACACTAGAGTTTCCTTATGGTTCTCTTAAGAAAGCAATACACAAAACACACACACACACACACACAAAGGGATGACATCCTTGCTAGATCCCACACACACACACACACACACAAAGGGATGACATCCTTGCTAGATCCCTCCAAGCAACCAATGGAGGTGCATGGTTTATAAATTGGAACAGTTAAGGCTGGATATAGCCTTCCCAGAGCTGGCCCATAAGGGGTCTTTTAAGGGTTTGAATTAGTTTTTAACTTCCACAAGTGGAAAATTCCACATCAAAGTTTACATCTCTAGTTTTTTTTTTTTAATTGAAAAATCAGACAAAACTAATCCTGCATGACAACTGGAGGAAGCTGAAATTAACTGGCCACTTTAGAAAAGCAACCTGTTCTCCCTACTTTCTCCATCTGTATCACTCCCTGTTGAGTTAAACCTGCCCTGGTACCCTCTTTTACATCATCGATTGCATCCCTTAGGTATTTGGATTTGTGATTTCCCAAAAGGACTGAAAAGTTTATGATGACAAAGCTTATATCTGTTCAGCATAGGATCTAGCAGATCCAGGTACTTAAATGATAATTGCTAAATGACAGAATCTCTCTCTCCCCTTCCTTACTTATTCTGCCCCTATGCATTTGAGCAAAAGACATATGGACTTGAACTATGTCAAAGTAATGAAAAAGATGACATTTGACTGATCAACAAATCTGTGAAGTCCTTCCCACTACAGAGAAGATAGTTGAAAAATGCGGAACTGGAAAAATGCTGCAAAACAAAACTCATCTAGCTCCATAGAGCCTTGTTCATATGCTAGCAAAACTGGGGGCTCTTTGTAATTTACATTCTAGAATTATTTATTCAAGTACATGATCTTGGTTCGGACCTCTGGATCTTAGTACACATTGCTCCTTCTGAATGGTTCCTTTCTAGTCTGATTAATTCTCATTTTTTTTTCAGGAAAAAAGGTAATACCTCATTAATATCATGCCTTACCAGAAGCCATACCCTCCCATCACTTGCCTTCTATGCTACTTCTTGTCTTTGTACATACTTATATTATGACACCTGTCATATAGTTTAATTAATGTACATGTCTTCTTTGTAGAATGTTAGTTCACTGAAGATATGTTTTGACTTTCATTTATCATTATCCCCAACTCTCAGCATAGAGCTTGATACAAGTAAATATGCAGTGAAATTAATCTCTACTCTTCTCTGAAGACTCAAAAGATGAGTCAAGGCAAGTCTATTTTCAGGGTCCAGTTGGCCCGGGCTGCCTTGCTCCTCAGCGGCAACACAAGAGAGCATGGTACTGTGGACCTGTCACGTGGATACAAATGTGCAAATGGGGGGGCTTAGCAGGTTACCAGGATCACTTACAACAATTACAGATTAACCCAAAATAACTGGCTATACTGTACTTAAGAGTTCTGAAGCACATGAGAAAATAAAACAATATTTCAAATATTTTCAATTTACTTTATTGATTCTTTGGGGATAATTCTGTTGTATCTTAGGTTTTATTGAGGGACTGTCCTATTCACCCTGCCAATGTGAAACAGAACAGTTTCAAGGGATTTACATGAAGTACATAAAATGCGTCTGTATCTGTAGTTGATATGAGTAGTAAAGGGAACAGGATCCATAGGACACACTATTAAAGAAACATGTAATAATCAGAAGTTCTTATTTGAGAGAGTTATATGATTAAAAGCAATAAGAGCTGTCATGATAATATAATCATTCTCATTGCTTTAATAGTCACCACTTCAAGCCTTACGCATACACACGAAAGATTCCTAGTTTATTCTGTGGAAAAAAATCTGCTGGGAAATAGCCCCTTGACTTACTTTCAGTGATGACCAGAGAAACAGCAGCTTGTAAATTTGAGAAGTTAAGCTGAAGAGCCACAGAATTTTTCTAAAATCTTGCATGAACCTACACCTCCTGCTAATATGTCTTAGACTCTCAACCCCATAATTAGGAAATTTCTACTGTACTTTGTTCATCTATCCATACTCCCCACAGACACACACACACACCTGTGGACATACACACTACAATTATTTTCTATAACTAAATTTATTTTCAGGATTAACAATATAAACTAGTAATATCAATTGCTTCTCCAGAATTCCTACCTATTGAGAAAATGATCTTATGGATCAGTAATTCAAAAGATAGGAAATAAAGCCAAGGCCTAGGGAAAGCCTTGCAGGAGCCACTTATACCTCCCTTTGTTTCTTTCATCAATCTTGGATGTCGCTTTGTCTTTTAGCCCCATGTAAGAACAAAGTTGTCATTTTCTTTAACTCGTCTTACTACACTTTGTAGTGTCTTATGTGTGTTAAATGTGGTATTTTAAATGACCCCCTTGACCAGTAAGGGTATAGATCTTGCAATATCAATACCTTTTCTACCTCACAGAAGTAAACTTGAATTTTTCTTCATTTTGGTTGTAAAATAGTCCATTTGATTATTAAAAGCTACCCAAGATAATATATTGGTCTTCACATAGTCACTAAACCATGCCATAACTTACCTAAAGGTTTCTGACCTATATTGCAGTCATCCATTGGATGGCAGCTTTCCATGGTAACATTTGGATACTCTGGGAAGAATGGATAGAATTGTATCAATAGTACATGAGTTTGAATGTAGACTGTTGCATACTACATGTTTGTATCCCTCTAACATTTAGTTGTAGAAGCCCTAACCCCTAGTGTGACTATATTTGGAGATGGGGCCTCTAAGGAGGTAATTTGGGTTAAGTAAAGTCATAAGGGTGAGCCCTGACTTGAAAGGATTAAAAATTAGTGTCCTTATAAGAAGAGATTCCAGAAAGTCCACTCTTCCACTTGCCCTCCCTCCCACTGTCTCCGTGCACACATCAAGGGATATCTATCATCTAGGATAGAGAGAGGAAGTAGTCTTCGATACACCAGGAGGAGAGGTCTCACCAGAAACCAAATTGGCCAGAACCTTCATCTGGGACTTTCCAGACTAGGACCTGTGAAAAATAATAATCTACTGTTTAAGCCACCCAGTCTATGATATTCTGTCATGGCAGCCGAAGGCAACTAAGACAAAGATTCAGGGCCTGACTGGGTCTTAAGACCTACCCCCGTCAACATCAGGTGGTCTACTCTGAATAGGTACTATGGCAGGAGGAGATGCGGGACCTGTGAGGAGAAAAGCCTGTCATGGAATTCTAGAGTGGGTGACAGAAATGAGGAGGGAGAGAGAAAGGGCTGTGTCTTCCTCAGCAAAAACTATGTGTCAAACTAGGGTCCTAAGAAGGAGGATATCTGCCTCATTCCTGTGAAGAACTATGTTTGGTTCTGGGAGATTAACCACTGAAGGTCTTTCAGTCTGGGGGACACAGAAGGCAGTATTCTCACGTTAGATTATTTCAGTGAAATTTTTAAATTCAAGTGGATTGACAGGGAGCAGACGTCAACAAAGAGGCCACGAAATCAAACAAACAAACAAACAAAAAAACCACACCCACACCCACACACAATGTAAGAGAGGACCAACTGTGAACTAATGGGGAAAACTCAGAGACCCCATGGAAATACTGTTGTTGAGTAGAGGAAAAAGTTGCAAGGAGCTTAAATGAGGGGGCCAAGAATTTAGGAGTTCTGGTGGAGGGGTACGAAGCCAGAAAATGTTTATGATTAATGCTATATTTCCATAAGGGCTTTGGGGCCCTGGGGAATATGTCCACTCTGGTAAAGCTTATAGAAGATTGTTCTTTTTTAGTATATTAAAATATGTCCTCAGGATTCTCTGTCTTCTCTCTCTCCCTCTGTCACACACACACACACACACACACCCACACACACCCACACACACACACTCCACCCATATGTGGCCCGTCCAAAAGCCCTTCAGTTATTTCTTCCTTAATCCTCTTCTTACAATTTTGGAAACACACATACCAGAGGGTATTGTGGAAGAGTTGTACATTTCTAAATATGAATCAAAACCCCCAGACCCTGCATAGTAAATTTTAATGCAAGATCAGTATCATCTATCCTGGTTAGAATGAACATAGAAAATCTGGGGATGCAATACCTATTCTTTCTTTCACTCACAAAAAAAGGACGTCTTTTTTTTCTAATGATTTTTTTTCCCATTAGTGTACATAGAAAAGGCAATGAATAAATGGTTTTTCTCTCCTAAACTGTAAAGCTCCCCAGCCTTCTGCTTACAGAAGATAAGAATGTATTTCCAGTATAGTGGCAGTAGGTATTCTCTAGTATAGTGCAATGGGCAGGAGGTATGTATCTTGTGTCTCCAGAATGAATAAAAAAGAAAAAAAGATTTTATACTCAGTTAGACAAATAGTCACACAGAAACCAGCAGGAGTTTTTCAGACCTCTGGTAATTAATCTTGGTGGGGTTTTTGTTTGTTGCTTTGGTCATTCTGATGTCAAAATCTTGCCTGATAATCGCAAAGTCAGAACATTCTGAAAATCTCCCCTTTTTAAAGTCTATGAGCCATAAACACATGTTTAAAAATGCATTTACTAACAATTTTAGGTTGTGAAATCCTCAAGAAACCATAAGAGATGTACTAATCTAGGACACAATTACCTTACCCTGCCCACCCAGCCAAATGCCCATTTTGAATACAATTACTAGCCAAGGTTCTTCTGTTACTGTTACTCCTCACTACCATTTCAAATGCTGCTAGTGAGTAAATGGTGTTCTTAGATGTAATAGAAACCATGTGGTCCTTCTGATGGAATTGAAATATGAGCGACAGAAGACAGCACACCTGATAAAATGGGTTACCCCCCTCACTAGCTGAATCGTGGAGAGGACATTTGAGTCATGGGGGTTGTAGTATCATAGCAAACACTATTTAGTTCCTTAGTAAAATCCACAGGAACAGTCCTCCCATCTCTGGCTAGAACACAGGCAAATAGAAAATAGAAGGAACACTATATTTGAGTCTTTTAGACATTCTGGTTAGCCCTGGTAAGTCGATTCAGTCAGAACGTCTTTTTAAGGTGGTATTTTGGTGAACATATTCAGAGTGGGTAAAACTGAGGTCAAAGTCAACACGTGTCTTAGGTTTGGAATACACAATCCTTGACCTCGGAATTCTTGAAACTTCTAAGGATTTTGCTCTGCGAAGGCTCAGTACTTATTGACCAGTGAGAAAGAGGCTTGATTCTTCTGAAATTGTTAGGGAAGTAATAAAGTTCCACCTAACTTATTTCACTAAGTGGCTTTTACACACAGAGGATAGATTACAGATAAAACCTGATGTCCCACCACCTGAACTCCAAGTAATGTATCCCAAATCAAGGGCTCAGTTCTTAACAGGCTCAGGAATAATCTTTCTTTCAGAGGGAAGGATGTAGTGTGGAACACCTGCATATTATTTGGCCCTGGGTTTTGAGGAGAATAAAATCTTTTTGACTCATCACTTTCTATCTGCACTCTTCCACTCCATTAATCATGATAAAAAAGAATCAAGATGTGCTCCAGTCTCCACAATAGAGATATTCTCATTTGGGGAAGGCTCCAGAACATGATGGATCCTTAAATGGATCTAGTTGTGAGCTAACTTTCACCTATCTATGCGCCATGTCTTGATTTTAGGCCTAGAATTAGGACACTGAAAATCCTGGTCTGTCTGGAATTTATCTCTGAGTTGTCTCAACCATATAATGAGGATGCCATGGGCCCCTGGTGGACCAGAGGCTCTAAATTCTCAAACACGGATCTGAAAAGTCCCTACATTAGACTAACAAAGCATGTCCCAGCCTAAATAGTTTTTTTTTTTTTTAAGATTTTATTCATTTATTTCACAGAGGGAAAGAGATCACAAGGAGGCAGAGAGGCAGGCAGAGAGAGAGGGGGAAGCAGGCTCTCTGCTGAGCAGAGAGCCCGATGCGGGCCTCGATCCCAGGACCCTGAGATCATGACCTGAGCCGAAGGCAGAGGCTTTAACCCACTGAGCCACCCAGGCGTCCTCCCAGCCTAAATAGTTAAAAGTAGTTAAAAATTTTTACAAGGTTTTTGGTTTCTTTTCTGTCTACAGAAATAGAATAATAGGATAATGATAATTATCAAAAACAAAGAAAAAGCAAACCACACTGAACACAGAAGTAGAAATCAGCAGATGTGTAACAGCTATACACCAAGAGCAAATAATAGTTAAATATTGCTAAGTGAAGAAAAATAACATTCAGAAGCAAGAGTCAGGGGAATTAGGTAGACAGATTGTAATTAGCAATTACCTAAACTGGATCATGTCCAGGACATAAGGGCTAACATCACCTCTACCATACTAAAAGGTGCCCTGGGATTCTTATTAATTCTTAATAAACTAAAGTAAGTAGGACCCCCCTCCCCACTTTATTTCCCATTAACATATGGAAGTCCATTCCTGTCTTATACCCAGAGATCAGTTCTGATCAGCACAGAGAATTTTTTTTGCAAATATACAAAATATGTTACTTTTCATTTATGTCATGCATGAACTCCAAAGTCACTAATTTAAAATCCGTATCAATTTGAACACAAGCTAGCCTGAAATATATTTAAGGAAATTATATCACTCAAGGGTCAAAAAACAAAATCACTGTTGAATTAATAGCTTGACTAAAACTACCAGAGAACAACTTACTGCAATACTTTGATGCAACGTTACACTCACAAAGGGAGCAAGAATCAGCCAGGTTCAGGAGTGTATTCTAGCATGCTAATTGCATGCAAAACATTGTGAGATCCTTAAAGTAGGACCTCTACAAGAAACGTTTTGTTATGAGTTTACATTATTTAAAAAGAACCCTTTATTTCTTTAGAGATAATGTACAATTATTACCGATGTAAACATGCATTTCTCCTCAGTTAAACTAAATTACTATGCTCCCCATGTATCCTGATGGATGATATGTGGATACCTAACTCATCTGACATTGGTAGAGAATGAAAGAAGTGTTGCAACTAAGTGATGTTTACAGATAACCAAGGGTTATCTATGTAACATTTTTCTTAAAATTAATAAATTAAAATGTCAGGTATTTATTGAACACTCACCACCTGAAGGGCACCAGGCTTGAGGCTGTGTCTAAAGTGGATTACATCATTTTATACTGAAAATGACTTGACCTCGGTGATGTATGTCTGTGCATTTATGGAATGCAATCAACCCCCCAGGGTCTCCCAAGTTATGTAAGGGTTAGTTGTTTCTGTAATACGTATTCCTCCATGGGGGCAAAACTCACAGCAACATTGGGCTTTAACAGTTTGTTGGTAGAAATTCTGGAGGAAGATGTAGGGTTTGGAAAAGAGAAGTCGGTTTTAACTGATAAGGGGTGATGGGTCAGGGAGAGAAGGAAGAAGGGAAGGGGCAGGTAGCCTCCTCAAAGGGGAACTAAAAGCAATGAAACTCATAATCCTTTAGTTCCAAAGTAAAAGCTCAGGAAGGATGGGTTCTCTGTTCATACATCACGTGAAATACAGGGAATTTGTTCCATCAAGTTAATTACCAGAGTTAAGGGGGTAACTTGATTCCTTTGTTTTGATAAGGCTAAGAGCCTGCAAAAGACTTGTTCCTTGGGTTTTATTAGAGCCAAAAAAATGCTAGGGTCAGAGACCACGGAGCTGGAACATACAGCTTCCCCCTTAACAGTCTCCAACAATATTTAGAATAAATGTGAAACTGAAATAGGGGGAACGAATTCATGCCAAGCTTTGGTTAAAGTGATTAACTTATGTACCCATGCTTTGGTGCCTGTTTCCTTCCATTCTTGCACTAAATTATTTTGCACTAAATAATTTTTCTTAATATTAAAGATAATATTTGTTTTTATGAAGTAATTCATGATGAAATTTTAAGAAGACTCTATTTATGGAGGAAAACAAATGGCCAGCTCCTGAATTACCCTTTTCCCCCCATTACCATCTCCAAGAACTGTCCCGGAGCTTAGCTTTATTCCCTACACATGGACACATCTCTTTCTCTCAGTGTACCAAACTGACTTTAAGGTAGTACTCAGCCTTAATTTTTCAAAACCAAACCTAATATTTGATAACAAAGTTGTTCTTTTCTACTATCGGTAATTCCTACAGCCCTATGGAAGTCAGCAAACAACTAACCCATAGGGAACTGAACATGCTAAGAAGAAAACTCTGCCGTCCTCTATGAACACCCAATCCTGAGTCAATAGCTTCTGAACATTTCCGTTACCAGTGGCAGGACTTCTCAAACTTGAATAAAATACAGGCCCTTTTAAAAAGAAAAAGCCACTCTTGGGGACCATATAAATTACTATCATTTTAGCACTATATCAGTAGATACAAGCATAAACGTAGTTATAATCCACTTATCCTTAAAGCCTATATACCACCAAAACAGACTTATAAATTACAGACAACTAAGTCTAGAAAAGTTGTAAAATTTCATTTAAGAATATTAACTTACCATGACAGCTGATGTTGCTTAGTTTAAATTACCAGTCGCGTAGTAAACACCACACTCCTGACCTCTAACACCCGGGTTCTTCTGAGCTCTTTGTGCTCCAGTCAAGCAATTCTGCCCCCAATTTAAAATTTGAATTCTTCATTTGAAATATTGTGAGGACTTTGTTTTTGAAAGTACACTCTGACATCATTTCATATTTTTCATAGCACAAACACAGCTCTTATATTCTCAACCCGCTTCTGTTCTTTTCTCATTAGTCCTTGACAACTAAAGAAAGAAAGGTTGGGTCCCCATGTATTCATGAACACAACTCTACTCAGGCGTTAAAATCCTGTGAAAGCATCTGGTTATTAAGTGGTCATGGCTAGATCTTCAAAATACGCTTGTATTACAGTTATAATTTTTTTGGACTGTCATGTTCATTCACCATTTACAGGAAACGCAGACCTGTGAGCATGCATTCTTGGGAACCCCTTCCTGGTATGAGCAATTTGTTTCTGTGAGCCCGATGCCCACAAGTTTAACCATCCTGAAGTCCAGCTGAAGTATAGGGGATGATGGGGGTTGGCAAGGATGGTGGTCCTGATATTTCTTACTATATTTAGCATGTAGATAAGATTACAGCTAAAATTCTCATTTTGGTCTTTTGCAGGTAGAATCCCAATATTTTTTTCAAGCTCTACCTAGGGCATTAGATAAAGCAAGTTCAACAGAAGATGCGTGGCAAATTTAGACAATGCCAATAAAACATTACAAACCTGCCTGTCAGCTATTTGAAGGACTGTGTCTGAGACCCAAACCATCTTCTCTTCCTCTCCGAGCCCTTCTTTATTCTCAACTCTCGTTAGCATACCCATGAAACTGAAACACCCCAACCACTAGGCAAAGAAAAACAGTTAGAACCCAAGAACCCAGGAACACCCCCCCCTTTTTTAGATTCTTGACATTTGTTACATTATGAAACTTAAAAATATACTTAGGCATATAACTTCACACGTTACTGAAAACTACAATCCTTGGTCACAGTTCCTCTCCCACAACAACTACTGTTGCCTGACCCCCGCTGACTATGCTTTTCTTCCTTCTTCTACGATGGTCCCTCCTGATCACCTATTCCATGAGGATAGAGATCCACTAAGCAGCCGCTCTACCCCGGCTGCGGCTTGGACTCATCTGGGCAGCTATTTGGGCTCCCTACCCAGAAAAGTCAATAAGGCCCAGCTAGTTACAAGAGGGATGGCTGCTGTGTCCCGGTTGGAATCATTTGAGGCCATTTTCTTTCACTGATAGAGGAGAGAGATCCACTTACAGTCAAAATGCAGTCAGCTTGCCCCACTGAATTCAATTACCCAGCCGTGCCACTGGCCACGGTGTGCCCTGCGGTTAGAGAAAGGGAAATGGGATAAAAGGTTTATCTTGCCTTCTTCTTTCCTTTTCTTTAAGAAAAAGTGTCATTAATCGAACTTGTTAGCCTTCACATTACTTGTGGGAAGCTCTTCTCTGATAAGATGGAGATTTATTTAATGAGACCCAATTCTGACAGAGTGCACTGTAATGGGGGAAAAAAAAAGTCCTACCGTTAACTAGTCAAATATTAAGGTTAATCCCTGTCAATTTTATGGCCACATGCTCAAAGTTGAGATGGGATTTCCAGGAAGTTAAATAAATTCATTACCTACATCGCATCTTTATTACTCCCATAAGCCCTTTGAAGGTAATACCTACAGAAGATACTGCTCCCTACTTCATCAAGGGGTACCCTTTGTGAAATAAACTGCTGGGCAGACACTGGGGCACAAGTGAAAGGTGCGAACCCACTGGGATGAGCCTCAGTCAAGTCTTTGTTTTGACACATGGCACTTGGGTAACTTTTATATCCACTACGTGTCTCTAGGCCTCAGTGTCCTCCTCATAAAATGGGAATGATACTATGCTAGACCCACACTATAACATCAGCCCCCACAGAGAAGAACTGAGCCTTAAAGAAGGTCTCTTGAGAGCTTCCAAAGAAGTTATATTCTCATCAGAACTAAAAGGGTTCTGCAATGGGCTAGCCTTTCCTAGGGACTCTGCTGATGTCCCTCGTGACCCCTTGAGTTTGCAGTGAGTAGAGATTATTAAAGCAGACTAAACATTTCCCTTCTATTCAGGGCCTTGCCTATTGCGTATTACTATAGATCAATGCTCTATGCTCTACTATGGATCAATTCCACGCTCTATGAAGAATTCACATTCTTCACTGATGAACTGAGAACAGATTCTGATTGTCAGTCAAAACAGTAGAAAAAAATTACCCATAGATAAATGTTATAATTTTTCTTTCTTGTTCATTTTTTTTAGATGTGTACCATCTTAGAAATATAGGATAAGGTTTCTATCTGAGGGACAAGCAAGGTAAGTTTTTAACTGACTTTAACACAAACTATGGCTCTCCTGAACTCCAACGTCGAAGCTGAAGGGACCAGGATGTTAAATCAAATCCAAAATTGTATGACATTTACATGGAAAGCACTGGGACTTCAAAGTACAATTATTAGCAGTTATTGGGCAGGAAGTAGCATGGGTGGAGGCAGGGAACTGGCAAGGAGATCACAATTTGGCAGGGTTACCTGATACCATCATTTGTGTTGATATTACTGGCTGATCTGTGTAGCAGGCAGGATCTTTCTATATGACACAACAGACCGGTAGCTCACACAAGTGCCAAATGCCATTGAGATCAATGGTCCAACTCTCCTCTTCATTTCAAAAACAAAGGCAACGCTGCTTGACATGACAGGCTGAAAGCAGCAGTGCAACCATAAGGAAAGACATTATTCACACATTTAACTGACAAATGACATTCACATGCATCCCACTCCAAAGGTAGGGCCTATAATGTGCAATATCATAGCACTGAATCTGGTTATTAGAGGAGTAGAATGGGAATCAGGACACCTGGGTTTTATGCCCAGTTCTGAGATGGTCTATGACTCCTGGCAAGTTGTTTCAGTCCCCTGCACTTTAAACTGGCATTCTGAAATGGGCGTATCACCACCTGCTCAGCAGGGGAGAATCCTATGAAGGATCTGACATTTATATGACGTTAAATACATTTCAGACCAATTTAACTTAAAAGTCCAATTTATAATGACTGACTTAGACTATTTTTAGAAAAGAGGTAAACATCATTAATGGTCATTGACCTTCCTCTGAAAGGTTGATAAGATGAAAAGGTGATGATAAGAAAGAAACCAAGTCATGCACAGAGGATATCTCATGGGGCAACATTGTTAAATGAGGCATTATTGCCTGAGATTGTGAACCGTAGCATTAATACAAGTTACAGAGTATTCAGTTCTGCTTTCCAAAGCTTCTTAACCAGAAGTGAGGTTAGCTAGCTTCTTCTTGAAAATGGATTCCGGTTAGATGAGAATCCCCCTCACTAAATCTGATTATGTGAATTCTTCATTCTCCAGTGAGTGGCCTTCCCACTTGTTATCTTAGAATAAAACCACAAAAAGATGCTACTGGATAAATCAATAATAGATGCCAACAGTTGATAAAACTGGCCCGATTGTGGGGATAGAGGCATATGCCAGTAAGATAACAATAATATGTACAACTAAGGAGGGATTCCATCATCTCTGAATCAAATTATAGAGTCTATCAATCTGAGCAAGGAAAGAATAAAACAAAACATATACCTTTCTCCTCAGCTCTATGAATGAGGAAACATCAGCCAACCTGCCAAGATGGCTGATTTGTGCAACTGCCAACAGATATTTTTAAATTTGTCTTTTACCTCGTTACATTCCTACAACATCATTGCTTTATGTAGTCAACACCACAATATGGCTTTGCTGTCTACTCCAAGAAAAGTCAGATCCATATGTTCTCTTGTTCTCTATGACATCTCTCCCTTCTCTCACACCCTTATTTTCCTTTTCTTTTTGGTTTTATGGGACAGCATTACTAATTTTATTCAAAAGCTGGAGAAAGACAATTTGACGACACTCATCTGTCACGGCGCCCAGGCTGGTCTGCTTCTTTCCCCTCCCCTCTCCCCAATGAGTAGCAGTAATAAAAGCTCAACAGCTCTAAAAGCAATCGATTCTGAAACAGTGTGGTACAATTACCAGCCTGGATGGCAGCAGAGACTTCCAGTAAAATAAAAGCAAGACAAATACAGTCTCTACAGTGGGACCGGCCTCTGTTGTACAAGCAGCCCTCTGGTCATAAAGGCTCCAGGCCGTGCCTCGTGTGATGGAGCAGGTGAATGGCGGGACACCTGGGGGCCCAGGAGGAGATGGTACCCATAAGTGCCCAGTGGATCATGGACAGGCTGGTTGTTCCAAGGCAATAATCTCTGTGACCTCTGAATAGATTTTGATGTTGTTTTCCGTACAAGTCTTCCCGCTGCTACATAATACCTTTCTCATTCCTTTCTAATATGAGCCTGTTCCTCCCAACCACCTGCATAAAGAGACACTAATGAAGCTGAATCATTACAGTGTCCATGCATTCAGGGCTTCCCAGTCCCTGAGAGTGGCCTTGGCAATGTACCCGTTTTGTAAAGTGTGCTGAGGAAGCTACGGTAGCTGCAATAGAGGAAGATTCCAGCACTTTAACCTCAACCTCCCTTGCATCGCGTGCTCTCACAGAGGGTGGTAAGGAAATGGCAGTCAGTATACCTCGGATCTAACTAATGGGAAGCTCAGATACATTAGTTCTTTGGTGGGATAGCTTTACTTAGTTTGCTATCCTGTCCTTGTAGAGTGAAGTGATTGCTCGCGGTGCAGGTACAGAAATGGCTTCTGGGAGTGTTCCAGCACCTCAAGTGGTGCCCGACCCCGTGGTCTGCTCTGGTCATCCAGAATCAGAGCTCGTATCTTGATAGAGGTTTATATAATCCTTACATTTCACTTGAATTCACCGAGATAAATTCAGTTAAACTATCAATAATAAAAAATACAAAGTCTGATCAACCAGGCTAATGACTGAATTACCTTTCTATCTGTAAAGTATATATTATAAAATTGTTCATATGAAAAGACATTCAAGAGAATATAAATAATACTGCAGGGAGAAAGTGTCATAGGAGTAAGTCAAACAGTTAATTTTAAAATAGTATGTTATTTTATGTGTTTCTGTGATGTTTATGATGTGTATTAGCTTTTTAAAGTTTATAATTTTATGGGGGACCTGTGTGACTCAGTCGATTGACCGTCTGACTCTTGATTTCCACTCAAGTAGTGGTCTCAGGGTAGTGAGATCAATTCCCACCTCGAACCCCACCTGGAGCCCCACATGGGACTCCACGCTCAGTGGGGAGTCTGCTTTTCACCTTCTCCCTTTCCCTGTGCCCCTCCTCCCATTCCCTCCCCTCTCTAAAATAAATAAATACATCTCTAAGTAAAATTGATCATTTTTCGATGTTTCTTTTAGGATGCTAACTTGATAGTCATTTTTATATTTAATTTTGAATATTTTTTCTTTCTTTTTTTTTTTTTAAAGATTTTATTTATTCATTTGACAGAGAGAGAGAGATTACAAGTAGGCAGAGAGGCAGGCAGAAAGAGAGGAGAGAGGAGGAAGCAGGCTCCCCGCTGAGCAGAGAGCCCGATGTGGGCCTCGATCCCAGGACCCTGGGATCATGACCTGAGCCGAAGGCAGCGGCTTTAACCCACTGAGCCACCCAGGCGCCCGCATACATTAATTCTTAAAAATTAGGTGTGGCTCATTAATGTCTAATAAAGAAAAGTTTCNACATGCACAGATAAGTTTCAGGTCACACGAAGTAGGGATCTTTCCCAGAGCCTCCTTAGTACCATCCTCAGGGAAATCCTCACTGTCCTTTAGACATTATCTTTCCCTCTCCCCCTGCCCACTGGCCTAGAAGCCTCCAGCAGGAACACTTTGACCTAGTTTGCCCAATGGCCCACAGAGCACAAATCAGGTCTTAAGTAAAAATCTACAAAGCTAATGTTTCATATGAAGCTTTATATACTCTTCACAGTCTGACTACTTGGTTTGAAAGGTAGCATTTACCGAAGTGCATTCAAGTTTGCTAATAATGTAGGATTCTGATGGGTTTTCATGTATTAGGACTTTGATGACCAATAGGTTTGGGAACCAGTAGGGTCTTTTTTGGGGGGTGTGGAATGAAGGGGGGGGTTCTTCACTGAAGGAATTTCCAGTCTTTAATATGTTAATTGACCTTGTAGATGCCTAAGAGAAAGGATAAAGTATTCAGTATTTTCCCAATTTTTTGACCATTTTTATTTTTACTTTTTTCATTATTTATTTTTGGTGGACCATCCTACTAGAAAGAGAACAGAAACCTGGAAATCAGTTTTACAACTTTATGGCAAATTGATATTAGTATTACTACCAATCTCAAGGCCTCAGATACATTAAAACTGCATTTAACACACTATAATCAAACTATATGGACCCAGTTCCTTTGGATCATGAGCCTGTCACAGACAAGGGACATGGCTTCATTTCACTAAGTATATCTCCTCTGATTTGTTATATCAGCTACTAGGGGCACAAAGATGGCCTCGACATCTTACAGTCAAGTGAGAAAGGTAGTAAGCAGAACAAAAGGTGGGATAGAATTCTTTGAAAATCAGTATGGTAAAATGCTGTGTCTGGAGAGAGGCAAGGGGGGAGTCAAAGCCAGGCCACAGATGGGAGGCACCATTTGGGTTCGACTTCAAAAATAAAATAAGGGCAGTTAAGTTAGGTAAGGGTGAGTTGGGGGGTAAGGGTTCTCAGGAACAGAGAAGAATGTGAATAGAAGCATAGGATTATAGATTTTATTTATATCCATATACCATGTTCCTCACATGATGACGGGAACATAATAGATGCTCAAAAAAGTTTGCTGAAATGAACTGATTTTATCGTTCTACCCATCCATTCAGTAAGCCTGTCCTTTAGTAAATTTCCCTTTCACAAAATGGTGATTATGCTTGTCCATGCTTGCCTCACAGAGAATGATACATACAAAATCCCTATAAAAACGGTAATTAAAATAAATAAAAAATACGTTCTGAAGGAATGGAAGATTCTGATCATGCTTATAGGTACTCACTTTTTAAAAAAATTTTATTTATTTATTTGACAGAGAGAGAGAGAGAGAGATCACAAGTAGGCAGAGGTGCAGGCAGAGAGAGAGGGGGAAGCAGGCTCCCTGCTGAGCAGAGAGCCCAATGCAGGACTTGATCCCAGGACCCTGAGATCATGACCTGAGCCGAAGACAGAGGCTTAACACACTGAGTCACCCAGGCGCCCCATAGGTACTGACTTTAATACCTGGTCCCTACACAAGAACCCGGTCTCCCAATAATGTTCTCTGTAAAGGCCAAGCATCTTTCTCTTCTTCTCATTCACCACTGTGGATAAAAACATTGCTTATGAGAGATAATGTGATAATTTTTCAGTCTACCTACACTCTGCGGAAGAGAGGGCCCGTGTTCAGTTCTGGAGCAATTTGTAATTCTCTTTCCAGTCTCTATTGAAGTTGGCTGAAAGGTAAGGCCACATAGCCAGTGACAGCAGCAGCAGACAGAGGTGATACATTTCTAGCATTATTTTAGTGGGGTAATTTGGCTGGAAAACCACAGTAGAAATAAGCTGAGAAATTATGGTCTGTGAATAAAACAACTTGGCAAGGTGAAAATATATATGGTAGAATGCAAATGTGTATTGTCCCCAGCATCAGTGAAATAGGCTGTTTTTTTTTTTTCTTAGCTGAAATAACAAGAAACATAATTCAGAACTATACTATGCCTTTGAACATGCTGTTCTCCCTTCCTGGAATGACTCTTCCATCTTCTCAATCTGGCAAATTCCTGAACATCCTTCATCACTGGGTTCAGACCTCACTTATCCCTGCAAAGCTTTTTCTGCACCCCGCAGGCAGAGAAAGTGGTTCTTCCTGCATGCTCTCATAATAAGGCATATATGTTTCTATTATTATGACTTTAACAAGATGAAGATTCTGGGGACTTAAGGCCAAACACCAGACTTCATCCTTCTCTTCTCCCCAGCTCCTGGTACACTGCCTACCACTGAGGTAAATTCAGCAAATGGTATCATTATTATTACTTTATAAGATAATCCATAAGGTATGTATAAAGGAACTACCTGAGTTCCTGACATTGTGTCTGTTCAACAAATCTAACGTTACCATGGTCTTACCCTTCTCCAAATGTCATCTCCTTTAGATACAATTCTCGTTATTTTGCTTTTGTTTTTGTTTTAAATACATCATGCTTTTGACTAGAATGCTCCCTCTTCTCTCTTCTACCCATTCAAATCTCGGTAATGGTCAAGGTCCAGTTCAGAAATCAACTAATCTAAGGCAACCTATGGAATGGAAGGGAATATTTGCAAAATATATGCAATATATATATACATATATATTGCATACATATATATAGTCTAATATATATATAATATATAATACCTAAAATATATAAAGAACTTATACAACTCAATAGCCAAAAAACCCAGTTTAAAATATGGACAGGGGAACTGAATAGACATTTTTCCAAAGAAGATACACAATTAGCTGATAAGTACATTAAAAGATGCTCAATATCACTAATCCTCAGGGAAATACAAATCAAAGCCACAAGGAGATATCATCTCACACCTGTTAAATGGCTATCAGCATAAAGACAAGTGATAAGAAGTGTTGACAAAAACACTTGAGAAAAGGAAACTCTTGTGCACTGTTGATGGGAATGTAAATTGGTGCAGTCACTATGGGATACAGTATGGAGGTTCCTCATGAAATTAAAAATAGAGGGGCACCAGGGTGGTTCAGTCAGTTAAGCATGTGACTCTTGATTTCGGGTGGGGTCATGGCTTCAGAGCCCTGTGAGACTTCAAGCCCTGCATCGGGCTCTGCCCTGGGTGTGGAGCCTGCTTAAGATTCTCTGTTTTCCCTTCCTTCTCCTAATGTCCTCCATGATATTCCTTATGTTATACACAGATAATGAATCGTAGAACACTACATGAAAAACTAATGATGTACTGTATGGTGACTAACATAATAAAAAATAAAATTAAAATTAAAAAGAAAAAGAATAGTACTAGGTGAAATCCATTTATGTGGTTTTTTTTTAAAGATTTCATTTATTCATTTGACAGAAAGAGAGAGAGATTACGAGTAGGCAGAAAGGCAGGCAGAGAGAGAGGAGGAAGCAGGCTCCCCGCTGAGCAGGGAGCCTGAAGTGGGGCTCGATCCCAGGACCCTGAGATCATGACCTGAGCCGAAGGCAGAGGCTTTAACCCACTGAGCCACTCAGGCTCCCCTCCATTTATGTTCTTTAAAAAAAAAAATATTCCCCACCTGCCCCTCTCCCCAAAGAAAAAGAGGAAAAGAGGAAAGAAAGAAAGAAAGAAAGAAAGAAAGAAAGAAAGAAAGAAAGAAAGAAAGAAAGAAATTAAAAATAGATCCCATGATCCAGCATTTCTACTCAGGGATATACATTAAAGGGAAATGAGAACAGAATGTTGAAGACATATCGGAACTCCCATGTTTATTACAGCATTATTCACAATAGCCAAGATAGGGAAACAACCTAAGTACCCGCTAAAGGATGAATGGATAAAAAATGGTGTACACACACACAGTGGAATATTATTCAGCTACAAGAAGGATGGATATCTTGCCATTTGCAATAGCATGGATGCAAATACTATATGATCTCATACATACTAGAATCTAAAAAAGCCAAGCTCATAGAAACAGAGTAGAATGATGGGTCCCAGGGACTGGAGAAGAAGGGTAAGGAGTAGGTGGGAAATGGAGAGATACAGGTGAAATTATACAATTAAAAGTTTAGAGGATCTAATGCACAACATTGTCATTATGTATTATATATACACTTGAAAGTTATTAAGAGAATAAGTCTGAAATGTTCTGACCCCCCCACACACACACAAAGGTAATTAGTAGGACATAATGGAGGTGTTAGCTATAGTGGTAATCATTTTGCAATATATAAGTGCATAAAATCAACACACACAGTGTATATGACAATTATATCTCAATCAAGCTGGGGGCCAGAGAGAGAAAGTACTATCTCTGATGACTTCTTAGCTACTCTAGACCTTAGTGAGGGTTTTCCCCCACTGAACTGGTAAAACACTGAGATGGGATTTTCCTATTACAACTGTCAGTGGGACCTGAATTTTTCACTCCCCACACCTCGGTATTTTATAGTATATAGTTTTACACTTGATTAGATGACGTCATAGTTCTTCTACCATGTGAACCAGGCAGACCTCCCAAACCACACAGAGTAAACTTCTTGAAGTAGAGCATGCTAGGCACATTACTGTATTGCTCATAAAAATTAACCATTTAAAAGTAGGCCTGACAGGCCACCTGCGTGGTTCAGTTGGTTAAGTGTCTGCCTTCAGCTCTGGTCATGAACCCAGGGTCCTGGGACCAAGCCCTGCATCTGGTTCCCTCCTCAGCAGGGAGTCTGGTTCTCCCTCTCCCTCTCCTTCTGACCCTTCTCCTGCTTATGCACTCACGCTCTCTCTCTCAAATAAATAAAATCTTAAAAAAAAAAAAAAAGTTCTGACTACAGAGACTGGGAGGTAGAAATCCATTCTACTTGTGCCTGAATAGGAATGCTGTAATTCTTTCCTCTGCAATACCTCAAGCCTACCCTACTAACCTCCAGAATTCTTCTAAGAGGCAACCTTTACGCTGGACTGGGCCCCCACAGACCCTGTGTACCTTCCACAGACAAGACTGGTGCTAATAATGTCCTCCTCTTTCTCACTTGGGTTGGCTACCGTTTGACAATTCCCATGTCTCTCCCACGCAAGTGTCACACAAACAAACATTCATGCTGGATAATTCCCTAGATGACGTTTAACCATCTTTTTAGTAATGACCACAGTAAACAAGTAAAAGCAGAAATTATATTTTTTTTCCGTCTTACCTTGATTTGTTGAAGAAAATGCCTCTCTGTTCTGATGAGGAGAAAAGAGGTCTGAGTAGTTGGGTTATGACACATTCAGTATGAAACTGAAAGCACCATGAATCCTTTGGTAGAGAATTAACGTAGGAGCTAGCGTTGCAGCAACTCTGGCTGGCATTCTGCGTGTCTTCCTCGCCAATCCCAGCACCTCTTTCCAGTCTATTTTCTGCCCTCCCCCTCCAAATTCTCCTACCTCACCTGCATTCCATCAGGGACCCTCAGGCGGCCTTTGACTCACTGAGCAGCCCTCTGTTGTTTATTTGGAGTTTCCTTTCTCCATTATTTTCCCAATTCCAACCTTTGGGACCAAACCTCTTATAAAAACAGAACAAAACATGCCAAACAAGCAAACAAACCAACAAACCACTGTAACTCATCAAAATATAGGTAATTTGCATCCAACTGAACTTCCCTGGGTTTCCTTTTTTCAAAGCCTTGCTTTCAGCTGTGATACAAATGACCCCATTAACCCAGACTGACCCGGTCAGAACTCCCAAAATAACATATTTACATCTCAACGGAGAGGTTTCTGGTCATTCCTTAACGGGTATCTTTCCACATGGTGTGCTGAGGATTAATAAAAACAACAATAAAGAGGACGGAGGGAAACTGAAAGCATCTTTGACAGTTCTCTATCCAGGTGGTTAGCCAAGGTGCAAAGTGGGACGCAACCAAAGGACACTCAGTTGAGCTTTTAGTGACAGGCTGTCTTCTGAATTGAAGCGAAAGATCCGGAGTGCTTAGCATTTCTCTCCTGCATTGGTGATAACTTTCTCTGTGACCTCTCCAAGCCTGGTGTTACTTAAATAAATTTCCTAGGATCCTGCCCATAGGACAGACATGTGTATGCATGCGGTCATCACACGGGGAAGTACCAGGGGAGCAGGGTGTGTCAAGTGGGACGGGTGTGTTAAATTAACCAGTAAACAGTAGGTGAAATCAGACAGACCTGACTGAGTTTTGACTGAAGCCCCTATCAGGGGTCTTTAGGCAAATTAAAAGATTCAGTTTCCCTAGGTCTCGTTTTTTTGGCTTTGTTCTATAAGAGGAGCTCTCAATACTGACCAACTCAAGGTCAAGTAAAGATTTTAGCCCTTCATATTACAATCATGTTCAACCTTCATGACAACCCTATTAACCGCTATTGTTAACTTCATTATACAGAGAAAAATGAAGCTCAGAGGTGTTAAGTAATTACTTGAATTCACATAGCTGGCAAGTGGCAACCCTATACTCTTTCTAGAATACTGGGCTACTTTCCACTTGTAATATGCCATCATCAAACCTGCATGCAGTATGGGCTTTCAGACAGAAGGACATTAAGTATTATATGCAAAGTAGCTATACCAGTACCTGGTACATAGCAGGCATCAAATAGATGTTAACTGCTTTCCCTTCCTTTTGCCTTAGAGTCAGTACATTTTGCTATTTTGATTCACTGCAGAAACAAATTTGAAACAACTTATATTTGGAAATAAAGACACTGAAGCACTCTTAGCCACAAAGTAGAAAGAATAATCCTAGTTGGGCTTTGTCATTTTTAACCTGTGACTGGAAGGGAAAAAATGTTAACACTTTGTACACAAGGACCCACAAGGCTCTCTGTGCAAGTAACCGGGAACATCTGGACAGATGAGCAGAGAGCAGTGGAACCCGGTATGTCACCTGGGTGATGCAGGAGATTAGAGAGTTGTTGTCTCCTGGTAGCACAGCTTCTTCTGAAATCAAATGCCAACAAAGCTCTGTTCATGAGCTGTGCACTCAGCCATGCCCAGAAACACTAGAAGTTCCCCCAGAGTTATATTAGCAAATATCTTACCCCTCCCTGCACCTCCCAGCATTTAGTAGCCCCTCCTCCTTTTCGTGCTTCAGTTTCACTGAGAACAGCTTCTGTTCAAAAGCCAGTTGCTCCCCAAGTCCCTGGGGCCTGAGCTAAATGGTGGCCTGTATGCCTGTCTGAATGAGGACAGGCAGCTCACTGGTTCAAGCTGCACCCTGTGTTCTTCCCATACTCTTAGGGAAAGTAATCCTGGTGTGTTAAGAAATAGCCTCCATATTTCTTTTCTTTTTTTTTTCTTCCTTTCTTTCTTTCTTTCTTTCTTTCTTTCTTTCTTTCTTTCTTTCTTTCTTTCTTTCTTTCTTAGTTCTTTCCTTTTTCCTCCCCTCCCTTCTTCTTTCTTTTTCTTTCTTTCCTTCTCTCCTCTTTTTCTTTCTTTCTTTCTTTCTTTCTTTCTTTCTTTCTTTCTTTCTTTCTTCTTTCTTTCTTTCTTTCCTTCCTTCTTTCTTTCTTCTTTCTTTCCTTTTTAGAGAGCAGGATAGTGGGAAAAAACATTTGGAGAAATGGTGATAGAGTGATCATAGCTAATGTTTCATTAAGGCTGCATTTTCCACCAAATCCCATTAACTTAAAACACTGCTGTATTTCTTGGTCCCAGTGGGAGACCAACTCCTTCCAGATCAGACTATTTGGATTTGCTTTTTTGGTTATTATTTCCATGATCTTTTTTTGTTGTTAAGAATAATAATAAAAATGTTTCTAAATGATCTACTAACTCTCATGCTCCTTCTCTCTCCCTCAAAGATATTCCAAATTCTGAGCAGAAGGTTAGGAACCAGGAAGTGGGGGGGGGTATGGGGGTGTACCGGATGAACTATTTATTAAGCACCTAAGAGGTGCCATGCACCATGAGTTTTAAAAGAAAGTCTTCACAATCCTGGGACGTAGCTATTGTTTAGCCCATTTTACAGTTGCAGGAAGCAAGACTCAGAATGCAAGCAACTTTTTCAAGGTCACCCAGCTAGTAAATGCCTGGGCTGGTGCTCAAACCCATACCTAACTTAGTTTTAAGTTAAGAGGTTCCTCCTCTGGTTTCTAATATATACAGATTCCTTTTTGGTGAACAAGGGGAGTGGAAGCAATGTGCTAGCTAACAATTGTATGATCCGTGATTAGGGGAGATTAAAGAAGGAAAGCATTGATTCCAGAGAGACCTCCTCATCTCTCCCCTGACAAAAAGTCACTTTATCCATGCCAGATATTCTGTGTCTCAGTGGTGTCTAACCTTAGGGCAGGGTTAGGTGATAAAGTCAGTACAGAAGATGACTGAGTCAAAACTGTGTCTGAAGACCTACTAGCTGGTCCATTGACTGCAGCGCAGTGCCATTACTCAGGAAACATAATTATTGGCATTTTGTCTTTAGCAAACATATTCTGTTTCTTTGGGTGGGCACCAGATGAAGTTATATGCTTGTGTTTAGGGATCATGTTGCATGAAAAATATGTACTGTACATTTAGAGACCAGAATTCTATTCCACTCAAGGAAGGAAGACGTTCAGCTTTGAGAAGACTGCTGGAATGTAGAAATTGGGGGCTTGATAGAGTTAAGCTTCCCATTCACTATGACTCCCAGGAATATACTCACTGAAGGGAAGTGTGGTTAGAAATACCACCTTATTTCAATGATTCTTGGATGTTCTCTCACTGGCACGCTGTCTCCTTGCCTCTTCTCACCCCTCCTCCCCTGCATCACTGAGGTTGTGTAAGTCAAAAACACGTGCAGCAATGCCACTGGGTGTGCATTAAGGGAAGAGTCACAGGCAATGCAAATCCAAAATACAGGTCATCAAAACCTCTTTCCAATTAGTTCTGGATCATATGTGTTACACACTTAATCTCTATTCAAACACAGGTGCTTCTGGTGTTTGGGAAATTAATAAACCTTCCAATAAATCAAAGAATCCGTGCTGTGATTGCCAAAATGCCATCTGGCTCTCCCATCTCCTTACAGGTTATCTCCTGCCTTCTACTCTATGAATATTATCACTTTAGAACACAAGTGTGCTACAGAAATGGCCCCAGCTATTGCTTGCTGATTCCCAAATTCCCTGGAGAGAAGGGACCTCATGACGGAACTTGAAGTCCTCTCTTTTGGCTTCAGAAGCACCTCAAAGAACCAACAAGGGAACAGGTAATGTCAATATAATTTGAAGCAAGATTTGGCTTGCTAATTCACTGAACTTAGATTCTTCAATATTTATTCAGTTTTCAGTGCATTCAGTGTACGGGACATTAATAGCATTGCTGCTATTTAAAGCTAAGTTTCTGGACACCACGATGTAATTCCTCCATCTTGCAGTGTTAAAGGAAGATGGATGTAAAACACAGGACTGTTCATGGTGACGACTTCAGAAAAAGATTGTAAGAATTTATACTACAGAATATAATTATAAGCACCGATGTTTTACAAGTCCACCCAATCTTTAGAAACAAAAGGTCATTTAAAATCTTATGGCTCCAGGTTGCATGTGTGTGCATGCTGGAAGGTGGGCATCATCACAATGTTGCCCGTAACGTCGTACAGGGCCTGGAAGGGCTCAACGAGTGTTCGTTGAACGAATAAATGGGAATCAGATCATTAAATGAGATGTCAGTAAATTAGAGGATTAGTTGATCAATATTTGATTTTTCAGATGCAACTGGAGCTTTTCCTGGTTGTTTTACATCTCTCTGTTATTCAAGCTTGACTGCGGTAAATGGCCATTTCTCTGAGTGCCCTCATTCTTCTCCTGTTCTGAGTTTGCTCCTCTCCCCATGGCAGAAGCAAATGAACTCTAGCCTTTTAAGAGTGAATAATAAACACTCAGCCTGTTGGGCTTCAGCTAGGGTTACTGATAGAAAATGACTTGATGAACAGTCTTTGCTTGAGTGATAAACCTGTATATCAGAAAGTAAATCTAGTGGAAAAGAACATTTATCCACCCTTGCACGAGCAGTTGGGGGACTTACATTGAGAGTACGGATTCATTTTCTTCATTCTGAGTAATTTGGAATCTTCTCTCTTTGTATCCATCTTTTTAATCTCCTGATACCCCAGATACCCCACCCCCCCAGGTGGTATTACCTTTTTGGGAAGGATAGTCACAGCGTTTTGCACTTACAAATCACTTTTTCATCTTTGAAACTCAAATATCTTACGTATGCTAACATGCAAATCAGACAAATACCCCAGGGAAATGTTTTTCATTAAATGTAATTCATTAAACTGAAATATAGAGTTAATTGGTTTTACCCAGCAGTACCAAAATGGAACTCAGGATTTAAGGAAATAATACCACTGATTATATTTCTAATATGATTCCAGCACATTATTTCTATTTAAGCAAAGCAATCATACGAAGGAAGTATTTTTCCCATTTCAGAAGAAAGAAATCTGTGTCTCAAAATTTTTTTAGAGTTTGACAGAAATTGAACAGCTAGTAAATGCCAGGGTAGAAACCTAAACTCAGGTTTGTGTGATTACAAAGCCCATGTCTTTTCCACTGAATATTACACCCTACCCAGGACACAGAAAAGTACTAGGGTGTGGAGGAAGAGGTCATGTATTCCATCTGAACATATATTTATCAAATTACCCAACTCCATTTCTTGATGTGAAAAAAAATTTACACAATCTCTCCAAACAGGGATATTAGCAATTGTGGTAGAGTACTAGCTATTCCAAAGATGTCCAAGTTCTGACTCCTAATACCTGTAAATATGTTACCTTCCATGACACAAGGAAACTAAGGCTGCTAATCAGCTGACCTGAAAACAGAGCAAGTCTCCTGGATTATCCAGATGGGCCCATGGCATCACAGGGTCTTTGAAAACGGGAAAGGGAGCCAGAAGAGAGAGCCAGGCAGATAACAGCACAAGAAGACCTCAGCCTGATGTCGCTGGTTTTGAACACAGGGAAAGAAGTATATAAGCTAAGGAAAGAGGTGGTCTCTAAAGCTGAAAGAAACAAGAAAATAGATTCTCTCCCAGAGCCTCAGTAAGGGAACTTATCCAACTGACACCTTGGTTTTACCCAGAGAGGCCTAGGTTGGACTTCTAACCTACTGAACTATAAGGCCATGAATTTATGTTGTTTTAAGCCATAAAACTTGTAGTAATTTATTACAGCAGCCATAGAAAACTACATAGGAATCAATGGGGGTTAAAAACAAAAATATAAACAGAGGCAGACACACAAATAAGAAAAAAACAGACCAACACCCAGCCAACCAAGCAAGTGTTGCTTTCCAAGGGTATACGATCTGGGTGGTCTCCTAGGTAGCTCACTGGTGAGGCTTCCCAGGACAGGGGAAATGGTGATCATCTCTAGACCTCAAAAATGGCTTATCTGAGGGCTATCCCAGGGCAGGAGGTTCTCAAACTGTACTGTTTACGAGATCTCCGGGGTAGGGGGGGGGTGAGAACAACCAGTCTAAGCGGGGATTCTTGGAGGGTGATCTAGGCTCTTTGCCTCTGAATACTGTTGATTTAAATTCACAGATCTGTTAAAAGTCTCAGCTATCCTTAGAACCAGTGACTTAGAAGAAACATTTTTTTTCCCAAAATGCTACAACTTCTAGAATTTTAAGGTCTTGAAGGGCCAACTTTTTATTGGTTTTGTCTGTTGAGATACAATCTCATCCAACAGAAATGCTAATCTTCTAGTAAGTCATGTGATCACCAGGCTACTTTTCTAATCTCTCTTCTTCTGACCATCATTAAGATGAGACACTTTTAAAGAAGGAAACTGAATCATCCTACTTTTTTGAGGATGCACCCCACACTTGTTTATAATATCTTGGCATTTTTTGGTAACTATGCACACTAATGTAATACTTTCAATGAATTCATTATTTTTTCCAAGGCAAGTCTTGTGCTCTGCCTTCTTTGTGTACCTATCATTATGTTTTTCATCTAGTGCTTCTTTAGTGACTTAACCCTGCCTCAGGGCACCATTATTAAGTGTTTAGGTACAGAAGCAGAACTGAAAGTTCAGCTGGCCCCTTAATTCAAGCACCCTAACTCCGCAGCTTATGAGGCAAATTTGTTTCGCCTGCTAAGGTCTTTAATTAGATGCCAATACTTAAAAGTCAGGGGATTTACCATACACACCAGACAGCTGGCTTCTCTTGAAAAGATGGCAACTCTAGATGCACATCTCTGAAAGATCATAATCAGTGGGAGCTGAGCGGTCACCGTCCCCTTTAATTCGGGGCCTGTTCTCCTCAACTTGCCACCTTGCTGGCTTCACTCAGGCATGTGACCTGTCTGACCCCTATACAAATCTGAGTTTGAAACATCTGTTTTCAATGTGTTTATCCACCTCTACATCATCTCCAAGTTTTCAAGATCTAGGGTAGCCACTGCCAACCATGTCCTGCCAAATGCAGCCATTCCTCTAGCTCTTGCCATCAGTCACAGCCAAAGCAAGCCCTTCACCCTGATACCCACAGAGCACAGATGGCCCACTGGATATTCCACAAGAGGAAACTAGAGGAAATTGTTAATGCGTCGACCTCTCTGTGAGGGAGCTCCAAGGATTAACAAGCTGACCTAGAGCTTGGGGGGCATTGGGAAGCCTCACTAACTACCACTAACCTTGGCTTTGATGCCTCCAACAGAATGTTGGAAAGGAAACAGGCCAGGGATCTCAATGGTAGAAGATACTGCATGTCATTGAACTTCTGATCAATTTAACAAGATGGTGGACTATGTCACTGATGAGGTCAATCCCATATTATATCTGATGAGTAATACAACAAATGAATACAGAGGAATCATTTCTTCTTGGCCATAATTGGCAATCAGGAGATGCATTAGAAGATGCTAACTGGCTTGCATTTATGACGGATATCCCAGTGTTTACAAGTAAGAATGATATCTACCAAACTCACTATGCTGAAAAATCTGCCTTGAAAAGAGTCTACAGAAGCCAGTATCACAAGCTAATTATAAGTTACAGGGAAGGGCACTTGGGTGGCTCAGTGGGTTAAAGCCTCTGCCTTCAGCTCAAGTCATGATCTCAGGGTTCTGGGATCGAGCCCTGCATCGGGCTCCCTGCTCAGCAAGGAGCCTGCTTCCTTCTCTCTGCCTGCCTCTCTGCCTACTTGTGATCACTCTCTCTGTCAAATAAATAAAATAAAACTTTAAAAAAATAATAAGTTACAGGGAAAAAGTATTTCCTTTCAACTCAATGTTGCTGTCTTAATTTTAGAGAGCCCCCTCCTCATACACTCTCAGGAGAAAAGGGAAAGCCTCTCCTTTGTCATGTATCATTTCTAGGAGCCTTGGCTATATATCATTTTTTTTTTCTTGCTGGACTAAAAAAGATACTTTTTTCATCTTCCCTCACAGAGAAGCCTGCTGTATAGTTTTGTTGGTCATTCCTGCCCTTCTGTGGCCCTTTCCTATTTCTGTCCTTTTAAAAAGATAAATCTCTAACAGGGAAGGCTGTATGTTCTGAAGGAACCTTTGCCAAGACAGTGTTTGGGGGTTCTTTCCCTTGTTTATTTTTCATTAAAGACAACTGCATTTGACTCACTTCTTATACTTAAAGAGACGGAACACCCCAGGGAAAGGAAAAGGAAGGGCTTATAAAGAGGACTTCAGGGTCTTTCTCACAGGGATGTGGCTGGGTTGGGCCACACAGAGACACTGAAGGAAATGCCATCACTGTTGTTGGATAAAGCAGCATGCCAGTCAAGGAGCCTTTCAGTTAGCCGCTCTTGTCTTTAAAACAGATGCTGTCCAACTGGTGGCTCAGAAGTAAGTCAGGGGGGCTCCCATAAGCAAAGTCAGAGTGCTCTTTTCAGAAAACTTTGTGACCTTTATTATAGCTTTTAAGGGGCAGTCTGAATGCTTTGGTTGATATACTTCATGACCACTGCTAGAATTTTAGGCATGGTTGCTTTTATAGTTTGATATTGAGAAAAACAAAAATACAAACGAAAGAGCAGCTCCTGACATTTGGAACTTGACCTGGCACCCATAGGTAGACTGGGTTATTCTCCTACTGGACATGAACAATGCCACCGGACACCAGTCTCAGACAGGGTCACTCCGAGACCGTGATAAAGTGAGGCAAAACAAGGCTACTTCTTAATTTTGTCTATGCACAGACAAAAACAAAGTTACTCCTTCACTCACAAAATACCAAACATTTCCCTCTTGGCTGGTGACTGCTACTTCTTTACCAATTACAACTTTATCCTTACTCTAGTCTGCTCTCTCTACAGATAAGATTTATCAAGATAGCCACTTTTAGAACTGCCCCTGTGACTGTGACCTGTCTGGCCCCTATAAATCTAGAGCAAATCTAGAGCAAACTAGGCTTCTTTAGATTCCCCCCACTCCCACCTCAATCACCCAACCGAAGTCCAAATCCTGTATTAGGTTCTTTATAATATACTAGAGCTGGGACACTATGGTTCCTCGTGGTATGTGCTCTCCCTCTCTGTAATCAGTAATAATAAACACAACTCCATCAACCATGGTGGGCTCCTGAAGGTCTTTGGTTGGCGGCATTAAGAGTATAATTAAGTATTTTCCAGAAAGATGTCAATTCCATTATTAGAATTCCAATGGCTTCCTGTGTCTTCCATGATAAAGCCCAGGTTCCTTTGCAGGTTCACAAAGCCCTGCAGGAACTGGGCATGCTTCTTTCTTACTTCATCAGATTCACTAACCTTATCATTTGTAGCGGGTTGCTGGGTGGTCCTCCAAAAGATATACCCACCTGGAACATATGAGTATGACCTTATTTGGAAAAAAAGGTTTTTGAGGTAATTAAGGATCTTGAGACCAGATCCTCTGAATTATCTAGTTGGGCCCTATATCCAAGAAGTGTCCTAAGAAGAAGAGAAGATACAGACAGAAAAGGGGAAACACAGAGCAGAAAGCGATGTGAAGATGGTGGCAGAGATTGGATTTATGTGTCTACTAACCACCGAGACCTGGAAGAGAGGCGTGGAAAGGATTCTCTCTCAGAATCCCCGGTAGGAGCCAACTTGCTGACATCTCGATTTCAGATGTATAACCTCCAGAAACTTGAGAAAATAAGGTTTTTTTTTGTTTTGTTTTAAGCTACCAAGTTTGTGGTCATTTGTTACAACGGCCCTGGAAAACCAATATATCCCTTCCCCAGCTATGCAGAACCACTTTCTCTGGTCATGCTAATCATTCAGGCTGGACAAGCCTTGCTTGTCTTTTTAACTCCTATTTGTCTTTCTAACTCAGTCCAAATGTCATCTCTTCTGAAAAGCCTTCTTGGACTTCCCCCAATCTGATTTGCATGACCTCCCTTGTGTTTCCATAAGAACCCGTGCTTTCCTTTATTCTGGCTATTTTAAAACTGTCCTGTAGCCCCGATTTATCTGTTTGTCAACTTGCCTGGGCTGGACATCTTTAGGAAGGAGACCATGCCATTTATCTCTTTAAGATTTATATGAATAGTGCTCAGCATACAACGTAGGTTGAATGAATGAATGGACACTTTCTTTTGTTCAGAACACTGTTGCTTGTTACTTCACCCTTGAAAGTAAGCCTTTTTAAGCATCTTATACCCATTTCAGGGTAGAGGAACCATCCTAGAAGAAGAAAATATTACCAGAAACCTGAACAGACTGTTTAAATTCATTAGAATATTAACTGTCACAAAACTAAAACACATAATTCTCTCATAAAGCATATTTCAGCACAAGCTAGCTGAGCTTCTACTCAACTGGAGAGTTCAAGGGTCACCATATACAGTGAACCAGGCTGTGTCGCATGTAGTCTGTTCCATATGTAATCCCCGTGGGCCCTTGATGGCATACCAACATACAGCCAAATATGTAATACCAGTTCTGGGTGCATATGACATACCTTTTATGACCTTGTTATACTGACACCCCTAACTCAGCACAGTAGACCTGCCTTAGAAGAAGTCTTCATGATGTCCTCGAGAGACCAGAAGCTTCTCAGTCAGACAGACCTAGTCTTAAATCGCTGGTGTCACCCCTGAGCAGCTGTACAAATCTACCTCCCTGAACTTCAGTTTTCTCAAACGATACTGATACTTTTTCACCACCTGTTGCTCTGAGGATTAAAGATGACAAAACACATAAAGTAACCATCCTCTAGAATGTGCTCAATGTGTGACAGATCATAACACAATCTGTTATAAAAAGGTATAGTACTGGAAATCCAAAATAAATGTTTCCAAAATCAATTCAGAAGAGGAGGGAAAAAAAAACTAAAAATAGGCAAAAAAGAAAAAAAAATGCTCCTTCCCATCCTCAAAGCATGAAGCCTCAACCTTTACTCTAGAGGTTTCAATAATGAACTTCTATTTTAATTGACACTGCAACCGATGGATGCTTTGCACTCCAGCGCACTCCCTCTCCCAGTGATGCTGTGCGGAGAGGAGCTTTTAAATCAGTCAGTGAGCATAATGAACTCCAATTTTCCTTCGACAAGGGCAAAATTACAAACGTGCTTTTCACTTCCAGACAATTAATTAATTTGTTTACACAATTTCTTTGCTTTGTTATATTTCATAATTCTTTCCTCCCCACTTGCCTAATCTCAAGGGTTTATTATTAACTTTTTCAGGTGTTCCTCCAGGGTACAGCAGAGTATAATTTAAGGGGCATTCTTCACTTTAATGAATTTCAGGTTGGGGGATGAAAGAATAAGACAGACCTCCAAAACAGCTCCAGGAAACTGTCCAGTTTTGACGGTTTTCACAGCTATATATTATATTCTTCCTTTAAAATGTAAGATCACCTGTCATAGGGCATCTCTAATTATCAATGTCTCGAAAGGGATCAATACTTCTTCCAAGATGTCTGTCCACAGGAAGATTCATGGGGTAGTGTATGTTCAGCCATGTGAACATGCCTGACAGGATCCCAGATTTTTCATCTTTCTGGTGTTCCGGGACATTTCCTGATTCATTCTTATGCAAATTGTGTTTTTGCCCAAATGATCATTGCCACATTTCCATTATACACTTATATCTCGGCGTTTTCAAATGCTAACAAGCTATTCTTGGCAGGCAGGGTCTTTTCATGGTTTTCTTTTCTTGTTGCTGCCTGTTTTTTTTTTTTTTAAACATTGCCATGCTTTTGATTGATTTGGGGCTCTCCCATAAATCTGTGTTTTTAAACTCTGAATTGAATTCACACAGGTTCCCCTAGGAGAGTTTCATTTTACAGAGCGAACATAAAAAGCCATGCAAAGTTCTGAGCTCTATGTCATTCAAAGAGTTCAAACAGAGTTTAGAGGAGCAGGGTTTGAACATTCACTTATTTATTCTACAGATATGGTGTCTGTTATAGAGGAGACACTGTAACCATAGAATGAATAAATGAAGTGTGGGGCATTTTAAACACAAAACCTCTTTGATTCATTAATTTTACATGATTATGAATCTTAGAGCCCTTGCATCCCAGGCTCCCTTGTTATGAAGCAGCCAGAAGTAGTTATTCATTCGAAAGCTCCATATTCTGTACCATATCATCTCCCAGCCCCAGCCACAAATTGGGCCCTTGACCTGACTATGCCAATAGAAATTCAGGCTATGGCCTGAAAGGTGACTTGAAAAAGTCAGTGGACTTCTCTAAGCTTCAAACTTTTCATTTGTAATACAATACAAAGTGTATTAGAATGATCTCTAAGCTCTCTTCCAGAAATTATATAAGACTATAAGATCCTTTGCAATTTTCTCAATAGAAGATAGAAAAGATGAGAAGAAGAACCCAAGAGTCCCCATCCCTAACTTTTCCCTTAGAGAAAAAAAAAAAGATTCAAAGTGAAGGAGCGCATTTGCAAATTAAATACATGTATTAGATTTTAATTGCTACGAGTTGTTATCAATTACTATTAATTACTATGAAGCATTAAGTAAGCTGAGGATTTTTACATTAGTTGTTTCTCCAGCTCTAGCTAATTAGAACAGACTAATTATCCATCCGCTCTTTTGCCACTTTTAACATGTGTGGTCATTGTTAGTTACTCACAGAATGGACACGTTGCTTAACTATTAAAAATTGCAATTATTACTGGTGTACAACAAACTGATTTGGGGGTTGAGGAAGTTTACATATTTTGAACCTCACCAAGGAGAACCAATAGGATGGTTATCTATCTATCTATCTATCTATCTATCTATCTATCTATCTATCTATCTATTTTTTTATTTACGGACAGAACACTAGAACTGCTGGGAGGATTTTCACCGTTTTTCCAGATGCCAAAATACTCTTACATGAAAGTGAAATCACTTGTCGAATTAAAGAGGCACACAATAGATGATCTTTTAGTGGATAACAGCATAATTCTTATTATCACACAGGAGATTTGAGCTGAACTAAGGTGAGCTCTTAAAATTCAAAATCACACCTCTTCTAAATAACTGTTGGTAGTCAGAATACTGCTTCCCTTTGAAGTGGCTTTCAGCAGTAGTGCAGAGAAGGACAATTGGCAATGAAGGAAACAAAGCTATCAGGCTGGGAACGTCATCATGATGAGGACGCTGCACAGCATACTGTTTAAGAGCCTAGAGTTGGCCGTCTTGCTTGTAATATGAGCTGGACCACTTCCTAGGTAGGCAAGCATGAATAAGCTCCTTTAAGTTCTCTGTCTTTCCATTTTCTCATCTCTATAATGGAGATAACTACCGCTAGCCAGGAGGGAAATGCAAATTAGAACCACAATGCAATATTAGATTGGCCATCATCAAAAAGCCAAGGGATAACAAATACTGGCATGGATGTAGAGAAGAGGGGACCCCTGTGCACTGCTGGTCAGACTGTAAATTTGTACAGCCAAATATGGAGCCAGTATGAAGGTTTCTGAAGAAAATTAAAAATAGAACTACTACATGATTCAGAAATTCCACTTCAGGAAATCTTTCCAAAGGGAAACAAACAAGCAAACACACAAACACACACACACAAAATGCTAACTTGAAAACCCATCTGTACACTTATGTTCATAACAGCATTATTTACAATAGCCAAGACATGGAAACAACCTTATCCATTGATGGATGTCCATTGATAAAGAACTTGTGTGTGTGTGTGTGTGTGTGTGTGTGTGTGTGTTTATGCATGTATATATAAATATGATGAAATATTATTCAGTCATAAGAGATTAGGTAATCTTATTATTTGCAAAAACATGAATAGATCTTGAAGACATTATCTTAAGTGAAATAAGTCAGACGGATAAAGACAATACTGTATGATCTCACTTTTGTGTGGAGTCTAATTAAATAAAACAAAAGAAAAGAAAACAAACCACCAAACTCATAGAAAGAGAGATTAGATTTGTGCTTACCAGAGGTGGGAGGTGAGGAGAGAAAATTGGAGGAAGATGGTGAAAAAGTACACAATCCCAGTTAAAAGTTAAGTACTAGGGATATAATATACAATATGGTGACTCTCATTAACACTGCTATAGGATATATACAAAAGTTATTGAGAGTAGATCCTGAGAGTCCATATCATAAGGACAATTTTTTTCTTTTTATTATATCTATATGAGATGATAGATGTTAACTAAACCTACTATGGTAATTATCTCAGAGTTATGTAAATCAAACCATCACACTGTATACCTTAAACAGTGATGTATGTTAATTATTTCTCAATAAGACCAGAAAAAAAATTTAACAGGGATACTAACAATATCTACCGCAGAAAGGTTTTTAAGAATTACATAAGCTAAGAGATGTATGCATAGCATATAGTGAACACCTGATAAATATAAAGAACTATTAGAATCAAGTTTCTTGTGATAAACAGAAAAGACAGGGCTAGCCTAACTGAGACACTCCATACTTCAATAGAGTTCATTTACAAGTTCTCTCTTTGTTATGATAAAAATCAGGCATAGAATGGTGGTTCTTAATTGGGAAGATGTTAAGGGTTGCTAGGAAACTCTCCCCTATTAATAGATGCACTCCCCCAAAGGAAGAAATATTGAGGTATGCAGAAGTGCCTCAAATACATGTTTATTAATTCAGCAAATATTTATTTGCCAGGAGTGCCAATCATTTCACAGTTCCTTCTCAAATTAATTGCACACTTGGGAGAGGACATGAGGGAGGGTGACAAAATGGGTGTAAGAAAATGAGACCTGGAAGGTAGGGATAGTCACATTGGTGCATCTGGACCTAGACTCATGCATGGTTCTTCTCTACTTTTTTCATGCCACAGCATATAGAGAAATTGATTATACTCCCAGAAGTCATGAAATCTAGGACCCCAAGAATGAGAATTTCAATAGTTCTCATTCTCCTTTCAGACTAACACAGTTGTTTTATAACTTACAGTTTCTAAATATTATAACTAATGGTCTGTTTATATGATCAAACTTCAATATCAGTAAAAACCTTGTTGCAGTAGTTAGGATAAGTGAATGCTGTGGTGCAGTAACAAACTAATCTGTAGTTTAACACACACACACACACACACACACACACACACACACACACGTTTATTTCTGACTCGTGTAAATGCTAACATGGGTTGGTGCCCTGCCTCTACCTTACGTAGGACTCTCTGGAACTCATGATCTCTAAAGCTCAAAGATAGGGCAGGAAAGAGAGAGCTGGAAGACCGATGGAGAGGACTATAAACTGCAGCCTAAACGTGACATATTTCGCCTCTGATCACAGTTCGTTGATCAGAATTTGCTTCAAATCTACAGGCCAATGAATACAGAAAACACATGGGTAACTGACAAGCACAGTTTCTGTCCCACTTGATCAAAATACTCTTAAGTTTATAACATATATTACTGTCTAATATCTTAGTAACTTCTGATGCTTTTTCTTAGCAAATCATATCTCAAGTCAATAGAAACTTAACAGGGGCACACTAAGTACAAAATATTATAGGATAAATAAACCTAGTTACTGATGCTGAGAAAAGGTATATAGATATCATGGTCTGAACCTATCTTACAGCTAGAGTGAGACATCCTTGGTGGTTTCACCGATCTATAAAGATCATGCCCTAGATGTACACAACCCTATCATTTTCATAATCTTGCATTCATACTGCTTTTTCTCTGACCTTATCGGTGGTGTATTAAACCTCGATGTAACATTTTCTGCAAAAGATCATCAATATTTTACTTTTCCCATAAGCACACTTTATAAAATTAGCATACTCTTAAATTCTCACAACACTATGGCCTACTCACCCTTTTCTTATCTGGACATTATGACATATAATGTAGTTCTGTTATTTACAGGTATATCTCAAGGTCCTGTCCTTCATTAAACTGACCGGAATTAATTTTACAAGACGAATTTGGTGAAAGATGATTGAATGCTTAAATCCAAGGCAATTAACTCTATCTCTGCCATTGAACAAAATGCTCCTGTAGACTAAGCATCTGGACTTAGAGATCATATGGAGCAGTCATACCCCTGGCTTCTCTGAAGCTCAAAAATCAGGCTATGAGCATTAAATTAGCTGAACTGATGCAATGGGACTTTGCCACTTCAAAGAGGATTGGGAAAGAGGCTGAGTACAGCTAATTAAGCTGTGTATTTAAATACAATTGCAATAAATGGAACTGGAGGGTTGAATTCTTATCTATGTTCTCAAGGCAAATGTTAGGACAGTGCGACATTTCTACTAAGAGATAAGAGGAAAAGGGGCCCAGAGATAGAAAACTTTAATGAAGACATTTCTTCAAGTTTCTGTGAGATAAATAGACCGAATTTAAGGACCACTCATTTTAGAGGGCCATCTTTAGTTTAGGTTGTTTCTACATTTTCCATCAATTTTGAGAAAAAAATGAGCACAGTAGATAGCTTGGTGATAGTGCTATATCTATAAGTCCTATTTTCCCTTCTAAACAGTGTCCTAGCACAAAATTACGCTGTTCACTGGTGGAAAACTGCTGATTCTGTACAAGAAGTGACAATCCTATTTCTTCCCCTTCTTGGTTTTATACTAGTTTTGCTTGGCTTATTTCTTTTCTTTAATCACAGCTAAAATTTTGACAGTCCATTCAAGAAGAAGAAGAAAGGAAGGCAGGCACACATGCCTTTTCCTTCACATCCAAATATGGAGAGCCAAGAAAACAGGCAGAGAGAGGAAGCTGCATTGCTTATATGAAGATGGTATGGAAAGAATGTTTCCTTCCCATTCATTGTCCAAGAGCCCCTGAAGGGAATGATGAAGCATCCTTTCACTAGTTCCTGCGTGTTATTCATGTCTCTGCACCTGACCCCCCACCACATCCGTACACACCCCAAGAATACATAATTTTTAAAAATTTAAATTGTAACTTAAATAAGATGATCCTGGGTAATTTTTCATATAAGGTTGGTTTTGGGTTTGGTTTTTGATCTAACCCCTCATTTTTACTTCGTGTAAATGCATGCTGCTTCTCCCATACCAGTCTCCCAGTAACTGAAGTTCTCTGGGCAAAGGATCACAGAGGGGATGGGGCAAATGTTTCTGGGTTTCGGGATGTGCAACTATTTCTGTTTACAGTTAGAGATGCTAATGAAACTAACTGAGGAAACTTCTAAACACATGACTTTTCCAGGAGTATTTAAGGTATGTTAAAGTATTTCCTCCTCTCACCTCCATCCTGGGCTCAATGAAACAAACCGTGAAAATAGCACTTTCAAAGCAAAATAAAATGCTATGGATTGAATATAAGTAATTTGAGACCCAACAAATAATTACTTGGAGTTCTGTTTGTTCAAGCCATGAGAATTAACACAGGTTGGCAGTTTTCAACTTTGTTTGGTGTCATTCTGCAAACTGACAAATTAGCTTGATTTTTATTTGATTTGACTAATGAATCAGAGGGATGAAAACTCACATGCACAATTTCCTGTCAAAATTCTCTCTTTAGACTTCATTCCACTTTCCATGCTTTCCCACAAATATTTAGCAATAACATTTCAGAGGTAGAACATTATTTTTCCAGTAAAGTCTAAATGAATTTATATATTTTACAGTTTTTTTGAGATTTAACTTTTATTTGTACTTGGAAAATTGGAAAATTGCCATTTTTGGTAGGACTGAGTGTTTTAATACTCCATTAACTCCCTAACTCAGCCATATTTTCTCCTTTCTCCTTTATAAGGGGGATAATCCTCTGATGTAGGTGCTACACTAAGCACTTACTACATAGATACCCATTCTCAGCTCTCTGAAGAGAAGCCTGAGGCTCACATACATTAAACAACTCGTTCAGAATATGGCAGGAGAGGTGAAGCTGGGAACAAAACCAAAGTCTATGTAACACCAAATCATACCTCTTCCCTTATGCTACACTCAGTTTTCAACAAAAGAGCTTATTATGCCACATGTTTCGCTGAAAAAGGAAAGGAAGAAAAAAAATCATCCATATTTTCTTAACGCCCAAAGCACATCATGTTTAAGGAAGTATTTCTGTAATGTAATGTAATCTTTTGGTCTTCCTGTTTGCTAAATCATTTTTCTAGATTTACGAAAAGTTTTAAGCACTATATTTTTGCTGTACAAATTTTAGAAAATACTAGGGAATCAAAATCACCTGTGATCCCATCACTCATTGTTCATCTGAATATATATCTTTCCAGTATTTTTCTGATGCAGATATAGTCCCACAAAGATGCTACTAAAGAGAGTCTTTTATAAATGGCTCTACATTTGCTCCATGTTTTATGAACATCTGTCAATGTAATTAAATGTTAGCCTGAAATATTATTAAATTAAATATTTTTCTAAAATATTATATTGAAGTACATGATGTGTATTTATAATACCAGAAAGTTTAATTTTACCACTCTCTACTTCTTACATAACTATTATCCGGTCCAACTATGAGGGATAGCTATGCTTGTCCATTCTTTTCAAATATGAATGTTCACGAGAAACTATAATAAGCATCCCTGTAACTAAATCTTTTTTTTTTACTCTCATGATTCCTTTTTTTTTTTAAATTTTATTTACTTATCTGACAGAGAGATAGAACACAAGTAGGCAGAGGGGCAGACAGAGGGAGAGGGAGAAAGAAGCAGGCTCTCTGCCCAGCAGGGAGCCCGATATGGGGCTCGATCCTAGGACTCTGGAATCATGACTGAGCCGAAGCAGACGCTTAACCCACTGAGCCACCCAGGCGCCCCCCTCCGTTTTTTTTTTTTTTAAGATTTTATTTAACTATTTGAGAGAGAGAGAGAAAACATGAACAGGCTGGGGGTGCGGGCAGGGGGAGAAGCAGACTCCCCACTGAGCAAGGAGATGCAGGGCTTGATCTCAGGACCCTGGGATCATGACCTGAGCCAAAGGCATATGCTTAACCAACTGAACCACCCAGGCACACCTTTCATGATGATTTCTATTGGATAAATACCTTCACATGGAATTGTTTCATTAAATTCACTACTCGTTTAAAAGATTTTGATATGTTTTTCCAAATTTCCTATCAGGGAAACTAGCAATTTCTATGCCCAGCAGCAACATATGGAAATAAGGGTTTCCTTGGATTATTGCTAATGATGGGTTTCGTCTTTTACTATTAGTACTACTGCTATAACAACCACTACCACCAGAACTACTACCACTACTACTACTACTACTACTACTACTACTACTACTACTACTTTTTAATTCCTTCTAAGATGAAAGGCTGAAAAAAATCTGAAATCCCCCTTTAACCTACCTTTATAATAACATCTTTTAATTTCCCTAATTTGCATAATTATTCACAACAGCCTAATAGTTTTAACCTTTTCTTCCCCCAGTGGTTTTCCCATGCCATTCCTTTTGCTTGAAAGACCACTTTCCACAATCTCTTCATTTTTAAAAAAGATTTACTTATTTTAGAGAGAGAAAGAGAGCATGCATGAGTGGGGTGGGGGCAGAGGAGAGGGAGAAAGAGAATCCTCAAGCAGACTCCCTGCTTAACACAGAGTCCAATGAGAGGCTGGAACCCATGACCCTAAGATCATGACCTGAGCCAAAATTAAGAGTTGGATGCTTAACTGACTGAGCCATCCAGGTGCCCCAACAATCTCTTCATTTTTTGAGGTCCTCCTGAAATCCTTCTTTAACCACCATCCCCAACCAGAAGCACTTCTCCTCCCTCAAATCCTAAAGCAGTTATTTTATTCCTATTTATTGGATAATTAACTATGTAATTCCTTGTGGCACCTCTAGTTTTTGTTTGTTGCTTTAAACTGTTGCCTAATTTTGAGTTAACTTTCCCTCATGTGGGCTTCTCTTTTGCATTTTGTGCCCCACACGCTAGTAGATGTATTAGAATGCCTGCATTTAGAATTTAATAAATATCTACTATATTCGTTTCTTTCCTGACATTCTTAGCCCTACATTGTTACATGCATTCATTGCCTTGTTTATTATATCTTTCTCATTAGTGTCTAAACTCAAAGTGAGCAGGATTTATATCTGTGCTAATCAAGTGCCTAGTTCTGTATCTGGCAAACTGCAGGCCCCTAATAAATATTTGATGCTGCTTGAATTGGAAGAATAAGTAAATTTACCATGGGAATGATAACTCCTTCCTTAATTCTAACAAATGTGTGATCAGGAGCAAATTTCTTAGGGTAAGAGGAGATCAGTGATAATAGGATGAAAAATGGACAGTTTGAATTCAAGTTCTTTTTTATCCTGAACTGGATTAATAGATTTCATGGACCAACAGGGCTAATAGGTGTTTTTTTGCTTTTTGTTTTTCAGCAAAGACCCTTTGTCTTTTTTGTATGCAGCAAAAATAACTTGCTACTTCAGGCATATGACCTAAGCTCAGGCCAGAGAAACTTCTACAAGCTCATTTCCTTTGTTTTCATTTCCTTTCTCACAATATACTTTTCCTCCTTCCAACCCATTCCTAATGAGAAAATACTCATGTTCTGATTCTGCATCATCCAGAACTTCCTTTTGAGAAACCTGCTCAATCAGAAACTTGGAAAGCTCCTAATAAGCTTGTACTCTTCCCTGCCCAAGATGATAATAATATACCAGTGTGTCAACCCAGCACCTTTTCCCAGCACTAAGTTGACTTAAAACATTTATAATGTGCATAAGAGGGAGACTTAGGGCAATAAAACTTAATGTTAATGATGGGAAACTAGCAGTCAACATTACTCCTTCTCCTCACTTCACAAATCAAGCGCAATGCCAAAAGGAAAATGAGCATCGCACACTCAAACAGAACACTTAAAAGCTGACCCAGAAGAGCCCTGTAGTAATACGGAAAGGGTATACTTTAGTCTGAGCTGACTGATTCATTTGTGGGGGTCGGCTGTGGCTGCATTTATTTTATGGCTGCCAACATTAATAGATTTGCAGTTAAGGGGAAAAATAAGACTGTTCAGTGTTCAGTTTCAGGTAGGGCAAAGCAGGACTCATTAAACAACATGCTAATCCTAAGAAACTCTGATCATGAGTTGGAGATTTGGATCACCCCATGCAAATAGGGAATGAGAAGTGGCATTTTATGTCTTACACTAGACCTAGCACCAATAAATGAATTCATAAAGAAAGGGAATATTTGCTAGCTGGCCTTTAAAAACATTACTTAGAAACCCTCAAGATGATATCCAAGAGGCCAGTTTGCAGTGGGACCTATTTTTAGAATAGTCTCATCAGAATAATTTTTTTGTTGGTTTAATCACAAATATGATCTTTCATTCCTTTATCATCAATCAAAAAAAATTTTTTTTGGTCCAGAATTGTTTTAGGTACTGGGGAAATAAATAACGAAGTAAAATGGAGCTGCTGTGTCTCAATGTATTTGCCCCCTACTTAGAGAAATAAGGCCCACTCACAGAGTTTTCTACGTTGATCTCTGGTTAGTATAAGGCTTATTTGCTGGAGGCAAAGACTATGTGGTGTAGGAGGAATTGCCTTATGCTTTACAGATTCTTTTAGAAATTCAAGGGAAAAGATGAACAAGATGAGGTTGACTTCTTGTCCCTGCTCCCACTTGCCACTTTCTTCTTCAGCTGTAAACTCAAAGAGTGTCCATGGCCAAGTTCTACGGGAAACATCATGCTGAGGTAAGCCTTAGGCAACACAGGCAAGACCCAAACTCTTATCTACAGGACAATTTTGTCAAGGACATTCTCATTACCAGTAATTTAGATGTGCAGGTAACCAGTGCACGCTTCCATCCAGTCTCGGTGTAAGCAATGCCCGTAGAAACAGAAGAAGCTCCCATAGCAACCAGCCCCCTTGAAACTTGAAGGAACACAGTTCACCTATTAACCCAGTCCAGTCTAAAATGGATTCCTGTGATTTGAAAACTTACCCAGACTCTCTTAGGCCCTAAAATCCCAACATTGCTTTTCCTCTTCATTACCTATGTCGGGTTAAAAGCATTTATCAAGGGCTAGGGCTTTGAATTCTGATTATTCTATAATCTCTCTCTCTACCTTTCTCTCTCTCTCTCTCTCTATATCCCCCCCTTTCTCTCCATTCCCTCCCCCCCATTTTGGGAACAATAAAGCAATTCTTCAAATGCCAACCGACAGCAGGGCTGTGCAGGTGTAGCATCAGCTGTCAATCATAGAAGTCCTGAGCAGTGAGTGCCATTTTTTCTTTAATATAGGTGGAAGGGAGGCATTTTGGTTAAACAGTATATTGGAACAGATTTTTTTCCCCCATCACTACATTTTCAGGGAATTGGCTCGTTAGACAGCATGGTGGACAAAATCAATTAACATCTTCCAAAACAAAGCCTGCCTTATCTATTTTGTATTCAAACATGGCAAGAGTCAAGCTGAGACTTTTGCCTGGGTTAAAGCCTTGCTCCTTTAGGTAACAGCTCTCCACACAAGAATGAAGAAATTCTTGACTATTAGTCTGAAATATATTTTTATTTTGTACTCACTAAGAAGAGTTGTATTGAGGGGCTTAAAAACCATGTGGATACCTGAGAATTGCATTAAGGAAATGGAAGAGATCAGAAAAAAAATTCCTTAATTGTAGAGTTTAACTAATGTGGGTCTAACAATTTCTCACACAGTGAAACTGATTTTATTTCCATCTCCAGTCTCCAGTGGAAATCCCACAATCCAGTTTCCTTTAGAAGTGGCCAATAATGCTATTCAGCTAGAAAGGAAAGCAAGCAAGCAAGCAAGCAAGCAAGCAATAAGAAAGAACCGAGAATCCAGTTGGTTGCCTGATAGTCACTATTTCTATGATATAATATAAATTTGCCTATCAGGACATGTTTTGCCTATAGCTGACTGAAGATAAAAGAGCAATAAGCAGAATTTGACAAGGTAGTTTCAAAATAATGTTTGCTAAAGAAATGTACTCTAGCTGAAACTGCCTAACTCTGGCAGCTTTGGCATGAGTGAAGAATGACAGATATCCTAGAACTAGCTGGAAATGAGTAAGATAGCAGAGAGCTCCCAGTAGAGCATCTGGGAAAGAAAATGTTTTAGAACTAGTGAATATCAACTAGGTTTGTGAAGGTTTCCATGACATCCTTGAAAGAAAGAGAGTTCACAGATTACACAGATGTAGGAATATGTACCGAAGAACTATAATGCCTTTTTCCCTTTTTTAGAAGATCCAGTATCTTTTTATCTTTAAATATGACAACTTAGGGGCACCTGGGTACCTTGGTATATTAAGCGTCTACTCTTGATTTTGGCTCAGGTCATGATCTCAGGGTCCTAGGATAGAGCGCTTTATCTGGCTCCATGCTCAGTGTGGAGTCTACTTGTCCCTCTCTATCTCTAAAATAAATAAATAAAATCTTTTTTTTAAGATGACTTAATCCTTAATCTTTGCTGTTCACTGCTACAGAGGAAGGAAGCTATAAATACAGCCATAGCATGAAAGAAACTCCATTATGACTGTATAGATTTATTTTCTGTCCTGTGAAATAGTCACTAGACCACTAATGAGGTTGGCAGGAACACTGAGTTACTAGTAGACTGGTTTGTGAAAGATGGGATTTCTGGATTTGCAATGCAAGAGCACAGGTTAGAGGGCTCACAGGCTACAGGTAAGGGAAAACTCACAGACTCTTCTATATTCTTCCCTTAAAACAAGCAATTCTAACCATATATGTTTCTCCTGCCTCATACCATTGAGTGGCTTTCCCCTGTCTGCCAGGAAGAAGTCTAGACCCTAGGTATAGTAAGTCCTTCAGGACCTATCGTCTCCTACCTATCTGGTATCAACTTGGACACATCTACCTCTTTCTTGCTAGATTGTGGTTATACTTAATCTTCCATAACATCGTCAGACTCTTTTTCACCTCCATTACTTTTGCCAGGCACCATGTTCTCTGTCAATATTTCCCTGATAACCACTTATTAAAGACTAAACACAGACGTTGGCTCTTCAAGAAAGGTTTCTCTGGCTCACCAGGACAATATTCATCAGTTCTCAGAAATATCTTCAAAATGATAAGGAAAGTATGACCCCCACATTTTATACCCAGCCAAACTATGCTTAAGTATAAAGTCTACAGACAAAAGCATTTAACGGGTAAGAATACTGGGGATATTGAGGAAACTACAAGGAAACAACTTTGGTCAATGAAGACATGACTGGGGAAATTATGACAAACAGATGAAGTAAGCACAGATTACAGTCCCTAAAGAAGAACTATATCTAATCTAATGGGGATATGTGACAGACCAGAATAAAACTGAAATATGCCCCAACAATGCAGAAAGAATATTACTGAAAATAGTTGGGAGAGGAAAGAAGACAGGAAGTAGAGCAAATTCTCTGATTGCTAGGAGTCAAAGGCTAACATAAAAAGGCTTCATCTCAATTAATGGAAATAAATGCACATTATTTTCTGTATTCACATGAAGAGAGATTATGATTCACTGCTCATAGTAGGGAGCTAATGCATATTCATTAAAGCAATATTTCCCAATATTTTTCAGATGATGGCTTTAAAAGAAAATTATATTTGCAGGGACTGAGGTAAGCAGACAAGACTATTCATGGCCAGAGGCTTGTGCAACCGTTCTTAAGAGTTGTGGTACACTGGATGAGAAGCTCTGGTTTAAACATGTAAAACATTAAAAATATTACATAATGCTATGGTTATAAGAATGACCATCAGGGAGAAAATAAAAACTCCTTTAAATAGTATAAATACACACACACACCAGAGCACATAGTTAAACAAGCAGATAAGCAGACAGAACTTTAAGCAAAAGAGAAAATACATGATAAAATGACATGAGAGGACCAGTTCTGTCACATCACTGGGTGTAACATGGCTTAACTTACCTATTAAAAGATGAAGACTTTCACATGAGATCACAAAGTAGAACCAACCCTATACTGTGAGCGGATACTTTTTGAAAATAACTGATTTAGAAAGATTGAACATAAAAGGATGGAACAAAGTATGCCAGGAGAAGGAAAACAAAAAAATCAGTGGATAGGGATCTTAAAATCAGAAAAGGTGGCAATTCAGATTTAAAATGCTCATGAATTGAGAAAAGATAGTATGTTTTAAAATGCTCGAAATATGCAATTCACAGTAAGGACATCAGAATTACAGCCATTTGTGAGCCAAACAACATAATAATATAACATTCTGAAAATTCAAGAGTTGCCTGGAGAAATAATCAGCAAACACCCAGAAGTAGGGCACTTTTAGTCACCTTGCTTATTCAATGACAGATAAAGTAGTAAAAAATAAGGACATGATTGGCACAAATAATATAATTAAAAAGGTATATCAAGTAATACATTTTGAACTTTATGCATTGAAAATAAAGACTATACATTCTTTTTAGGAATCCACATAACATTCACAAATGTGACCACATATTGTCCAAAAAGGAAACTGTTTAATTTCTCCTTTCCAAAAAAGAATAAATAGGATAATCCACATTTTCTGATCACAGTGTAATAATGCGGTATTAACAACAAAATCAGAAAAAGAAACCAATCCAAATTGGAAATCTTGAAACTCCCTCTTAACTCCTGGGTTAAATGAAATACAAACCAAATTTACAGGTTGCCTAGAAAAACAATAGTATAAAAGCACTACATATCATAATCTATGGGCGATAGTAAAAAGAGCGCTCAGAGGAAAATCTATAGCCTTAAATATTTATATCAACAGGAGGAAATAACAAAACTAAAAGAACTAAATATTTTATGCTATTAAAAAAACAAAATATATTTAAAAAACTACAGACAAATAATTTATAAAGGTGAAAGGTGCATTGATTAAGTCAGAAAATACAAAAGTGGTAGAATCAATATATCATATAAAAGTTGTGTTTCCAGGGTGCCTAGGTGGCTCAGTTGATTAAACTCTGACTCTTGGTTTTGGCTCAGGTCATGATCACAGGGTCCTGGGATTAAGCCCTGTGTTGGGCTCTCAGCTCAGCCAGAAGTCTGCTTGTCTCCCTCTCTCTCTGCCCCTCCCCCTGCTCACATACTCTTTCTCTCCCACTCTAAAATAATAAATAAATCTTTAAAACAAAAAACGAAAAACAATGAAAGTCCTGTTTTGAAAACATATTAAGGGTAAAACATTAGATTATTATATCATAAAAAAGAGGAAGAAAATTGTAGATACATACAGTTAAAAAATGATGAGCAGGAAGTAAGCATAGAGAATGAAAAGAACATAGTTCTAAATCTATACAAATACATTTGAAACAGGAAGAATAAAGGAAGAGATAATTGACTAAAACAAGTTTTAAAAAGAGAAAAAAACTTATCCATTTCCATAGATGAGACTTGAGCCCCCTTCAGAAAAAGCAAGCACTAGGTCCAAAAAATTTCACAGAAGAATCACTCCATTCCTTTAAAGCATAGAAAATTCCAGTGCTAAATAAATTGTTCAAGAGCATATAAGAAGAAAAAAAAAATGTTACCAACAAGAATCCAGCCCCACATTATAAGTAAAACTTAAGACTAATGGGATTTCATTTGAGAATTCGAGGACTGGGCCATTCAATGTTAGGAAATGAGAGGTATACATATCCCAAAGGCAGCTTCATGACTATTGGAGAAATACCAGAATCACTCTTACTAAGGTCAGGAACAAAGTTAAGGAACTCAGAATACCATTATTATGTTATTATTGCATTGGATTATTAACCAACGAAATTAAATAAGAGATACTGGAGATATAAAAACTGGAAAGAGAGCAATTAAATTATTTGCAGATGATAGGATTCAATACATGGAATTCTCAAAAGGAACAAAATAACTGTTACCAACAGGATTCCATAAGGTGACAGAGAAAAAACTTAGCACACCTTAATCCATGGTCTTCATATATACAAATAGCTCATTAATAGAGGTAATGAGAGAAAAGACGCATTTGTAATTATGTATAAAGAAGAAAAAATTTTTTTAGGAATAAAGTTAACAAAATGTGAGATTTCTATAAAGGGCATATACTAAAATTTAAGCAAAAGAAATAACATACCATGTCCTTGAATAGAAAGACTCACAAAGGCCATAAAGGTTACAGTTCTCTTCAATTCATAAATTTCAATATAAAAACATACACATGCTTTTGTTCTATGTTTTATATGACATATACACGTACACTCACTCATACAGAAATACACATACACTTGTTCATCCAAATGAACTGATTCTAAAAATTCTGAAGATTATATATTTTTTAAAAGATGGGAAAATAAAAAAAAAAAAACTCTGAAAGGAAGAGTGGTAAGGGAGAACAAGCCCTCCTCGATTCTGAAATCTATTACAGACTCAACAATTTAAAAATGCACATGGTCAAATAGACCAACATAGCAGAATAAAAGTCCAGAAATAGACCCCCAACATTTGGGAACTTAAGATGTCATAATAGTGGCTTAAATGGGAGATGATGGTCCATAAAAACATTGTGATTGGGATAACTTGGAAGCCATGTGGAAAAACATATAAACTTGGATTAACATTTCATACCCTATGCACAGATAAAGACTGCCTATGTTAAAAAAATATAAAAGAACAAAAACATACCAGTGCCAACAGAAAGTATGAGAATTACTTTATAACCCTAGAAGGTGAAAAGCCTCTCTTCTAAGACTCAAAACAGAAACCATAAAGAACAAGTTTGATAATTCCACTAGGTGAAAGAAAAGCTTTAAGCAAAATCAAAAGACAAACAAAAAATGGAGGGAGAGAGGGGACTGGCAGCCCACGTCACAGAAAATGTCTTTCTGGTAGAAATGAATTAAAAAACAAAAGCAGCAAACCAATACAGAAGTGGGCAAATATATATCAATGGAAAATTCACAGAAAAGACTTAAAAATGACTCTTAAACATATAAAAAGACATACAACCTCACCAATAATAAATAACAGGAAGAAAATTAAACTGCACTGAAATGACATTTTTCACATACCATACTGGTGAATTTCCAAAAGTTTGACAACACAATTTGTTGGCAAGGTACAGGGTAATACTTTCATTCATGGAAGACAAGCATGAATTTGTATAGGAGGGTACACAAAGGGCATTTTGGCAATATTTATTGAAGTTACAAATGCATAAACTCCCTAACCTAGTCATTCCACTTTTAAGAATGTATCCCACAAACCCTCCTACACTGTTGGTGGGAATGCAGGCTGGTGCAGCCACTCTGGAAAACAGTATGGAGGTTCCTCAAAAAGTTGAAAATAGAGCAACTCGACGACCCAGCAATTGCACTACTGGGTATTTACCCTAAAGATACAAAGGTAGTGATCCTCAGGGGCACGTGCACCCGAATGTTTATAGCAGCAATGTCCACAATAGCCAAACTATGGAGAGAACCTAGATGTCCATCAGCAGATGAATGGATAAAGAAGATGTGGTATGCATATACAATGGAATACTATGCAGCCATCAAAAGAAATGAAATCTTGCCATTTGCAACGACGTGGAGGGACCTCGAGGGTATTATGCTGAGCGAAATAAGTCAATCAGAGAAAGACAATTATCATATGATCTCTCTGATATGAGGAACTTGAGGGGCAGGGCAGGGGGTTGTTGGGGGTAGGGAGGGAAAAATAATGAAATAAGATGGGATCGGGAAGGAGACAAACCATAAGAGACTTTTAATCTCGCGAAACAAACTGAGGGTTACTGGGGGGTGGGAATGTAGGGATAGGGTGGATGGGTTATGGACATTGGGGAGGGTTTGTGCTATGGTGAATGCTGTGAAAGGTGTAAGCCTGATGATTCACAGACCTGTACCCCTGGGGCAAATAAAAAAAAAACTATTAAAAAAAAATAAAAGACTGAGGACAGCCTTCTTGTTAAGGAAAAAAGAAAAAAAGAATGTATCCCACAGATCTACCCAAATAGGCATAAAAATAAGGCACAAAGAAGATTAAGTACAATACTATTTGTAATAGCAAACAGCAGAGGAAAGGTTAAATAAATATGGTATGTTCATGTAATGAAATATGACATAGCTGTAAAAAAAAGAAAGGATGAGGAAGTTCTCATTGTACTGATATAGAAAGATACCTGTGATGTATGAAATGAAACAAACAACATGTAGAATTTTATATATAGTATGCCGCTAATGGCTTAAAAGGAGGCATGATGAGAATAAAGGCTTGAATATTCTTGTATATGTGTAAGAAAACTCTGGAAGCATGAAAATCCAATAACTAGTTGGTTTCTTGACCAGAAGGACAGAAATGGGAAGAAGCATTATCTTTTTTTTTTTTTTTGGTTTTCATAGCCATGTTATTACATAATTAAAAATTTAGGAAACTGAACTTAAAACAAGAAATCTTCCAACATGATACCTACTAGAGAGAGAATGACATAAGTGCAACATTCCCCAAGATGCAAACACATCTGTCCATCCAGTCTCTCACACCTTGTGGCTCTCTGAACACATCTATTAACCGAGCAGGCAGTGGCAATTGAATTTTTAAAACATATTTACAAACCCTTGTGTGACTGGAGAGTACCTGTCCAGAATCTCCTTTCAATCTGCCCAGGGCAGTGATTGAGGTCCCCTAGAGAAGAGGCAACATTAACTCTGCTGCAAACTGGAGGCCCTCTGACCCCAAAGGATTATTGCCATTTGCTCCACCTGTAGTACTCTGGCTGTCTTTAGGCTGTTGGGGGCAAGCCAACTGGTTCAGCCTCCTCTCAGAAACCAACCTTCATTAGAGGGAGTGCTAATGACTTAACTGATCTGCAAAGACCTAAGTTTTATAGTGTCTTAGAGGAAAAGAGCGAGAGGCCTGGCTCACTGGAGTCCTAAAATGTTCCGTCGATTCAAATAGGTCTCTTTTTTCATTTAGGAATGGTTTAGCTTGAAAGGTCAGAGTCCACAAGGCACTTTCCCTGTTGGTCCACTTTTTACTCCTAGCCAGATTTCTCTTTGCACAAATGTGTTTTAAGTTAGTCTCCCTTGATTTAAAAACACAAATCTCCCAGAAGGGAAGGTAGTGTATGTATTTCATGTCAGGCTAACCAATGCGAACTGCACTCAGCCATAGTTTTCCCCGAGAATCAATGCAGAATTTCTCACTTATCTGTCAAAGTCATTCTTCATTAATGGGAAAAGAGCCCTTGTTTTTCATACTTGGAACACCTCAAGGTACTCTGTAAAGGCAAAAGATTCTTGCTATATAAACGTTTAATTCTGTAAAGTACAACAAAACAAGCTCAAAAGAAGAGGAGGAAGAGGGGAAGGACGAAGAAGGAGGAGATGAAGAAGTGAGTAGATAGGAAGAGGAGGAGGAGGGGAAATAAGAGTATGGATAGTAGGCACACACAAGAAACTAGCTCTTATTGGGGACTGTGTAGTCACCCTGATGTACCATCTTCCTTAAATGAAAGCCTTATTGCCCCACCTCCTGGAAATGCTATCAGCAGGTGGCTGACTCTCTTGAAGAGTCATGGCCTCAGTTGCCATGGCTCTTCTTGCCCAAGATCACCCCACTTCTGGAACCGCCCGTCTATACAGACTGAGCACTGCAGGAGCCCCGTAGCCTGGCCTTCTCAGCCAATCTGGGGCCATTCCCAAGAGCTACTGTAGCTCTGGAGCTTCTTGTGAGGTTGGCTGAGGCCCCCACCCTGCTTGGGGCAGTTCACTTTCTGCCTCTGCCCCATCTTGCTTCCTTCCTCCCCCTTCCACATGGGTTCCTCTCTGGACTCTCTTTAACAGACATGCTGTATGCTCAACTCAGTGCAGGAGTCTGTTGCTCAGGGCAGCCCACACTGTACCAGAGGACAATAGTGCCAGGCGTTTTCGTCTCCCTCCCGCAGTCTTAAAGCACTCTGTCTCAGGCCTTCTCATCTCTCTTTCTTTGTAAATGAAGAAAACAAAGCCTAAGGGGGTTAAATAATTCTCCCTAAAGTCCGTAATGAGTCCACTGTGGAACTAAGATTTAAACCTGCAAATACGAAACTATGAAAACATCAATTCTTTGCATTCCATCACACTGCCCCCCAGAGAGAACCAGTGAGATAAAAGACATCATTCGAAACTCTCTGGAGAGAAACAGTTCTTCCACTACAAAACAAGACCTATTTTGTCTTCTTCCATGAAAACCAGTAGCGCCCCCATCATCAGAAATTTCCGTGAGGCCGAATCTCCTATAATTCCTGACCCAGTAAGCATGGTTCTAGCTTCAGCACCCAGAGTAAAGCATTTTGACTCAAAAGCTGAAATACAATTAGTGATTGCTGTTTCTTTACAATTGGAATGGACTAAAATGTAATACCAACAGAATGGTCAGTGAGTCTCCAGCATAGAGCATCTGTCTCTACCTAAGAAAAAAGTTTGGGCTTAAGGGTTATCATTGCCAAAGAAATGATGGAGATGTTCTAGGCATTTATGTCTCTAATAGAAAAAGGCTTTAGCTCACAATCTGATAATAACGGGAGGAGGGAGGCACAGAGCAATGATGTTATTTTCGCAGAAATTGAGCAAAACAATGAGAAGTCGTTTGACTTTCAGTGGAATGAACTTATAGGACAGTGAAGTTCTAGAGTCTTTTAGAGAAAGGCTGAAATTTTAAGCCACAGCTGGATTCCAACAATGCTGCTTGGTTTCTCCACTTACCCAAGAATGGGATTGGACAGAATTGTTGGAGGAAAAAAATAAGTATTTGAAGATTTGAAGGAGGAATGTTAGAAGAAAAACAAAGAAGAAAAAACATATGATATATATATATGTGTGTGTGTGTGTGTGTGTGTGATATATATATATATTTTTTTCCTATCAATCCCTTATTTAATCTTTTCTGATTTAGTCCTATGAAGTAAACGGTTGTTTAGATACAGTTTTCATGAGGAAACACACCGTGTATTTGTGTTGTATTTTTATATATGAGGTTGTTCTATTTATCACTTTATGATTTTATAAAGTATCTTGGAATGTAAATATTAATTTATTGATAGAATGATATTTTATATTACTAAACAGCGTTAAATTAAAAAATATCCCTAGGTGCTGCTGGCAGGATAGGTTTCTTGTAATCCAGTGACTAAATAGGAGGTCAAATTATTTTGTAGAATTTGCACCCATAGTCCTCTGATTTGGTGGCAAGAATGTTATCAGCAAAGCCATTAGTGCCACAGTAACCTCTGTCTCTGCACATTTGCAAATTACAGATTCACATCCTTGCTCTGATTAGCTCCTGAAGTGCTGAACAAGAACTTGTAATTATGCACTGCAGTCCACCCTCCTGACAGACTGACATTACAATCTGTATCCAAGCCCATATAGCTACAGAATATAAAAGTACTATTGAATGAAATTAGTTCATTCGGATCCACTTGCATTAATGGAATGTGTCATTTATATCGCAAAGCTGGTTTTGTCTTTTATTCACTGTGGCGCTCAGTGCTAAGGACAGATTATTCCCTCCGTGTACCAGACTGAACAATTGCTCCCCCTTGGAGCTCATGGCGTAGGGTGGATTAGTGGGGAGTAATGTCCTTGGAGCCAGAAAATGTGCTGTCCTGTCCTGAAAGCACCACCAACTCTTTTGGTAATTCAAGATAGGACTTCTCATACCTAGATACGTGAAACAAACAAACCTCTCTCACTGCAAGAATCAAGGAACACATCAGATTCCAAGGAAACGATCAGATCACAAAAGAGAAGTTCTGATGTTGTGGACCCCTTAGAAGAAAATGCAGTGTATAAATTACTAATGATTCATTCATTGACTTTTCTTCTGCATACACCACTCTAGGGGATTATACCCCACATGAGTCAGCCAGTCTAGGCCTATTTAAATCATTCTACTTTTTCTCCTATGCTACTCTGACTTCATTCCATGTTAGTAATTTATCTGCAAAATCTCATGCACTATCGATTCTCTTCCCTTTGCTAAGACTTGAAGTGTTCCACAGTATTTCATCAGATCATTACAGATTGACCCGTCAAGATATATTCCCCCATCATTTTTGGAAAAGTACGTCGGTGCCGTGCCATACAGATCAGATCATACAGATGTAATTTCTAATCTGTGGGCGTTTCCATTCTAACGGAGATGGCTGTGGAACATATGGAGGTGTAGCGCTGGTGGCGAGAAACAGCAGGATTGGGGACAGCCTATCCAGGAGCCAGAATAAACACTAAACATATCATTCAATATGGCATGTGTGCTACAGGCTGTGCTGTATCCCACTATGTGGGCTAGACTGGTTGGGCCAATTTTCCAGGCTTGAAATAAACTTTACTGTAAACAGCATTGCTTATATTTGGAATAAGTGGCCTTTGTAAGAATTATAAGGAGAAATTTTATTGTTTTTCAACTGAGGCTTAAACATCAATCTGTCACTGAAACTAATACATTCTATTTCTATACTTTTATAACAGTAATGGTAGATAATGCATTATAGAGAGCTTATTCTATGCCAGTCACAGTGCCATGAGTGTTATATGTATTGCCTCCTCCTAACAGTTATCTGGGGTAGGTCCTTCAATTATCTTCATTTTATAAGGAAATGAGATTAGACACATCGGGAAGACTCTTCCAAGGTGGGACATAATTTCTCCAAGCGGGCTCTAGAGCCCACACTTGTAACAACCACTGGTTTGAGTGCTTATAAGTTACAATTGACAAAACGATTACAGAGCTCTTCTTTGGGTGTCATTTTTAAAACTTTCATAAAGTAAAAACACTGGAGTAATAATTTTGTTTAAAGTTATTTACTCTGAGCTTGGAAAGGTCATCCGGTTGAAGCAAGAAGTCTGAAATCAGAGAGAAAGCAGGATTTGGAACAAACCACAGACCTTTACAGGTCAATTCATTATTGCATTGATGGAGTAGGTTAAACTACTAAAAGGGGGCAAGTTTGCAAAGAATAAGTGAGCTCAATGTTCAGATTGAGAGAGAGGGGAGGTACAGACTGAGATTAATTAGAAAAACAGTTACCTAATAGGAAGGAAACTGAGGCTGATCAGTTTCAAATCAGCACTACACTCAAGAGCAATTCGTCTGCTTTGGTAACCTGGGATGGCTGGTAGTAAAGAAGTCACTAGAGGTTCCCAGACTCTGTCTCCTTTAAAGCATGCAGAACAGGAGGAGAAACAACCCAGAGACTCAAGGGAGCCAAGAAACGAAATGTCCCTCTTGTATCCTTGCCTCACCTCCTGTGTGCACTGGTGTGTCAGATCCTGACCTTTGTGGAAGGGAACGTTCTTGGGCTTCTGTTTGCATCTCCTGTTTCGGTAATAATTCCCTTGGAGATGTACTGGGGAGCTAAAGCTTCAAAACAAATTTCACATCACTGCCTGCACACTTCCCCTCCCCCCCACCCCGACCTGCTGTGTTTCAAACGGAATGGATCAGACTGGCAAGAAAGGTAAAGCAATCAGACAACCCTTTCTGTGGTAGTATGGGGTTGGACTTTTCTGTTTGCTTCTGTCCTCTTGGTTTTTTTTTTTTTCTCCTTACTTCTTTCTTCTTAACAACATAATGAAGAATCCTTCCAGAATCCAGAACCAAATATTCTTTAGTTGTTAATATTCTTCTGTGATCAACTCGAGACTGGGCAGAGGGGACATTACAAAGGGTCTCTTGCTCAACAGCTATGGTGTCACTATGGGGCAGAGCATGTGAAAGGAACACCAATGAAGCAGGGATAGGATTTGTTTTTCATCATTCTCAGCCTCCCGCCCATTCCAGACAGCCCTGAGACATAGCTAAGCAGGAACAGGTCTTATTTCCCAAAAGGCCTCGGGGCTCTATTGGCAGGAAATGGTTCGGAGGAGTCCTTCAGAGACCGGTGGTCCAATGCTTTAGGCGGAGTCAATGCATCTGTCAGGCCTTGGGGTATTTCAAAAATGTGTCTCTCAATCCCAACCTTTTAGTTACGTTCTAGATAGTCACCACAAGTCAAAAACTTTGTTTTATTTCTCAGTCCCAATGCCGGCTGCTTCTGGCCAGGTCTGTGTTCCTTTTCTGGTCTTCAGCTTCTCGGTTAGTGTGAAGTGCACATATGTTTGTGGTAAACCTTAACTGGATGTGCTCCATTACTTAGGATGTTCTCTACCTATGCTTCTCGGGAGCCTGTCAACATCCCTGCTTTCAGATAGTCTGGATTCCTAAGTGTGTGTGTGTGTGTGTGTGTGTGTGTGTGTGTGTGTGTGTGTGTGCATACTTACCCATTTCCAACAACAGACAGTGTATCACCACTTGATATTTCAGCCCTTGCCTGAAATGCAACTAATCCTGGCTAGCCTTAACTAGACCCCTTTTCTCAAGAGACCATTTTGTCAGCACTATCATTTAACTTTAATGTGCTGAGGGTAAAGCCCCTGAAAACATCTTTGGCAAAGGGAAAAGAAGCTCTGGCTTATCCTCACATGTTATCTACTGGTAGGTATTTATGTTTGGTCAGGTCAACTGGATCTTCAGCTCCCTGAGGACTGTGCTGGAGGTAGGTGGATCTTACATCTCTGATCACTGCATGCCTAGCAACAGGTGAAGGCTGGTGGGGAGCTACAGTGGAACCCCAGGCTTCTCATGGATGTCTTCTTACGTCTTGGTGGAGGATTCTGTTTTGTTTTCTAAAACCTTCAGTTCAAATCAATCAATCAATCAATCAATCAATCAATCCTTTTGTTCCATTGACTGAGTCTCAGACACACTCAGTTTTGCTCTAATTTTGATCTTGGACCATCTCTTCAGAGAAGGAATTCATTTCTCTGAAAAATCGAATGAGGCCAACAATGGAGCTAATGGTCAGACTGAGCCGATCATAAATCTGCATCCTTTAAAAAAAATAATCCCTTTTGACTAGAATGACAAATAGTGTGTTTCATAATAAAATGGGTTATTATTTTATAAAGAACCTGATAGTTTTTAGCTCTAAGAAGATATTCCCAAATGGCCATAGGGCTACGGTCATTGGAAATCACAGGATGCTGGAAAATACAAAACCACCTGAATTAGGTATTATTAGTCCCATGTAACAGATGAAGAAACTGAACTGTCAGGAAAGAGCTTCAGGAATTTGTTCAAGATCAGGCAGTTCATAAGTGGCAGGGCATAAACAGAGCCCAAAGCTGACTGAACTCAATGCCAGCGCTCTTTTTTATTTTATTTTTTTAAGATTTTACGTATTTATTTGAGTCAGAGAGAGAGAGAACTAGTTGGGGGAGGGGGGCAGAGGGAGAGGGATAAAAGGGAGCCCCTGACATAGGGCTCTTTCCCAGGATCCTAGGATCATGACCTGAGCAGAAGACAGCTGCTTAACGGACTGAGCCACCCAGGTGCCCCAAAGCCATGGCTCTTAATTACTCCCTAACACATGCTGATGACAAAGTATTTACTTACTCTAATACAGTGATAAAGCATACAAAAAAGAAGTCTCTGAGTCACAATCAAAGTGAAAGTGCGTGGACCCAACCATCTCAACAAAACATCACAAATCTTGTAAGAGACAAAGGAGTGAGTTTAATTTTCTATTAAAAAAGGAGGTCTGCCAGTAGGCCTGCCCTGTTCTTTAGAGAATGAAGACTAGGGTGTAACAGCCGCACTAAGAGCTGCTCTTTACCCCCCCCCCAAACCCCCAAACACAAAAGACTTAATCTATAAATCCAGGGATGGAAAGTACTGGAGGGGTATGTTTTTGGGCTTTGACTGAGGCAAGATCAGTTAAAATAAATGAAACAGGGCAGGCCTGAGGCAGTTAGATACCACATGACTTGGCACAGGTGGAAATCTTTTTTTTTTTAAGATTTTATTTATTTATTTGACAGAGAGTGATCACAAGTAAGCAGAGAGGCAGGCAGAGGGAGAGGAGGAAGCAGGCTCCCCGCTGAGCAGGGAGCCCGACATGGGACACGATCCCAGGACCCTGAGATCATGACCTGGGCCGAAGGCAGAGGCTTAACCCACTGAGCCATCCAGGTGCCCCCACAGGTGGAAATCTTGATGTATTTCTTCCCCTCTTTCCCCTCCTCTTCCTCTTCCCAGTATATTATGAAATACACAACCGGAATTTGTATTCAGAGAAATCATTTGCTTCCATCTGCAAGTCTTTTGCGAGGGGAACTCCTTCTCAACTCACTAATTTCTTTTTATTATTTGTTTTATCTTTTATTTTAAAATAATTTCAGACACATGGATGTTGCAAAGGAGTACAGAGTTTCTGTGTACCTTTCATCGAAGTCGATGAAAGTTCCAAGTCACACCAAACAGATAAGAATCACATGAAACTTAAAGATAGATGGGCTAATCTAGGAATGAATGCCTTGAAAAGAGGCTGATTCTTCTGAAGTCTGTTCTATTCTTCTCTCCCTATAGCTCAGTGTCATTTTCCCCTTCCAGGTTAGCTTTGGTTTTAAAAGTCCAGTACTGTAGGAATGATTATCCTTGTATTTTTAGCTGTTCACAGAGCCAGAAGGTATCTTCAGAATTTGGTTTTCCTTTTTAGAAATGTGACTCTATTAGAGCCTTTATATCTTTCAGTTTGATGCTCTGAACTTTTATATCCATGGGACTACATCATAGATATCGTGGAAGAATTAACCACAGAAAGTCACTATTGGAGTTTCAAAGACTGGGTGGGTGTAGTTGGAAAGAATTTTTTTCCATAGCTAACGTATAAATAAGCAGCCCGAATTCTTTCAGACTTTCTCTTCTTAGGAGGTCTTGCTCATAGGAGAAGTCTGGAAATGGAAGAGTGATTGACGTACTCTCCAAAGCAAATTAAACATGTAGACTACAGTTTCATACCAGAGCCTTCCCTCAGACTTTCCCCCAGAAGACATGCTGAGAGGTGTCTTAAAGGATGACTGGAGCCAGAAGGAAAATGTCAAACAGGAAGACTAAGAGGGGAAAAAAATCAATACCACCGAACTTGGATAGGGGAGTAGAGAAAAGGAGGCCAGAAAAAAGAAAAATTCAAAATGACAGCAAAGTTTCAAAATGCCATATAATGAGGGCCACAGGGTAATATGGGAATGAGATCTGTTTATAATGGGTTCAGGATGGTCTCTTCTTATTCCGGACCCAGTTCTAAAGATGATCATGTGAATTAAGGTTGATATTTATGAAGCCTAGCAAATATAGTTCCTGAGTGCTTGTTTTGACAGCATTGTTACTAGCTCTTGGCCAATAAGGGTATAGCCAAGAAGTATGTTCAGATAAGATGGTGATTCACTGGCTTGGAAAGGATGACCCCTATTTTTTCAGTCACTTACTATGGTGGACAGGCCCTGGTGATTACTGTAGTGGACAGGCTTTCTGGTCTTCGCTTCCTTGCATAATCATTTCCCCCTGGGTATGGACAGAACCTGTAATTTGCTTATAATCAATATTGCAAAGCTGTTGGATTATCACTCTTAACCACTCTTGTGATTATCCTGCAGTATATAAGACTATATCTTGCTGGGAGTCTATAGCTGGCTTTGAAGAAGCAAATTGCCATGAGTTCTTGGTTTGTTGAAGAACCAAGCTGCCACAAGGAAATAAAATCTGCCAATAACCTATATGAGCTTGGAAGCAGACCCTTTCCCAGTTGAGCCTCCAGGTAAGTTGCCAGCCCTGATATCTTGAGTGTAGCCTTGTAGCGGACAGATTTAAACTGCGCCCACCCTTCTGGACTATAGAAAATGTGAGATAACAAACATGAATTGTTTTAAGTCATTAAATCGGTGATAATTTGTTACACAGCAATAGAAAATTAATACACATACCAAGTGCTCAATCTTCCCAGACTTCTATACTACATGTTATGGGGCATAACAAAGTAATATGAAACATTTGCTCAGAGAGCACATACACTTACTAGGAAAGACAAAGTACAAACCAGAAAGACTTTGAAAATTATGCCAGATACTATATAAAAGTGGATAGCTCTTCATTACAACAAATTTCTCTTCTTCTTAGGCACATCCTAGACAACATTTCCCTGCTTCCAGTGAAATTACAGGAGGCCACGTGGCTGAATTCATCTAGTGCGATGTGAACGGAATTAATGTGGACCACTTTCAGGTCTAGCTCATAAAATCCTCCTCTCTCCCTTCCCCAAAACTGGATTTAGAACTCAAAAATCCCCTGAAAGTAATGCTGAGGATAACAGTGTCACTGCTGGCCTGCTATCCCAGAATGACAGTGTAGAGAAGAGTACCCTACTTCTTGCCTACTGGAACTACATTAGACTCTATATATGAATGAGATAAATCTCTTTTATATTTGAGCAGTTAATACTTTGGTGGCCTATTTGTTACAGCAGCATTAGTCTTCCCTATTTTTCACACCTTTCTTTTAGTGTAATTTGATATTTCAAAATGAATTAAATATTATAAATACAAATAAATCAAAGTGATGGTAATTTTACTTTTTGCTTTATCAACTCCAAAGATACAGACATACTCTACAGTAGGGAAAGAGGGAGGAAAACAGGTTATATACCCTCTTGCAAATTCCTGATTTATAAACCAAATACACCATCATTTTCAATTTGAAATACTTTATAATTCATCATGAAACATCCCAAATGTGTAACAGTCTTTTTTTTTTTTAAACTCCATTTTTAGATGCAAAAAGGTTAAATGATCTGTGGACATCAACAAAAGGATATGGGCTCCTGGGTGGCTCAGTGGGTTAAAGCCTCTGCCTTTGGCTCAGGTCACGATCTCAGGGTCCTGGGATGGAGGCCTGCATCGGGCTCCCTGCTTAGTGGGGAGCCTGCTTCCTCCTCTCTCTCTGCCTGCCTCTCTGCCTACTTGGGATCTCTCTCTCTGTCAAAAAAGAAATCTTAAAAAAAAAAAGGACAAAATCCAGGTTGAAAAGTTCTAGTGTCCCAAATCCTATCTATAGTAACAAGGAGGAATAAAGTGATGATTCATGAGTTGAATCATCATACCAGGAGTTAATCCTGGTAGACTTCTTGGGAGCGCTAATTTCATTACTTGGTTTGGAATAGATAAACTTACATGATCTGGTCTAAGCAAACAAAGGACTCCTTTTGGACTGTGAATGCATGAGCACAGGTCATTGAGAGAACAACAAACGATGCAGCTTGGATGGATGTAGTGGATCACACTGAGAAGTAAGGAGTATAGAGATGAAAGGGACTAGTTGTGTTAGGTACAGGCTTGGTCTTCATCTACTATGGAAGCCAATTCAGAATCTTTCCAGAGAGGTAATAGAGTAGAAATGTATCTTGAAACAATTGATAGGGTACCTGGTAGAAGAGTGCATTATAGTAGAATACAGAAGATAGATCCACTAGGAGGCTATTGTAGCATTCCGAAAGTGAGACTAAGAGAGTCCAGATTAGACTAGTATCTATGGAAATACTAGCTTCATATTTACAAAAGGAATGGACCTAGAGAAAAACAGGCTAGTAGAGAAGATTGCCCTGGAGAAAAAAATATTATTATTTTTTAATTAATAGACTGAATGAAAAGTAGAGAAAAAGGGAGCAAAGGAGAAGGCAGGCCCCTTGAGAAGTTTCAAGTGCTAGGATAGGTAGATTGATTAATTTCATCACTCCTCTCAGCCACAATGACTATGTCCTATGTTCCAGGCAGTTTGTGAGGCACAGGGAATCCAAAGAAGAGTAAGACTTTGTTTATCCCCTGAAGATCTCCCAGTTGAATGGGCTAGAGTGGCAGGGAGCTGTCACAGGGATATCAGTAAATTATCATGGGAAAACAGAAGGCAGAACATCTGATTTTGCTCATGGGGATCTGAGAAGTCATATCAGAGCAGATGACGTTTCTATTAGGCTATAAAAGACTCGTCTAAATTTCCCGCAATTTCTTTCATGAGTATTCTATAGTTTTCTGAGTACAGATCCTTTGCCTCTTTGGTTAGATTTATTCCTAGTTATCTTATGGTATTGTAAATGGGATTGACTCCTTAATTTCTCTTTCTTCTGTCTTGTTGGTGTATGGAAATGCAGCTGATTTCTGTACATTGATTTTATATCCTGCCACTTTACTGAATTCCTGGATGAGCTTTTGCAATTTTGGGGTGGAATCTTTTGGTTTTTCCACATAAAGTATCATATCATCTGCAAAGAGTGAGAGTTTGACTTCTTCCTTGCCGATTTGGATGCCTTTTATTTCTTTTTGTTGTCTCATTGCTGAGGCTAGGACTTCTAGTACTATGTTGAACAGCAATGGTGATAGTAGACATCCCTGCTGTGTTCCTGACCTCAGCGGAAAAGCTCTCAGTTTTACCCCATTGAGAAGGTGAAGGATAAAGGGAAGGGAATTTTTAGCCAAGGAATAGCAAGTATAGAGCAGAGCAGAGAAGTGTGAAAGGGGTTAGTTGCTTCTTTCGTGGTAATAACATCACTATGGAGGTTAGGATGGGTCAAAAGATGGGACAGAGAGGAATCAGACAGTTGGATTTGCTTCAAGAAACTCTGTAAATCATATTAATGCTATTATCAATAAGGTTTTGGGATTTGTTTTCAAATGGTGTCATCAATTTTTTCATAGACAAAGTGGGATCTATTACCTTTGGAAAACAATAAACCTACCATGTATATCTAGAAACAAGGTATGTAAAACAAAAGTCAACTAAGGGGAAAAGTAAATAACTATCAAATATTATAGAAGAAATTATGCACTGCCAAGTGAAAACCCAATCACTTGGACTCTGAAGAGCTATGACTGCAAATAATAAAACTTAAACAAATGGTCCAGCCACCCAAATCCCTGAATACCAGATCACTCATTGGGGTGGACACTTGGATCATTTGAAAGGAAAGAAGGAAGTAGCTCCATTCATCTTACTTAGCTGTTCCCACCTGATACATTCTTTTATACCACAAGTCAGTCAATCTAAAGTCTGGTGACAAATGAGGCATGAGCATGTGAGAGCTCTCAGTGAAGAGAACTGAGTGAGGAAAAAGTAGGAATGATGGTAGCAGTGTTCAGGGAATGTTTGAAAACCAAGGAGATTACTTTAATGTGGTAGGGAAACAAAGATCTAGTCCCTTCTGGGTAAGACAATGGAGACCAAAATTAAGTTAAAGGAGGTAGATACACACTCAGGTATCTTTCTTTTGAGTCTTGACCAAAAGAGCTCAGGCCAACTGCACAGAATGCGGAAACAGCCTAGTTTAATGTAAAAAAATTGATGGCTGCAGAGAGAGAGAGAGGGAGAGAGGGAGAGGGAGAGGGGGGAGAGAGAGAGAGAGAGAGAGAGAGAGAGAGAGAGAGAGAGGGAGAGATATGGAAAACTGCTTCTAGTTTCTCTTGTGTTTCCTTACTGAAAGACAAAGGTCTCTTCCTTAGACTTTTAACTACTCTCAGAACTCTAAAGAGGAGCATCAAAGTCCTCCTAAAGGCAGAATAGGCTTAGATAAGAGAAAGGGCACTTCTCACTGTGAACTCAGAGTGGCCTCTCTCTACCTGTTAGGGAAGTAGAGGACAGCACGCATGATACTACTGCCTAAGAGTGAGGTCACCTTTCCATTTTAGGAGAAAATAGTAGACATTTCAGGTTGGCTTTTCAAAGAGGATTTTAAAAGGTAGTCTCCCTCCAAATAGCTTCTCTTCCCTCTGTTCTCTCACTTTCAAAGTGTCAATTCCTTGAGTTGACCAAGCCACACTTGAAAGTGGTCAATAAGTACCATTCACTGAATACACGAGAATCAAATCCTACGGGGAAAGGCAAAGAAAGACAACGTCCTTGCTTTCACAGACCTCTTTTCTCAGAATCCCCAGACATTAGATCAAATATATATTTGAAGGTACCATCTAGTCCTTTGCCTTTGCAACTTAAAAAAAAAAAAGTATCAGACATTTTTCCCCACACAAATTCTTAATGTAATTTCAAATACCAAACAAATAAAAATAGAATGAGGGGAATTCTGAGCCCTACCTTCTGACCAGCCCAACTTCTCCTAATTCCACTCCCATCTGCAGTGGCCTCCCAGGTTCAGTAAGAACCTAGAATCTCAGAGAACATGGTTTTAAAGTCACCAATTTCATCTAATCTGTTTTTGTTTGTTTGTTTCTTTGTTCCTAAAGAGGAAACAGGCTTGGAAAGGAGACTGACTGGTTGTAGGAATCAGGGAATGGTGACCTAGAGAGAGAATATCAGGTCTGGAATCAGGAGATTTAGTCCAAATTGTCTCTCTAATTAACCATTTGACTTCGGCAAGTCCCTTAATGACCTCTCTTCCTTTATTTTAATAGCTCTCAGTTTGTAATGGATGCCCTCCAATGGCCCTTACATCTGTAATATTTTAGAAGTCTGTTACTTTTTCTATCCTTAGCTTCTGTCAAAGTGGACCTCATGATGTGAAAGATTCAAATGCTTTAGAAGTAAATTTGGTTGAGCTTAGCTAGTGAGACAGCTTTGTTGACAAATGTCACTGGATCAACATACGTTGTCGTAACGTCGACAAAGGGGGGATGGACTGGTGGCTTTATTCATTCAGCTTAATAATAAAAACAGAAAGACATCTTCATCACAAAATACCCCTACATGTATTTTGCTCTTTCACAGTCCAGGTAGTAGGCAATGGGAAAATTCAATGTGGGACGTACTCTGAGCATTTTAATTTCAATTTAATCAAAGAAAGACACTTATAGACATTACCCAATCAGGAAAGCATGAGACATAAAAACCTACTGAATATTACTAGCACCAGGCTTCTCAGTCTTAGCTTAATGATCAGATCACCTAGAGAGCTTATAAAGTATATAGATCCCAATGCCTGTAAAGACCTTTGACTCAGGTTTGGGGCATATTTTTATTGCCTGCCACAACTGATTCTGATTATCAGGCAAGCATGAGAAACATGATGTTAGTGCAAACCCTCTCTGTCTTTTACCACTCAAGGGGAAAAAAAAAAACCCCAAGACCAATATAAATCATGTATCAGCCACGCTGCAAATCAAAGCTTTAGTGATTGCCAGCAATCACTGGCAACAGGGGAAGAAAACTGCCAATGGCTTATCTAAGATATCTTACGAGAAGGTCCCTCTGTAACTGAAGCACACGTGTGGTATATGTTCAGTTCTAGGATACATGTATTTTTAATATCTTCTCTGCCATTTGGCTGCATATTATTGACCTCACTGTAACCTACAGAGGAGGGAGACTTAGAAGCGAACCACTATGACAGGGAAATGGCCCAATTATGCTGAGCCTTGATGTTCTCTTAGCAAAGCAGATACAGACAGCATGCAAAGACACAAAGGGAAGTGGGAGGCACTGGGAGAATGTCATTAAATGAGGGAGATGAAAGGACAGCAATTATTCTAATCATCTACAGAGAGGGTAGAGTAAGGCTTCCTTTAATTGCTGAGTGATGCATGAAGTCAATAATTTTAACTGGTCTTTAAAAAAATTTTTTTTAGAATGAAAACTAATTTTGCTTTTTATCCCTTGAGCTAGTGAAAAGTATTAATCGCTCCCCCATTAAACAGCAGCCAGCCAAATCTGTTTCAATATCCCTCACTCAAGATGAAGAAGACCAGTGATTACCAGAGACTCATATCCAGTTTTGAATGATATCTGTTTTATTTGGATGAATGGTCATTAGATGCTAGATTGATTCTCGTGTTTTGTTTTGGTTTGGTTTTTTCCTCTCTCCTTTTTCTCCAGATCCCACGTCTGCTAAAATCAGATTCAGGATTGTGGAAAACTGACCATAAGAAAAGTCCATCTCTGATAACTTGAAGATAAATGCTTATAAACTAACTTTCAAGTAAGCAGAAGCAGGAACTCCTTTCTTTGTATTCTCAAAAAAAATATTCATGTAAATCTAGATACATAACTGCTACTAAAAACAAAAATACTTTTGCATTGCATTAGTTGTGTATTTACTTGATTCTCCCCCTAATACACATGTGTACTCACAGATGCAGTTGGCTAAGATAACTGCCAATATAGCAAATACAGGGGCCTGGAGAGAAAACCCTCCATGCATGCCTAATGAGTGAAGAAAGAACGAAAGAGGGAGTGAATGAACGAACCACCTTAATCAATGCCATTACTTTTTTCCTAGAAGCAAAATTTTCTTTTGGCATTTGCACCCTAGGTGAAGGAGACTGATATAATGGAAGATATGTTTCAGGATTGTACTGATCACCGTTTCTAATCTCTATACACACGTCACGAAAACATTCAACCTTTCAATCCCTTATTCCATCCTTTATTTTTTACTTTAAATTCAATTGGGCAACATATAGTACATCATTCCGTTCTGATGTAGTGTTCAATGACTCATCAGTTGTGGATAACACCAGGGCTCATCACACCACGTGCCCTCCTTAATGCCCATCACCCAGTTGCGCCATCCCCCACCTACCTCCCCTTCCACAATCCTCAGCTTGTTTTCCAGAGTCAAAAGTCTCTCATGGTTTGTCTTCCTCTCTGATTTTTTCCCATTTAGTTTCCCCTCCCTTCCCCTATGATCCTCTGTGCTATTTCTTATATTCCACATATGAGAGTGAAACCATATGGTAATTGTCTTTCTCTGATTGACTTATTTCACTTAGTATAATACCCTCCAGTTCCATCCATATCCATGTAAATGGTAAGTATTCATCTTTTCTGGTGGCTGAGTAACAGTCCATTGTATGTATGAACCACATCTTTATCCATTCATCTTTTGAAGGACATCTCGGCTCCTTCCACAGTTTGGCTATTGTGGACATTGCTGCTATGAACACTGGGCTGCAGGTGCTCCTTCTTTTCACTAAATCTGTATCTTCGGAGTAAATACCCAGTAGTGTTATTCCACCTTTTAGTGACTATATTTATTAAGCATCTACTATGAACCAGGCTCTATTTTAGGGTGCCGAGGTCAGAGCAGTGATTTAGTGAAATCAGACCACCTGTGTTTAAGCCCCGCCATGACATTTACCATGACTTTGGATCCATTACTCAGCCCTCCTGTGCCTTCTCTCTCACTTGTAATATAGTCCCTCCATCACAGGGTTAGAGTGGTGAGTAAGTAAATGAATTAGTAGAGGCAGAGTGCATAGAACAGTGTCTGGCAGCTGGGAAGGGCTCAGTTCATATCAGCTGCTATTATCATTAGTACAATTCCTCCTCCCTCACTGGGCTGTAACTCCTTGAGGGTTTCATCCACGCTTGGATCTCTAGCACTTAGCCCAGGAGCTGACACTGGTTGGTAGTTAAGGCATGTTAGTTGAATAATCGGAATTCTACTTGGAGCCGCATAGTCAATCCAGTAAACAAATTTACTAACACAGTTTTAGCCCTAATTTTAACTCATTCCAAAGTCAACATTTGGGTTAAGGAACACTGCTCATTAGGCCCATCAATCTAAACACAGTATAATTATAGCAAAGGCTGTTTTATCCAGTGTTCTGTAATTGGAGCTTTCTATTCACTAGCACTTTCCCAAATTCCCACAATAATCACTGATGCTCGTAATGACAGCCCTGAGGCAGTGCAAAATCCTTTCGGATAACCAGGAACGATTACACCATGTTCTGTCTAGCGGAGGGCATTTCACTGTTTTCTTGGTCTTTGAAAATATATAATCCCTGGTTGTTATCCATGGGGAATCTCTTCACTAGAGATCAGATTTCTTAGAGTACACTACCCTTTGATCAGCTCAGATAACTGTTTACTGTACTCAAAACCGGATGACCAAGCTTGCCCATAACCACATGTGGGTGTGTGATACATAATTAGGTCATAGCCTGGTCCATAAGGGAAATAATTATCTGATTTCTTTTTCCTTTCCTTTTTTTTTTTTTTAAGTAGAAAACTCTATAAGTTCTTCTGTCGAAAAAACACTCCTTCTCCCAGATTGCTGGATTATGGGGATTGTTTCAAAGTAAAAAAAAAAAAAAGTCCCAACACTGCTCAATGTTTTCCCTCAAGCGTTTTAAATTTCAGTTTACAGTTAATCCCTTTCATCTTAGTATTCGACTAATTGATGGAGATGACACCTCTTAGACATTAAATGACTGCTTTCAACCCTAGTCATTGTGTTTATGGCTTTTAAATTTTTTTTTACACATACCAGTTTAATGTGGGTACGGGTAGAATACCATTACCATTGTAAAGATCTTTATACGTTATCTTAATTATTGAGAATAATGATATCTGAATGGAAAATACTTGGAAAAGTACTGTGAATGACCACCTGTGCGACTTGAAGCAATTTTCTTATTAACTAGGTGCTTCGGTTTTCTCATCTGTGAAATGGTATTAATAGTCAGTCCTACTTCACAGAATTGTAATTATTACATGTAAAATGCTTAGAGCAGTGCACCACTATAGCTCCGTCCACTTTGTAGGCACTACACTGGGATAAAGCCCTTCTGTAAATCTCTAAATCCATTCTGAATATACAGCTTTCAAGCTTTCAGATTCTTTTCTCTGGACTTGAATTATCTGTTGTACTCATTAATTACCTTTTTTGTGAAAGAAAAAAAGAATAAAAAAAGAAAGAAATCTCTCTCAATTTCCCTAAATTCCCAGACCTTTCTTAGGATTCACCAAGAAAAGCAATTATCTTTTTGTATGGTATTGATCTGTCTGGACATTGCCTCTCAGTGGATCATCCATTTAGTTCTGGAATTTAAAAATCCTCACAGTGCTAACCTCTGTGTTACCACCTGAGTTAATGTCCATTCCTCACCTGCAGGCCCCCACCATTGGTCAAGTTCACTATCATATTAAGCTGTTTCACAATGGAATTTCACTCAGGAAGGAAAATACTTTGGTGTTCATGTTGTACATGTATTTGGAATTTCTTCACTTAACACCATTTAAGACCCTAAATTTTGATTAATCAACTAAGCTCCAAAATTGAAAGCATGCTCTTTGGGAGGAAACACAGGAGATTACTCACGGAAGCCTTGTAGAACTTACTATATCTCAGTACTTTCCATGTATGATTGATAAAAATCTGTGTAGGACTATCTGGCCATAGGAAGCCAGACATAATCTTCTGAGGCGTCACATAATTCAGGATACTACTAAATTCTTTGAAGGTTTCATTGGTAAATATATTCTAGAAAATGATACATTAGCATTAACATTATCTTACAAAATCACTTTGAAAGGAGAGACAGCACTGGAGAATAGGGACCTGCTGACAAATTCAAAATTTTTTTTCCTTACTTACTGACACAAAATTAGATTTAGGGTGATTTATTTTTCTAGCTGACCAGCTAGTTTTCTCAATATTAATATTAAGTAAATATTAACATTAAAATGCATTTTAATTGATTCTTTTGAAGTCTGGATATAATACACAGGGACTCAAGAGCTGGAACTTCTGGATATTCTTTCTGAGTTGGCCGAGCCAGTTAAACAGTGGCAAAGAAGTGGTAACTGCCTGATGTGGACACTCTAGTTCAGTAGGTATACCAGCAAGTTCCAGGAACTCATCTATGAGAAGGCAGATAGATGCTTACGTACGACTGGTCTGAGTCATAGTTATTGTGGTCTATGATTGCCAGTTGGTTATATCTACCAGATAATTGATTGTCTCCTAAAATGTCATCCATAATCTTAAGATGATATAAAATGATAACATTTTGACAGAAATAATATTTAAACCGAGTAAGATGCTTCTTAGTGCTCAAATATGCTCTCTACCTGAATTTACTCTTACTGAGGAGAAAACAGATAAACTTCTCCAAATCAAATAGTCTGTGGAAAATTTTGCCACTTATCTGTCATGCTAGTTGGCATTTATAGATAGACTCACACTCTTCCCCAAAGATATGTAAAGTCATATCTTATCAGACTACATAAAGCCCCCTTGGCAAGATTTTGAGGTTCTGCTAGCTGTACCTAACTTTTAAGATTTTCCCAGGTAAGCAGCTATGGTTTCCCCAAAGCCTTGTGACTGGCTTTCTGTCTTGTTAGGAAAGGTAGGAACTATGCAGACACATGAGTGAAAAAGCTGATAAAACAATCTCTTGGTTTCTTCTTGTTGCCTTCCACTCCAGGGACCAATATGACATGAGTGTGCCATAGAAGAGAATAGCGTGGAGGCTGAAGGATTCAAGGGACAGACTGTGTAGGCATTAGGAAATCCCAGGAAGAAGAACGAACCTGGATTCTGGTTTTAGGTACACCTGGATTTAAATTTAGCCTCAGCTGTTTACAAGTAGCAGGAACCTTGGCAAGTAACTTAACCTCTGAATTTTAGATCTCCAGTTGTTACAGGAGGACAAGAGTTCCTATCTTCGAGATCTTTGGGGGGATTACAGGGAAAATAAAACAAAGGCAGACACAGCCACTCCTACACACACAAACTTGTGCACCAGTCAGTGCTTTATGAATAGCAGCCGTTTTTATAAGAAAATAGTCACTCTGTTTAAAGGGTGTTTTTAATTCTAATGAAGTATTCGCATTGGGTTTGTACCTCACTTGGGGGCTTTCTCATGAAAGACAAATTATTAGATGTCTGAAGGGGTGTCTACTTGCTTCTTAAGGAGGGTCTTCTTTCCTCCCAGATGAACGTCCACCTCTACTCCAGCTGGGCTGCATGTGCACGTTTGTGATTACCTGCATTAATCATGTAAAATGTAATAAAGAGGAAATCCGAAGAGGGATTTAGAAAGTGGGAACTCTGAAAGAAGTCCTTCACAGTTATTCTCAGGCTATTCTTTGAGTAAAATGAGGCACGTATCTATGGTAGGCGGTTCAATACCAATGCAGATGCTAAATTACCTGGCCAACCTGTGCAAATGCCATTAATTGTTCCTTCTCTGTTAGGAGCAAGGTGTGGCTTGGGGCTGACCTGACTGGACTGATGTGCCACTGGCACCAATTCAGGTCAAGAAAGCTCAAGGAGCTCAAGAAACACATTACACTGTACAGAGACCCCCTTCCTCTATGCGGTCCATTACCTAAGGCCACAAGCAGGCAGAAGTGCACGAGAAGAGAAACGTGAGGCATGGACAGCACCGGGGCTGAAGACCAGCCTCTGAGAGGCTTTACACCTGTGAAGAATATTATGTAATCCTGCCACAAGCAGATTGGCCAATGCAAACTGCTAAATTGGATACTCTTATTTAGCAACCCTGGGTGTTATATGCATTCCCTGCCATCGTCCCTGTGTTTCTAAAATAATGAGGAGCTTTTATGTGTCAACTACAGTGTTGTGCACATTACATATGTGATCACATTTCATTTTCTTAACAGGTGTGGAAGGTATAGATTATAACCCTGAAGTATAGCTCCGGAAAGTGACAGGCAACTACTTAAGACCATCCCAGGGGGAAAAGATAGAGCTAGGGTCAAAAGCCAAGTTGTCCGATAGAGATAAAAAACATTGTTGAAAAGATGCCTGTTGACTTCCTCTGAGATCCCCGTGCCCCTGCTGCTTGCAGATGAGCATAAAAGTTTTTTCACCGGGAAGTTTATGGATATCAGACGTGAACTTCCTTGACTCTTCCTGTTCATAATTTTGGTGCAATTTCCCAACCCTGTTTTCATCTTTGTTCCACAGGACAGGTGACCAAAATTAAAGCATCCCCACCTTGGTTTTTCTTCCCCTTCCCTGCTTCCTCCACCTCCAAGTTGGCCAATTTTGTCCATGTCTTCTCCCATGCAATGTCAATCTCTGCCTTTGTACTGGCCCTTTCTCTTGCGCCTGAAAACATTCTATGTCTCCTTTATACACACATGTACACTCTTGTCTCCATGTCACTACCTTGATGGAGATGGCTTATGAGTTGCAACTCTGTGAGGTAAGTAGGGCATATATAGTCCCCATTTTCCCATATCAAAAAACTGATTGTCACAAGCTAAGTGACTCTTACTCAAGACCCCACGTTCTTGACCCCTATGGTCAAGACCTCTATGATGACAGAAGTAGGGAGGATAAAACTCAGGTCTCCCACTCTCTTTCTATATGCAAAGCCAGTGACCACTCAATGCCCACTGTGGCACTTAAAATGGACTCTTTCAGGGAAGGTCACCACAGCAACTTCCACTTTCATCTCTGGAGCATGACGACTGCCTCATGCGTGGAACAGAGCTGCTAGCCCTGGGTGCCGGGGCCCTGCTTATGATAAGTGACACATCTCTAATTATCGCATTGCCCAGACATCGTAATCCATCCTCCCGGGTATGAAGGCCCATTAATAACTCTCTGGGGAAGGGAGGCAGTGTCCCAGATGCAGCTCTGTCACATGATCTGCTCTCTGATACAGAGTTCCCGTAATCAGTGCTAACATGCCCTCCAATGTGTCACAACACTCATTGTCTCTCAGCCTCTCACAAAATACACGAGGAAGCAAACCCCCTTATCATTTAATAACACTCCCTGATACCGAACACTGGAGAAAATGGGAACCCTCCAAGGGAGAGGAGAAAGCTAGTTATGTGAGGAAGCTATTAAGGTTGTAGCGCAGGCTCTCAGGAGGTTGAGAGTTCAGACAGATGAACAGATCCTACCTTAACCTGACTGCCGCCATTGCCCTCAGGCTGGGCAGACTTCTGGCAGGACAGGGCCCCGTGCCCACAGAGAAGATGCTTTGGGGGGATGAGGAGAAAAAGAAAACTACGGCGTTTGTGTTTCTGCTCTGCTGAATGAGGTTTTGTGTCATTGTTTTCACCTTGAAAGGAAATACAGTTTGACACGGAACACTGGTTGAGTCTGTCCTGGGATTCAGAACTGATTTTGGTCATAAGCATATGCATTGGCCTCGGGGTACGTGTTTATACAGCGAGAAGAAAAATGCTTTCCTCTGCTTAGCATGAGGGCATGCTACAAAATGGGATATAATGGTATAGGGCAAAGTGCTTTAAGCTTTTAGGAGAAATTATTAATAAAATGATGACAATAATAACAGCTAACGTTAAAAAGACCCTTAGGATGGGGTTAGGCAGTTTATCAGGCCTTTCAAGGTATCATCTCATTTAATCCTCACATCAACCCAATGGAACTTTATTACTGTCCCTTTCAACAGATGGGGAAACTGAGGCACGGAGAGGTTACGTAACTTGCCTAAAGTCACAGAGCTATTAAGTAACAAAGTCAGGATTTGAACCAAGAAAGTCTGGCTTCAGAGCATGCTCTTGGTAAAGAGGTCTGCTGTTAAGCAGAAACCCTGAATTTTATGTTGGCGAGAGAAACAGAAAGAGAGAAACAGAGACAGAGAGAGAACCTGTAGAGAGGGCTCAACAGGAGGGAGCATGAGAGATCAGAGACTATGTAGGCACATGATACCTCACCATCTACACAACCCTTTAACCCACCCTTTCCTCCAGCCTTCAGGAGCTCAGTCTCCACCTTCCTCAAACTCTAGCGGAAACAAAACACAGGGCGTTTCCCTTACACACTACAATGTGACAATCACGAAGCTTGTGTTTTACCCCCAGCCTTCTCATGAGCGGACTGTGACCCTAGGTAGGTAAGTCTCTGGGTCTCTGCGTTGTCATCTCTAAAATGAGTGTTTGAATGACAGCCTCTCAGGTGCCCTCCAGCCTCGAACCATTCATTCCGGACTTCTGACTGAACTGCTGAGCCCGGCTGCTCGCTCCGTCAGTAAGGAGACCCCCACCAGAGCAGGCGTCTCCAAAGTAGGCTGAACATCCCCCAGAGGTGCCAAGGGGGGTTCACGGGGCTTATGGCGAAAAATACTGGAATGTCTATTTTTGAAATCTTCACTTTTAGAAATTCTGATGTTCCTGTACATTTCATAATATAAACAACATGCTACCACGTGTGCACATATTAAACACAAATGAAAGTGTACACGGTTATTTTTTTTTCCTATGTGTGGACAATCAAAAATGTTTGGAGGCCACAGTACTAGAGAGCTAAGCTGGGCCTGGCTCTTTGCAGCCATCCCCCCGTCCCCCCAGAGGCTATACCCAATTTGCCGTATTGGTGGAATCCTACCAATGCCTGTGGACATGGACTAGAACTTAAAGCTAGTGCCAAGGTGGTTCACGCTGCAATTTATTTTTGCTCCATAAAATTGAATGCTTAATGCTGTTTCCTAATTTTAAACCACAGGGGCAGGAATAATATTAACAAAAGCAACAGCAACAATATTAATTATGGTACTGGTTTAAAAGCGTGTGTACTAGGGGAGAAAATCCATCTTATTACACAACCATATTTGAAGCTCAGATTTTTAAGGAAAATGTTACTCTAAAGGACAGGTACAAGTGCCCAATGGAAACAAGACATTCTCTCTCAGAAAAAAAAAATCATCATTTACCCTTAAGCCTCTGTGATTACCCTTACAGTATGTTAAAATATATGGAAACATGTTGACAGTGCCCTGTTAGCTTTCTCTACCATTCTGTCTGTTTTTCTGAGTCACAAATAGATTAAGTTCAATTTTGAATAATCCTCTCACTTGATTTCCCTCTCCATATTCAGATACTCACAGTAATACCTGGGATATGATGTGCTATTCTGACCTCTTTAGTTTGAGAAGAATATTGAAATATCACAGAAGCTACAAAGATAGTTTCCAAAAAAAAAAAAAAAAGGCAGTGTTACAAAGGCTGGAAGATAAAACATATGAGGAAAGGTGGGAAGAGCTAAATTTATAATGTCTGGCAAAGCAATGACTCCAGGGGACTAGATCACAGCCTATAAATACCTTCAAGGTAACAATATAATTGAAGGGAAAGAATTATTCATAGTCTCAGAAGATGATATGACTGGAAGCAATGGCCTGAAGCAATGGAAGAAAAAGTTTAGGTAAAATTACCAGGAGTAGTGCAGGTAGGAGGGGGGGGGGTTGGGGAAATTCTTGACTCTCTGAGGAATGAAACAGGAAAAGTAATCCAGGAGGAAGAATCTGAAGCACTTTGATCCAGACAGCCCAAAGCTCTTGCGTAAGAAACAGAGATTAATAATGCATTCCTCGATCACGAACCACCTTTCACTCTTGTGGCAATTCAGAGCTCTCAGACGCACCCCTAAAAGGTGGCGCCCTTCAGAAAAGGCTGAGTAATTAGTTTTGTGTGAAGACTCTTAATTGGAGGTGAATAGTTAAGCACATTCTGACACACCAATATTGTAAAAGCATGCATTAAAATATGATAGAAAAATGTGTTAATTTATGCATATTATACAGAATGTCATATTTTAGGAATGACACCCACTTTTCCCAGAAAAACTAATGAAAACTTCATTTATAAATTACCATTCTGTGTTTAGCATGAAGGTTCTCAAAGAGCACAAATAAGTGAACATTGAGTAGAAATCATTAAATGTGTGAATGCTAAATGCCAGGTTATATCTATGAAACAGATATGTGAGCCCCACATATTTCTGAGTGGGCAATCAGATGCCCTTAGGATGGCAATGTAAGAGTCAACTTCTAGGCCCTTCTAAACTAAGCTTCTAAACAGCTGTGTCTATGAAAATGTTTGAGAGCTCAGTTTACATATAAAATGATGCAAAAGTATGACCCCACACTTTTAACACTACTTCCATGTGAGAGGACTCAGAATGTCCAAGATCTGCAGGTGTGGGACAGGCAAGGGGATGAATGAAGATGTTGAACAATTTGTATGGCAGAGAGAGGGTGGAAGCTACAGTGGCTAGAAATGGCATGTCCTTAAAAATGGCAACTCTCCCTTGTCCCCACCTGGCTGATGCCACATAGGAACACTGGCCCAGTAGAGCTGAATCTTCTAATTTTTTAAAGAGACTCTGGAAATCTCAAGTTGTATATGAAACATCTGAATCTTAAAATACATCTGTGCATTGGATGAGGCCCAAGGGATACTAGCTGGGCATATTCTCTAAACTTCTTACACTGAAGACAAGGGACGCCTTGTCTTGTTTTCTGAGATCAGGAACCAGGAATAGCACGTTGGGGCTCAAAGAAGAAGTAAGTTTATGCTGTACTGCCGAATACCAGGGAGACAAAAGGAAGAAAATACTTAATTCCTGCTTTTTCAGTCCGATGGATCCACGAAGAAAGGAGATGTTGAAGCAACTGCAATAGTTCCATTTTCAATGGCCCCAAGCAGCTGCCCTGCATATGCTCTGGAATCTAAGCATGCTGACTGGGTTCATGACCGGTAAGGAGGGCACAGCTGGCTGGGCCTCACTGTCAGTCCTCAGGAACAGTGGAAACTCCCCGAGAGGGAATCGAATCTTCGACTCCTCTGAAGACAGAAGAGAACACAACAGTGTCTTTTTATGGACACACACAGAAACTTAGTGGAAGTTTGTTTCCAGAAGGTGTCATGTCAAAAGCAGTGGTTAGGTTTCTAAAGTCTAGCAAGTCTCGGTCTAAGTTTATAAGGTAGCTCTTGGTGGTTAGCAGTGGAGCATGAATTCACAGAATGGTGTGGTTCGGTTTGGGCTCTTAAACACACACACACACACACACACACACACACACACACACACTCACACACACAAACACACACATTTTTCCTGTTGGGTGAAATGAACTGTTCTTTGTTAATCCTGTGATCTTGGTCTGGGCAGCGCAGAGATGTCACCACGCTTACAAAGCCATCTGACCGGGGCACCTGGGTGGCTCAGTGGTTAAGCCTCTGCCTTTGGCTCAGGTCATGATCTCAGGGTCCTGGGATCGAGCCCCACATCAGGCTCTCTTCTCAGGAGGGAGCCAGATTCCCCCTCTCCCCCTGCCTGCCTCTCTGCCTACTTGTGATCTCTCTCTCTCTGTCAAATAAATAAAATCTTTAAAAATAAACAAACAAACAAAAAACAAAGCCATCTGACCAGTTCACGTGTGCAAAACTACGTGCAGAGAATTTGGCACCAAGTCTCACTATTTCACAATTATCTGTTGTTCTCTTGGAGACAGACATGAGGGCTGAAGATGTGTACCTCATTGAGATATTTGGTTTTCCTGCTAGGGTTGAGGTTCATATCCAGGATAGTTCATTGTTAATACACTAGTTATATAAAACACTCACTTTTTACAAAGAAGCGATTTGTGGGAACATATGGAAAAGTCTCCCATAGTGCCTTCTATGTTCTTTCACACCCATTGTATAAAGTGGGTGATTTTGTTTTGTTTTATTATTTAAAAGGAGAGAGCTAATGGTAAGTTCTCAGTTCCAGAACGGGGTCTGCTACAAGACGGTGAATCCCCAATTGTGGATGAAACACATTTAACTATTCTTTGGAGAATCATTGTAAAATAATCATTCCCAGAGTCTCTGCGGAGACCTAGCTCAAATAAAAGATCAAGATTTAGAAAAAGGAAAGAAAAAGACTTGAATGGTGTTCCCCAGAGCTGACTTACTGTGTCTGCATTTCAGTCCAATGTTTGCCTGTGTTTAACGCAGACACACAGCTTGAAGGAGGAAGTGCACACTCTGTGTTTTGCAGTGTTTGGGTGTGAATCAAAGGGAAACATGTGGTCCCATTCTGTCTCCTGTGGCATTCAGTGGAGTGAAGGGAAAAACCTAATTTATACTGACACTGTCACCACATGGGGTACTCTTGTTATTGACTGGGTGTGGGGGCTGGGAGCCCTAGGTCAATATGTAGACAGCACAGTAGAAGCAGGCTTAGAGAGTATACTGGAAATAGTGCGGTCTATCTCCCAGGGAGGGTGAGTTTTCATTTGATCTTAGTCTTTGTCTATTTTTTTTCTTCTCAGTTAGTACTGTTTGGATGCCTCTAGCAATTTGCTGTCTGTGAAGTACAGATGGACGTTCTGAAGGAAACCTGCACAATTACAAAATGAAACAATAGGACCGGCCACAGTCATTTCAAAGAAAAAGGAACAGAAATGGAGGGTAAAGATGTTATTCCTTTTTGATTCATTTTGGTACTGAAAACAAACCAGAGTAGTTGTTAGTGGTGGTCTCAGTAGAAGGAGTTGGTGAGAGGGCCCTTTGCACTCTTTTTTGACTATAAGAGTAAGAGAGGTTCACATGCAGATTTGGGAAACTGGGAAGAGAGCAAAGATTGGAAATAAAAGTTTGGTGGAGATTTGCCAATCTGTTAATATGTCAATTAATTAAATACATAGGACATTGCATTTTCAGCAAATTCTGCAGAACCCAGGTTCTGACAGCTTGAACCCATTATAAAGTAAGCTCCATGCAAACAGAGAGTTTGTTTATCTTGTTTACTCTTGTATCCCCAGGTCCTAGAATTTACCTGACGTATAGTAGCAGCTGGTTGAATAAATAAATGAATGGATCATCTTTCACTAAGACAGGCTGGTAATCTTTGCATGCCTGGCTAATTTTAACTTGGCAAATCTATTCCTCCCACCTGTCTTTTTTCTAAAACCAGGTTTGTCATGTTATACTTCTTGCTATGTACCCCTATTCCTATTATCAGCTAAACCTCAGGGAGATTTTTGTCTTATTTTTAAAGATAGCTGCTCTTTGTGGGTAATCAAGGACTTCACCCAGTGCACCTTCACAGTGCTTTGGGCAACATGTCACACCAAACTCATTTTCCTCTTTCACACTTTAGTACTGAATTTAAGCTTTGCTGTTTAGCCATGCAACAAAACCAGCTCTAGTATTGCTGATCTAAGTAGCAAACATGAAAGCCTATTAACCTTAGGAATTAGGCATCAAGTCAGGGGCAAGTTGAATGGAATCTGCTCCCACTCTAAGAAATGTGACTTCCCGTGTAAAGGTCCCCCTTTCAAGTTTTCACTGTATTCTGCCACTAGATGTTAGATGCTAACAGTCCAGTGGATAACAGCCTGGAGCTGTTGCAAAGATACTTACACCCAGGGTTAAATTCAAAGTACAAAAATTAAATACTGACTGCAGGGAGACTAAATGTGTCTCTGTATTATTTAAGATCATTTTGGGTTTTCAAGCAGGGATATTTGAAGACTTCTAATATGGCATTTACCATACTAAAATATGAGAATGTATTTATCTAGTAATCTCTACTCAGATATCCTCTATTTGAAAGGATTTGTGTTAAAATTTGTGGAAGAAAGTTACCCCTGAGCTTCTCGTAGCACCGTATTGCATTTAAAACCTCAGATTAGTTTCCAAGCCTATTCTGCATAGGGATGTTTAAGAAAGCGGTTTGGGAGTAATTGGGTGCCTTAATGGCATTGAGACAAAGACAAATACTGGGAAGCAATAAAAAGTAATGCAAAATGGAGAGTTCCTTTGAATCCCAAAACAAAGTGACCTAATTCCAATTATGTATTCTGCTTTAGCCAAAATGCTGTGCTCCATCCCTCTATTTCTGTTTACCATTCTTTACTGCGTGGATCAAAAAAAGAATCACGGGCCCTATTAAATTCACCACATCTGACTTTAAATTGAATAGGTGATTATCAAAAGCAGTATGTATGACATTAGGATCAAACACACCACTATTTCATCTTTTTTCCTTTCCTCAACACTAGGAACAAATGATTACTTAATCCTTTGAGCCTTAGTTTCTTAATCTCTAAAATTGAGTAAATCTCACCGATTGTACAGTGGTGTGAGGACTGAATGAGCTCTTACATACAAAGTGACTAGCACAGTGATGAGACAATGAATAAAATAGCAAATGCAGGAGTGATTACAAAAATATGCATGCCATCAGGTAAGAATGTGGGTTTAGAGTGATGAGAAGTCAACCAGTAGAGTTTATTTCAAAAGAATTTACTAAACCTACATACTGTACTTTGCATTTAAGAAAGGGCTGGATAATTTTATGACCATTAGTAACATTTGTAGCTCTTCAAGCTAAAATGATTAAGAGGGTAATCAGATTCCATACCTCACTGCACAAAGGTGATCAATGGGAATCAGGGAGTTTGTTCTTCGGGGAACGGTCGTACGACCTGAAATCCAAACAGCCTCCCCCAAAGTGATGCTCCAAGGGGTGAGGTGCAAGGTCTGAAGACATATGCCAGATAAAAACAGCATTTGCAGACCACAGCCGTTTATGAGCTCTCACAGTTGGGCCATTCACATTTTGGCTCTGATTTTCCATCTGCCTGGTTGCTAACCCTCTTGTTGAAAACTACAACTGCCTTAGCATCACTTAGGTTCTCATTTCTAGGTGTCCAACCACAAACTCTTAGGCGCCACCAGCTTTGCTGAATGATAGGCACACATATATTATTATGAAAATGATCTTTTCTTCTTTGTAGATCTTGAATGGTAACAGGGCCCATTCACAAGCATTATCTCATTTGATCTTCCCCACAATACTATGAGGTTGGCAGAACAGTGTCTATTTCTTCACCATTCACATAAGGTAACTGCTAGTTGGTGGAGTCTTCTGACTCCGAGTTAGCAATGCCCACGACAACTACTGGAGAAGCACAGAATGACTATTGAGGAGACTGGAATGACAAAGATTACATGATGCAGTAAGTACCAAAAAAGACAAAGAAGGCATCCAACAAACGGATGGCACATAAAAGAGGTGTGACTAAAAGGTATGGAAAAACTAGTTCTACAGCTACTTATGTTTGAAAAACCTCTCAGAATCCTCTGGATCTCTGTAACACTTCACCATCTAGGTTTTCTATGATCCTCTAGCTTTTTGCTTTTCTCTTCCCCTCTTTTCCTCTTGCATTTTGGAAAGTTATGTAGGTATCTCGCAAGTTCCTACTCACTTATGTCCCTGTAGATCTTAGCAAGCCTCAGTTTCCCTTGTCATTTCAGGCTGCAAAATTTCAAGTCCCTGCCTCTGCCTGCATCTCTCATAGGAGTTCATCATGCATTTCCAATTGGAAATCTCTAGATTGACTCTCAGATGCCTTACTGTATGTGTTACATCGCTAACATCAGACTCTGACTGCCTTATCCTAAAATTCATTTTTCCTATGTGTGCCCTGTTTTACTGTCATTGTTAATAAAATTCAACCTTCCCAGTCTCTTAGATATTCCTTATTTCCTTCCCTTTCCATCCAACCAGCTGGCAACACCTGTTGATTCTCTCTCTGGGATGAATATCCTTTTGTTTCATCTTCATTACCTTCCTATGATCACCATCACAGAGTAAGTCCTTAAAAATATTTTTCCTGGACTACTTAAACAATAACCTGCTATCTACTTTCCTTGAATCCATTGAAAGCCACTCTTTCAACACAGCCAAAATAAACTTTCTGAAAATTAAGCTTTGGGCATTTCATCTTCTGCTCATAGACTTTCAAAGTCTTCTCATTACTTTAAAAAGCAATCTGTCAGTATGGCATTCAAGTCCTCCTCACTCTGGGCCTAAAGCATCTCGAAAGAAAACAAACAAACAAACAAAACTGAAAACATAACTATCATGAATCTGGCAAGAGCCAGTTACTCATTAAGCATTTTCATTTACATTATTATAAATCTTCACACAGACTTGCGAGGTGGCATTATTACTATTCCTATCTCCATTTTACAGAGCAGTCAAATAATTCATCCAAGGCCAGAGAGCTGGTTGGGAGGTACAGCTAGATCTTGAAACACAAACCACTTGTCTCTAAAACATATGCTCTTTCTGCTATTCCACACTGTTAGCCTTTTTCCTCAAGGCATTTATTCTGGTCAAATCAAACGCCTCACAAATTTGGGAACATAGCCTGTATTTCCCTCCTTTGAGGTAACACTCATACTGGTATCTTCCTTTAACATGTTGCTTTTCAGGTTCCATCAGCCATAATCTATCCCACCCTGTCTGTGCTCATTTCTTCATCTTTATAAACTATACTTGGCTTACCTTCCTTGGAATCTACCCAATGCGGACTGAAAACAGCCACATGTACAGTTTTTATTTCCCTCCTCGATGTTACATTTTGCATCACAACCCCAAATAAATTGCTATTCCACAAATACATGTTGAATTAAAATGATCACCACTGCACTTTCTACTCTGAAACTTTCATTAGGAGTGTAATAGTAATTAAGAGTCAGAACTGGATTTGAACGCCTGCCTGCTCAGTGCCATCTTGGGAAATTTCTTTAGCTTCATTAAACATCAGTTGCCTCATTCATAAAGTGAGGATATTAATAGTGACTACCTCATTGAGTTGTTGTGAGTTCATAATAAGATGATGTAAACAGAATTCTTACGCAGTGTCTGGTACCTGGTACTTTGTCAATCGATCTTAGTGGTGTAAGTGATAATAATGGAGTGTAAGATGATTTACTTATGGCCCTAAGTAAATGTAGGAAATAATCATCTGTGTCATTAAATTACCTGCCATTTTATAGAAAACAGAGTAGAAAAATAAACCAAATTAAAAGAGGTTAACGAAGGAGTCAAGAATAGAATAAGAGACTTAATTGTCAGTCAACCCCTATCATCCGGAGTATGAGATGATTTCCGGCTGAAGGTTAGCTTGATCGATCAACGGGGCTTATCTAAATGTCTTTAAGTGATTCTAGGCTCCGAAGGCATCATCTCAGGCTGGGAAACGACAGGTCTGGCTGTCAGAACTATCTTTGAAGCTAATACAGTTGTACAGTTCCCTCTGCCATCTCTCAGGGACACACTAACAAGTTGAAACAGCAGCAGTGACAGCATCAGGATGTAAGCATATGATGCTATGGAGTAGGTGGCTAATGAATTCCCCCATTAATACGCTGAGCTTCCATGCCTTCTGAATGCAGTCAGGGATCTAAAATCCATCATCTATAGCTTCAGGGAGTCAATGAGTTATTTCTTGCCCTGTTGCAGTGAACAATACCCCGGGAGTAATGGCTAGGAACAGTGTAAGTGGTGGGTCGATGAGATAACTCATCCAGCCGACAGTGTTAAGGTAGGCCTGCCATTAAGTTATGTGAGTCCCAGCGTCCATTTGATGGTACCTAGAGTTTGCCTTGCTTGCTGCACTTCAAATTCATGTGTCTAAAAAGCCTCTGCTATTCAGACCTTGTTTGGCTGTCTGAGAACTGCAGTAATCTAGACTGTACGCCACGAGGTTGGCTTTAAATCAGTAATTCCTGACTGCTTAGAATTTTATATCACTTAAGTTGCAATCTCAGAAACCTGATTAAAGTCCATTTGTTATTTAGGAAAATAAAATATATTGTTTTCTCTGACTTAATTGTTTTAACTGAGGAAAAAGTACCAATGATATTAAAAGATACCCATAACTGAAAGCTCAGTATATGCCAGGAGCGAAGCAAGCATGTTATATACATCATGTCATAATGTGTAGGAAATCTAATATCTCGTCATTTAATTACTGTGGTCTTTCAAGTCTGTTAGCTCTCGGTGAGCCAATGTTGATTATAGTACCCCCAAAATGTAGCACTTTGCCTGCCACAAAAAAACCCACTCATTTTAAATACACTAGTTGATGTTCATGAGCTAAAGTCTCTGAATCCCAAATTTTTAAAAATCCTTCTAAGGTGTGCATTGAGGGTTCTGAAACATGAGTGTCATCAGTTAACAGTGAAAGAGCTGCAGATGTAAGTGACAAATGAGACAGATATGGCCATTTGGCCTCTGCTTCTCATCATTGTTTACCACCCATGAAATAGTCTCTATACATTTTGTCAACTCAATCTTTATGACTGCATTATTATACATTTTATCTATACACGAAATTTATCATTCAATTTTCCTGCATATTTTGAGGACTCAAAGTCTATAAAATGCTTCTACTTGTTTATGTGCTTTTGTTTCCAGCTTATTTGAGAGCAGCAGCCACTCACCCCCACTCAGTCTGGCTCCACCCTCATCAGGACACTGGTTGCAGCAAGGACTCTCTCTGGGCTCTGTTAATTCCCGAGTAGCGGGCCAGCCTGTTTATATCTTCCTCTGGTGCCCGTGGTGGGCCTCAGAGCTCTTTCATACTATCCCTCCCTCGAAAGGCTCTGCTCTCCTGCTGCTGCTACTTGTATCTGCTTTGTCCTCCCCTTCTGCCTTTGGCGACGTAGGACGTTTCCATTTTCTATGGTTCACACAAGCGAAGAAGGACCTTCAGGGCAAGGTGAATTACACGTTCACTGGTGAGGATAGAGCCCTTGGAACATTATACTGAAGGACAGAGGAAGCACAAGACATCACCTTGTGTCCTTGTACAGAGAGAGAATGCCCTATAGTGGCATGCCAAGGAAGCTCCATGTCGTACCCTATTGACCTAACGAGGCCTCTCTCAGAGGGACTTGGCTTCTCCACTCTGTGCTTACAGGACACTCCCCGAAGTCGTAACTGTGAATCTGATTAATTCAAAAACAACTGCTTTCCATCAGATTAAACAGGAATTTGTTTTCAGAAACAGCCTTGCCCGGTCTTTACAAATACTTAGAATGAGACCTTTCCTTTCACTAAGATTTTTTCCTCTATTGAAGTTACTACCTTCTGGATACGTCATCAAGAAAACTACCATCCTACATTTGTGCAGTTTTTTGTCGACAACAAACAACTTCTAAATACTTGATTCTGTCTAGACTGCAAGAAAACCCTGTGATGTAGCATTTTTGTGCCCATTTAAAAGAAGAGGAAGGTGAAGGCAGGGCAATGCTGACTTGCTCATAGCCAAGAGCTCACCAGATGCTGAGACTCAAATTCACAGCTTTTGATTTCGAATTAAATACATTTTTCCACGATAACGTGCTGCCCCTCGAAACCGAGTGTGCCATCAAAGTAAACGGATTTAGACAGAAATACTTTGGGACTAACAGAGTTTGGAGAAAACACAGCCCGACTCCCACACAGGGAGCTGCGTCTGGCCCAGCCTTCATAAGTGCTCACTTCGTCAAATCCCCACTTATACTCCCCTCTCCCACCTTCTCCAACTCTGCCGGGATGGAACGGCTAAGCTGGAAGCTGCAGAGAAGATCCCCAGCAGGCCCTCTCCATAGAAGTGGCTAATGATCTGGAAAAGCTCCTAAGCCCAGAAAACCCAAAGAGGCCTTTTTCACTAAGAACGAATAGCAATGAAAGGGAATACAGAGCCAACCTGCCGTGCACAGCACTCTGTGGGAAACAAAATTGCATCTGTTGGACACCTCTGCTGTTTTCTTGTTCTTTCCCTCTCTACTTGCGTTACCAGTCTCAAAAATGCCAGCATTCCTCTGTCCTCCTCTGCAGATTCCCCCAAATACAGTCCCCTAAGTCAAATCCAGTTCTGCCACTGGCCGAATCCAGACACAAATCTAAGGTACCACCTAACCACCTAACTTCACTGAAGACTAACTCAGCAGATGTTGACGGTTTCCTGTAAATATCTCACACAGAGACAGCCAAATGAAGCATCCGGGCCAGCAATTTATAGATGCAATAGATGTGAGGAACAGACCGTTTATCAATTCAGCTCTGCTCCCATTTATTCTCCAGGAGTCTCTCCAAATGCTATAAATTATAGAAAAACAATACCGTACATACCAAACTTAATAAATATTCTATTTCCCCAAACATGGCACTGAGAGAATACTGGGTGCCTTTTATTTGGGGTGGTGGGGGACAGTTTCGCAAGGAGAACACTCTGCTATGATGAAAAGGGGGTAAGTCAGGACAATGGTCCTCTCTCTTCTCCTACCCTCTTTTATCTAAGTATCTACATTATAAGTCAGGAGAGAAACAGTTGGAGAAGGTTATAGATTCTTGTCAAACAAAACAGATGCCCTGACACATAAATTTTCACTGTTCCTGGAAGGTTCATAATTAAAAAATGAATCCAAGAGGATTTACTGTAAATTACATGCAGGGAGAAAGAAATTAATAGCATATCTTTTTTACGCCCTGTATTAACTACATAAAGAGGAGCTAATTGTTGCCCAGTTATGCCCTACCTTCTATTTTGTAGGTGGTGAAAGGAGGTTGTCAAGAGTTTCATGAGAGAATAGCAAGCACTTCATGGTAATCCTTTCTCTAGTCCTATTCAATTTTTTCCCGATTGGATAAACGAAGGTGAGTGTAGCGTGACACAGCTTCATAGAGCCCATATGCGAGGTCAATAGGCAGATGTCACTTGCATGTAACAGTGGCTTCTTTCCAAATATTGAGCAGATTAATTCCTCAACAATAGATTTCAATGGAGGAAACATATTTGAAGTAATATTTCCTTACAAATCCCTCTGCCCTAAGACACCCTCCCTCCACAGTATTTCATTTCATGCCTACATACTGCAAGCAAAGACCTTTTTGTCTTTGCCAAACACGTTTCATCTGTGATTTCATTAATATTACAATTAATAATTGACACAGAAAATAGTGCATCATGGAAGTGTGAACCGAAACATGAAGATGTAATAAGCTAATTTGAAGTAAATCTCTCTAAATTATTTTAGATCTCCTGGATGTCTCTGATTTTTTAAATAATGACCTAATTCTTGTCTTGTTCAACACTTATTGTCAAAGCCTACTTAACCACCATGAGGCCCTGTGTGAGTGGGAAGACTTTAATTTAAAAGAAACCCCAAAAGAAAGAAAGAGAGAAAAGCTTCTGGTCCTTTGGCCAGAGCAACAGATAGTCTGAGCAAACTGAAATGGGAAAAAAATGCACCAACACACATACCCCACCTCTGTCTTGGTGCTGCTTTCTTTACACCAATTTTTTACCTGAAGGCACCAATGCCTTCATTCTGCCCAAGTTTCCTCCTACCATCCTCTCAAATGCCATATGCCCCCAAATTCATCATGTTTTTTTTCTCCTCCTTTCTCCCCAACCCTCCACACAAAACTCAAATTCTGTTAGAGCAGCTGACCTTGGCCTGGTGTGAGAAGGATCATAACAAGACTAATGACTTTGAACCGATTAGCAAATGATTCGAGGGCTTCCAGTGGAGAAGGAGTTTGAAGAAGATGCCAATTTTACTAAGGAGTTTTTAATGTGTGGGCATTTCAGGATGACCAAGGGGAAGAAGGGGGAAAGTTCAAGGATAGGATTGCAGGTAGCCCAGAGCAGGGGTAATCCATGCAGCATGCATCCATCCACAGAGTCTCCTTTCAGCTCAGGGGGCAGACTCGCCTGCTGGAAGCCGGAACTCCTACCTGGGGATTTGCCTGCTGCTCTCAGGAGTCTCTCCACCCACTGTAAAGCTTGAAGTGAGGAAGTGAGAGGTCCTCAGAGCTGGCCCACAAGAGGAAGCCTCTTTGCTCTTCCTGCTCTGGGGACTCCACAGCAAGCAGGTCTGTTCTAGAGGTGGTGCTCACCTCAGGGTCAGAATCCTTGGTGTTCTTGAAAGAGCATTTTCTCTTCCCTCAAATAGGCTGAGTGGTGAAAAGGGCTTGTTCCAATGACAGAGTTACTGCAGCTCAAAACACTTCAGGAATTCCTAGGACTTGCCTTCAGTACCAGCTTATAAAACACACATTCTCAGGCGCCTGGGTGGCTCAGCAGGCTAAAGCCTCTGCCTTCAGCTCAGGTCATGATCTCAGGGTCCTGGGATCAAGCCCCACATCTGCTCAGCGGGGAGCCTGCTTCCCCCTCTCCCTCTGCCTGCCTCTCTGTCGACTTGTGAACTCTCTCTCTCTCTCTCTCTCTAATAAATAAATAAAATCTTAAAAAAACAAATGCACACACATTCTCAATCTCTCTCGCTCTCTCTCCCCCTTTCTTTACCATGTACCTGCTCCCCTCCTCCTCCTCCCCCCGCCCCCTGGCACCTGGACACTTGCTAATTACTGAGTTGATACTTGTTTTTGAGCAACTTATGAGCTTGACACCCAATCAGAAGAGCACCAAGGTACTCTTGGTCTTTTCCACAATCAGCAGCCACTGGAAGAAGGAGGTTCGCCCATGTATTACCCCTTGCTAGGAATACATCTCCAACAGGACAGGTCCTCTTCCCCAGACCCAATGCCTCCTTCCTCCCCTTACCCCTGGGAGCCACCCTGCCTCCTTCTCCTCTTTGTGTCTGCCTTCACTTTTTCTTTTCCTCTGGTGGGTTTCTCTTCTAGGCAAACTGCAAGCAGGAATGGATCATTTTGCCTCCTGCCCAACCCCTTCCACTTTCCTTAATGGTCCTTAAATTATTTTCCTTTTGAGCAATGTTCTTTAGCACAAGAGAACAAGCTATGTGCATTAAACAAATCCACGTTTTACAGATTATAAGTCACGTAAAAGTATCTTAGTCGGTATTTATGGCTTCGTTTTCCTAGTGCATCTATGTAAATGTCCAAAACAAGAAGCAGTTTTTGGAATCAAGTCTTTTGATCTTCTACTTGGATTCCTTTATTCTTGAGTGTGGTAAGGAACCTTCCCTTTGCTCTGCCTCAGACCTCAGGTTTGATCACAGGTTCTTTACATCTCTATGAAGAAGCTTGCAGCCCAGGGCAGGGGTCACCAAAGTACAACCTGCAGACTGCTTTTTAAAATGAATTTTGATTGGAATACAGTCACGCAGTTTTTTTGTTTTTGTTTTTTAAATCTCTGGTAGACACTAGAGAGAATCCACTAGGGAATAAAAAACGGTTTGTAATTATTAGACCAATGAAGTCATCCCATGCTCAACAGGGCCATGAGCATGCCCAGACCATTCCAGAAGGATGTGGTTTCTCCACATTATAGGGTCTCTTTTTTTTCTAAGAAGGTCAGATGATGTCCATTGATAAAGGGCAATCTGTTGGGATTTTCTAGACTATTTAAGCAATGATATAGCATCACTGGAAAAGGTCCACAGGACCCAAGTGGGTCTACATATTTTGATGTAAAATTTCTCTTCTTTGCTGTAAAAAATATTAAAACAGAATGCCATGGTTCCTCCAAAGTTCCCAGGATCCTCATATCAATATGTTTTGTCTTTATAAAAGTAAGTAAACTTTCAGAAAATAAGAAACATTTCAAAGTCGAGATGCTCTACAAAATACGAATGGGGAGTAACGGATAAACTGGTAGCACATTATCTGACTCAGAAAAGAGGCTCATGGCTGTGCCAAATCATATTTTTCTTAGTAAGTCACACTGAACAAAAAAAGAAGATAAATCACCATGAAAATGCAAGCGAGCTGGTAATAATAGCCTAGTTATAGCTGCCATGAAATAGTCATTAAGTTATATGCAGCATAAATATCATAGAGTTTTGTAAATTATGGTGGTTTTTAGAGGCCAAATAAAGATAAACCGTACAAACGATGGCTGCTTTTCTCTGTGCTCCTTGGCACGACTTTCTCAAATGCTTAAGCTCAGGCTCATAGGACCATATGGTTCTTGAAAGCATCTGAGAAAGCATAAAGGTTCACCACTCCGTTAAGACCCCTCTCTCACATTTTGAAGGTGATCATTCCTAACCAGCCCTTCCCTGCACTCTTGTCTGTTTCTGGCTCACACTGAGACTGGACAAGCTTCCAGCTCAAGCTTTATACTTCTAGCTGCTCCTGTTTCCAAGGCATATTGGAAGAGCAGGTGCTGGAGATGGGCAGTGCTTGCAGGCTAACTGGCTGCTGGTGGTTCCAGCCAGCCACCTCCACTCCAGAGACCAGCAATAAAATCCCACTCTCTGCCTTCCTCAGTAGACCTGCACAATAGCAAAACTCAGATTCAAAGATGCCCAGTAAAATGTTCCTTTTCCTCCTTTTTGGAGGTTGGTGTAATCCCTAGTTGATCTTTCCTCTTAACTGCTTTTTTCCCTTGCTATTTAAACTGAATTCTTATTGCTCCAAATTAAATCCATTCTTTCTGGCCTTGTCATTGCTAACTAATGAGAACAATTCTTCTCTTTGCTCCTGGTAGCTGCACTTTGGGTACTTATGGATGAGAATCATATCCTTCCTTAGCCTACTTTCCTAACTGCAGACTGTACAGGTGATAAAATGGGTTAATTGTTGCTATAAAAATATTTTCTATCCTCGTCACAAAGCAATTTTTTCCTCCAAATCATTTTAATTTCTTAGAATTGCACTGTGTTCTTAACAATCTGCACTGACTGAGGTTGCAGTCCTGTTGGGCTTAGATACACAAGCAAAATGTTGGATATACAATACACATGAACAGAGGAATCCTGGGTGATTGTGCTCTTTCCTCTTTGCCCCACCCACTCTGGCCTCGTTTTTTTATCACATGTTTTCTACACCTGTATGAGGAAGTTTGCAGCCTAGAGCAGGGGTCATCCAAGTAGAGCCTGCAGCCTGCTTTTTTTTTTTTTTTTTTTTTTTTTTTTAAAGTAGGCTCCGTGCCCAGCATGAAGCCCAACGCAAGGCTCGAACTCACAGTCCTGAGATCAGGACCTGAGCCAAAATCAAGAGTCAGGTGCTTAACCAACAGAGCCACCCAGGTCCCCCTGCTGCCTGTTTTTGTAAAATAAATTTTTATTGGGATACAGTCACATACGTTTCTTAAAAATATGTTATCTATGGCTGTTTTCACATTATAATGGCAGAGTTGAGAGGCTCTCACAGAGACTGTATCACCCCCAAAGCCCGAAATACTTGCGGTCTGGCCCTTTACAGAAACACGTGGCTGACCCCCAGCATAGACGGTCAATATCACCCAAGTGCACTTTGATACTTGCACCAGGTTAAGGCGAAGTACCAGGTAAATCTGTCATTTACACCCAGGCCGTCTGCGAAACGTTTCATGACAGGTCAACCACACGGCCGGGAAGGGAGTCGGGACTGAAAGAGTTTTTCACATTTTACCCCCGAAATACCCCCACGGGCATCAAGGTTCACGTCTAAAGGGACGAAAAAGGCTTGACGCGGAGACTAACCCTGGGCTACGGCTCCAACACCTGTAGGCAATTTTTATAATCCCGTGCCTCTTTGCCGAGTCTATCTAGAACGTTCCATCGCATTCATCCGGCTCACCGACTCGCACCAGCCGAAAGACAAAGAACTGCAGGCCATGGCCTGGTACTCACTATGTGGAGCTGGAGGAAGTCGCCGAGGCCCGGAGCGCTGTCGATGCGCACCAAGATGCCATCCTTCACGGTGGTGCTGAAGCCCACGGCCAGCCGGTCGGAACGCGTGCTGGGCCGATCGTTGGCCGGCCAGGTGTAGAGGATGAGGCCTCCGCTCTTCCCGAAGATGTACGTAGCGCCAGCTGCGAAAGCAAGAGAGAGGGAGCCGTCAGCGCGCGGCCGGTGTGTCCCCAGCTGCCGGCCGCTGCGGAGAGGAAACGGCCCCGCACGCTGGTGTTTGGTTCTTGAGAGGGATGGCATCCAAGGCTCCCACCCTCACTTGAAGATGCCGGCAAAACCAACTAAGAGCAAAGCGGATGTTAGCGAGAGACATCCCTCACATCTTCACTTCCCGCTGCAGAATGGCAGAGGGCAAATAAGATGCCGTGGCAGAGAACATGGGCATGTTGTGACCAAGGACTTTCCCGACCTCCTCAGCAGCCGAGTTAATTTTCCATCTCGGCTAGGACACGCATGAGGGAGAAAACTAGTCCCCCCACCTCGTAGCTCTCAGGACATTCTGGTCTGGGGGGGTGGGAGCCGTTCTGGGACAGCCTGGCAAGCCTGGACGTAAGGTGTAAGTCCGGAGCCATCCATCATCCTTTACACACCCGGACCCGCTGCCACCCCCGTAGAAGAGCAGGCTGGAGCCCGAGAAAACCAGGTTCTACTTTTGCCTATTTCACTCCTATGTTGCTATAAAAAATGGGATAACAATTCCAGAAGCCTTTTAAAAATTAATTTATTTCCCTGGTGATGGTATTTATCTGGTATAATAGAACAGCTTCCCTCTCTTTTCCAAACTAAATTTCAAAAAAAGAAATATAGAAGACATAGAAAAAAAAATCTCACAATGACAAATTTGGAACATAAATGGTACTGCCACTTAAGAATAGTGGGTTTATCAGTGTTTTTAGTATTTACTGTCTTTTCACTCTTATTATTTACAAATGCAGGGATTAGTAAGACTATATGAATTTTAAAATACATAGAAAACAAACAGAAGGAAAATAAAAATATCTGCAACTCATACATTTTAAAAGTCTGTTGTTAAAAAAAATGAGTTTTTAAATCTAAATTTGGAGGAAAGCATTTGGATCTGGTAGCCAGACCAGATTACATCATTGTCGTTTCTATGGCTAGATGTATGTTCCCCGTAGTGAGTACTTCCATACGTTACTCATCTCAAAGTTCAAAGAATATTTGGCAGCAGATCTTCTTATGTGTTCCCACTGAATATGGTCCAATCCTTGAAACTATTTTAAAGCAGCATTACATAAGCATTCAGATTTCTTAAACTTTCCTAAAAATCTCCAGCACTGGCTCACATTTAGTTTACAGGAAATATTGAATTATGTTGTGTGAAGGAAAAATGAGTTATGCAGCTTATTTAGAAATAATAAAGTCAACTGCTATGAGGCTAGAATTAGGAGTATATGTCATATGTCATCCTTATTTTAAGCACTAAGGCACATTGAACTCTGAGGCATATAGGATCTAATTTGTCCTTTTTGAAAGGTCACTATTCCAGTCCCTCCAATATGCTCAGTTTGTATATTACGTGTAACATAACATTATCTTCCTTTTATGAATGTCTCAATCCTGAGGGGATAGTGTCTGAAAAGACCTCTGCAGTCTTCTGGAGAATTTGGGATTGTGGTGTGGAAAGTTTATGGTTAATTCTATCTGCAAAACCATATTTGCTCCTCCCCATCCACAGATACCCTCAATGTTTCTTAAAATTAGAAATATGGACATAATGATTTACCCTTGATGTCTCTCCATCTGTGATGAATTTAAATAATTCCCTTTCCTGTAGGTGATTACAAATGTCATCGCCACCCTCTTCATTCTTTATTTGGAAAACTGAAGGTTACTCAGTGATCAATGTATAGAATCACCAAAAATGCAAATCACCCTGTGACATTTTGTGGCAATTTACAAAATCTTACTCTATTTTATCTTAAATATGGAGTGGATTCTGCTACAGCGATAAATCCATACTCTATCAGGAAATAATTTTACCATTTTGTTACAAAAAGAACAAATCCAAAGTTGACAACAGCAACACATTTGCCTGGTGTTTTACAATTTTAAAAAACCTTTCCAAATTCATTAGCTGGATCTTCATGACAATTCTATGGGATATTTCATTTGTTAACAATGTTTGGAAACAGAGATCCAAACATCTGACTTAAATAAATGGCACTTCTTTAAGTCTCCCCCTTTCCCTCCTGCCTCCAAAAGCCTGTCTTCACCATATGCCAATTGTAGCTTAATAAAATTATACCACAAACTATACCAGTGATGCAAAGTTGACTATACTTTATTCTTTTCCCTTGTTCCTATAAGACCAAAATGAAATGAAAACAAAGCCACAGCCCCCAAACCTGGCACACTTTCAAAAGCTAGTGGTGGCCTTCTGACCCCACAAATAAATGTACAAACCTTCTACTCTGCTTATATTTCTTATCCACTGACTGCTCAGTAATTCTCAATATAAAGAATATAAAGAGGAAGAACATTTTAAAAGATACATATACAACTTCTTACATATAGTGGCTAGGAAGTCATCATGGCTTTAATTTTTAAATAAACAAAGAACAGAATCTCACATGATAATCTCAGGGTAGACAAAAAAATCAGTCTTAAAAATTACTTTAATTGCTTTTGTGGTTCTGAATTTAGGATGTCACTATGTTGGAGAATTCTAACTCTGTAGACAAAAAGGGGGAAAAAAGTACAAAGTCCTTAGCATATGGTTTATTTGGCCATTTGGCAGTAAATCTTAAAATATGTACTCTAGGTATTGAATTTCCTAGTAAGGGTAAATAAAGACCCTGAATGCTCCCATAGTTCAATGTTGGCTTTAAAGGAACTTAATTAATATTTACAACTTTCTACTCTGAAAATCTGTTATTTTTTTCTCTCTTAGTTAGCTTTGCTATCTTGCGTGGTTTTTAAAGATAAATATGCACTTTCTATTAATTTTAATATGAAATGCCTAGAGTCCTATGGGGAACATGGACTTATTTTGCTTTATATTCCCAAATTAGAAAGCTAATTTTGTTATTTTAAAATGTGGATTATAAATCAACATTTGGGGAACATCCTAAGAACTGTAAGAACCCTCCTTAACCCATTAAAAATTTTCATTTCTAAGCCATGCAATACCACATCACATGCTTTCTCCCCTGAGCCTGGTTTCTCTGTTGGTTTCTTGCTGTGCTAAGTAGGCTGGTGCGAAGATCATACTCCATTTATTAACAATCAGAACCATGAATTTCCTGCTTACTAGCAAAAAGTGATCAATTCAACTGAAGAAATACTGCTGTGGTGGCATTTTGACCATTTACCACTGCAGGATTTGCAAGTTTGCAAGCCGCCGGGACTGCTGAGTTCCACCAACAGAGTATTTCAGGAATGAAATCTCCACACTGTCACCATTAACCAAGATATGTATACACACCATTTTCAAACAGTCAACACATCTACTGTGTCATTTAACAAGCAACTTCTTTTGTCTCAAAAGCACCAAAAGATGGGTTGGGCTTATTGTTTTTATAATTGGCAAGCCATTTACTATGCTGGGGCTGATGGCGATTTTGGCAGAGAGAGGTATGTGAGGGGATGGAATATGTATGTTTTGGGGTGTATTCTGTGTGTGGGATTGGTTAGGGGGAAGAAGAGGGTAGGACAGGCTCCACTGAGATCATTAAGGAGTCCTAGGGGACAGCTTTATGTAGTTAATACCACAAGCTGATTACATAGATGATCGATGATTTCTCAGCGAGAATAAAAGGAAAACATTTTTCTAGGTCATACATTTCTCCAAGAAACAGTTCTTAAACCTGTGGCACATATTACTGCTTATGTTACTAAAATTTAATATAATTATTGATGGCAACTTAACGTTTCCTTATTTAGACCATTTGTATAATTATTACTATTGTAGCTTTGACTTCTTAACCTCATGGTCCTGCCATTATGACATTGTTTTCTATTCTTATATCCAAGTAGCATATTATTTCTTTTTGGCAATTACCAATAGAAATAGAATCATAGACTTGTTTAGGATTTATTCGATATAAAAATAATACATACATACCTATGTGTATGCATATACGTATGTGTATGTGTATGTAAGAAGTAAGGAAACTTTAGTTAGAAAACATAGTAGACTACCTGGAATTAATTTGTCATTTTCTCCATCAAATAATTACAGATAAAAGGCTCCAGAAATGCATCTAAATGTAATGTTGGTTGTTTATTTATGTTTTAAAAAAAGAAAGAAAACAAAGCGAATCAGCGTTCCCTGAAATAATTTTTGGTTGGTGTTAAAATGGAACAATGCAATCATCTCCTAGGGGAAACCTGAGAAAATCAAATTTAAAGAGAACTAGATAATTTACTCAGGGACAAGTCTGGCATGTAGAATAATAAATTAAGTAATAAAATGAATATAATTCTTGCTGTGCAAACCATCTGGTAGGTAAACCAGGATAAGAAACAAGAAGTCAAAACCCTCCTCCAGTGCTCTTTGAACACTGCCTGAGAACTTAGTATAAAATCTCATGACGCCAAGGTAATATATCTGTCTTCCTCTATTATTCAGGCCCCTCATTCCTTATTTCTATTGTATTACTCTTTCATCAACCTTATCCACATTTGTGTTCTTTACGGTGAATGGGTAAATCCTTTTGGAAAATAGATGGACTATCAATGACATAAAATATATCACGCCTGTAGATACAGTTATTGCTACTCACTTAAAACTATCTTTTATTCAGGTCAATTAACCAGATAGCTAACAAAACCAAAATGGAAAGACTGAGCATTGACACATAACTCTACAAGCAAGTGCAGATATAAAGTTCAAGGATCTCGAAATCACTGATGGTCTGAAAAAAAAAAATAGTTGCTCAGTTTCTTTTACTCAGTGTGCTCTACGGTTCCCCTTACACACACCCCTGGCTGTTTGGGGAGTGTTCATCACAGCAGGACCTTCTATGTTCCTAGCACTGAATGGTTTTCAGATTGTTTTCTTGGGACTACCTCATTTGCCGCCTCTTCCCCCAATACCCACTGAAGTGTCAATGGCAAACATTTTCGTTCGAATAAAACAGAACATAAAGACTCAGGAGATTAAGTGTTAAATGGTGAAGCTGAGCGTAGAATCAGAGCTCCCCTTCCTTGACTCTGCCCTCATCTGCCCTCATCTGGCTGTCCTGCTGGCCCATAGCATGAGGCTTCCTGAAAGGAATCCCTGGGGACCAAGAGCTCCGCAAGAAGGAGGAAGTGAGTAGTGGATAGAAAAACTATAAACAAAACCTCTGCACTACAGAGGAAGCCTCTAGGGAGTACAAAGTAAGTGACACAGATTTTACAAACAGTCCTGCAATGCGTTTATTGAATGGATGGTTTATTATGATCTACTTTGTCGACTCTGAGTTTTTTGAAATAAACACCAAAACTGATGATAAAGAAGCCTTAAATAAAGCAAAACTGAAGGGACTGAACATTAGGAGAGAAATTTCATCTATTTTAAGGAACATCCTTTATCTTTGGCAAAGAAATGATCAGATTTACTGCTCAGCTAAGTGAGAAACTGACAACATTGCCTAAGAGTCAAATATATAATCAGGGAGAGCCAAGCCCCATTTCTTAAACCATGCTCAGGCAAGGTGAGGGTTCCCTCCATCTGGAACTTTTCTTTTTTTTTTCTCTTTCTTGAAAGAAGAATGATTAAATGCAAAGGGCATTAAGCCAGGAAACACAGGCAACATTTCAGAGCACGTTCCAGTATTCTGGAAGAAAAATTGCAACTCAAAGACTTCCTAGCAGAACCAATACTGGTTTAGTTTGGTACAAAATCTGCTTGATAATATTGGAACTCAAACTTGTGCACAGGGTGAATTATATATATTGTTTTTTTTTTTTTTAAAGATTTTATTTATTTATTTTACACAGAGAGAGATTACAAGTAGGCAGAGAGGCAGGCAGAGAGACAGGGAGAGGAGGAAGCAGGCTCCCTGCTGAGCAGAGAGCCCGATGCGGGCCTCGATCCCAGGACGCTGAGATCATGACCTGAGCCGAAAGCAGAGGCTTTAACCCACTGAGCCACCCAGGCACCCGAATTATATATATTGTACCCAATGCCAAAGCTTCCATAGAAGCTGGTGGGAGAAAAATATAAAACCAATAAAATTCTACCTATTAACTTATTTTTTTAAGAAATAAAAAAGTACACTACTATTTAATTCTGGTAGGAAGTATTATAAAAAAGAATCATGCTTCATGGATGATAGCATGTACAAGCCTTATTTTGGCAAAGATGCTTGATTGGACCTTTTCATGGGAATATTATCATGAATTTTCTAGGGGATCTTAAGAGGAGCCAAATAATTATGCTATTTCCAAAACTGTACCAACAATTGAGATGGCCCCCTGCTATAATTTCTTATACATGCCCGTACCCACCCCCAAATTCCGAGTAAAATAAAATCACACTTAGTTTCTTGGCACATTCATGACTGCTGACAAACACATGACACTTTCTGAGTCTTAGAGATAGTGACATTTTTAGAAACACATTATATCAAAAATTTTCTTACAAAGTTATTTTTACTCATCAGATTCTAGGACTCTTCCACTAGGAAAAGACTGATTAGTGATAGAGTTTACAAATGTTTTCCACACTGAAAGTGATCTAAAACTAAAGCTTCCAGGGATACGTTTAAATTCCCATCGCTTAAAAAAGAATTTTCATAAACTCATTGTTGTTATTGTCGTTGTTGTTTGTTTGGGGTAATTAATTTTTTCATAAGTCTTTGTGCTTAACAATTCTAATACTAATGTTAATAGCAATATTAATATTTCTGCTACCTATATGTATGAATCATTTATTATATAATACACTATAATACAATATTGCAAATTCCTATGCCTTTTACTTTAGATATTTTTGCTCTATCAGTTTGTTAGGGCTACCACAAAAAAGTAACACAAACTGGGTGGCTTGAACAAAAGAAATTTATTTCCTGCAAGTCTGGAGCCTGGAATTCTGATATTGAGGTGTCAGCAAGGTTGATTCTTTCAAAAATGGCTGTTTTCCTCCTGTGTCATCATGTGGCCTCTTCACTTTACCCAATATTCTAATTTCTTCTTCCTAAAAGGACACCAGTCATATTGGATTAGCACCCCCCCACACACAAAGACCTCATTTTAATTTACATACCTCTTTAGAGACCCTATCTCCAATTACATGACATTCTAAGACACTAGGGGTTACAATTTCAACATATGAATTTTGGGGACACACTATTCAGCCCATAACAGTTGCTTTCCCAGTTTTAAAGATGAGGGAAGCTGTAGATTGGGGTGAAACAACTTGTTTAAATCTAGTAGATTCAGGGATTTAATTGAGATCTACCTGACTCAACAATCTACATTGTGCCAAGCTGTATCCCTAATATGCTTACCTTTTACTTTTACCTGTGCATCTGAGTGTAGAGATGGTGATGAAGATGAGAAGGACAATGGTTTCCTAACATGTGACCAAAAAGCAAGGCAAAACAAAACAAAAGAAAACCGCAGCAAAGATGGAAACTCAATGCCCTCATGATAGAAATGATGGTATAGGGGTGATCATTTTATTTTATTTAAATGACAGTGGTTTAATATAGTTTGTTCCCTGCAAAGTGTATATAGTAAGGTCAGACAGTAGGCTGTCCCTCATTAATTACACCACACTCTTAAAAATCTAAATTCTGAAGGGGTGGACTCTACGTAAGGTTTATTTCAGAAAATATTTCACAGCCAATTTAATTTAACTTTCATAACCAAGCTTGTTTCTTATATAGCAAAACAAATAAGTCCTAGGAAACTGCAAAATGTTCAGGTTTAAGGAAATAAATATTAAGTTTTATTGTCAAACAAAATGAAAATCCAGAATCCTTCTGTACCATGAGCTCCTGGAGGACAGGGCTGTTTGATTTATCTCTCTATCAACACTGAATGCTCAGGAAATAAATGCTGTTGAATTAATCAATAAAACCCAGCTCTCCTATACTTTCATATCTTCACATTGTCATTCAGGTATCTGCCCATTAATTCTTCTCAGCTTTTTGTCATTTCATCTCAATGTGCAAATTTTTTTTTTTTTTAAAGATTTTATTTATTTGACACAGAGAGAGAGATTACAAGTAGGCAGAGGCAGGCAGAGAGACAGGAGGAAGCAGGCTCCCTGCTGAGCAGAGAGCCCGATGCGGGCCTCGATCCCAGGACGCTGAGATCATGACCTGAGCCGAAAGCAGAGGCTTTAACCCACTGAGCCACCCAGGCGCCCTCAATGTGCAAATATTTTATAAATACTCATCAATTAGGGTTCACAACATTTCCCAGGTAGAAAACAGATCTTCCAATTTATAAAAAAGAGCTAACCACAAAAACGTTTAAATAATTTTTCTTTGGCGAATTTTTGGCAGGCTCAGAGAAGAAAATCACACCCATCTTTCATCAAATTGTTTTATGTTACCCCTTTGTTCCTAAATCACATGGAAAGCTGTTTTTAGTAATATTCATATATATATATGCATACATATATATCAATATATCTTAGATTTAACCTAACAAGAATATACAGTAGAAAAGCAATGCAACATATTTAAGAAGAGCAATGTCATTATTCCATTTTATGTATCACTGGGCAAAGACAATATATACATTTGTCCTTAGGCAAAATATAAATGAATGAAAAGAAAAATAAAAATGATCATTTTATAATTACTCATCAGACTTTTCGGTGGCATTTTTTTAGAAACTCGTTCCTTCTGATGACGTCTCATGGGACATAGAATAAAAGGGAGGTTCAGAGTGCATTCAACTGACTCCTTTTCCTCTTTTTATTCCACAACTTTGAAATACCTTCCCTAATCAGAGCAATCAAGGGATTTCTAAGTACTGAATATTCTCTGAAAAAGAAATACAGATGAAGAGAAGTTGCTTATTTCTAGTGCTTTGGTTTAAATGCTGGATTTATATGGCGTTCACACTTTCAAGGAACCAGGGACGATAAACAGACGACTTTGGTGTGTTTGTGGGTCTAATTCTTAAAACATGATTTTCCTGGAAAAGCTAGCTAATATTTTTAAGAGTATTGACTCTTCTATGAGATACAGATCCTCAATCATAGAACCCATGTCAGAATTAAGCAGAAGGAAGAAACTTCAACTATTATGGTCCCTTCTCCTACTCTTTAACAATCATTTATCTTCACTGTGCCTCAGCTTCCCCATTATTAAGAGGTGGTGTTACTTCTCTTACCTCCTCATCTCAAAAAGTGGCAATAAGGATCAAAATAGCTATCATGTATACTATACAGAACTCTAGAAATAATTTAGTTTTTCTGTTTTATGGTGATCACCTCAAAGTAAACAGACTGCCCAAAATGTGGGTATTTGTAGAATTTAATTATTCCATATTCTTAGTACATCTTCCTTCTTTGTCTTGCAATATTAAGCCCCTTCATATAGAAATGACTATTTTCTCCCACACCACTCATGTGATTTCAATGAAAACTGTCTGTTAGAAATCTTTAACAGATTCTGCCCCTTATGTACAGTTGATTAGCTAAGGCATGATAAATAAGCCCAAGTTGGACCAATTGGAGCATTTCACTGAATTATTATTATTATTATTATTATTTGTAACCTGGAAGAAGAGGAACACTCTATCAATTTCTCTGATGACAGAGTTACGTCATAAGTGGTACACAGCTGTCATGGCCATGTTTCCTACCATAAAACAAACAAACAAACAAACAAAAAACTTGGAAAAAAATAAACCCTGGTCCAAAGAGTGAGGTCAAACTGTTGACTCAAGAGTTGGACACACATAGAAAATCTCATCATCTTTGGAGGACTTGGTTTTCATGGGCCGTGTTACAAAGTTGCAACTCTGTCTCATAAAAAATTTTTAATAGCTAACTTGTTTAGTCTAAGCAAGTTCACATTTTCTTTCTTTCACAACTAGAAAAGTCCTTAACAGTAAAGAACCCCTGGGAATTATCACAGGGCCTGGAACACAAAAGGGCATGTAAGTGTTTGTTAAAGAAATTAGCAAAGGATGACTGAGATGATTAAGTGATAAGTTACCCAGAAATTTAACCTATGGAGCACATTCAGTGATTCATATACATTTCAAATTGGGGCACTAGTAAAACTGATCATGTTCTTGATAAAGAAATCCTTAACAATTTCTACAGAACATTTTTTATATATATGGCTGTATATATATATATATATCCCCAATAATTAGAATATTAATGAAAAGAGACTGCTTTATATCAAGTCCTATAAACTACAGATAAAACTTTACTAAGAAGGAAATGAACATAAATGAATTGGACTTTCAACTTAAGTTACGATTATGAAAATAAATCATTATTAATAAGCTGGTATGTGATGATTAATAAAAGCTGGAATGTACCCAACATATCTAAAAAAATAATAGAAAAGTTAAAAAAAACAACCAAAGCTTACACTTTAAAATGTCAAAGAAAGCATAAAAACCCTGAAAAACCAGGAGAAAAATTAAAAGAGGAAAAATAATATAGTAGAAATTATAAAGGGGATATAACCATAGACATAGACAATATCAAAATAAAAAAGAATATTTTACACAACTTTATATGTATGTATTTAAAATATAGAAGAAATTGGTCGCTTCTAGGAAAACTATGATTTGTTAAATGTTTCTAAGAAAAAGAAGATACACTCAATAGACAATAGACTATTGATCCAGAAACCATTGGAAAGGTGATTCAAATTCTGCTATTTAAAAGATACAGATGATACAAAAGATACTAACTGACTTTACAACTAAGTTTTATCTAGCTTTCAAAGAAATATAATTCCTAAGTTATTCAAATGATACCAGACCACAGGCAAAGCTAGAAATCTCCCCCAATTCACTTACAAATTCAACATATTTGTTATACCAACACCATAAATATACAGCATATAAACAGAACAAAACACTAGACTAATTTCATTTATGACTACTGATTAAAGATTTTTTCTAAATATATGTCAATGATACATTAAAAAAATAATATATCATTCCAGAAATATGAGAAATAGTATATCTCAACATAAAGGTATCTATTAGCAAAGTTCATTACATCACCTAATTAAGGTAGAATTAGAATGTAGTTTTATTTAGGATTTTAAAAAGTACTTGAAAAGCTCAGCAGTCGTTCCTTCAAAAACTTTACTTAAAATAGGAATTGAAAAAGCATTCTAAATATGATAGAGACTATCAAAAAGAAACTGCACTATCATATTAAATAGTAAAATTATATAGCCTTTGCCATCAAAATCAAGAAGATAGAGATGTTCATTATTTCGATATTATTCAACACAGTTTTAAAAGTTCTTACTAAAACAATAAGGCAATAATATGAAATAAGTTATAACATAGTGTGAAAGAATACAATAATTTTAAAGATATGACTGAAAACATACATCTCCCTAATAACTCATTTAAAAACTTAAAACTAATGAGATCAATGGATAAGTTGTTCCAATATAAAATAAATACATGAAAATCAATGGCTTGTAACCATTGCATAGATGGTCAAATGATTTTTGACAAGGGTCCCAAGACCATTCAATGGAAAAATGAGAATCTTCTCAATAAATGATTCTGGAAAAATATATACCCTTACGCATAAAAAATGAAGTTGGATGCTTACAGCATATATAAAAATTAATTCAAAATGTATCAATGACTTACTGTAAGAGTTGAAACTATAAAATTCTTAGAAGAGAACATAGGAGAAAAGCTTAATAATACTGAATTTGGAATGTTTTTTTAATATGACATCAAAAGAGAAGGCAACAAAAGAATAAAATAGATAAATTAAAGTTTAAAAATGAAAACCTTGTGTATTAAAGTACACTATCAACAAAAATAAAATGGTAAGCCACAAAATGGGAGAAAATATTTGCAAATCATATATCAATATGATTGTAAATCACATATAAATATTTATCTCCAGAATATATAAAGTGCTGATACAACTCAACAATAAAATGAACACCCAGTTACAAAATGGGGAAAAGAACTGAATAGATATTTTCCCAAAGGTATACAAATGGCCAATAAGCTCATGGAAAGATTTTAACATCCATAAATCATGAGGGAAATACAAATCAAAATCATAATGAGTTGTCACTTCATATTCAAAAAAATGGTTATTATCAAACTGACAGAAAATAAGTGTTGACAAGGATGTGGAAATTGAACCCTTCTGTGCTGCTGGTGGCAATATAAAATGGTACAGCTCCTCTAACAAATGGTAAGATAGTTCCTCAAACACTTCAGTGTATAATTACCATAATGTCCAGCAATTCTACTTCTAAATGCCTAAGGAAAAAAAAATGAAAGCAAGGACTCAACCAGATACTGTACAGCCATGTTCAAAACAGCATTATTCACAGTAGCCTCAAAGTGGTAACAAACCAAATATCCACTAATTAGATAAAAGGATAAAATAAAATACTGGCATATACACACAAAGGACTATTAGCTTTAAAAAGGAATGAAATTCTGATACCTACTACATGATGAAACTTGAAGACATTATGAAGTGAAATAAGCCAAATATAAAAGGACAAATATCACATGACCTCACTTATATGAATACTCAAATTCATATAAATGGAAAGTAGAATAGTGGTTATTAGAAAGGAGGGGGATGGGAAGCAATTGTTTAATAGGCAGTTTCCGTTTGAGATGATGAAAAAGTTTTAGAGATGGTAGTGATGATTAGACAACAATGTGAATGTACTTAATGTTACTGAACTGTGTGCATGAAAATGGTGAAAATGGTAATTTTTCCATTTTGTATATTTTACTACAATAAAAAAAGCAAGAGCTTGTTTTAATAGTAACAACCAGGTTGAAATGAAAGAGAAATGGCACAATAACAAAAATCTGTAAAATATCTTAAAATAATGCAACAAGAAGGCTATATAAAGAAAAGCTACATAAAGGAAAGTATAATTTTTGGAGCACATAAATCATGCCCATATATATGAAAATACATATGGTATTACTGAAGGAAAATATGAATCCATCAATAAACATGTTTATCTTTACAGCATCTCTAAATGGAATCTCAATTTCTTTTTAAGTTCATAAAGAAAAATAAGTATGTAGGATTTGCCAAGAAATTTTTAAAAGGAAGAATAACAGAAAGGAGACCAGCTTTAGTTGACTTTAAAATTTACTAAAAAGTGATTATAGTCAAAATAATCTATTCTTAGGAGGAAAATAGAGTATGCAATCTGTAAATTTTTTAGAAATTTCTTTAAGGGTTTTATTTAATTATTTGAAAGAGAGAGTGAACAAATGGCGGGGGGAGGGTGGGTAGAGGCAGAGGGAGAAGCAGACTCTCCACTGAGCGGGGAGCTCAAGGTCGGGCTTGATCCCAGGACCTTGGGATCAGAACCTGAGCCAGAGGCAGATGCTCAACTGACTGAGCCACTCAGGTGCTCCATCAATCAATAAAAATTAAACACAGTGGTAGGGAAAAAAAAAGTTGGTTTGTTAAGTCTTTTCTATGTACTAAGAAGAACATTGTATATATAAATTCTATAGTAGAGACGTGTTCAAAATGAGCTAAAAACCCACAGGAGAGGGTCAGCAGCTTTAAATAAAGACTTCAAATATATTATATATATATACGTATATATTCATATACGTATATATATGTGTGTATATATACATATATATATATATATATATAGAGAGAGAGAGAGATATGATTACCATAAGTTTAGTTAACATCTATTATCTTACATAGTTGCAAATGTTTTCTTGTGATGAGAACTTCCAAGATTTACTCTCTTAGCAACTTTCAAATATGTAATACATTCCTATCAAATATAGTTATCATGCTGTACATGACATCCCCAGAGCTAATTTATCTGATAACTGGAAGACTGAACCTTTGACTGCCTTCACCTATTTCCCCCACCCTCCTTGCCCTTCCTTGGACAACCACCCATCTTGAGTTCATTTTATTTAGATTCCACATATTAGTGAGATCGTTCTGTTCCACACCTTAAACTAATAAAATATTATATGTCAATTATATCTCAATAAAACTGAAAAAATAAAAATAAAATGAAAATATATCAAATATGTCAAAGGACAAAAAGACCTGTACTGAGTTTTGGGGTAAGGAGGTATTTACTTGATTCTAAAGGGGAGGAAAGACATTCAACTCGGAGGCCGTGAGCAAAGATGTGAAAGAACACGATGTATTTGGGAACACAAACAGCTTCCTATCTTTTGGGCTGTGTGTAGATGTGCAGAGCACTGAAAGTTAACTTGTTATTTGTCCCTTAGCAAATGAGCCAGTATCTTAATAGACAAGCCAGTGTTTTCCTCACAGTGTTTTTGGTTTTAATTTTTTTAGTAACAGAACTATTTCAAGGATTATACCTATAATAAAGCATTCTCCACCAAACAATTGTGTAGCTTTCTGAAACGCATAACTTTCATTTATGTTAAATATAAATAACAATTTATATTTAAAACATATTATGTTAAAATATATTTCAATATATTTTATTATTTAACTATTCTTTAATGTTTAATTTTAATTTAATTATTTAATCAATTATTTAATTAATAAATACATTAAATCCACCCCAACATAAAAAATTTTAAAGAATGATTTTAATATTCACAGAGTCTGAAAATGACCCCTTTGGTCAACGGGAAAGCATGACCTTACCCATGCTTGAGGAAAAGAACCTCGGCGATGGTGTGGAGGACGGAAGGAGAGAATTATGTCCACGTGGCTCTAGGTGGAGACCAGCACCAAAGCCAGGATCTGAGAGAGGTGAGCTAAGCTTGTATGAGTGAGAGGGAGAAATGAGAGGAAGGAACAGATACCGAAGTTGTGAGGAGTGAATGGATTGGGTGATGCCTTTGATATTTGGGGAAGAGAAAAGAGAGGCACTGAAGTTGATTCAGAGTTTTCAAGTTTGGGCAACTAAAATTATGGGTAGAAAAGGAAGCACTGCTTAGGGCATGAAAATGACAACTTAGGGGTAACTGACATTTGTGTGCCTATCAGGTAATGGCCAAGGGTCCAGTTAGAGCTCCAGGATTCCCAAGGACCGATGCTGTGGTTCTAAGGTCCAAGTGAGACTGTGCAATTGTGTCACCATAGAATGTGGCCAGATCCTACACAGTGATTTCCCAAATATGGATTATCTAGCATGTGGAAGACCTGGAAGATTCTGTAAAATTGATGTGCTCAAATAATACCCATTGAACATAGAGCTCTTTGCCTCTTTCTCTGGGCTGGCTCCAGCTAAGGAAAAGCCTAGTTTGCATATGGTGGTAATGATAGGGCTTACATAACTTTGTATTTCTTTTCTACTATAGTTTTGAACCTCTTTGTATTATCAGTTGTCATTTTAAATGGTGGCATAATATTCCATGAAAGGATGGGCTCTAACTTAGCCCTCCTTTCTTGCTGAACCCTTACAGTGTTTGTTTTGTCTGTGGGTATAACTTGGTGCAGGGAAGGCACTTTGATATAATATTTGACTTTGCTTAATATACATAACATTTCTGTTCTTCTGAATAAAATAAAATAAATCCCTGAGAATATTAGGCCAGATGGTTTTGTTTTTCTTAAAAAAAAAAAAAAGATAGTTTATAGTCAAGAGTCACATAAGAGCCCAATGTGGATCAAGGTCAACTCCTGGTTGTCAAAGTCATTTGTCATTATTCACTCAACAAAACATTATCCCTCACCTCTTACCAATGGACAAACACATCATTGCATTATTATATAATATTGGGGCAATTAGTTTCCAGTTTACTTTTTTAAACTGCTTTCCTCTGAATACATTAGCTACTCATTTTCTTAATATTTGATCCCTTTCAAAGCTTCAGCTTATAGCTTCTATTTTTCTTCCTTTATTACTTTTAGCAAGACAATTGCCCTTTGCTAATACTTGGCGATTCTCATCTCTCCTGCCTAATTAAATATATTTCAAACATGTCCTCCATCTCAGTCTCTTTGCCTCCCCTCAGCACCTCCCCACATCCCTTGAAAGTGCTTATGCTCCAGGACCTGATACAAAAACAATTTTCTCACTTGTTCTTCACTGTGCACCTGGTGGGAGGTGCCTGCATTATCCCTATTTTTAAAACTGCTCTCTAGTCACCAGGCCCTGGAGCAAGGCACTTTCTATACATCTGGTCCTGGCCTTTAAGCTTCTATTCACAAAGCCATGCTGCAAGTCCATAAAAACTAATTTCCTAGGCCCTCTTCTTAGTTCTAATATGATGACTTTAGCATTGATTCAACAGTACAGATATGACATTCTGCAAATAAACAGCAGTCACTTCCATCAAAGCTTAAAGATTTGTTATGATGGATATATTCAGACACACCAGTCTCTTTTTAGAAAATGCAATTTTATGGAAAAATACAGATAATTGGTCTTAGCTCGTGCAATAAACTTAGATAGCACCTGCCATATTTAAATTAATACAGTGCTTCTCCCTGTTAGATGAGGCCTTCTGATTAACTCAAGCATGTGAAAAGATTCAGGCACTGCTCATGTGCGCTTAGACTGAACACTGTTTTTTGATGTGGCTATACTTTTTTTTAATGATGTGATACTTGTCCATCTACTATGTAAGGGAAATTGAAAGTTTTTTATTCAGCCATATATCCTGTCTCTTCTTATCTCTCAGGCTCAGGTTTTGCCTCACATTGTGTCACATAGGTGGTAGGTTTTATTGGGTGCTGGAAGATTCTCCAAAGCAATGACCTAGTATTTGAAGCCTCTGTATGAGCACTGGGTCTGCTTCCCAGAGATCACATACACCACTCTTGAGGATTTATTCCCTTTCCCATTGTCCCCATTTCCTCTGACTCTAGCTGCCACGGTGCAGATCAAGAAACTCGGAGGACAGCTTTGCTCCTTTTAATCTCTCTTAAACCAGCCATAAGAACGAATCAGACTCACATGGCTGGAACAGCAGAATGTAAAGTGCCGAGGCTGCCATTTCAATCTGGTTCTCCCACTTCCGGAGAAAGCCCCAATAACGAGGAGTGAAGAGGATCCTTCCAGGCGATAAATTCGAGCTCAAAGTGTCTACCTGCATTGGAGCAACTAGTGACCCAGAGGCATGGCTGGTATGACTTCATCAGTAAGGGGGGAGGACACATATCCTCTTACCGATCACAACCACTGGAGATACAATTTCCTTAATTTACTCTTCAACTTGAGCCCTTAACATGTGTCCAGAGTTTTACTTTAAAGTGAACATTCTTCTCAAAGTCATAACCTTTGGAGTGAAGACTACGAACAAAAGGGGTATAAAGATATCTTGTGTTAACTATGTGAAAACTAGAGCCATAAATCACACCACTATTTTTTAAATAATCCTCATTTCACAAAGATGATCCATAGACCAAACACCCACTGTTATGCTGAAGCTCAGTGCCCAGCACGGGTTAGGGACCGCATGGACATAGCCATCATCAGATTGTAAGTTCCTTGCAGGTGATGGAGGTGTCATATGCTTCTCTGTATTCCCATAATGGCTGGGTCCCTTGCTGGACACAGAAAATCATGTTGTATAAGAGCTGGAAGGAGAACTTGAGAGCCACCATTCGATGTCTTCATTCCCAGAGGCAAATACTGAGGCCCAAAGAAGTTACAGAATTTGTCCAAGGTGACAGCTGATGAGTTGCATAGTCACAGAAGAACTCTCTCCTGACTCCAGTCCAGTACCCTTTCTATATTCTTTCTGCTGCCTCTAAAGTAAGTGGTTTAAAAAATTGTTTATTGATCAATTTTAATTCATCCATTTAGACTTCAACACTTAAGGATACTGTCTGGGTAGTAAGAATCACTATGGGGCAGGTTTAGAGTGTGTGTGTGTGAGAGAGAGAGAGAGAGAGAAGGAAGGGAGGGAATATGGAAATATGTGTAGATGTGGCAAGAAGTGGGTGCAGAGGAGAAACAGAAGTAAGATCACATATCTTATACTCTGTTACATCAGTATTTACTCTTCATGTATATGCTTTATTGGGTACATAATGATCTGAAGCCTTATATCTGGGTACATAAAATAACAAATCATATATAAAGGAGTCCTGTTCTGATTCACTATTCTTAGACCACAAGGAAGTGAAGGCAAAGAGGAGTGAAAATACCTGAAAAAGTTACAGCTCAATCACTACAACATCTAAGCTAAAGCTGGAATTTCTGTACTCCCAGGAAAAGGATTTCCTTTGAGCTTTATGCCATTGGTCCCAAATCCTAAGGTTTGCATTATAGTGGAACAGTGCTAGTGCACAAATCTGTTCAGTCTCAACATAAGCAAGGCTGACTATGCACAATGTTCCCTCCATCCAACACCGAGACCTCAGGAAGTGAGCAACGAGAGGGGATGGGAAGGGGTATACCACAATCTGAATGGGATCTCCTTAAAAGCAATGTGCAGCAGGAGAGACAAGTATAATGGCTATTTAATCATCTTCGCTATGAAGTGCCAATTCTTTAGACTCTTATGACATTCATGAATGATGCAGGAGGCGGACGTGATGAATGCAGAGCTATTCCCTGCGACAGATACTTTCAGGGAATTTATACCCCCTCCCCCCAGGATGAAAGGACTCCTGGGCTCAGTTATCATTTGTTCTGAGAGAGAATTTACAGTCTCACTAGCAACTCCTTTTACCCAACTCAATAAAGCGCTTATTTTGATATACGGACTGTGATTGTTCAAGAACAACTGTATCCTTGGAAATTCACGTGCAGTGAGCAGTCTTACTGGCTTACTTCCATTCAGTTAAAACACTTCTGTCATCTTCCAGGTTCTGTAATCTAGACGGCTTAGACACAGGGTCTTCCACTCACGTGTGGTGTGTCACACACACACACACACACACACACACACGCACACACACATCACTCTTTAACATGTGAAAGCCCAAATGCTGTTTGGGTTCACTGTGGGTCAGAGAATCCTGTAGTATAAGGCCACATGTACTGTTAAATCTGCAATGAGAATCTTATTCTGTATCCTCAGTCCACAGATGATCTGTGTGTGGATAAGAAAATTAGCTGATTCATTCACAAATACTTATTAAGCTCTTACATGCTAGCTACTCTTCTGGGTGCTGGAAGGACATCAGTGAACCTAATGAAGTCCCTGCTTTAATAAAGAGGTTATTATTATAATGATGACAGACAAAAACCTAACAAATACATGTCTAATACAATGTCTGGGAGTTTCAAGTGCTGATAAAGCATCACAAAGGAAGTCCTGTCAGGCGAGGGTGGGCTATTTTACATGAGAAATGCAGGGCAGGCCCCTCCGAAGTGATGGCAATAGTGATCTGAGAGCAGGAGGAAGGACACCAGGTGCCTTTGAGGAAAGGAGGTTCAAGGCAGGGGGGACAAGGACTGAAGTCAGAAATGTGTTTGGCTTGCTTGAGATGCAGCAAGGGAATCAGTATAGCTGGACTGGAGGTACAGAGGAGAGAGTGACAGAAAAAGTGGTGAAGTGAAGAGAGCCCAGAATACAGAGGGTCTCAGGAGAAGTACCACTCACGAGAGAGGTCCTGGTCGGATTCTACTCTGAGATGATCGCACAGTTTCCTTAAGCAGCTCTGTTCATAACATTTTAAGTAGGATCCTGAAAACCAGACTTAAGAGGAAGGTAACCAGTATGGAAAGAGGCCTCAAAGGGCTCTCATCTGAAGAACAACTGAATGAGCTCAGGATATTTAGCCAGAAGCCCTTGGAAGCTGGGCAGCTTTCTTCAAATACGTAGGATGTCATATAGAAGGACATTGATGCTTGGGAAGGTAGAACCAAGAATGATGAGTAAAAATACCTGAACTCAAGGTCAGAGGTCATAATGTGTATAAGCGTTTTCTAAGTTATCCAAAACCAGAATGAGACCCTCAAAAATGTGATGAAAAATTCATCCCCAGATATGTTCCAGCAGAGACTATAGTCACTTTTCAGGGAGTCTGTAGGTCATTTCTAGATGGTTCCCAAAGGAATGTTTCTTTGTTTTGTTTTGTTTTTTTTTAAGATTTTATTTATTTATTTGAGAGAGAGGGAGAGTGTGCGCATGAATGAGCAGGCGGAGGGGCAGAGGGAGAAGGAGACAGACTCTACGCTGAGTGCGGCAGCAGACAAGGGGCTCAATCCTAGGACCTAGGACCTAGGATCATGACCTGAGCTGAAGGCACACGCTTAAAGAGCTGAGCCACCCTCGTACCCCCACAAAGGAGCCTTTCTAAGAAAGGAAGAATATATGAAAACAGAAATGTTGAACTCTGATAGAGCAAACACATTCATCTAAGTATCTTATTTTTCTTCATTTAAAAAAGGCATTTTCTTTTCAGCAACTTGCTGCTATCTCTTCGTTGAGAAAATCAGTAGCCATTTTGAAAAACATGGAAATTCTAAAAAGCCATATTTCCTTACAAATACTTTAACACATTTGGCAGAAACACCCTGGAGGGCTATATCCTCAAGGATATTTTTGGTGTAGAGTTAGCTTCTAGGAAAATCCTACTAATAAAATCATCCACTTAAAAATATTCTTTCAATCACTGAAATAGCAGTCAAATGTTGCTCCTTTCTTCTTATCATGAAAATCCCAGGGAAAAAAAGTGGTGGTGAGGTAGCTGGCTAAAAATGGTCTTTCCAAGTCCTAGTGGACAGGCAAAAACAATTCCTCACTGTTAATTTGGACCATGTCTAAATTTTATTACTTAATTTTATTTTATTTTATTTTTATTTCTTAATGGAACTTATTTCTTTTATTTCCTTAATGGAACTTACTTCTCAATGGAACTTAATCCTAAGGTACCAATAATACCGAAAGAGTTCACAGGTAAGGGATTGCCATGGCTAAGAAACCTTTCTTTAAAAGGGTCTTCAAAAGCTCTTCTTTTTATTGCTTTTTAACAGGAAAAGAAATACTTATACACAACTGTTCATTATGAAGAAGCTGCCTTTAAAATGTTTTAAAGATGATAAATTATTTACCTAGTATTTTGGGGTAAGGAAAGAAGGAGAGAAGAAAGGATGGAAGGGAGGGAGGGGAGTAAGGAGAGAAAGGAAAGAGAGCGAAGGAGGAAAAAGGGAGGAGTAGTGAGTCTCTTATAAGAATCACAAAGTAACTCCCCTGCTATATTCTGACTAAAATATACATGAGTTTTCCAAGATAAATTTCTGTACTCTCATGGGGCTAAAGAACAACAACAGAAATAATGAAAGGGATGAATAAAATGGAACAAATGTGGAAAAGTTTAGGGAAAGGAGTCCCTAGAAAAGAAAGCAAAAGAATAAAGTGATTACTGTTTGGGAAGGAAGTATTTTCTTAAAAGACATTCAGAAAAATATGTACATGATATATGGGGCCAAAAGAATAAAAAGCAACAGATAGAAATAAAAGCAAACAAAATAACAAAAAAAAGTCTTCTTTGACCATCATGTTAAAAAAATCATCCCAACAATAAAAAACAAAACTAAAGTTACTGAAGACTTGGAGGTCTCCAACCCAGAAAAATTTCCACCATCCCACAACGTCACCCTTCATCATTTGAACTTTTTGTATTTTATTCACGGTCTTCATTAGTTTTTGCTTGTCTCTTTTCCAATCCCCCAGTAGAATGTAAGCTCGACAAAGGCAGAAACTTGCCTTACTCATTGCTAAAACCCTAAAACATTACAAAGTGCACCGTAAACTTCCTTTAATAGTGTTGAATCAATAAACGGATCTTTACGGAGGCTTATTCCTAAAAATAGGGCATAGGTCAGATTATCTTCCATCACACATTGGCGAGCGGTCCTTAGTAGTCTACTGCTTACAATTCTAAATGGACTCCATTGCCTTGGAATAAATTAAACTCCTTTAAACAGTCCCGAAGGCCCTCCATGATCTGGCTCTTGCTGTCCTCTCCTACTTCAGGATGCATCACACTCTCCTTTGTTCACTATACTCCAGACACTGGGATTTCTTCTCTTTTTCCAACAGGTAAAATGGCTTTGGGGACTTTTGCATTTGCTCTTTCCTCTTCCTCCAGATCTTTACATGGATGACACCTCCTCATCAATCAAGTCTCATGTCAAGGGTGATCTCTTGAGAGGTCTTTCTTGACTACACAACCAAAAATAGTAATTCCTCCCCCTACCATCACTGGTGGTCATTCTCTCTCTCAACTATAACCAGTAATATTTTCTCTCCATCACTTACATCATCCTTTCTTTCCCTTCTGACTAGAATGCAAGTACATAAGAATAGATGTCCGTCTGTCTTGCTTACCACCAAAACCTCAATGACCCAAATAATACCTGGCCCAGAGTAGGCAGTCAATAATATTTTGGGGACAAATGAATACATCTTTAAGAAAACCTGCTCTGAAAAATAAGATGGCAAATTCCCAAAAGTCCCTTTATACTATCACTTACAGAATCACTGCCATATATTTATGCTACTTAGATTCCTGTTAAATCTAGAACACATAACACAATGCTTATTTTCATAACCTCCATCGTATATAAATCATTATATGATCCATTTCTAAAATAGAAAAATAATAATGATTTCTCTGTGCTTTGAATATTATTAGAGGAGTTCATTAACACATATAAAATCATATTCAACTTATCCAGGGAGAGGGACATGATAAATCCAAAGCAGAAGCAGGACTCTTAATATTTTGTGGTTTCTATAACACAAGATTTTAAAAAAGATTTTATCTACCTAATGTGTGCCAACAGTGGGTCACTCAAAAGGCATGGAGGACATATTGCTTCTTGGATATGACTATTTGGGGCAACTCTCTCTCCAAAGGTATGGCCTTGAAAAAGTCAAATTCAATGGAATCAACATTTTCAGCCCAGTGGTTCACACAGATACTTTTCAGGGGAGCTGGATAAATAAACTTTGAAAATACTTTTCTTTCTTTTTCTCCATTGTAAATGCAATATATTGATTCGGGTCCAAATATTTCACATGGTTCAGTAATACCGATGATTTATTTTCATCTCTGCACCTCAAGGAGCTGAGGCAGCTCTTAAGCCCCTAGGTGAACAATGACTATTCTTCTCCTCCTTCCTTCTATACTCAGTACCCTGATGGTTGGATACTAGGGTTAACAAGATGACTATTACATAAAACACTATTTCTATTTATGCTAATTTTTTTCACTTCTCCAAGGCCAATGGAGAAAAATTCTAAGGAATAAATGGGCTGGCAGTCAATAGGATGAACTAGGGTGAGTGGAGGGTAGTTAATCCAATTACATACCTCACAATGAGAAGTAGTTAATGTTAGAACTGAAAGTAATTTGGCATTTTTAAAAGAATAATAGTTCAGGATTTTTCTTGTTGTGATAGATTTCTCACTCAGTACACCATGAGGACATTTTTCTTTATGAAGCAACTTTAAATGCCTTAGAACATTTTCTTTTGGAAAGCAAGTCTCTTGGTTCAAACAGAAAGACTTCTGGTCTAGACAGTTGTTTTAGTTCTGTCTTTGCTGTTGGCTGGACTCTAACATTGGTTGATTTCCTTAATCTTTTTTTGAGGCTACTCATTTGCCAGCTTCCACTCATCCACTCAATGCAGCACAGGATTTTCTCTCTGTAAAGCTTTTCCACCCATTCCTTTGGCCATTTGGCTAACTTTAATTATAATTGTAGTTAAAAAATATAGTGTTCTTTAACAACAAGTACTTATTTACACTTACTACAGAGCAGACTTAAAACAGGTGCTGGAAACACAGAAAAAAAACAAAAACAAAAATAAACAAACAATAAAACAGATAGAGGGGAAGAAAGGTTAGCCTTTCCAACCAACAACCTTGAATGATTTTGTATCTTTCACCCTTCTTCTGGTATACAAGAGAAGTTCTGTGAACACTGTAGAGTGAAGAAGCTGTACACAGGAATTTCATAATGTCTTCATTTGCACAACGAGGAAATGAAACTACAGGGACTCTGAGGGTCTTCATTACTCTCACATCATGAGAATGTAAGTGATTTTTCACCAACTGTAGTTGTACCAAAGATAACTTTGACTAGTTGACAAGCCCAAGCTGCAATGAACTGACTATCACCAAGCTGTCTCTGAGCTCTTTGAAGTGGAAATTATGCACACAATGCCAGACATCCTAGCAAGTCACAGATGCTGCTTTTGGCCTCACCTGCTCATTTCTCTCCCCAGTGGGAGAATTGCCATAAGCACTAAACTTTACTGCAAAGTGCAGTGCAGGGATTCAGACCTTTCAGAGCAAGCTTGCAGATACCAAATACATGAAGTAGCTGAAGGTCTAGGGCATCCCCGCTCACTTACAATAATCTACCAAAAGATAAAGTGATAAAGCTAAAAGGCAAGTCATATTACAGGACAGTAAAATAACCAGAACCCCCGAAATGAGTAAATCAGACTTTGTGTATAGATTCTAAAATTTGTGTCTTTTCTTTTAGTTAAAGTTGGGTATAGAATCTCAAGTGTCTGCTTTTTGTGACTAAAACAAACAAACAAACAAAAAAGAACCATGGTTTATCTACATTTCTTCTAGCACCTCAAATATTTGGTGAGTATCCTCACCAGTTGCCAAACATTTTGCATTCTTGCTGTGTAGCTGTAACCCTATTTTCTCTGAATAATCAAGGTTATAGCAAAACTACCCCCACACCCCCACACTCCCACCCCTACTCCATCCCATAAGTAGTCTGGTGGCTCCTAGAGGAGCCCAAAAGAGCCACTTGATAGTTTCAGCACCTAGTTCAGTGGCATCATTATTATTATGAGCCCTGGTGAAAGAACTTCTTTCTGATAAATCATATCCACGAAGTTCTCATGAACATAACTTAAAGGATCTTAGCTTAGTTCTGTGTCTCCAAATTAAAGCAAGGCTGTTAAGAAGACTGGAGGGGATAATCTAAGCAAGCAGCACAATGATTAGATCCTCATGAGTGCTCTGTAAGTATTGGTTATTTTATTATCATTAGCATTATTGTTGCTGTCTTTTCCTTGTTCTTAGTTGTTATACAGGGAATCCTTAAGTTGGTGGAAAACATAATTAGCGGGGAATCTATAATTTCCTGTCTTCCTCATTGCCATGCTCTCGACTGCATGCCTTCTATGGCCCCAGATCTGATTACTCACCCAGAAGAGGGAATGAGGAAAGGATGGGAGGGAGAAAGAGATAGAAGAATAGCAAATGGACTAATAGATCAGGGGCTGGTAAAGCATGTATACTGGATTTAGAGAAGGAAGAAGTCAGTTTGCCTTAAACATTGCACTGTCTCAAGCAGTATTTAACAGGTCATTCTAAGCATTGTCTGACTAAAGATTTCTACATCCCTTTCTTCAATATTCACACTCACCACCCATATGCTTTGCTGTGATGCCCTTCTAAGATTACCTATTAGTCCAGGGATATCCTTTCAGAATTTCATTTGGACAGCTGTTTATTTCCCTTAGGATTTTTGGAACTGGAAATGGAAGCCCAGACCAAGGAACTATTACAGAGAGATCCATTTCTCTTTGCTAGCTTCTAAAGTGTGGGGTTTCTATAAAAGAGCTTTGCTGTTTGTTCAAAACCCCATGAGATCACTTAAAAGGTGAGTTTCTTAATAAGGAAAATTTTGGAACCTATAGCCAATAACAACATTAATCCAGTGCTGATAATATTTGTTGATTATTTTTCCAACAGAACTGTCCTGCCACATTGGTCAATTATCAGATTTGTTGTGTTAACCTAAGCATTTCTTCCACTTCAGTTCATTTTTTTTATGCTACTTGAGCCTATTGCAAGATCACCATATACTAAATTTGTCTCCTGAATAAGCATATGGATCCAGCAACCCATTACCCCAGAGCCCCATATACCTATTAATAAAGAATTAGAGCCATCTAAACCAGCATGCCATATGGTGCCAAATTTACCTAATAAATACATTACGGTAAATATTAATAATTCATACTCCTAGTATTCACACTGATTTCTGGGGGAAAAAATCTTTGAAAGCAGCCATTTATAAAACCTGGATCTTTGTTTTGGAGCAATTAAAACTATAACAAGTATTTACTAAGACTCTTTTATGCACTGGGCATTGGGTTAAGTTCTGGGGTTATAGAGGTTTATAAAGTTTGGATGCCGCTGCTCTAAAAACCTGTGGGGGCTACTCAACAGGAAGAATGTTGCAAACATACAAATTACAAATATGGTCTGACAAGTGTGCTAAGGTAGAAAGAACTAATCATTCCATCTGAATCAGTAATATCAATAAAACAATAACTGCCAGTTAAGGAACATACATTATTTGCCAGGCATGCCTTTAACGCATCTTGACGTCAACCATTACAAAAACAGTAACAACATCATGAGGTAGATATTAGCATCTGTATTTTAAAGATGAGGGACGTGAGCCATAAAAGGTAAGTGGCTTTCACAAAGTCATACAGCTAAAAAGGGGCCAAACTAGAATTCATATAGATTTCTATATGAATCTAATGTAACCTAAATCTAATCCTCAGGTTCTTAATCATTATTCCAAATGGCTTCCTTGTGTTAATTTTACGTAACCACTCAGACTGTAAGTTTCAAAAAGGAAAAAGCTAAAACCATCCGTTTTTTCCCCAATGACCCTTACTGCTTTGCTAGGCTGGTGCCTAAACAATATTTTTGCAAAGGTTTGTTCTAAGCAGTAAATACACAGCCCATGTCTCTGAGGAATGGTGAGCTTTCCAGTACTCAACACTTGGTTTGTACAATTTATACTACTCTACTATCTCACGGCATAAAAATAGCATATATCATTGCTGAACCAGCAAGAAGGCTTACGAAGAACTGAATGGACTTAGGAAGCTACCCTTTTGCTGCTACATATTGATTACTGATTATTATTATTGCTGATGTATGATTACTGTATTATATCTATTTGCATACATGTTAAATGTTTTACAAAATTTAAACCCATTTAAGAGAAGTAAAACAAACTAGAAAAATACATAGAAATGAACACCAAAAATTTCACAGGAGTGGACAGAATGAGGAAATAATTTAGAATTTTTCACATGAGTAGATAAAATGAGGAAATAATTCTCACAGATTTTTTTCTTTATATAAAACATACAAATGATAGCTGCCTGGTAGTGTCTCTAGAGACTATAAGCTAGAAAGCTAAACATAGGCTTTGGTTTTGATTTTCTGAAAATAATACTTAGCTCAACGCAAACAAACAAAAAGGTTTTTTGTCTCTGGTCGTGGAGCAATGTCACTGGGATGCAGTTCATCAGATGTAACTGCATGGCACTTCAGTTGGCCATTGGGAAGGGAAGAGTGCTATTTTCCGTTTTTAATGCTCAGGGCAATGAAGTTTATATATATTCATTTTACTAACTCTACGTTAAACTGTTGATATTTAATTCCTACTTAAAACCATAATGTAATTATGTGAATAGAGTGGTCACATAATTGATGATAGGCATGGTTTGTATTGCAAGTACAATGTCCAATGAACTATGCCATCACTCAGACATATACACGCACACCCACGTACTTTCTATATACAACAGACTGTACAAAAACTCTCTTTTGTGGGTGGCATAAAGGTGTTGCATTTCTCAGCAGCTTGTAGAATCAAATCTGAGGATTCACAAAAGGAGCCAGAATGCATCTTGCAGAGAAAATAACAGCATGAAAGTGAGTGGGAAATGCCATTCTATTTATTTCAATGCCTTGTTTCAACGTATTATACATGACTCATGCCAAACATCAGGGTAGAAACTGTGTGCATAAGGCTTAGCCTACAACAGGCATCAAATTGCAACAAACTGCACTTCTGCGTGATCAGCTGGCCACTAGTGAAATAAAGCATTGGGCTTCCAGGTTGAGGCTCAATTACACCCATCTTCGTTATCTTATACATTTTGCTTCTCTCTACACATACACAGATGGCACCAGCAAAGTCTTTTCCAGAAATGCTCTTTCAGGTATTCTTGGCTCAAATTCCAGTTCTCATTTCACATTCCATTGAGATTTAATTAGAAATAATTTTTTAAAAAATAGCTTTTGAGGTAAACACTAGAAGATACTGGCAGAAATCTCATAGCTCTCCCTTGTTATTTCTCTACCCAGCTAGTTGTTTATGAAACTCTTAGAAACAGCAACAGATGTTATAAAATGCTTACTTGAAAAAATCTAGTCCAAACTATTCATAGGGAGACAAACATCAGTGACAGAAAATCCATACATTAATAAAGAGAGCCTTTTTAGTAGTTCTTTCTTTAAATGGAACCACTTCTGAAGCCATCTTTATCAAACACTTTATCACACACAATTCAGTAGGCAAAGCATATTCTTCCTCTCTTAACCCTAACCGGAAAGTCTCACACAAACTCCAATCAAATGTTCATTAATGAACTCAAAAAAGGTAGATAGGTAGACAGATAGATAGATCATACCTTAGGTCAAGTCCAACGAATGAGACCCTGAGACCCTGATCCATGTGCAAAGGATTTAATAAGGAAGCACTCCCAGGGGAACCAGTGAGGAAAGGGGTTGGGGTGTAGGGGGAGGTGTAGGCAGGGAAAGAAGAAGCAAAACAAGACCACAGCCTCAGGTGAACTTCCAGACAGGAAGCTCCAGGCTGATCCTGCAAGAAGTCTGGCCTACAACTGAGAGTTTTTCCAACCAGAGGCAAGATAGCAGTTGACTGAGGACAATATTCCTAACAGTGAAAACCATCCTGGTTATTGCAAGAGAAAGTATGTGGAAGCTGGAGGATCTACAAAAATGATAGAAGAGATCCAAAGGGATGGGGGCAGGGTACCAACATTATCTGATACAGATAGGTAGATATTTAGTCAAAAACATTAGAAAAAATTGAGACTGTTTAATTCTAAAACTTTATTTTACGTCTGAGGACAGCACACTCAAACGAGGTCAAGTGACTTCCCCAAGGATCCCATAGATTGTATGCAGCAGACCTAAGTGAGAATCCAATTCTCCAAACTTCCAGTTCAGGGGTCTTCCCATTTCTCTTAGCTACTGGCAAAAGCCCCACATGTTCAAATCAATCCTGAAGTCTACAGGTTCCCTACTTCAGGATTATTTGTGTGATTTGGCAACCACTCCAAGTTCTATTTTCTGAAGTGAGTCTCCTGCTATGTTTCTTTCAGTAATTGTACCTTTCGTATTGTCTTGGAGATTGTTGGGGTCATAAAAACATGACCTTGCATTAATCTGACATGACCACACTGGTTACCTGAGAAGACACCGTGGCGAAGACAATGCGAATTCAATTTCTGTGAATGTCTAGGTATTTAAACTAGAGGTTTAATGGGTTTTCAGATGAAGCTTTGTTTAGAAAGCACATTTCAGGATTAACAAGTGAATCCTCTATACTCCTAAAATAGCCTGGGGAAGTACTGTGGGAGCTATCATGCTATTCATCGGAATGAAAATGTAGTTTCTGAAGTTGGGACAAAGACATTTATCGAAGTGTCACAATTCATCTAGAAGATTGTTCCAGACAGTGGAACCACATGGACAAAACCGCTGAGGTGGAAAACACTTTGGTGAATAGGAAGAACATTTAAGCCACTCAAAATTCTTGGAGTAAGAAAGGCAAGAAAAGTGGGCTGGCCAGGCAAACGATAAGACCAACATGGGTGACCTAGAGACAGATTCTGAAGGGCTTTTTATATTTTACAAAATAAAGGCTTATTTTCCAATGGAGATGAGAAACACTGAAGGATTTTACACAGGGGAAGATGAAATCAGGGTGGTAATTTAGGAAGTTTGATTCAGCAACTGTGTGTAGGATGGACAAAAGGGGTCCAAGGAAAAGGCCACAGGAGTGATTAAAACGTATTGAAATACAACCTGAGAAGTAGATAACATAGACCGGGTGAGGCAGTTTCTGCACAGAAAGCAGAGGATACATTTTAAAGTATTTAGGGGGGAGCCTTGAGAAAATTAAATCTGATTAGTGATTAGCAACAATGATCACAAGGGTAACTGCCATCCTGACTTGGGAAAAAGAGTGCTTCTAACCAAACTGTCTTTCAATTTCCTTTTTCTCTCAGATTCTGCTTTGTCCAATAAAACAAACAGTTTGTGTGTCTTTTCCTAGAAGATCAACATCACTTTTACATATGCACTATATTAGAAAAGTTATTTGCCACTCAGGACATGGAGCTTTTCAAGATGGGCAGAAAGGAGAGGAGAAAGAGGTGAGGCAATCACTCCTGAAACAGAAATGAGCCAGTGGTGTGCAGGTAGGTAGACAGCTTGACATATTTACAAACAGCTCAGCAGTGATTATAATTAGAAAATAAATCCTTGGAGCGCTACGCAGTAATGCTATAGTTCTGTGACACCTTTCAGCATGTCACTGTGGACTGCTGAAGTGAGGCTGGGGTTCATTCAAAGACCAGAAAGGGAAAAAAAGAGACTTTTACATATGCGCACACGCGCACACACAAAGAAGAAGACACCAAAGATATGTTACTTTTTATCAGTTTTGAACACAGTCAGAGAAATGGCCTTTTATTATAAAAGACCTTTCACTCCCTATGTGCCTATAATCTCAATTATTTGACCTGGTTACAGACACCTTTTAGAGCAATGTCCATCCCCCCTCAAGCCTTCCAACAGATAAGCAGCACCTCTGTGATGTCATAGGTTACTTTAGACACCCAGAGGCAGTGGGCAGAGGTCATTCTGAGCAGAGCACACTGCACTGGCCAGAAAAATCCATGGCCTATTGCTTCTATCAAGGATAGCTGTTTTTCCTTTTTAATAAGACAATTAAATAGATTTATCTCTTAGTAGACTATACATGTGACAATCAATATTTAGGTGGGGGGGGAAGCAGTATTCATTGCTATGGCTAATATAAAAACAGGGAATCCTTTATTTAAAGGGTTTATTGGAAAGTGGCTTTGATCCTGACTTGACTTTTCAAGTGAGATTCTGTCCCACAAAACCTCTTACGTCCCAATCCACCAGCCACAAAGTTGTTTTTTTTTTTTTTTCCTTCTTAGCAATCTCTGGCTGCTGCAAACTTTCTCTATTTATCTCATCACAAGTTTCAATTAAAGCAATTGCTCTTTTTGGAGCAAATTTCCTACTCCCTTCCTTCTGCCCCAACTTTGATTTACCTGTCGATTGACATTCTTGCTTCATTACTTGCTGACAGCTCAAAATGCAAACCTGGTCCCTCAGCAAATTACTTCTAATCATTTCCTTCCTTAACATTATCACTTCAGTGGACTGTCAGGGGCATTCAGCAGACTGTGGAAGATCAGAAGCCTGTTGTAGCTCTCAGCTCCATAATTTTTGGCCTGACCCAGATGGAATTGTAGTGGATGTGCTTCTGCATTCTTCCTTCAAGACCGGAGTACTCATTCCCGAAGCTGTTGGGAATGCCAACTGCTGACTGCTGGCAGTTGAGTCCCTCTCTGGGAGTGTGCTCAGGCAAAGGGATTGCCTTGTGCAATGACCAGGTGGTGAGGTGAGGGGAGATGGGTGGCTTACAGAGAATCAGCGCCCTTTGATCAATTTGGGACATTTCAGAAGGACCAACCCAACTGTAGTGTTAGCCCTGAGACTGACTGAAGCTTTAGTTGCACCTGCATCAGTCCCAATTTCCCCTCTACTCAAGCCCTCAGATCCTCACTCCTGTCGAGGATCTGCTTCCCAGCTCACTCCCCAAGAAGCCTCCTGCGCATAATCTCCATCCCAAGAGTCTGTTTCCAGGAAACAATGCCCAGAGCAGCAGTGAAAAGTTCTGCCTCTTCTTGCTTTATGATTCATTTGCATATTGTTTCTCATGAAGAGATTACGCTATTATACCTGCATCAGTGACACAAGTTTTTATTTGTTAGATGAATTGCTCATTTAAAAATGCCTAACAGGGTCTCTGGCCATGGGCCTTTTTGCTTGCCTGACTCACTCTCAGAGGCCTGGTCATTATTCACCAGATGACAGGTGCTCATTAAGAGATGGAAAACATGGGGCCAGTTGTAAGGGGATTTACATTTTTATTAAACTTCTTTGACTTTACCTTGATTTTTTTAGAGAACTGATCTCATTTTTCCAAATTGTGCACCTGTGCTCATGGCTGCCACTGGGCTGAATCCCATTCTTTATTTTCTAATCTAGAGCTAAGTGGGGCACATGTGGATACTAGATAGCCAGTGCCAGAGATTTCACAGGATCTCATATGCCACTTGTTTTGTTTCAGAAAATGTTATTACTTCTAGGTATTGCTGTCTATGACTCTGGCCAGGAACTGAGTCATGTTTGATTAGCACTACATGTTACAGGCGAGCCAACAATGATACTTAACCTCCAGCATGCATACAGATTGATTAGGGAAGGTGTAAAATGCCGATTCCTGGGTGCCATTCCTCAGTGACCCTACTTCAGTAGGTCTGGGGTGAAGACAAGACATTTGAAATTTCTTCAAGCTCTCTAAGTGCTTCTGGTGACCTCAACCTCTGCATCCTGAAAAACTAGATTCTAGGTTCTTTGCTTTTTTGACAAAAGAATCATCTTGAATGTGATAATTATACTTCCAGTTAGTTTGAAGGCTTCCAGATAAGCAGAGACTATGCTGCATTGAATAAGGTTTCCACTAGATCCATGGTAGACCAGACATAATGAATAAAAAAAAGTAAGCATCCAAATGGACCAGAGTCATCTGTATGAAATGTTGCCATATATTAAAAAAGGTCATCACACTGGTTATTCATATCCTTCCCTTAGCTCATGGTGGCATAATTAGACATATATTAGATGCTGTAAAATTAGAAAATGGGCATTTCCCAGAAATCAGGTTTTTTTTTCAATCTGGAGGACAACTAATAGAGATTTTGTGTCCCATTGTTACTTACGTCTGTATTTGCTTTTTAAATTAGTGTGATCTTGGAGTCATTATGAAGACTTATCTATACACTGTGGTGGAGAATGATAGTAGATAGAGGGATGAAAGGAACACAATCTTTCAGAGTAAATTCTCTAAAGAGCTACTTATGTTTCTACCTTTAAGAGCTGTGATCTGAGAGGCTAGCTATCCTTGTGGTTTGAGCCCAATGTCCAAACAACCAGGGTGCCCCAACATTCTTCCTCTTTTCTTTTAGGATTTTCCAACTCTGTAATGGTCAATTCCATTATAGAAAGAACAAAAAGCTGAATTTCCCTTAGAAGGAAAACTGGAAATTCTTCAAAATATTTCAATTAAAGAACACCTGGCATTCCAAAAAATATCAACATCCTTCCCTTTGACTTTCTTTGCTTTGAATTATGAAGGACAATTGATCCAACCTCTCTCATTCACTGCACTATAATTTGGAACATAACACTACATTGTGGAGATTGCATTATTAGGTGTCAGGGGAAAACCAAAAGGTAACAAGAAATATATGACCCTAAATTAAGATGAAAGTGAATGGCTAAAGGAGAATTATTCAGGCATCTATGGAACAGATATTTTGACAGTCTTCTCAACTTCTGTCCACACATTTTTTCTATACGCTGTAGTTTGAAAACCTAGTCACCAGGATTGCAGCATGTCTTCGTATCTCAGTAAAATGTGCCAAGCACAGAGGACTCAGAAACCCACTGGACAAAGCAGACTGACATTCAAAACTATGACAGAAAGGCCTCCTGATCTTTAAATTTGTATTCTTGGGTCAAAGGCTTATAGTATAGAACTTCCAATCTTACCAGGAAAACTGTGCTTCTGAGAATAGAAAATAAAACCTTTCAACATACTTTACAATATTAAAGATGTTAATACAAACTTAAATTTGTTAGAAAGTAGGATGGAAGAGGAGAAATAATCCTCTATACTATTCTACTTTCAGACTGAGGATCTTCTCAGGGTTAGTACTCTACCACAATACATGAAATCTAAATAATAATGGAAGATGGGAACGAACACAGACATGCTTCTAGTCAGTTGAAAAGAGAATAACAGAACCTTATATTCTGCAATAAAGCTATGGGAGTATGGGAGCAGCACAAATTGAGAGATTGATTTCTCCTGGAGTTGGGATAGAGGCCTCTTTGGGAGGTCTTCCCAGAAGAGAAGATATTTGAACCTCATGGGTCAGTGGCAGTGGCTGGTCAAAGGCAAAATGGGAAATATAAGAAGGAAAAGGAGCAAGATGGGGAGGGAGAAGGAAAATAAAATACTGCACAAACTTCAGGAAATATAAAAATACAATGCAGCTTCAGGGTACCATGGTCCAAAAAGGTTAAGATGAGTTAAGGACACATCTTTAGAAATGGCAGGTGCTATCAGCAAAACTAAGGAAAAGTTGATAGAGATTAGAAAATATACTAGGGGTACCTGGGTGGCTCAGTCAGTTAAGCATCCAGCTCTTGATTTTGGCTCAGGTCATGATCTCAGGGACCTAAATCAAGGCCCGTGTCAGGCTCTGCACTCAGTGGGGAGACCGCTTGCAAATTCACTCCCTCTGCCCCTCCTCCAAATTACGCGCATGCTTTCTCTCAAATAAATAAATCTTTTTTAAAAAAAAAAGAAATTGTACTAAAGAATCTCATTCCTAAGAGAATAATTAATCTTGTAATTACTGTGAACCATTGGTGGCTTATTTACTTGGGAATGATATAATCAGATCTTTCATCAGTGATAACACTGGCTTCATGCAAAGACAGATCAGAGTGGGGAGAAAAGAAGGGAAACGATTAAGAAGCCACTGTCAGGTAAAGACTGACACAGTCTTAATACAGAAACTAAGTGGAGGGATAAGAAAGACATTTCAGATGAAGAGTCAACATAATTACTAATAGAGTAGAAGTCTATTAATAGCATCTAAGGCTGCATTTTATCTCTCTTTAGTATAAGCTTAGACCAATTAAAACTTTCAGATCTTATTTTCCATTAAGTCTGTCAAGCCAGACTTTTTACATGCAGAAGTTGCAAAGTTGATTTATTTAACTCAAATATAGGATTTTACATTTATTTCTTTTAAAGCTTATTTGGATGGTTTTTATCTTTTTTTATTTATTTATTTGAGAGAGAGAGAGATCATGAGTGAGAGCGCAGAAGCAGGGGGAGCAACAGAGGGAGAGGGAGAAGCAGGCTCCCTGTTGAGCAGGAAGCCCAATGCGGGACTTGATCCCAGGACCCTGGGATTATGACCTGAACTGAAGGCCAACACTCAACTGACTGAGCCACCCAGGCGCCCTAGTCTTTTTATCAAGATTGTCAATATCAGTTTTTAGACTCGATCTATTATCCATTCTCCATGTAAAAATTTTGATTAATTTCTATGTGACATTGGTTAAATGCAAATAATTATATTAACACAGAGATGGTCTTTTAAAAGGCTTCATTTGGGGTCAACATAGAGCCAATAATCAACATTCCCTCTATACTACGCTCTAACATTTTTATTTTAACAAACATCAACTATAGAATCATAAGAACTATGGAACATCATCTAGGTAAAGTGTCTTCAGAAGAATAGCTTTATACTTAACTGATTCTTAGACCAAAAAAAAAAAATCACAAACTTTCAGGTAAGGGCAGAAAGCTAGAACCAGGCATTCTCTTCACAGAGTACTATTCTTAGGTAGATATTTATCATCTAGTACCTCAGTTCTTTCATTTGCAGGATAGATTTTTTTTTTAAAGCACTCTTTGTTAGCTTATAGGTTGTGAATAAAGAGTAAAGTCATCTTTTCTGCCCTGTTTCTAAGAAAGGGGGTGAGAGCCAGAGGATCTGTAATAACTCTGAATCCCACAGTGAAATCAGACTCCTGAGCTACCCAACACTTACGAGGGAGGAGCTTTTGGAGAAGATAATTCATGTTGGTAGAATAACACTATTCTCAAAATTAATAGCAGTAGAATCCTATGGATTCCTGGAAAGATCAAGATCAAGTATTGATCAGTACATGTAAATTATCATGAATAAAAGAATAGTAGGGGAGAGGTAAGCTAATTAATAATAAAAATTATATCTTCATACAACCTTTCCTAGGACAATAACGTAAAAGACCCACAGTACATTTCAAACATCATAGATTCTTCTCAACGGAGATAGTTAGGTGGTCCTTAGAGAACTTTCCCTTCACAATGAGTAGAGAATTCCCTATCCAACTAACAGAACCAAATATTGCTGATAAGTTTTCTACACTAAGAACATACAGGCAGTGGGGATATATGTATTTTTTAAAGCAATAGAACAACTGAAGAAAGAGAAGGAAATTCAAGAAGATGTTTGACCTTCATGCTTCATTGGCTTCTCCCTTGTTTGCCACAGTTGCAGGCCTATCGCTTCTCAGCCTTTTGGCTAAGATCAAGTGTACGGTTGCAGGCCAACCTTTCACGTTGAGTCTAGGCTGGTCACATGGGAAACCCAGAAGCAATAATCCAGTGTGCACCTGGAGTTTACACAGATAAACCTGCTAATTTTTCAAGTAAGTGACTTTCTCCTCAAGGAATGGGAAATCAACCCTGAGACAACGAAAGCATCACCTCTACCACCCAACACATCTCAGGAACACAGACTCCCGAACAGTGAAATTCTCACCAGCAACATACAGCCGGTCTTCACCATGTATGGAGGCTTTATATATACAGTCTTAAATGTCAACACAGATATAGAAATGTGGAATTTTTCTTCCTCTGTACTATTAATACTGCTGAGGTCAACTTCACAGAAAACCAGATTAGGGCTTCTTTTTTAGGGATTAGGTGAAGAATTCTGAAAATAAATTTTGGGTGCATACTGATGGAGCTTTTAAATCCAGTCAAATAAGGCAACTTATACAACAACAATAACAACCACAAAAAGGTCTACATCCTGAGTGGGAAAATTTTAATACTGAAATAATTACTCTTATTTCTGACAAGATAATAGTGATGCAGAAATGAAGAACCCATAGACAAGCAAAATGTATGAAAGCCTTAATTCTAATATAAAGATTTTTAAATATATGTTTATCTCTCCAAGGATATTGGGCACAAGACAATTTTTCTTATGTGGCATTGAACACTTGGATGAAGAAGTAATTGTCCTTATAAAGAAAAACACTCAATTCTTACACTATAAATAGGGTAAGTGTTTTCTGGTTATTTCTTTAAGAGGGGATGATGGATCTGCACTCATCAATCTCTAAGTCAATGACTGGAAGCCCTAGTGAAGAGGTCCATGCACCTGCAAATAGCTTTGGGTGTTAGTTTGTGATCCTTATGACTTGCCTGTCATAACAACAATCTCATGCCTAGGAATTTCTGGGGTAATACCTATTAAAATATTCTGTTTAGTGATAATAGTTAATATTTATGAAATTACATTATATGCTGGGCAGTTTCTATTTTATCTTTATGTGGTTCTTATAAGGAACTCTTGTTACCCACATTTTATAGATAAGGAAATTAATCCTTTAACAGGTTACCTAATTTGGCCAAAATCATCAAGCAAAGGGTTCAAACCAAGAAAAATCTCACTCTAGAGGCAGCACTCAAAATCACGACTCCATACTGTTGCTTTGTCAGATATTATGATACAGACAAAGGAGCCCTAGTGTTAAACAGGAAAAGGAGGTTCCCTTATCTTTCGAGGGATCCACCCATCTCCCTGGACCTGGACCTTCCCCAAATGAAATTCTTAAAAAACAGCATCTGGCATCTTAGATATACCAAAAGAGCCTATTTCTATTTGCCTAACTTTGAAGGGAAAAAAAGATCAAATTCGGTGATTTCGTGTCACCTCTAACTAGGCTGGATCAGGTATTAGAGATGCTCACCAGAGGGAATACAGCTGGTGGCGGCTTCACAATGCACAATCTAATTTCATTTATTATCCGGAACATCTTCCTGGAGATCACTCAAACCCACTTTTCTCATAAGACCTTGATTAATAGTCTAACCATCTATAAAAAGTAAAATTAATTGACAAAAGAGAATGTTCTGCATTCAGAGCGCTTTCTTCAAGAACACATCTGCCCACTCCCATTCCCCAATCCTTGTTAACCCCACTGCGTTTCTTTTAACACAGGATTTTATAAATCTGCTTCAAACTCAGAACTAAGAAGGTTTGCAGGTATTGAAATCACATCTTGTAAGGTAAGGAAACAGATCTTGTGATTCTAATCCTGTCTTGCTTACTACTCCTTTCCAACATCTTGCACCGCTAAGAGAAAAAGGGCACATTTGTAACCCTTGTGCTCACGTTGATTTTGTGTGTATATTTAAACTAAAGAAACACCTGAGATACCCAAATCGATTTTAGAAGTCCTGTTCCTCAAAGCACTTGACAACTTTACATTTTCTGTTGGGCTCCTGAAGGAATGGAATCAAAAATTCAAAAAATGGGCTGATTATTTGAAATCAGACTATAATCAGGATTAAATACAGAGGTGAAGGAGACTGGGGAGACAAGGATATATCCCACTACCAGATCAGAGCAGTGCCCCCAGTCAGACTCAGGGCGTTCCCAGTCTTAGAGCACATCTATCATAATGAATAAGGAAAGGGTCAAGGTCGAGGCAGAGAGAGAGAGGGGCCCCTGGCAGGGCTCTGAAACTATTGTTGGCAGGCAGAAGCGCTAAGACAGAGTAAACAAGAGTTAAGAAAATAAACCAGATCACCTGGCCCTGGACATTATGGAGTATTTTTCTTTGGTAGTTACATTGTAATCACAGAAAATGATCAGACCTCAAAGAAGTAAGTCATTAAGGTTGTTATCAGCCGTTCTTGTGCTCAGACCCAGACAACACAAGCATCTCAAGGCTACAAGCTTCCTGGTCAAGTTTTCAAGAAAAGACAAGCCCTAAAAACCCTCAGTGGCCACCCTGTTGGGACCCCTCTCACTCCTGAGAACTTTTTCTGTATCCTTGCTTTATAAAACTCTATCGCTCTACTCACTCTCCTTTGTGCACGAGATTCATTCTTAGACTCCGAGAGATGAGAACCTTGCTCCCCAGTTCCAATAATACTTCTCAAGTTGTTAAGTATTTTCATAGGCCTCCACCCCACCAACACACACACACACACACACACACACACACAGAGTCATGAAATCTTTCAGTACAGAGCCTTATCTCACTTTTCTTTCTAGCCCTGGCACGTAGGGCAGTGGTCGGCCCTTAGAGGAGCTTAGCAATTCTTTGGCTAGAAACTGGCTGCATTGAGACTTCAGCTGTTGCTTTTTTTCCATTGTTGTTGTTGTTGTTGTTTTAAATCACCGATGATACACATGGTTGTAATAATAACAGGTTTTGTTTGTTTGTTTTCCTGCTGCGGAGACTGAGACAGAATGGGTAAAGTAAAACTTAAAATGGAAATTGCTAAAGTTGACCTCCTAAAAGGGAAAACCTCCTGAGGGACGCTTAAAAAAAATCCCAGTGAATTCTGATATTTCCATTGGAAATAGTCCACTGGCTGGCTGGCTTCTGCTTTTCATCTAGCATCCTGGAGGCCCTGACAGACTTTCACAGTGGCTGAGACTGTTTATGGCTCTTCTCGTTGCTTTGGTGGAGCTGCATGCATCTCCCTGCAGCCTGCTCAAACACGTCTCTCCAAAAGCAGGTCACTGGGATTGCCAGGATCTGCTTCTATCTGACAGGACTCCTGATTCTAGCCATTTCTGTCAAGTCTTGTATGAAAGAGGGGTGGGGGGGAAGCAAGATCAGATGATAGAAAACTGCCAACTCCAAAATGCATAATAACTAAAATATTCAGTGTCACCTTTAAACATTTTTGGGGAAATCCAAAAGAACAAACAAAAATAGAAGTAGGTGAAAGAATAAAACACCCAGGGGAGAATTCTTACTATCAGCTGACAACTGTAAAAAACAACACTAATATTGAGTAAGGATTTTTTATAGCACTTCTCAGGGTAGGGAAGTTATTCCAATATCTTTCTGTCTTACATCCGATGGCCAGCAACTCCCAAACCCAGCTGACCGCCCACCCCAACCAGCCATCCTCCTGTCCTTAATCCCTACACACTAGTCACTCAGATTCTCCTGAAAATTTACTAACAATGACTTTTGAAAAACATAAAGCCATTTCCATTCAATTAAATAAACACACCATGTTAACCTTCAGTAAAAGAAGTGGCCGTTCATTTTTATAGGTGGCTGTAAACAGACTTTGAGCTTCACAAAGCCAAGATCAATAGAGCGTTGGCAAACAATAATAATCTCATGCATACTCTATCGACAGCTGCTCAGAAAATATAGTTTGATTCTGATGGGCTTGGTGATTGGGCCCTTGGTCAGCCTTTTGCCTTCCTCTGAGCGAATGTCAAAATGTCAAGAAAATGCCTCTGTGGGAGTGAATTTCACTGCAGCCTCCTGAGAAACCAAATCAGCCAAGTTCTGACACTCGGCGATGCAGACCGGTGCAAGGGAAACCAAATCTTGAGCGAGAGGGCTGCTGGAGATGGGGATGGTGGTGCCAAATGGCTGTGGGGGTGCCACAGGGGGATGTCTTCACTACTGTCACCTATGCCTACTGTGATCACTGAGATGGAAGGAAAGCAGGGACAAATACATTACACATTCAGTCTCTTTCTGGTTATTTCTGCCTCTCCTGCCAGGTAGAGATTAGTTCTAAGAGTGGAAAGCTCTGATATTCGATGCCGACCACCCCTTGATGCCTGTTCTTGATCTAATCTTCCTATGCGAGTCTACTTTTTTCTCTCTCTCCCTCTCTCCTTCTCCTCCACCCCTGTATTCCCTCCTTTCTGCCTCACCTTTTCATTCCTCCTCTACAGAGCATACACATTACTATCAAGACACAAGTAGACTGGGGAGGATGAAAGAGATAGAGGCTTGGAATAGAGCCCTGGTGTCTAGTGTCAGCTTTGCCTCTAACTTGCTGTGTGACTCTAGATAGATTATTTTTCTATCTTAGACACTCGATATTCTGATCTCTACAATGGACGGAGGTGTGATCCACATGGTCTCAACATATTCCTGTTTTAAAATTAAACTGGAGTGTTAATAAGAAGATCTGGATTCGTGTCATAGCTCATCAGCTCACTACCTGGGTGGCTTTCTATTTACTTTTCCCATCTCTGGTTTCCTCATTTGTAAAAATGGGCAAGATGATCTCTAGTTCATAAGATTATTAAGGCAATTGAAGGAGGTAATGTCAAAGCACTACGGCTCTTTAGAAAGATCAACTGATTCATTATTATAATGAATCTAAAACTGATGGAAAAATAATTGTGGGTGAAATTAACATAGACACGTCCTGAACAGTCTTTGTAAGCCTCTGACCCAGGAACTACAAGTTTTCCGGGAATCCAACCTGTCTCTCCTAAATAAATTTTTGTCACTTTTATAAAGTAAAAAAGTACACAGTAGATTTATGGAATGTTTATCACATACCAGGCACTGAGCTAGCACTCTGTATAACTTCAGCTGTTTGAATGTTTCCAACTATTCTAAGAATTAATGGTTCCACTTTCCAGAAATCAATCACAGAGAGGTGAAAAAAAGTCCCAAAGGGCCAGCAACTTAGAGTTGAACTCAAGTCAGTGTAAATGAAATGCCTGTGAGCTTAACCTCCAAGTGATGCCATCTCCATGATTTATAAAGTCTCATGCAAGACTTCTGATGTTTCAAAAAACATCTTGTATTTTCCCATGAAAGCTATATCCTTATAAATAAACAACAGTTAGTCACTTGCTGCCAATCAGTCATTCAGCTCTTGAAGCTTAATTATGCACATGATTATGCTCATCAAGGAAAAAAAATGGAAAAAGAAAAATAGTCTAAAGCCACGCACTCTGCTTCTGTCAATTGCCTATACTTCTCTCTTTCCAAAAACAATCATCCGAGTAATCCAAAAACATTGGGGGTGGAGGGGCTCCTATTTTGCCCATTTGCAGAGACAGATACTGCTGGAATAATGTAAGCCCTGAATAGAGTGGTGTTACCTCAAACAAAAGCTTCTGCGAATGTGGTAACAATGTAGCAATTAAAAGCTTGGCTCAGAAATTAGAGAAACCTGGGTTCGATTTCCAATTTTCCTTTTAATGGTGTTGGACCCTTTCCAAGTTATATAAATTTTTCTGAGGGATAAAAATAATAGAATATAAGTCAGACAGTTAATGAGTCTTAAACTATTTACTATATGGGATGCACTAAGCATGTCTGACACTTAGAAGATGCTTACTTAGTAAATGTTAACTGTTACTGTCTTCATAAATTCATCTACTTCCCATTCTTCTTTCTCTAATTCTTATAGCCTATTACTATACAGATTAGGAAGAGTCTTCACGTTGTATTCACCTACGCATAACCTTTTAGCCACGACGTTGAGGAATGCATGTTTATTTTAATGAGTACTTATTTTGAGTATAAGTTAATTTGCCTTAATTAGTGATCTTCCATAAACCTGTATGACAGTGCTGCATGTGTGTGCATGTGTACATGTGCTTTAAATAAATGCATGTTTTAAATATGATTCCATTGTCTGAAAAGAAATACATATGTATATTAACACCCAGATAATTCCAGTTGAGTTTCTTATACAATCACTTTGATTTTAATGAGTTCAACTTCTGTGCATGGAGAGCTTATACCGACTTCAAGAGGAGTTCAGTTGTGGCTCAGTATTAGTGAGCAAATTGCAAATTGCTACCAACACTGTTCTCATCAGAAGCCATGCAACAAAGAGGTTGTTTGGATAAAGTTTTAGTTAGCTTCATTCCAACTTCATCTTTAAGTATGCTGAAAGAAAATATTTCAGAACCAGCAAAAAGGCAACTTGTCTGTGTCTCCTCTGAGTGAATGTTCTATCTCTAGTATTGGTGTGTCTATTGCATGTTTACCACACTCTAGCCATCTCCCATGAATGCAATTCATTGTGACACAGATCTACCAGGAAGGTGGTTATGCTCAATCGGCATGACTGTGAGGCAATGAAAACAAGAGACGCTCTGCTAGTCACTAGAGAAGCACTCAGGAAGGAAAAGTGAATGGAATCTTCTAACACAAACCACGTGAAGATCAAAAGCCCATTTAAGATTCACAACCAGTAGCTTAACTGTTCTAAGGCTGGCCCTAGACATCACTAGTCTTCTAGTCATTTGAAATTTTCCTTTTTGAGGATACAATCTCATTATGAAATTGCTAATTAGTCCCAGGTATCATTATGTTAGCAAAGCAATTCTCACAGTTATTCCCAATAGATTGGGTTAAAGATATAGATTAGAAGGGAAAGTGAAAAAGATGTAATCAGAGAAGAGCCAGATGTCAAAAAGGGAAAATGAAAGACGTTTATATTTCTACAGCAGAAAGCAAATGTCTTACACTCATTAATCCCATTCATGAGGGCTCCACCCTCATGATCTGATAACCTCTCAAAAGTCCCACCTCCTAACACCATCACCTTGGGGGTTAGGTTTCAACATATGAGTTTGGGGAGGACACAAACACTGAAGCCATAACAAACTTCATAGTCAATCTATAAAGTCATCCCTCTGGCTTTCTTACTCAGCTCTGGATAACTTTTTCATTTTTTTCAAGTTTGATCTTTAAAACTAAAATTGATTCCGAGACTTCATTAATCTTCCTACCACCAACCAGCTCCTTATTTGGTTCTATAGCACTGATATGAGTGGGAAATCTCCCTCCATCCCCTATAAATTAGCTTTACTCTTATAATTGGTAAAGGATGATTCTTGGAAGAACACAGATGAAACTAAAACAAGTCAAGGTAGTAAGCATCAAAATACCATTTATTAATTAACTCAAGAACAGCAGATGGGATGGTTTTGTGAAAACACCATGAAACCTGTGGCCTTACTGTGTTTGTAACTTGGAAATAATCACAGTGAGACCAACACAGAGAGGGATGTGAAGTCTACATGGTAAAGTCTGATGATAAGGCAAGTAGTGCCAAGGAAACTTAATATCAGTGCAGGTATGTTCTAGAAATTTTACTGAATACAATAACTATTTTCCCCACTCATGTAAGCCATCGAAATATACACAGACTATAAAATGTATTCATAGCAATAGACCAAGAGATAACATTTTTTCTCTTTAATGCTTTGAAAGATTAAGAGACATTAAAGGTGTAGAGAGACAATTAAGCCTTATATGCTATACTGCACCTGCCTCACCCTCCTAACATTAAAGGGCTCTAAGCACAGAACAGCCTCAATGGGTTTGGTAGGCAACTTTACAATCTAATATTAAAAGCTAGGAGATGTCTCCGAATATTGAGCCATACCTACATTTTATAGCCAACAGAAATAGAACTAGAGCCTAGAGGCTTTTGTTTACTTCAGTTTCTTCTAGCGTAGGAATCACTGGTGCCCAATTTTCCCAGAAGCAATTTGGGTCCTGCTTACACTGCCAGGGCATTTTGCCATCTGGCATCTACATGATGAAATAAGCATAATTATAAAATAAAACAAATATGAGACATTAGAGCCTAAAGGAAACAGAGTTTAGTCAAACCTCCTCACTTATAGATGTGAAAACTGAGATCCAAAGACAAGTGTTTGCCATAAATTACAGCAGCAGCAAAACTCCAAATGTCTAACATGAAAAAGTGCTCAACATCACTCAGCATCAGGGAAATACAAATCAAAACCACATTGAGATACTACCTCACACCAGTCAGATTGGCTAAAATTAACCAGTCAGGAAATGACAGGTGTTGGTGAGGATGCAGAGTAAGAGGAACCCTCCTACACTGTTGGTGGGAATGCAAGCTGGTGCAGCCACTCTGGAAAACAGTACGGAGGTTCCTCAGAAAGTTGAAAATAGAGCTATCCTATGACCCAGCAATCACACTACTGGGTATTTACCCTAACAATACAAATGTAGTGATCCAAAGGGACATATGCACCTGAATGTTTCTAGCAGCAATGTCCACAATAGCCAAACTACGGAAAGAACCTAGATGTCCAACAATAAATGAGTGGATAAAGAAGAAGTGGTATATATACACAATGGAATACTATGAAGCCATCAAAAAACACAAAATCTTGCCATTTGCAACAATGTGGATGGAACTAGAGGGTATTATGTTAAGTGAAATAAGTCAATCAGAGAAAGACAATTATCATATGATGTCTCTGATATGAGGAATTTGAGAGGAAGGGCAGGGGTCATGGGGGGGTAGGGAGGGAAAAAATGAAACAAGATGGGATCGGGAGGGAGACAAGTCATTAGAGACTTAATCTCATAAAACAAACTGAGGGTTACTGGGGGGTGGGAGGGTATGGATAGGGTGGCTGGGTTATGGACATTGGGGAGGGTATGTGCTATGGTGAGTGCTATGAAATGTGTAAGCCTAATGACTGACAGACCTGTACCCCTGGGGCCAATAATACATTATATGTTAATAAAAAAAACTCCAAATGTCTAGACCAGAGCTCATCCCACTGCAATATATTAAAATAGTTTAATGCAACAAGACCTACATCTATCTTTACTGGATAGTAAGCTGGTCTGAGATGAACCGAATGCATACTTTTAGCACTCACACTAAAGGTGAAATTACCCAGTTCATATAAAATCTATGAAGAATATCACGTGTGCCTCCTTTCCAAAACTGTATGTAATTTATTATTTCCTTAAAGACTTGAAAAAAATATCACTGCATACTGAAGTTCAGAAAATGACTGAAGGCTACCAGAATCTAAATGTGTGGGACTGCAGTGATTGTTGGTTTTTTCTTTCCTTTTACACAGATTTTTAAAAAAATCTTAGTATACAGTAGGTGCTTAGTTAATGCTTATTCAATAAATCAGTATCTCTTTTCTCTTCCACAGAGGTTCACTAGTCTCTTTTTGGGGCTGTTAGTTCTACTACCAATCCCTTATTTAAATGTAAATCCTTCTATTTTGCCTGGAACAAGACAATGAGATGTCTATTCTTTCATTACTGAGCATAAAGTAGAAAATAAGTTCCAGGTGAACAACTTGAGCTTTTTATGTTGAGAAAAACCCATGACAATTTGTGTCTACATTTTGCATCATCTTTTGCCTGTGTGTGTGTGTGTGTGTGTGTGTGTGTTTTCTTGCTTTTTGGTCTCATAAAATTAGACATTTAATGGGAAGGACTGTAGAAATCATCCAGTCAAATCCCAACTTCAGTGTAGGAATTCCCTTTAACCTTCATGATGTGCGTCACTCAGCCTTTCCTGGGTATTTGACAGGTACTTCCTATAGTGGTAAAGAGAATGGATCCAAGAGCCAGGCAGCCTGGGCTCCCATCCCACCTCTGCCACTTCTAAATTTTGCATTCTTGAAAAATCACTGAATCTCTGTGCTTCAGTTTCCTCAACTGTAAAACAGGATTGATAATAATTTGCATCTGCTTCACCTGGATGTTATAAGGCTTAAATAAGAATGCAGATTCCTTAGAACAATAAGCAGAATACCCTAGGAGCTATTTTTATTCTCCATTACTACTCCAACTTCACATCCTCCTCTTCTTCCTTTCTCCAGTGAAAGAGAGCTCACTACCTCCTATTTATTTTCATGAGTAGGACACCCTCGAATGGAAAATTATTCCTATTATGGAGCCCACAGAGATGCCACAAATTCTAGCCATTGGTCCTGGTTCTGCCTCCTAGAGTTGGGTTGATTAATGAGAATCTCTTTTCTACCTAACAGTCATTCAAATAGTTGATAACAGCTGTCATATCCCTCCTTAGGCTTCTCTAATACAGGCAGAATATTTCAAGTTTCTTCAGCTCCTTATCTTAAGACTGCCACTATTCTCACCATTCTTTCCTGTGAATAATAATAGCTCCTAGTTATGAGCCAGGCACTGTGCCGAATGAGCTCTTCTACTTGCATTATGCAATGTAACCCTTAGCTGAAACCAGAATAAGGACTTCCCTACACACTTATCAGTGAGGTAACTGACTTGTTCACAGACTCACAGTGGTAGAACCTGGATTTGATAGCCTGAGTATGGTGCCACACGGAATGTGCCGAGTTTGTCAATGTTCTCTTAAGATGTGGCAGCAGAAAGCATACAGAACTTGCACATATACAACTTAAAATTAAAAAAAAAGTCCTAGGATTTATCTTTTTTTTTTTTACTAATAAACATCTATCTAAATGAGGTCTCTTTAACTCAGAACTAGATAATGTTTTGTTTGTTTGTTTGTTTTTAAACCTAGGGGCAGGATTTTGTATAGCCCTATTATAATTTATTTCATTTTTGTATCATTTTTCCTTCCTGTTGAGATTCTTTGGAATCTTAAGTCTGTCATTTAGCATTTGAGCTATTGCACAGCTCTGTACTCTGACCGCATATCTTCAAGCAATTATAAATGGAGAGGTACAAAGACCCAAGACATACACCTAGAAACCTTCTTCCAGGATATTAATACAGATTTCTAAATATCTGGCACTGTGCAATACTTCATTCATTTAATCCTCACAAATTAACCTTGTCTATTCTTACATGCACTTTACAGATATAACAGTGTAGCCCTGGGAGGTAAATAATTTACACACAAAGTAGACTTGAATTTTACATCTAGGTCCACTTGACTTCAAAGCCCAGCTTTGCACAATTCTGCCCTATCCCACATTAAATAGAGAAATAAGGTCCCTGCCGCACCCACTCCTCTGGTGGCAATCTTTGGAACTGGGCTATGTTTCTAGCTTCTTTGTGTCCACAGTTAGGACATAAGGACCTGGAACCCCATGTGCCTAGAAGGCAGTGTGAAACCGGCCAGAGATGAGTCTGGAGTAACTGATCTCACTGTGCCAGAGCCTCAGTTTGCTGTCATGTATTCTAACCTGACCCTCTTACTTTAGACTTTTTGCATTGACAGTGACTTGCGGTTCAGTGTTAAGCACACTTAGCCAGATGGCTACCGGCCCCATGGCACTTTTGTGATGGCTACTGACCTATTACATTAAGTACACAGGCATGTCACGACTTTTTTCAGGAGAGCTGGTTTGTGTTCCCTTATTTTCTATGCTCAAGGGCAGGTGCTGGTGCAGGCACTTTTCTACTACCTAAATCATTTGGAGGTAAATCTTCATTGATGTGACTTTTTTTACCAGACTAATGTCCCCATCAGTTTCAGCTCTATTCTCTTGTCTAAGAAGACACTTCCTTCAATGAGTGTGGATGGTTATTTATTGCCCATGGTTTTAACCCCCTAAATTACCTAACTCTTCACTAAAATGAAACCACCCCTGACAGTTGTTTAACAGCTGCCTCACACAATGAGCCAATTTGTCAGGTCAAATAGTTTCTGCTGTTACATATCTAACCTGAAATTACCAAGAACGCTTAAAGAATGCAAAAGGTCATCACAACCCTACAGTGAGATGAAAATACTAAGCTGAGCAACCTTACAATGCCAGATAGCACCAAACTGTCTAATGGCTATGGACAGTCAGGGTGTTGGCCATGCACCCCAAAGAACCACATTTCCTTCATGTCTCATGCATATGTCAAAGATGCACAAATGCAAAGCAAATGAAATTTTTAAGGCTTTTTTTAAAATCTTGGTTTAATTCATGAGCTGCTTTTTCCTTCCCTTAGTGAAATAATTATAAGCTTGTTTTAACTCCTTCCCTCCTTCCCTCCCTCCATCCTTTTGAATTTATTCTCTATGGCTCTAATGGATCCCCTTAACCTACTTCTGGTTAATGAAGTCTCTATTCATCCAGAAGCTAGAGAAAAGCAAAAAACAGAGCTTCTAATCAAAACCCTGGTCTGACATAGCTCAGAGAACTGAAAGTGTGCATTCTCAAGTGTGCACAGGATTCATTTTTTAGTCCCTACTGCATAAACATAGGGATATGCTAATGGCAAAGAAAATACTGTACTTCTTTATGTTTGGAGTTGTCTTTTTTTTCTTTAACCTTCCATGAGTTTATCACAGGGTTCATTAGCAAAAACTAAAAGCACAAGGGGCAATTAATGACAGTGACATTACCTTAGCAGTGTCCAGCCCCAGGACACCACCATGGTGAGGTGCTCCCTCACTAGACTGGCTGCACTGGAAAATAGATGAAGTTGTGTAGCAGCAATTCAGAAGGGAGCTACAGCAAGAACAGTAGAAACAGAAGCGAAAGAAGCAACAATGGTATTTTGAGTCAGGTGCTAAATACTCTAGCATTTTGATGGGACTTTTTACCTCTGCCACAATCAGGTTAAAACAAGAGGTCAATAGAGAAAAGAAAACAAGTATCTTAAGAATACAATGAAGCAAATAAAATAAACAAATGTGTGATACATTTAATGTCCAGATCTATAATAGCAATAGTAAAAATAATAGTAATAATAATTACTAATAATTAGTAGTAGTGGTAGTAGTTAAAATACTGATAATTGAGTCTTCTGATGTGCTAAGACTAGCTAAGGACTTTCCTTGCATATTGTATTCTTTGGCTTATGAAGTAGGTAATAATCATCTCCATTATACACATAGGGAAACGTAAATACAGGGATGCTAAGAAACTCATCCTGGAGATGCACCTAGTAAGTGGAACTTTAAAATAGATTCTCAGCGAAGGCCATGTTTATAAGTTCCACTCTATTCTGCCTCCCACTGCACACTGAACTGGAGATATCAAAGAAATACACCGAGATATGCAGAGTTGCCTTCACTATTTTCTTAATTTGTTGTTTTCTTCTTAAAAAAAAAAAAAACTCCAAAAGGCAATTAAGCATACTCTGTGTGATCATCTTCTAACTGGGTACTGTTGCACAACCGCCAACTGAAGACTGTCATGAAATGTTACCCCTTGGGTTGATGTCTGCAAGTACACTGACAATAAGAACTACTACTTTAACTGACGAAACCTACATGAGAGAGAGGTGAGTTGAATATAGACATATATTGGGTGTGTTTGTGGAAGGAAATGATCAAATGGGATTCTCAACCAGACAGCAAGTTTTGCAAGGATTCCGAGGAAAATAGTAAGGGGACTGAAGTGTCACAAAGCCAAACTCCAAAGAATCTACACCAGAGTAATCATGTATTCACACAGCAAGCAAGATTAATTCTCAGAAAATGTCTTCCGCCACATTACATGAATGCTCTTAATTTCAACTGTATTGTTTGCATCTCATTTGTAAATTTGCAATGATTTTATGGTCATATGAGAACTATGAGCCTGTAAAATGTGCACTTGGTTTTTTGTTTGTGCATTTTTAGGAAACATTATAATAGATATCTTGAGTCAATTGTAAGGGTGTATTGTATAAGAATATTTGTTCTTAAAAAGAGACCTTTTTACATTTCTCATGTTTGAGACAAACCGCCACAACAACAGACAGGATGGTAAAAAGCTGATCAAGCACTTTGATCATCTTTGTTGGCCTGGCGAGAGATAGCTGCCAGGGGGTTTAAAGAAAAGACAGCAAAGGAATTCTGAGAACTCTTGCAACACACACCCTTCTCTTCTCCTACATTGTGTATATCAAATTTGCTTCTAGAATCATTAAAAAAACATGTCAGATTTAATCTTGAGGCCAAAGGCCTAGGCATCCTTTTATCCTAAGCTTCACAGTGATTCTGATATGCTCCCTCTACTACCCAATTAATCCTGTCAAGCTAATGAACTAAGAAATGAAGACATTTCCTAGAATAGTGTTCTTAAACTTTAACATGCACATGAATGACCGGATCTGTTAGGTGTTGATTCTGATATGTCTGGCGTGAGTCCTCTGGTTCTGCATTTCAATGATGCTCCCAGGTGGTCCTGGTCTACATTTTAGAAGATGGGATGGTGGCCACACCAAAGCAGATGGAAACTGGACAAGCCAATTAAAACATTAGCCCAAAGTTGTGTATCTTGAGTGTTGACGATGGTTACATGAATGTATACATGTGACAATGTATACAAGTTACATGAATGTATACTTGCCACAGGATGAAACATACAGGTGTATAAACACACACACACACACACACACACATATACATACACACAGACGAGTGCACACATGAGTGCATTAAGAAAATAATGTCCAAGTCTTTCTTTGCTATAGATTTGCCTTAGTTTCTATACTGGGGAGAAAGAAAAGTTGAACTTTCATGTATGGATTTGGAATGTAAAGGTGTAAAATACATTGCAGATTTGGGGCTACGAGACCTAATAGCTAAAGAAAGCAGGAAAGATAAATGTAAGGAAACCAAAAAAAAGAGCATCTCCTTTGACCTGAGTCAGACTTTAAGAATTATAAGAAGAAGTTGTTTCCTAAAGAAAAATTTTGAGATGAACATCACTGGAGCCCAGATGGCAAAATCTATAATGATTAAGTCATCAAGCTGTAGGCAGCTGACCTGGTCTACCCTCTACTACACTGCCCAACATATGGTCCTATTCTACATTTCTTACTCAAACATCAATCCTCTAACCTCCAAGGACAGCATGGACCAATGCTCCCCATCCCCACAGCATCATGGATGTAAAATCTGAATTACAGCACAGGCTATTTCAAATATGTTATCTTTTTCTCTGAACTAAACTTTCAGTGTATTCCACGTGTGTCATTATCTCCATCTTCAAGGGCAGGAACAGCCAACTTTTTCTGTAAAAGACCAAATAGTAGTATCTCAGGCTTTGCAGGCCATAAGATGTCTGTGACAACTACTTAACTCAACCATTATAGGACAAAATAGGCCATAGATAACATGTAAATGAATGCACATGGCTGTATTCCAAAACAACTTTATTTATTTATGGAATAGTGGTCAATCCCTGCTGAAGGGCCACAAAACTTCTTTGTTAGATCATGCCTTTCAGTTTTTGGTTTAAAAAATCTGAGTGACATCCTTAAAAGCACAGACAGTGGTTGAGACAGAAATGGAACAGGCCTCATCTCACCATTATCCTCACACCCCTCCTCAAATATTTTGGGATTTTGCAAAGATGGAGGAAGTAAGCAGTGACAGCCACACTAGGTACTATCAGGTAATACAGTGCATCTACCTGAGAGCCACACAGCTGCTGGGTTGGCCTGTACCACTCATGACAGAGCTTACTCTCATAAGGTGAATTCTAGATGAGAACACCCAAGTTCTGGTGTGATCACCCCCTTAAATCCCAAAAGGCCCATGTAGATTATCCTTATAATTCACTGACATAATACTACTGGTAGGATATCCAAGGAAGGGAAGTTGTGAGTAGATTTTTTTTCAATGCAACTGGACCAGGATCTGCTGTACCTGCTAGAGAGACACACATCTGTACCTTGGGGAAGGAGGAGTAGGCAGTAACACAGCCAGCAAAGTCTGGTGGTAGTGTATAACCCAGCCTTGGATCTTGTTGAAGGGGTCTCTGGGTCCAGCTGCCTTGGAGTTCCATTGTGGAACTCTTACCATGTTAATTTATTTATAGCCACCAACACAGGTGTCAGACAGCAAAGAACCTAAAACTGTATAATGGCAGCATTTGTGGCTGGGAGAAAAGTCATGTCTTCCCAGGCCTGATAACAAGTACAACCAAATAATCCAAATGGGAGGGAGGAGACGTGTTTCTAAGAGACATGATTTCCTTTTATAGCCCCCAGCTGCTGAGTTATATATCCATCAGTCAATGGGAAAAATCACCTCCCAGATTTCTGGGGAAGTGATTTCCAAGTAATCTCTAAAGAGGTGCTAAGATTTTATTGTGAGGACCACACTGGAAAAGAAATCAAAGAAAGACTAGTGGGAAGTAATCATCGAGGAAGTGATATGATAAATAAACCAACCTAAGAGAGGTGACATGCATTATAATTATTACTTTGCCAAATTCAAGGAATTGGAGCAAAGTCAAGGGTCCACAAGTATATTATGAGAAAGTCAAGGACAGCCAAATCAATCCGGTGACTCACAAAGTGACTAGACCTTTTCAGAGTCTCCCACCCCTTGATTTTCAGGGCCCTACTACCACTTAAATTAAAGGCACACCTTCAACCAGAAGTCTTTTGGTTCAAATAGTCAGCTTGCTATGTGTGCTATCTGTATTTGCCTCTTCTTACTTTAACCAATGGTGATGTCCATAGTAGGAAATTTGATTCTAGCTTTTCTATTCACTTTCACTCTCGAAAATCACATTTTCCCTTAGATGTCAAAACCTCCTTCTGTTCCTATGACACACATAGCTTCTCTGATCATAGCACTCTTTGCCACGAAGCACAGACATGGCTTCAAATCCTTCATAGCTTGGCCAAGGATCCCTACCATAAGTATTTGTGAGTGAAACCTGCTTATTTTCTGGAATCTGGTATCACCCTTTTGTACCCATTTATTTTTTGATGAAGAAATTTAAGCATATATAAACGTAATGACTTTTCTAAGGTTAAGTAGCTACAAAGTGTTAGAGCCAGGAGTAAACACTTGGTGTTCTGATCTCTAACCCGGTACTCATTGCATTTCATTCTTTCCTGCTTTCACTCTTTCCTGCTTCTGAGAAGACCAGGCTCCTTGAGGACTTATGGATTAATCACTTCACCACAGACAAAATTAATCACATGCTCTTAAATATTAACATGGTACAATGCATATAGCTTTCATATACATACCACAATATGCTCAGATCAATCTGTTTATCTATTGGTCCTAAATAAGCCGGGGGGTACAGCTTCTTTACATTTGTGCCTATAGAATCTAGCACAGGGTTTGAAATACAATTGGGCAGTTCCTAACAATTATTTAATTATGGAATAAATATATGGATAAATGAAAAAAAATGAATGAATCACAGTAGAATAAACTAGAGAAGAGCACAAGACTTAGAACCAACTATCCTGGATTCTAATTCTGCCTCCACTACAGACCAGTTGACTGGTTTGGGGAAAATTGCTATAAAAATCAGGATAGCAGTATCGTGCAGGGTTGTTTCAAAAGTTCTTCGTAGGGCGCCTGGGTGGCTCAGTGGGTTAAAGCCTCTGCTTTCGGCTCAGGTCATGNTAAAAATCAGGATAGCAGTATCGTGCAGGGTTGTTTCAAAAGTTCTTTGTAGGGCGCCTGGGTGGCTCAGTGGGTTAAAGCCTCTGCTTTCGGCTCAGGTCATGATCTCAGCGTCCTGGGATCGAGGCCCCCATCGGGCTCTCTGCTCAGCAGGGAGCCTGCTTCCTCCTCTCCCTGTCTCTCTGCCTGCCTCTCTGCCTACTTGTAATCTCTCTCTCTCTGTGTCAAATAAATAAATAAAATCTTTAAAAAAAAAAAAAGTTCTTTGTATGCTGTCATGTCAGGGAGTCATCACGAAGGATTATCATATGCTTCAACTAAAGATAGCGGTTTCAGCTGCTCATTACCTGGTGTGGTTACAAACCCAGTAATGCCAGATATTCTAGTTTTTCAGAAGCTAGAGAACTAGATTGTGGTATGAAATGGTCCAATTATTAAATATTGGACAACAGTGCACAGGCTGTCCTTGGAGTATGAGCCATGTGTTTGCAACATCTGACGTGCATGTTGCCAATATGATCATTCATAAAGATTATAAGCGGGACACACACAGCAACTGCTTGGAGAAAAATCATCCTGTGCAAAACCTAAAAGATGGAGTAAAAAAGGCAAGGACTCTGGAGTCAGAGGACCGTATCATTTACTAGCTGAATGGCTATGGGTAAGTTCATTTATTATATTTGATGTCACACCCCTAAACCCCTATAAAAAGTTTCTTGAAGGCTCCAAAAAGATAACACATGAAAGAATGTGTTAAGCCTGAGGTGTGCTTTAAAACACAAAACAGTATCACCATTACCTAGGACCTGTGGCTTGAACTCAACAAAGAAGTGAAAAAATGGGTGAGTACAATAAGTGAATGAATAAATGAATGGCAATTTGAATAATTCTATCCTAATGGGCAATGCATCCAGCTTTTGGCTCTTATCTGGGGTATAAAGGCTATTTAGCCTCCATTTTATAAATAACAAAGGTGAAGATCAGAGAGTTCAAGGCTTTTGCCTAAGGTCACAAAGGGGAACAAATTTTGCCACCTCAAAATAGGCCTTTTTGGCATAGGACTATGTTAAACTGGTTTGTTTGTTTGTTTGTTTATTTACTTATTTATTTAGAGTGAGCAAGAGAGAGAGAGAGAGAGAGAGAGAGAGAGAACGCATGCCTGCACAAGCCAGGGGAAACGCAGAGGGGGAGGGAGAAGCAGGCTACCAGCTGATAAGGGACCCCGATGTGGGGCTTGATCCCAGGACCCTAGTACCACGACCTGAGTTGAAAGCAGATGCTTAACTGACTGTACCACCTAAGCACCCCAAAACTGGCTATTTTTAACCCACCGAGCCACCCAGGCACCCCAAAACTGGTTATTTTTAGAATAGGAGACATCAGAGAAGCTCTGAAAACTGAGCAGAAGTTAACCTTTTGTAAGAGACATATTCAAGGGAAATCTCCATTTATGAGAATGTCTCCCCTACCTGAACCAGGAGAGGAGGACCAAATCTCTAGCAATTCTTATCAATGCAGAAGTCCACGATTTAAGTCTGCAGGATGTCCTTATCCTTATTTATTGTGCTTTTCCTGGTTATCTTCCATACCTAGCTCCCTCTCTCCCTTCCCCTCATCTTTCTTTTGTCTTTAGCTGGAGATAATATTAAGGTGATGGCCTGGGCCATTTCTAACAGTCAGTTTTCTCAGGTATTTCTTGCATATGTACAGGAGGTGTACATATTAAACTTCTCTTTGTTTTTCTCCTGTTAATCTGTCCTTTATTATAGGCTAGTCTCAGCCAAGAACCTAGAAGGATAGAGGGAAACGTATTTTTCCTCTGCTATAGTCATGTAACAAGTAAGTGGTGACAGAATCCAAATCAGGAGTTTGTGACTTTAAATATTTCCTGATATTATCCCTCTGAGTATTTTTGCCATTCCTAAAAAAAGACTAAGCTTCAAGATCTCAAGTAGCTACCTCTGGGGGGAAAGAAAAAAAGTTCCCAGACCGTTTAGGAATAGTTTATCAAATAAATTAATCAACTGACTACATTTTAAACAAACACACAAAAGAAGCCCTGACAAATAATACATAAGTGAGTGAGTTCTTGATGCAGTTTAGGGAACGGTGATGCTAGAAAGAACTTCACAAGTTAGTGCTAAAAGGAAAGCAGCATTAGGAGCCTGGAGGGTGTAAGTGATGAGAAGGTAAAATAAATGAGTATGTGTGGTTAGTTTAGGCTGAGAGAGGGAAAGAGAGAGAGGAAGAGGGAGCAGGAGAAGAGAGAGGAGCTCAAGTAAGCATTACATTTTATGGCAAAGAGGAAGAATTATGGAACTTATGTGAGACATTCAATATCGAAGTGACTCCTTCTTTAAACCATTCTGGTAGTAACAGCCAAGGATGGAGCCGAGGGAAGCAGAAGAAACCTTAAATAGAAGTTAGAGAAATCTAAGGAAAGTGTGAAGACAGCCATTTCGTAGAGTTAAAATTTATGACAGATATATAAGTAACTTACCCCTCTTCACCCAAAGACAAAACAAAAAAGGGGTGGGAGGAGAGAAGCTTGTGGGTTCTCTGAGACCCTTCTGATTCCAGTCAAAAGCTCCCAAGGCAGCAAACAGGCTACTATACTAAATCAGTGTGAGGCGTTGGGGCTGCTGAACTAACTATAAGAAGCTGGGGAATAGGAAAGGGGGGGCAGTGGGGAATATGCCCCAGCTCATGGCATTACTGTTGGCAAGGGGGTCTCTACATAATCTAGGCATTTTATTTTTTAACTTCAAATTTACTCTAGGCTAAACACTGAGGAACTTAACTATATATATATATAGTTATATATACACACGTATAATCTGCTGCCCTGAGCTCCTGTTGATATGTTAATTGAAAAATGTGTTACCTTCCCTCGGCAAGTATTTACATATTAATTAAGTCTGAGAAGGCTGCAAACAGTTTACTCTGTTGAAGGTGTTAACAGTCTATAATAGTCCTACTCAGAGTCAGATGACATGGACGCACCCATTTAGTCATGATCTAATCTAATCACTTGGATGGAAGGTTCTGCAGAATTCACTATCCAGAGACAGAACATTTCTGGTAACTAATCTAATGGGTAGGAGTGTTTTTTGATAAAAAGGCAAAAAAGGTGAATTTAATTTAATGACGTTCAGAGGCGTAGACACATGTAGCATCAAAGAACTTTTTGTCATAAATCTAGGTAGTGGAAAAGACAAGAAGTCCCCTAGGAACAGAAGAGATGATGAGGAAAAGGAGTGGGGGAGGGGCAGACCTCAGGAAAGACTTGCAAGAGGAAGAAAACCAGCTCTAGGGAGGAAAGAAAGTGAAAAGTTAAGGCTGGGGAGATGGAGGAGGAAATCAGGGACAGTTAGGAGGGGTGGTGTGAGAATTAAAATGGGTTTCTCTGTCTGTATTTTTTTTTTAATTTTATTTATTCATTTGACAGAGAGATCACAAGCAGGCAGAGAGGCAGACAGAGAGAAAGGAGGAAGCAGGCGATGTGGGGCTCGATCCCAGGACCCTGAGATCATGACCTGAGCAGAAGGCAGAGGGTCTAACCCACTGAGCCACCCAGGTGCCCCTCTCTGTCTGTATTTAGAGTGACTTTAATGCAAACATTGTCACCTCCCCAAGTGAACTTACTAGTAAAATTTCTCTTTAAAAACATGTAATTGGGTGTCTGCAAGCACGTGAGGCTAGGTCCACAGGACGAATACAGGATAATAATCACAAAAGTTATACATTATTTCTTTTTTAAAAAATGTTTTCACTATTCTATAAATTCACAGAAAAAAAAACTGCAAGCAGTTAGAAATCATTCATACCATGTTATTTCAAAACTAACCCTTGTGGTGTTACCCTTCAAGTTATGCAAAAATTTAGTTTCCTATGTCCTCGAAGACTTAGGTTGGACTCTGAAGCTTCCAACGTGACTGAATAAGACTATTATTCTGACACTGGTTGAGTGTGGTAGTGAGGAATGAGGGAGCCTAGCACGACTCCCTTGAATATGTTAAACTGCATCTTATCCAAAGAGAAGCCACGTTCGGTAAGCAAACGTTTGTGGGACACTCTTTATGTGGTTTCGCGTGGTCCTTGCTGGGCACACAATATTATAGTCCTGGATTCAGGAGCACCCACATTGGGTTTCTGGAAGGATATCAATAGAGATATGATTCAATGCTGTGATACATACTTGATTAACCAGAGGGCCCGAGGCCTGGCTTCATTTCTGTCTACCACTGCATATCCAGAATTCTATTTCTGGTTCAGGTCAAGCAAGATATAAACTCTCTGAATGTAATTTCCCTCCAATCCATAATAGGAATATATGGATGAAATTCTGTACACCTGCAATAATATAATAATAATACACAGATACATTCATACATTATGCATACAATAATAATAATATATACATATATACATTCCATTCCTTAAGGGTGGGGCACTGTTCTGAGTGAAGCACACATATTTCTAGCGAGTCTCTAGGACACAGACCACTTGAATAACTTACCCAAAGCACAGCTAGGAAGTGGCAGCACCAGGACTGGAGCTCCCATAGGTAGTTCTGTGTTTTATTTTATTTTTTATCATTTGTCTTTGCTGCCTCCATCGTTACTATAACTGCTCCATCAACCAATAAGAACAAGAGGGCATAAGAAGCACAATGAAAGGTTATTTAAAACAAGGAGGGAATGGAGAGAGTAAATAATATGTAATAATAATATCCACTACTACCGAATATTGAGAATTCATGATGTGTTTGACACTGTAAGAAGAAAGACACAAACAAAAGGAAAGGAAATGTGAAGAGTGACAGAAAATCAAATAATCAAATGTGGGAGGACAAAAAAAAAATTAAAAATCTTCTTTTGTGCCTGGATTGAAGAATCTCCCTATAAATTTGTTCCAGACCTCCTGAGAGGAAACAACGGATTGTGGGCAGAAATGACGAAATCCCAGGGAGAGTCATTATCAGCATGGAGACAGCTGTGATAGAGCATCCCCGATCGTCTACATTCAAGGCTCAAACTCAGGGGGAACATAGAGGTCCCTTTGTTAAAATAAAGCAATCATTTCCACCTTCATTAAAGAAAATATCATGGCATTATTAATCTACAGCAAAAGTCCCATATGCTGTAGCAATACTGGTGAATCTTGCTTTGGGGAGCCATTATCAATAGCAAATACTTATAAATAAAGCATAAATAATGCTTTAATCATATATGGCTTAACCATATTCACTACATGTTTGCTTTGCTACAGAAAAACCTTGCATTAACTCATCACAATTGCTAAGAACCCTCAATAATAATTCTTTCCTAAACTGCAACTTTAGGACAAAAAAGTGAATAACACGAAAATACACAGATACAGACATTTACTTAGAAAACTTCTAAATGCCCTCCAGGCCTAGTATTCAAAATAGGAAAAAAAAAAAACTCAATACTAGCTGAGTGTTACGATCTTGAGTAAAACTCTGACAGAGGCTACGGGTACAGAGGGCTCACTAATCTCATAAATCTGGAAAATGTCAGGTAGGGCTCCTTTGGCAACTATAGTTATAGGGAAATACAGATGGACCTAAATGAAGAAATGTAATTTTCAGAACACTATGAACTTTCCTCAGTATACTTAACATATTTACTAAGTAATTATCTGGGTACTGTCTAGTTTGCCCAATAGGCAAGAATTGCACTCACTGGTCATGTTCATGGTGTATTCTCAGCATTTACCAAAACTGAGTAGGTATTCAATAAATACTAGTCAAATGCTGATGGAATAAATGATGAATAATTAACCTCTATAGAATAATGGCTTTCCCGTTCTCCCTGACTGAGATCCAGATTGAGAGCTAAGATTTCGGACAAGAATCTGAGAGATTAGGAGCATTTAAAAAGAATCACAAGAAGGCAAAGATGACTTCTGGCGAAGACTTTGGGCGACTGTAAACAAATGCTGAGGGGCAGGCTGATAACTAAGAGCTGGGTAAGAAGGTTGGGACTGTGGCACACTAGGCAGTTACTCTTCCCCCTCGGATCTTAAGAGCCACATTTAAAAAAAAAAAAATTGCTGGTCAAACAAAACACACCTGTGTGTTAAACTTGGCCAAGGAGCACCTGTTTGCAGCTTCTTGGAATTCCCTGCTTGCTGCTCTTTAGGTCTGAGCAACATCCCACATACTCTTGCTTGCTTTTCCTTAACTGTTGTCCTCAACTCCTATCAAAACCCCCTAGAACACTAAGGACAATGTTTAGAGTCTCATTTATTGACTAGCCACATGCACCGTAGAAAAGGAAGCTCCATCTGTTCTCATATTTTACATTGAGATGCAACAGAATTACACTGAACTTGTGTTTTTGGATTTTCCTTGACTATTTCTAAATGGCACAGGGCATTAAGTGCCACTTGTCGGTTGAATAGTGACTTGAGTTTTGGCCTTGTTCCTCTACACCTGTGCATCTGCCACTTATGAAAGATTTCCTTCTCTCTACAACAAACAGAGACATTTGCCCACCTGGACCTACCTTATGTACATACAAAATACTGTCTTCCTTCAATCAGGAGTTTACAATATGAAATGTCTTTAGGAAGTTAATCTAACGTCTCTTAAATCACTGTGATTAATTCTGTAATAGATATTAAGATATCTTTGAGGTTGTTTGGAGTCATGAACCCCAAGGTCTTTTTTCTCAACAATAAACCTCATGGATGATCCTCTCTCTTTCCCCTCATGGGGAATTCTAAAGAAACTGAGTCTGGTATCCTCTCCTGAAAGTCATGAGTTATTTACATAGAGAGGAACGGGAGCATCTTCTGGAATTCTCCGGTGGGATCAGAGACCGGTCTCTAAAGAAATTTTACATCCCTACGAGTGAGGGTAAAGGGATTCAAATGACCAGGGTTCTTGCTTCGATCCTTTCTCTGTCTCACTCTCACCCTCCCTCTCACTCTCCAAATACATACACAGTTAGTCTTAAGGACAATAAACTTTATAACGAAGCACTGATAGCACATCCCCATTTAAGCTAACAGTCTTACTACGCGCTCTACCCCTGAGTACTCGGTTTTAATTAGGAAGATGGATTTGGGAGTTTATATGTTCTGTTGTGCTATAATTCCTGCCTTTACAGTAATTTTCTCCTGCTTTTCACACTATAATGTGCCATAAATCCTAGTTAGGCTGTTTCACTGGCCTGTTGCTAGTCACAGTCAATATTTCAGGCCTTTTGTTGCCATGGCAACCTTCTGCCGTACTCCGTTCACTGGAATATGATACAGTCTCCTGGGGAAATTGCTATGAACTTGATCATCACATGGATTCAGGCCCCCCGATGCACTGATTCTGCCCCATCTCTCTCCACCGCCCACTAACTTCTCTCAGCTTCCACTGTGTGTGTGTGTGTGTGTGTGTGTGTGTCTGTGTGTGTGTGTGCGCGCGCGTGCAGGCTCATGCACGTACATTTGGCAGGAAAGATACAAGAGAGAAGAAAGCAAACAAACTTCATGGAAGCAGCATCCCTTCTTTCATCCTTCTTGAAAGCGTGAGCTTAAAAAGTCGGTAAACTTAGACAGTTTTAAAGCCTAAACAAACCGGGCGCCCATCTCACAGCTTTGTTCTATCTCCACCCTTTGTTCTCGCCTCCTATTTTCTTTCTGGTCCTTCGCGCCCATAAGCCCTTCATACATTTTAAAATCTCAGTGTGTTCCTTTCAAAATTTAATCATAGTGTGTGCTCCTAGTTTAAATCCATTGCCCCCTACCTTTCATTAGAGAACTCAAAGACCTAGCTGTCTTTGATTTCCGGGACTCCACTGGATCTCTTTCTACCTTTAACCACCTCTTATTCGTACAGCTGCCCCTTAGAGTGAAATCCTGGGGAAAAACATACAACTAGTAACCAGTAGCTTTGGGCAAGCCATGTAGCCTTTCTGTGACTTGTTTTCCTACTCACAGACGCAATATTATCCATTCCAAAGGGTTTTTGTATAGCCAAAATCAATTTAAAAAACAAAAGTTGAGGGGCGCCTGGGTGGCTCAGTTGGTTGGGCAGCTGCCTGCAGCTCAGGTCATGATCCTGGAGTCCCGGGATCAAGTCCCACATCGAGTCCCGCATCAGGCTCCCTGCTCAGCAGGGAGTCTGCTTCTCCTTCTGACCTCTCTCCTCTCATGCACTCTCTCTCTCAAATAAATAAATAACATCATTAAAAAAACAAAAGTTGAGAAAAAATATTGACAAGCAGATCCTCTGAAACATTTAAATTACTATGTTGAATAAACATATGAAGGCTATTCTTCAGCTGCCATCTTTTTAACAAAAAATTTAAGAGCCCAGTAATGCAGTCTAGTTCTCTGAGTTCAGATTTGAATAAAACTGAGGACATAACAGCTAAGGAAGATCTTGTATTCCATTTTCTACCTGTCCACCCTTCCCTCTAGCCACATCATGTCAGGTCTGCATCTGGTCTCACCTTTGGGGCAGAGCAAGGTCTCTCTAGCACGTGGCACCCACATGCAATTTCACAGATGTTGGACCTGGACGGTTCTCAGAGCTGCCCCTCACCATCCCCCACATTCAGGCTTCGGGGTTATACTAGAAGAGACTGGCTTACAAAGCAACAGGTTCTATCTAACAGCCTTAGATTGTCATGTATGGACAGCAAGACAAACCCCCAAGTAGGAGGCCCTTAGTCATTCTTTTCACGCAAAAACGGAAATGAGGATCAAGAGGTGATTTTGCTGCATGGCAAGCTAGGTATAGCAGCTGCTTTGGGAATAGAGGTGGAAAGAGCAAAACAGTTGAGTGACTAAGAGGGAGTGACAGGGGTGACATGGTTCATAGACTCTTGTTCCATGGCATCTCCTGCTCTCTTTCACTGCTTAATACTCCTTCCGCCCACTGAACTGATTCATCCTACTGTTTCCGAGCCTGACACCCCACCCACCCTTAGCCTTGAGAGATGTCCTTTATCAAATGGCCATTTCATTTGTCTTTGGGAGAGTCATATCCTCATCCCTGGCCTAAAAGTAAGGCGGCCTGAGCTTGTGTCCATTGACACATCTTCCAATCACTGACTGTGGCTTTGGGTAACTCCTTCCACCTTTTCTCTTTCTCTTTCTCTTTCTCTTTCTTTTCCTTCCTTCCTTCCTTCCTTCCTTTATAAGATTTTATTTATTTATTTATCAGAGAGAGAGAGCAAGAGAGAGAACACACAAGCAGAGGGAGCTCCATGTGAGACTCAATCCCAGGACCCCTGGATCATGACCCGAGGCAAAAGCAGACACTTAACTGACTGAGGCACCCAGGTGCCCCATCTGTCCACCTTTTCTGAGCCCTAGGTTCTTCATTTCTAAACTGGAGGAAAATGGGACAGATATTAGAGCCTCTAATGTTTCTTCTGACTCCCACTGTTTATGGGTTTTCCAACTCATACCTATACCACGGAATGGGGACTTGATTCTCCAAACAAATCAAAGCATCTAACGCATGATTTGTCTCTTTTTTGATATTGCAGTCCTTCCACAATCCTCAAAGTAGCTGACGTACCCAAATGAGTGTCTCCCAATATACACAGTATTTTTCTTTCACAGTACGGTTAAATATGCATGTAATATTTATATTTTTAACAATCAATTATTAAATTTATTAAATTAATTAGCTGGATGGTTTTTTTTCTGAATAGAACCTTTTAGGAGGTTCTGAATCTGTCTTGTTCATCAGTGCCCAGCACAGTACACAATAAACAGCAGCATTCAATAGGTAGCTGTTCTGTGCATGAGTGAACGATTGGGTGGATGGACGGGTGAAAGCCCATTTAAGCGCATCCTGACAATCCCTTTAATTTGACTTCCAACTTTTAAATAGTGGCAAAGGGCCAATAAATACATCTTTCAAAAGCTCACTGAGGTATCTCTGCCAAATGTTTCCACCTGACCAATTAAGGAAGGTGGAAGGAAATCCTGTTTGGACCTGGTATACAATTGCATTTACATTTAAGACTTAAAATATGATTAACTTTATTTATGCTAAAATTTGTACCATTAAGTATAACCCCTCTCAAAGTCAGTACGGGCTAGTAGACAATATGTGATTTGGGGCCCAAATTATGTGATTTTTAAGCTGTAAAATAAGTCATTTCTTATCTCAGGAGTTGAAAAGATGGATTTTTCTCATGCATATGTAGGTGCTTTTCTCATTTTTAAGTTTAAAAATCACTAGCATAGTGCTTGCTGTACAGCAGGTATTTTTAGCTGTTGAATGAGTGAGAAAATTAATGAATGAAAAACAACCAAAAAGTGGTGAATTATTACGAGAGTAACATTTTTTCTAGTCTCTTCCTCAATTCCACTGGAAAAATTAAACTCTTTATTTGGATTTATTCACCAACATACAAAACAATCTATTATGAAGCAGGGACACGTGGAGGCAAGAGGGCCTGGATTTGCAATACGGTGACCGGTAGGTACCCCTTTGAACAAGCCACTGTGCATCTCTGAGTAGAGCTGGAAGAGCACCCCCTCCCTCATGTCACTGCTGTAGGGGGCATGTGAGAAAACAGTATGATCACGTGCCTCTGCAGGCTGTGGGGCTTTAAGAAAAGTTCATCCTCAAGTACTACTCTTTTCCAAGACAGGAAGCATTTTGGTGAAAAGCCCTAACTTATCTCTAAGTCAGTGGTTCTCGAAGTACAGTGCACGGCAGAATAATCTGCAAGATTTGTTAAAACAGATTGCTGGGTCCCCCACCAGAATTTCCGAGTCAGCTTGTTTAGAGGACTAGAGAATGTGCATTTCTAACAAGTTCCCAGGGACCATACTCTGAAGACCACTGTTCTAAGTTAAGGGGGGGAATGACTGGTATCCCCATAAGAAGGCCATGTAAAGACACACAGAAAGAGAGTGCAAGAGCTAGTGAGAGCAACAGAGAGATGTGATGCAGAGGCAGAGACTGAAGTGGTGTAGCTGTGAGCCAAGGAATGCCAAAAAATTCTGGCAACCACCAGAAGCTAGAAGAGACAAGAAAAGATTCTCCCCTTCAGGTTTCGGAAAGATGATGGCCCTGCCCAAACCTGAATTTTGAACAACTAGTCTCCAGAACTGTGAGAAAGTAAACATGTGCTGTTTTAAGCCACTGCTTGTCTTGATGTGTCACACTAGCTCTGGCAAACTAATACAAGTGGTCATGCATCCTCTATGGCACTTGTCTTAGGAATCACTGTATTACTTTAGTTTTTGAGTTTATACTGATTTATATTATTTTCCCATCATCTCCTAGGTTGGCCCCTTGCTCCTGGAGGCAGAGGTACACTTCAGTATTCTTCTGTATTCTAAATGTGTGGCTCAGCAGTGGATATGTAGTCAGTACTCAATAAATGATTCTCGGGCGCCTGGGTGGCTCAGTGGGTTAAAGCCTCTGCCTTCGGCTCAGGTCATGATCTCAGGGTCCTGGGATCGAGGCCCGCGTCGGGCTCTCTGCTCCGCAGGGAGCCTGCTTCCTCCTCTCTCTGCTTGCCTCTCTGCCTCTTGTAATCTCTCTCTCTGTCAAATAAATAAATAAAATCTTTAAAAAAAAATGATTCTCGACTTCGTTATATACATTCCGTTATTGGAACACATGGGTGGCTCTGTTGGTTAAGCATCTGACTCTTGATTTTGGCTCAGGTCATAATCATCAGATCAAACCCGCCTTGGGCTCCACTCTCAGTGGAGAGTCTGCTGGAGATTCTGTCTCCCTCTCCCTCTGTCCCTCCCCCCATCACACATATGCACTCACACGTGCTCTCTCTCAAACAAACAAATAAATCTTTTAAAAAGGTGTTACAACACTCTGAACTTCTAAAAAAAATTCCGGCTGAAAAAAGGATGCCTAACTCGAGGCAATATTCATGTATAATGTGACCATCTCTGGGGATGTGTACAGAAACCAAAGTCAGCAATGACAGTGTACTGAGGTATTTTTCAGCAGCGAAATAAGCTGGCTTTTGGAAGCTGTGCAGGGGGCTGGGGACTCAGAATTCTGTGAGCATGAATAATATGAGGGTGACATATTGGCATCTAAACTCAGAGTCAAGGGGTTTGCTTGGGCTTAAGGGAGACCAGTTAATGAGATCAACTCTGGGAGCTACAAAGACCCTGGATGTTGTCAGCACACTTCAATGTGGAGAAAATACTAGAGTATGAGACAGGTGAAGGCATGACTGCCTCTATCAAATTGGAAGAGCCATATGCATTCTGGAATTCTGAGAATTCTGGGCCTTTTAGGGGTATGGCCTATGGAACAGCATCAGGGCTGCCTTCTGGAATATTGCTGAAAGCCTAGCTTTGATGTCTAAAGACAGGAGCAGCTTTAAGTCTTCCAACACATGCTTCTCTTCTATGTTAACAGTATAATTTCATTATTCATATTGACAGGGATTGAGAATAAGCAGAAAGCCAAGAATATTGCTGGAAACATTACTGCCACGCCTCTATAGATCTTGAAGAATTTTTACACATTCTCTCTGTTTCTGCTTTTCCAGTGGTAGAAGCAAGTGGGTATCTTCCATCTGCTTACCTCACTGAGGTGTGCAGAGACTAGAAGAGTTAGTTTGTGTGGGGCTAGGTGATTGTTAGATAAAAAGCATGATTCATGTTCAATTTTGGTTCATTTTTGAAACCATTCATTCGGATCCTTCCCTATAGATTCATTGCTCAGTTTAAACACTTTAAAACAACTTCCTGACAGGGAAGTCTAAGAGGATCCTAGGTCTATATAGCTGATTTTTAAAAAGAAGTGGAAGCTGGCTAGTTTGTACCCTAGCCTTGGAAATGTCACAAGACATTAATACGACTGAAGACACACACACCTGTTTGAGGCACGGTTTCCTCTCAAGAAACTACACTTGTATCCATTCTGGTAAAATTGGGATGGGGGAAGTGATGGCATGAGTGCTCTGAAGATGGAGCTTCTTGTCAGTTTAACTTCCCTGCTTGGATCCATGGAAGCTGATGGATGCAGTTAGAGCAAAGAAAGAGAGGGAAGTGTCATATATGGGCTCAGGGTCTTAACTCAAGACTGCATCTGTAAACTGAAATCTGACTGGTAAATCAGACTGCTGACCTGCTAGCTAGGTACAGAATCTCATTAGGAAAGGGATGTTTGAGATGTTGTCTTAATACCTCATTTGGATTCAATGTAAATTTACAATTTCACTGGCCAAGCTGTCAGCTGGTGAATTCTAGCTAAAGATGTTCTGCCTACTGTCAATCTGCCTTCCTAGATGACAGAAAAGTCCAGGCCCTAATCACTCATGGATTGTGAAACTTGCCACATATTTTCTTTCCATATTTTCTCTGTGTACTCCTTCCTTCCATCACGGGAAGAAACTCTAATATCTAGGCCAAATTCATTAACTCATGGATCCTGGGGCTTGATGACTTAATCCCTCCCTAAACTATAGATGGTCATTTTTTTATGATTATACCCAGATACTAAACACACCTTAAAGTCTTTGCTTTTTATCTTGAAGGTTGTTATTCAGCCTTGTATTAGGTCAACTATGATGTAGATACTGAATCAGAAAGTTCAGGAAAAAGAAGCAAAGTCCCATTATCAAAGAAACATAAAGGTCTCAAGAAGTTACTACTAAGCATTATAGTTCATTTGTTCATTTAAATGTTCATTCATTCATTCACTCATTCAACAGACATTTCAACCAAAATGATTAAGAAATGGGTCTTGTTACCAATGCCCTTACAAATTAAAGGCAGACATACTGGCAAGCAATTATGTGCAAGATAGGTTCAGACAGAAGTCAGCATAAGGATACAAAGGAGGAAATGATCCATTTAGGTGCTGAGATGAGTTTGGAGAGGAGCTTCACAAGCCGTATATTTAATCACAAGATACTATTAGCCGAAGGACTATGTATGTTTGAGAGAAGAAAAAATAAGAAGGAAGGAAAAACCCATCTCTTCAAACTCACCTATTTTAAATTATGTTCTGTCCCTATGGCACCTTTCTATTATATTTCTAAGACAGCTGCCTCTGGCCTTTCTAACACATCCCTCCCCCAAAGAGATCAGCTGTCTTTTCCCCTTGCATTGTATTAGGAGGTCAGAAAATGGATTTCTATTTCATTCCCTGAAGGTAAGATTTTCTTTCTTCACCGGGAAAATCAAGTTTAATAAATAGCGCATTGGCCAATGAACAGCAGTGTGAAAGTGGCTATTTTCTTTCTCAGATTTCCTCTAGTAGGTCAGATTCATAGTAGTTAGAAGATAAACAGAGTTTAGGGGAAAAAAATCCCTTCTTCTGACATTAATTATTACTATTGACATGTTGTTTGTGTAAAATCAAGTAAAAGGATCAACACAGTATGGGCTCAAAAGAATTAACATAAATGAGCACATAAACTGCCACTTCCTGGGAGGAGCTCTCCTGGACTCTTCTCCTTTACTTAGTCAAATATCTGCTGTCTGGCACCAAGGAGCCAGATGCCAGGGCCACGCTGATCCTACTGAATCAGAATCAGGGTGGGTGAGATTTTATCAAGCTCTATAAGTGATTCTGATAACTAACCAGAGATGAGAACATCTGTCCTACTCCAGATTCAGAGTCCATAAGGCACATATTTGTGAATATCAATATATCTCATATCGGTAAATATGTGTATTTACCTTGTAGGTATGTTTACAATTGCATAGGTGAATATATCAGAAAATGCACCTTATTTATAGATCTACATCATCCACATTATGTTGCATATATAAATCTTTTTCTCATTTAAGTTTATATCAATATAAACATTATTAATAAACCTAAAAATAATGGATGATTATATAGGAGGAATTGTTATGGAATAATGAAATCAATTTTCTACAAAATATGCCAGTGTGTTCATGTTCATGCATATAGGACCTATAGGCATACACATAGTTTCTATGCAGGTAGTATGCATGTACATATGTGTGAACTCATTTGCAACTTCTTTATATGTGCAAATGAATACAATTCTTCAAAATTGCGCTATCAGCCACTTTCCTTAATAATGTTTTATTGCTAGCAACAAGAAAATTCTTGTTCAGATCTAGTTTCTGAGACAGTAATGAAATCTGTTTTATTGTTTTATATTCAGATCCTGCCTTTTATTAAATACGCACACACATAAACACACACATGCCCCACTTACAAATACAACAGCTTTCACAAACATAACAGCTTTCCCTAGATTTACTGTCAGAGCTTTTGACAGTTCACCAAACTCAAAACCGAAGGGTATTGTTTTGTCTTGATGAAGATAACTCAAGAGAAGTCCAGTCCTTCTGGAATCAGACCCCCACGTATACCGAAAACGGCAATGACTCTTAAGTGCTTTTGCTCAAGGCCCTCTGTGCTAATCTGATGAAAATTACACATATTTTGCAAATGATTTATGGGATTTGATGGGCCACTCAGAAGTCAGGTCATGAAGCTCAGGTTTTGAAACCTTATAGAAAAGTGGAGATCTCTGAAGAGGGAACATTTGCCTATCCCTTCCTGCGCTTTTCCATAGCAATTAGTACAATGATCCCGTCAGAGTGGTTGTTCCAAAGCGGCTATTCACTGGCCCCCTTTGTGTGTACTCAGTAGTGGATATAATAAAATGAGACTGAGGCTAAAGCTAAATTCTAAAATAAACACTAAATAACAAAAACAAGTAAATTTATTGCCCCAGGTAAAATGGCTAGACACTGAGGCATCGGGAAGAATGTGAGCTCCTGAGACAGACAGCCCCGCATTTACAGTTCAGCTCTGCCATTTACCAGGTAAGTGACCTTGATGGACCACGTCAGTTATCACCATTGATTCTCTGAGTCCTCATAAATAAAATAGGAATGATACAAATGTATAGATTTTGCATTGCATATTAAATGCATAGTGATTCAAAAGCCTGACTGCATGTTAAAAATCTCCTGGGAAGCTTTTAAAAATACTGATATTTACATTATATTTATATATACTGATGTTTATATTTGAGAAACACTGATGCCAAGTCCTGCCTCCTGTCCCCAGAGGTTCTGATTTAATTAGTCTGGTGTGGGTCCTGGGTGTTAGGGTTTTAAAATGCTTCCCGGGTGAGTTTGATATGCACCCCAGGTTAAGGACCACTGAGATAACTAATGCATGTAAATACCATCTGAATGCCTGGTTATTAATAGACTTTCAAAAATATTATCTTGAGACTGCCTGGGTAAAAACTCTACTCTACTATTCATTAGATTGTGATTGCGAGCAAGTTCTTTCAATTATCAGGACTTCTGTATTCATATCTGAAAAACCAAGGTAATAAGTGTACCCATCTAATACGTTGTGAGCAATCAAAGATATTCCATGTAAATCGTTCACCACGGTGGCAAATGAAATACAAGAAATTGGATTACCAACTGATTTGTTGTCATCACCATTATTATCCCCATATCCCTCTAACCCCAGAATTAATCTCAGCGATGTGTGTTCTTTCTACACCTCAGCTGAATAATGCATTTACGTAAATGATGATGCCTTTCAACACAATTTGAAAATGTATTACAATACCTTTTCTTTTTAGGTTTTCCTACATGCCTCAAAATAGACATTTTGCCTAATATTGCTATTAGTCTTTACAAAATATTTGTATACAAACTATACCATGATAATTTGAAGTAACTGATTCAATCAACTGATTTAAGTCAAAATTTCTGATTTCTCTTCTGGTCATAATTATTATACAAACATGGCAGAATTTATCAACATACACTCTAACAAATTCCAGTAATACCCTTGTATCTAGGTCAACTTGGTTTGCTGACTTGTATACAATAAATATTCCAAATTTTAATTTTTGCTTTAATCAATATGTGCTTTTTAATGTCCTTTTCTTCTTAATAGTCTATAAAATTTGTTCTTCTTGGTAACAGACTTTTTACAAAGCAATCAATCTCATTGAATCCATTATACACATAATAACCTTTATATAGAGGAGAGTATATTTCATCTCTCCCATCTCTTCATCCTACACTGCTATGAAAGTCTTTCCATTTTGCTGCCCTTGTTTCTTCCCGTAAAAGGCAACCAGAATATTCTGCTTTGCTTTCTTGCTCTCTTCTTCATTTCTGGGCCACAGCCTTCTTTATCTGCGTTCCTCTCTCTGTGTGTTGTTCTGTTTCAGAGTGTATGGTAATTCACTCTACTGTAATTACATCTATCTGCATACACCAGCACCATGTGAGCAAGCCTCTATTCTTACACTCTCTAGAATAACAATTATCAGTCAGGTACCTTATTACCTAGACCAAAAACGATTACTTACTGAGTACTGAAGAATTCCCCCTTCTTTACAAGGGAATATAGGACATAGGTTTTTAAACCCTTCCCACTGAAAAGAAAAAAAACAAAAAACCCCCAAAACCTGCATCTACCTTTTCCTAAAACTGGAATGCTGAGGTAGCCAGATGTATTACAACATGTTCAGCTGAAAAGGGGCACTGGCATATGCGATCGCTTTGTAGAAACCAATGCAATTTCATGGCAAGTTATTAGACATGACTGATGGGGTAATGGAGAAGATTTGAATCTATGTGATTCTCATTAATTCTTCCTGGAACCGAGTTCTAACACTCTCCTTTCGAAAAATGAAATAAAGTAGCATCAGAGATGACCCACGTTTCGGTATTTGGCCATTCTACTACAGATAGTTTGACTTTCAACCTGATCTCTTCCAAGCTGGGATATAGTATGCATTTTGGCTTCACGATATTTATGACACCCCTTAAGACACTAAGTATACATTTCTATATTTTGTTAGATAATAATATTTGCAGAATGCTTTATGGTGTTCTGGGTGCTTTCAAATATATTATTTTATTTGAGCCTCACATCTACGCCAATCTGAAGCAGGATGAAAATCATCAACTTTGTATTAAAGGTAAGGAAAAAGGAGGACCAAGAGGTCTAAATAACTTGCCCAGAACCCCCCACCAGGAAATGGCAGAGCTGGGATTAGAGCCCAATTAATGTGCCTTGAGTACAAAATTTTTTTCCACTTCAAAGCTACCTCTCCAAATGAATCCTATAGAATCTGCAGAATGCATCTAGTGGAAAATGTTCAGTGTCTCAATAGTTCTAGAGTTTGCCATGGAATAAAATACTAAAATCTTCTGATCATATTTTTAAAATGTAGGCCACCCTGGTCCACTAGGTAAATAAAAGGAAACTAAAAATAAATATCTGCACACATATTGACTTAATAAATGTTACATGACATCCTAAGGAGCTGTCGTTGTCTCAGACAAAAATCACTATCCTGGTCTGAAGCTTCATTTAGTGGCATTCTAGTAGTTGGAAGAAGAGACAGTCACTTATGAGTCTGGGGAGGGGCCACAATTTGGAATAATTTGGGACAATCTCCCAGTCTTTAGAAAGATTTAAACCAACGTGGCTGACATGCTTTGAGTTGTCTTATTTCTGACTTTCATTTATATGTTTTGGAAATATAACTTGCAGTACACTGCAGCACTAAAAAGTGTTGCTCAGAGGATGGCCCTGTGGGTGAAATATGCGGATGGTAAAGGAGAGATGATGAATGATAAACACGTCACAAGCAGAAAGGTTCGGGCAGATTTTTTGGCAATGATATTTCCAAACTGCTTTTGACATCATGGGCTGATTACCCCCTGACCCTTCTCCAGTTAATAAATGCAAATTGAACCCCACCCAGAAACAACTTTTCTTTCTTTATTCTCATATTGCATTTTACTCCCATGGCCACTATTCACAGAATTGTTCAAACCTTTCACTGGTTCCTTTTAGAGTGTTTGGTTATTCTGCGAAAGATCTTTCATTAATCCAGTGTCTTTTAAAAGTCCTTTAAAGATAAAACCTTAGTCCTCGAACCCTCTCATTTTTGACCCTTGGATAAAAGCAACAGGTTTGTAGAACTAAAAAGCATATATAATGATATACTATAATAACTCACAATTATTGAGTTCCTTTAGCATGTTTGGGGAATCGGATTCTTACAATACTTCCACAAAGTCATTGCTATTATTTTCCCAGTTAACAGATGAGGAAAGGTTTGGCGACTTGGTAAGAAGGCAGAGCTGAGGGACAGCCAGCCCGGATCACAGCCAGATCTGACTCCATAGCTTTGCCCTCATTCACATAGCCCCTGTGACTGACTGTCTCTGGGGCTTTAATGGATTTATTTGCATCAGTGCCTCACAATGGAGGAAGTAATGGGAAGTAACTCAATCTTGGACTCAGTGACTCTGATAATCATGAATCACACTGTGGCATGCTGATGGCAGTGATAAACTGATGGCCTGAATGAAGACTGCACCCAGGGCCAGCGTACGCACAGAGCTCAGAGCCGGGAACCTGTCTGCCCTGTTCTGTCATTCTGCGTCACAAAATACCACGGACTGTTGGGCCAATGCAATCATCTAACGAAGAGAACCATCTTAGTTTCGTAAGGAAAACAGGAGTTGTCTCATAAAAGCTGGAGCTCCTTGAGGCTGAACAGGGCAAGACAGACATCCTCACAAATCATCTGTAAACAGTTACAGCCAAACAGCAAATACACTTGAATAAAAAAGTGCCACTTTTTAGGGGCACCTGGGTGGCTCAGTGGGTTAAAGCCTCTCCTTTGGCTCAGGTCATGATCTCAAGGTCCTGGGATCGAGCCCCACATTGGGCTGTCTCCTCAGCAGGGAGCCTGCTTCCTCCTCTCTCTCTGCCTACTTGTGATCTCTCTCTCTCTGTGTCAAATAAATAAAATCTTAAAAAAAAAAAAGTGCCACTTTTTAAAAACAAAATGACCAAAGCAGAAACTCAGTCACTACTTAATTACCATCAGGTAAAATAACCAGTCTTAAGCTACCTGAATAGAGAAATGGAGGTAGAGAATTTCCTAGAAAAAAGTGAGAAAGCCTAACCAAGTAATAACCACAGTACTGAAAGCAGAGGCTAAGATCTGTTGAGTGTTTATCTTTTGCCAGGTATTATGTCAAGAGCTTTACATGTGTTATTTGATTTCATCATCCAATCAATTCTATGAAGTTACACTATTATTAGCTTCATTTCATAGATGGGGAAATGGACTCAATATGATTGAATAATTTTGAATATTGAATAATATGATTGAACATTTTGTTTAGGAGAGAATTTAAATCCAAGGGTGTGTCAGGCTCTCAAACTTGTTTTTTAAAAACTCTCAGATCCTAAGTATCTTCACAATTATAAACCTAGCGCACACCCCCGCCCCCCC